>CM055119.1:366812076-367412076 GCA_029206835.1 Rana muscosa | reverse complement strand
ATGGAGAAGCAAAGCACCAACTTCAGAGCCAGTTTGCCAGTGAGGAAAAGAGTTGCCATTGCACTGTGGAAGCTGGCTACCAACAGTGAATATAGAAGTATTGGTCATCTTTTCGGTGTCAGTAAATCTTCAGTGTGCCGGTGTGTGCAGGACTTCTGTAAGGCTGTCTGCACATTGCTAGCTCCTGAAATTGTGCATTTTCCGGACAGGGAAAAGCTTAAAGACATGGCTGAGTACTTTGAGAACAGGTGGGGCCTTCCACAGTGTGTTGGTGCTTTTGATGGCTCACACATACCAATAATAGCACCACAAGAATACCACACTGACTATTTCAACCGGAAAGGCTGGCATTCTATCATCCTCCAGGGAGTAGTGGATGGCAAGGGACTATTCTGGAATGTGAATGTAGGAAAGCCTGGGAGTTTGCATGATGCTCGTGTTCTACGATTGTCCACATTTTGGGACTGGGTTGGCCAGGGAGGACTGTACCCTGGTTCCACTAAGAACATTTGTGGGGTCAATGTTGGGTATTATGTTCTTGGGGACTCTGCCTACCCTTTACAAAATTGGCTCCTGAAACCATTTCCTGACAATGGCCGCCTGACAACAGAACAGCAAACCTACAACAAAAAAACATCCAGGGCACGTGTCGTAGTGGAAAATGCTTTTGGAAGACTTAAGGGTAGATGGAGGTGTCTTATGAAGAGGAATGACAGTGACATTAAACTTGCCAAATCCATGGTGCTTACCTGCTGTGCTCTTCACAATCTTTGTGAAAGTCATGGAGAAGACTTTGACCAGGATTGGAATACATCTTCAGAAGAGCCAGTACCAGTAATAGCATCCCATGATATGGAAGAAGAGTGCAGTGAAATACGCCAGGCTCTGATGCTGCACCTCAATGTTTAAATTTTTACCATGATTTATTAAAAATTTTAATACCTTTTTGCTATATTGTTAATAATGTTTTATAATAAAAAATACATACTCAAAAAATTCGCTCATGGTTTTTATTTCACAAAAAACTCATCGTTCCATATATTCTGTTAAAGAAAACTAAGATTTTTTTTTTATAAAAAAAGAATAAAAAAAAAATGGGTACAGGTCCTTTGCTACATGAAAGGCACTACGGTCTGGGTGGTGACCTGGGTTCACGACTGGCTGAAAGGACTTGAACAAGCTGACCTAGGACACCGAGGAAGGATTGGTTAAAGGTAGACAGCTGCTCCATCTGCTGACGGGCGATTTCTGCCTCCTGGCGCATAGCTTCCTGTGCATCCTGACGCAGTGCCTGAAACCGCCTTTCAGATTCGTTCTCAATTCTTTCCAGCTGCCTTTCTTCTGCTGCCCTCATATCCTCCATGACTGTGCGCAGATCCAACTGCAAACGTCTCCTATGACCTATAATATACAAAATATCAAACTAGTGTTTTTGGTAACATCTGTCAAAACAATACTGTAACCCCCTTTCTCATCTGCCACACCAGACTACATCACATTTATCTACTGCCCCACAACTGTAACCCCTGCACATCTGCCCTACTGCTCTTCTGCCCCACTGCTGAACCCCCTTCTCACCTCTTACACCTCTGTACCCCCTGCACATCTGCCCCACTGCTGAACCCCCTTCTCACCTCTTACACCTCTGTACCCACTGCTCTTCTACCCCACTGATTAGTTATTTTAAGAAAATGCACACATTTCACTATTATCATCATGTCTTACCATTGTGCCGGGGTGCATTGGGCGTACTCTGTGGTTGGGTACTCTGTAGTAGGCTAATCTGTGGTTGGGTACTCTGTGGTTGGCTTGATGAGATACTATTGGTGCTGCTGAAAGACGTTGAAGGTCCATCATCTGACAAGTTTGACGCATCATTGGAGAGTCCATCAGCTGTTTCTGAAAAAACATTTGGTTATATATATTTTTTTTACAGGTTAGCATAGCGAAATCCTATGGCATCAAAAAAAATTAAAACTTACCAAAGGGGTCTACCATGGATTCAAGAATTGCAGTTGCAGAGTCCAGACCACCCTCCCTGCCTTGGTTTGCCGGCCTATGTCCGTAAATGGCGTCCATGTCGTCGTAGCACCTCCAAGTACTCCGACTGTTTCCGCTACGGCTGTTGTCGTCCTTAATTTTTTTATATTGTCCTTTAAGCTTCTTAAGCTTTGCCCTGCACTGCCCCGATGTCCGTTCAAATCCCTCGGCTGCCATTCGTTGAGAAATATCTTTGTACACCTTTTCGTTTCTCACTGATCCATCAAGCTCACTCTGAATAACGCTATCACCAATAATCCTTAGGAAAGTAGATAGTTCCTCAGATGACCAGACCCTGCTGTTGTTTGCAGGCATCCTTCTCCTTTATATTGAGGGCGACAAGGTGCTTGTTTGGCGCTTTGCTTTGACGTCAGCATTGACGATTTTCTGTCCACCAATCAGTGGAATGTATCGTGTGACGCCAGTAGCTCCGCCCTAACCGTACCGTTCCATTTTCTATGGCCCCACGTCTGAAGCAGGACCCTGAATGGTGCGGTATGGTTCGGTTTAATGGCACGCTTTCATAATGGAAACACCCAAAATAGCGTACCGTACCGAACCGTACCGAACCGATCCGCGCAGTGGAAACGAGGCATAATGGGTTTTATGTAACATGTGTTGTTTTTTCTATTGTCAATGGGTTATGTCTTTTATGTCTAAGCCAGGATTGCTTTTTACAACTGTCATGTATTTATAAAGTAATTTTTGATATAATAAACAATTTTTACAAAAAATTGATTGCCATTCAAGTAAAATATTTTTCACTGCTAAAAAAACCCTTGAGGGATTTTCTATTCCATATAATAAATCAGGGTGTGCAGCACTGACAGCTCCTATCTATCCTATACTTGACACTTTATCCTCAGTGCATGCTCACCCCTGATGCCGCGTACACACGACTGTTATTCATGTCATGCAAAAAAACTACATTTTTCTCGTCGTGATTCCTCTCAAGCCTGCCTTGCATACACACGTTCATGAAAAAAACCGCTTGAGCAAAGCGCGGTGACGTACAACACGTACGACAGCACTATAAAGGGGAAGTTCCATTCGAATGGCGCCACCCTTTGGGCTGCATTTGCTGATCTTCGTGTTAGTAAAGTTTGGTGAGAGACGATTCACGCTTTTCAGCCTTGTGCTCTTCAGTAGGCTTGTGCAATTTGTTTTGTACTATCTAAGATTGGTTGGGCCTCGTCATTGGCCATTCGGAAGCATTCGAATTTCCGAACAAAGCAAGTACGAATAAAACTGAATCCAAAATAAATTATATCGCAAATAGCGAATGCCCGAATGTCTTTGGCATAATTCGTTATGAAAAAAGTTACGAATGTACGAATCCATTCGAAGCACAATAACACTCTGCTCTGCTCTCTGCTTCTCCCTCACCGTGCTGAACTCCCTCTCAAAATGGTGTACAGGGGCGGAGGCTATAGCCGCATGTAAAAAACGAAAGTAAAATACGAGATTTCGAATCGTTACAAATAACCGCTATGTATTTAGAAAAGTTAAAATCCATTTGAAGTACATTAGGCATAATAGGCAGCGTCGTTGTGAGAGAGACACGGAAAATTACGAATCAACGAACCCCAAAAAAGTTACGAAAGTAGGAGTTGTGTCCCGAATCAACGAAAAACACTGTACTCTACCGAAAGTACGAATTAGTCCGAACATGAAAAATCCCGTCTAGCAAAATTACGAACGATTACGAATCAACAGGACCGAAAAGAAACAAACCGAAACTAAACAAATTTTTCCGTTGTGCACAAGAAACGAACCGAAACTAAACAAACTTTTCCGTTGTGCACAAGTCTACTCTTCAGTCCGTTACAGAGTGACGAATGTGCTATCTCCATTCTGAATGCTAGTTTTACCAGAACGAGCGCTCCCATCTCATACTAGTGTAGCGGGTATTTGAATTTAGGGGAAGCATCTGGGTGGTAGTGTAACCCAGATGCACTGATTGCTAGGGAATCCGAGACCCTTTTGTGGTTCTTGGAGGACTCTGGTGGTGTGAGGTTCCCTGCGGCCTACAGGTGGCGTTGTCGAACTGGTCGGAGTTGAACTCACACCGCAAGACTGTGCCTTTTTGTCCTTTCCTGGCGCTGGTACAGCGGGGCGGGGGAACCTGCTGGGACGCAAAAGGAGAGGAGATAAAAGGGGCGGATGCCCTGACCTTGGGGTTCAGAGTCGGAGGACGCGGCAGCACCCAGGCACCTTCAGCTTGGGTGCTGGCGTCCCGGAGTTCCGAGCCCAGGTGCCCTTGACCTGGCCGGAGCGAGAGATGGAGTCCATCTCAGGCACCTTTAGCCTGGGGTGAGGTACTATGGTGGATGCCTGGGGCTCAGTACCTTCGACTGAGTTCCGCGAGGGTGGAGGAATCCGAGGGGGCCCTAACTCTTTGGGTGCCCATGTCTGAGTTCGTGAGGACTGGTGAGCGGAGAGTCACTCTGGAGAGTCCGGCGCAGCATTGCTGGTGACAGAGAGGCCGGTGACTCCCTTGGATGGATATCCTTCCCCTGACAGGGGCCGTGCTAGCGAAGGTAATTCATGTTCTACCTCATATAGTCAGTGGCAGTGACTATTCGCCATTGGTGACACTACAATGGTTAGCGATACTGTGAAGGATTGTGCCTCGACCTACTCCTATTAATACTGAACTGTTGCAAAGGTCCCAACTTGACTGTGCTGTATGTTTATTCGCTGAGAAGAATAAAACTGTGTTGGACCTATTCAGTGTGTGGAACTCTGGTTACTAGGAGCAAAGGGGAGTGAATCCGAGGAAAGGATTTGACCCTAGGACACCTACACAAAGCCCGATCTTTTTGGCCTTCACCTCTTCACTATGGAGGACATGGGCCGTGGTGTATCTCATCCCTCCCCCCGGTACTGACACCCCTAGACAGAGACAGACAAGCCGAGAATCAGAAGGGGTGAGAGGGGTGAGGTCGCTACACTTGATTCTGAGCATGCGCGTTTTTTTCCCCTCGTAAAAGCGTACACACGTCCGTTTTTCACGACGTGAAAAAGAACGACGTGAAAAGCGACGAGAAAAAATAGAGCAGGCTCTATTTTTTTTTCGCGCAGTTTTCTTGTCGAGAAAAATGCCATGGAGCATACACACGACAGTTTTTCACGACCAATCTAAAAAATTGAATTTTTCTCATCATGAAAAACGGTCGTGTGTATGCGGCATTAGACTGTACAACAACCTTGGTTGGTAGGAAGCTGTCGGTTGCACACCATCATTGGTTGCTAAGCTGCTGTCGGCTGCACAGCGCCGTTGGTTGCCAGAATGCTGTCAGCTGTGCAGATAACAGCGCCATAGCAACTAATGATGCCGTGCTCAAAAACATTTGGATGGTGGGGGCACACAAAAATATGACCTGCTCTTTACTACATGGCAGCTCCGCTCTGAGCACTCTGGTCTGCCTCTGTACGCCAACCTAGAATTGGTCTTAAATATCTCCAGTTTCCTCATCTACAAGCTGGCAGTAATTTTGTTAAAGATTGTCTTGGTAAAAACTTGCAGTATATGTAATCTACCAAAACCCTACTGGTATACTTTTAAAATCCAGAGCATAATCAGATAGATCTGCATTCAGGATCTTGTGCTTTTGTTAGCCCAGTGTTTGTATAGTTTGTTCCTGTTTCCTTTCACATGATTAAACTATTCACATGTACACAGTTCCTCTATACAAACCATGTTCATTCTCAGTGCAGAAATTATGCCTGACCAGTGACACAGGGTTATGCAGTCATCTACACAGAAGGGGAAGTCATTCACTTTCAGAGTTAATACTGTAGCTACTACAGTAGTAGAGGAAGTGAAGCTTAGTGTTTGCCAAAAATAGTTAAAGTGATAATAAAGAAAAAAACAAAACAAGCATGTTATACTTACCTGCTCTGTGCAATGATTTTGCACAGAGGAGCCCTGATAATCCTCTTCTCAGATCCCTCTCTGCACTCCTTCCCTCTGCCAAGTTCACCCATAGCAATCCGCTTGCTATGGGGACACTCGTGTGAACTCGCTCCCGAGCCATGCTCGGTGTGTCCATTGACACACAGAATGGGGTTCAGCCCTGCTCCCTCCTCATTGGCTGTGATTGACAGCAGCAGGAGCCAATGGCTCCCACTGCTGCACCTGAGCCAATGAGGAGGGAGAGAGCAGCTCTCTCGTGCACATTACTAGATAAAAAATTAGGCTCAGTTAAGTATTAAGGGGGGGGGGCAGGGGCAGGGCTGGACTGGCCCACCAGGATAGCGCGAAAAATCCGGTTAGGCTGCCTGTCCTGGGGCTGCTTTGAGCTGTGGCTGACTGCAGCGCTCCCCTCCCTCTCTCTCTCTCCTATGTATCACACACACCAGGCATTTCCGCACTGTGTGTGAGAGCTGACTGGGTCTGTGTTCGGCTGTGCTGCCTGTAGGAAGGTCCCGCCCCCCTAGACTGACTCGTGTGATAGGCAAAACATTGATTCATTCAGTGTTCCCATCTACTATCACACGAGCAGGTCTACAGGCAGCACAGCCGAAGACAGACCCAGCCAGCTCTCACACACAGCGCTGGAGATGCCTGGTGTATGTAATCCAGGCAAGTATCATGTATTGATGGGCTCAGTAAGGCTGCATTTGATTACAGTAAGGCTGCATTCACGGGCTGCATTCATGCACAGTAAGGCTGCATTCATGGGATGCATTTGATTACAGTAAGGCTGCATTCATGGGCTGCTTTCATGGGCTGCATTCATGGGCTGCTTTCATGGGCTGCATTCATGCACAGTAAGGCTGCATTCATGGGCTGCATTCAATTACAGTAAGGCTGCATCCACGGGCTGCATTCATGCATAGTAAGGCTGCATTCATGGGCTGCATTCATGGGCTGCATTCATGGACAGTAAGGCTGAATTCATGCACAGCAAGGCTGCATTCACGGGCTGCATTCATGCACAGTAAGGCTGCATCCATAGGCTGCATTCATGCACAGTAAGGCTGCATTCAGGGGCTGCATTCATGCACAGTAAGGCTGCATTCACGGGCTGCATTCATGCACAGTAAGGCTGCATCCATAGGCTGCATTCATGCACAGTAAGGCTGCATTCAGGGGCTGCATTCATGCACAGTAAGGCTGCATTCATAGGCTGCATTCATGCACAGTAAGGCTGCATTCATGGGCTGCATTCATGCACAGTAAGGCTGCATTAACGGGCTGCATTCATGCACAGTAAGCCTGCATTCATGAGCTGCATTCATGCACAGTAAGCCTGCATTCATGAGCTGCATTCATGCACAGCAAGGCTGCATTCATGGGCTGCATTCATGCACAGTAAGAGTAAGGCTGCATTTACGGGCTGCATTCATGCACAGTAAGAGTAGGGCTGCATTCACGGGCTGCATTCATGGACAGTAAGGCTGCATTCATGGGTTGCATTCATGGACAGTAAAGCTGCATTCATGCACAGTAAGGCTGCATTCATGGGTTGCATTCATGCACAGTAAAGCTGCATTTATGCACTGCATTCATGCACAGTAAGGCTGCATTCATGGGCTGCATTCATGCACAGTAAGGCTGCATTCATGGGCTGCATTCATGCACAGTAAGGCTGAATTCATGCACAGTAAGGCTGCCTTCATGGGCTACATTCATGCACAGTAAGGCTGCATTCATGGGCTGCATTCATGGACAGTAAGGCTGCATTCATGGGCTGCATTCACGGACAGTAAGGCTGCATTCATGCACAGTAAGGCTGCATTCATGGGCTGCATTCATGCACAGTAAGGCTGCATTCATGGGCTGCATTCATGCACGGTAAGGCTGCATTCATGGGCTGCATTCATGGACAGTAAGGCTGCTTTCATGGGCTGCAATAATGGACAGTAAGGCTGCATTCATGGGCTGCATTCATGGACAGTAAGGCTGCATTCATGGACAGTAAGACTGCATTCATACGCTCATTAAGGCTGCATTTATGGACAGTAAGGCTGCATTCATATGCTCAGTGAGGCTACATTCATACGCTCATTAAGGCTGCATTTATAGGCAGTAAGGCGGCATACATGGGCACAGTGAGGCTGCATTAGTGGGTACAGTGAGGCTGCATTAGTGGGCACAGTGAGGCTGCATTGGTGGGCACAGTGGGGCTACATTCATGGGCACCGTAAAGCTGCATTTGATGGGCACAGTGAGGCTGCAATGATGGGCACAGTGAGGCTGCATTGATGGGCACTGATGAGGCTGCATTGATCTCCTGTACCATGTCTGCATTCTCTGACCATCTATTGTACCATGTCTCCAGTCTCTGATCATCTATTGTACCATGTCTCCAGTCTCTGATCATCTCTTGTACCATGTCTGCATTCTCTGACCATCTCTTGTACCATGTCCCCATTCTCTGACCATATCTTGTACCATGTCCCCAGTCTCTGACCATCTCTTGTACCATGTCCCCAGTCTCTGACCATCTCTTGTACCATGTCCCCAGTCTCCAACCATTTCTTGTACCATGTCCCCAGTCTTTGACCATCTCCTGTACCATATCTCCAGTCTCTGACCATCTCCTGTACCATGTCTGCATTCTCTGACCATCTCCTGTATCATGTCTGCATTCTCAGACCATCTCCTGTACCATGTCTGCATTCCCTGACCATCTCTTGTACCATGTCTGCATTCTCTGACCATCTCTTGTACCATGTCTGCAGTCTCTGGCCATCTCTTGTATCATGTCTGCAGTCTCTGACCATCTATTGTATCATGTCTGCATTCTCTGACCATCTCTTGTACTATGTCTCCAGTCTCTGACCATCTCTTGTACCATGTCTCCAGTCTCTGACCATCTCCTGTACCATGTCTGAATTCTCTGATCATCTCTTGTACCATGTCTGCAGTCTCTGACCATCTCTTGTATCATGTCCGAAACCTCTAACCATCTCTTGTCTTATATCATGTCTGCAATCTCTGAGGGAGTCTGGAGAGGAGTCAAGAGAGGGAGTGCTGCCGGGATGGGGGTCATGGGAAAAGTCAGAGGTGTGTGGACTGTGGAGAGGAGACTATAGGATAAAACCAGAGCTGGAGCTGACTGACTGATCCACGGTGCACCTGAGAGGAGGTCAGTGATATAAAGGTTTCCCCCTATATTAGTAAACCCTTACCTTAGTGTATTCTTTCTGCGGAAGGTGTTCTCTAGTCAACAAAGTCCCCCTCCCCCCACGTTCCCAAAGTTCCTGGGGTCCCCCTTGATGATTGACCACTTTTAGCACTTTTAACTGGAATTTGCTTTTATTTATATAATATATATATATATATATATATATATATATATATATATATATATATATTATAGCCCTATGTGCTTTCATATCTGTCTTCTCTAAACATAATACACTCTACAAATGTGCTTTCAAATGCATCGTTTTCCCTTTTATGAACAAGAAAATAAAGCCGTTTGCCTTTGGGCCGGTATAATAATGCTATGGGGCTGGTATGAATTTTTTTCCAGGGCTGGTTTTTACTCCCATTCCGGCCCTGGACAGGGGTTGCACACAGAAGGTGCATAAAGGTAAAAAAAAAACACTCAGCCTTTAGAACCACTTTAAAAGCAGCCTTTTCACCCAGGGTTCTTTGAAATCCTGGGAAGAAAATTGCGCAAAGAGAACTAAGTGAGCTGCCAACACTTTCACTAGACACAAGTGTATACGAAAATAAAAACAAATAGTGTAGCGCTCAAAGATAAGTGCATATAAACATGAATTTCAAAGTGAAAAAATCATATAATATATTAGTCCATCCTGAATAGACCATATAAAACAGTGATATAAAGGAAGTCCATAAGTGATGAATCGAAAAGAAGTGATAATCCTGGTGAATACTTGATCATGAAGTGCACATAAAAGAAAAGAAAAGTAAGGTTGGAACGCTTACCAGACAGAATGGACCCCCGGATTATATAGAACGTGGATCAAACAAGCTTTATTGAGGTAAAAACCTCAGAGGAAAACATCCATATGAGGCAGTGGTTGGAGGATAAACTTCAATAAGGCACAGATAATCCTTCCTCAAACGATAAAATCCGTAATGAAGCGGCAAGTGTATCTCAAGAGTGAAGTTATTCCATGACATCAACATGTAAGATAAATAAAATCTGCATAGTGTAACACTGTATAATCTTTTTATTTAAAAAAAGAGGGGTTCACACTTACACGAAATAGAATAAAACAAGCTTGTCTCTTAAAAGGTATAGAGCGATTGCCAGGAACATCAACCGACGCGTTTCGTCCTACCGGACACCAACCGGAGATTGCCAGGAGTTCCTTGAGCAAAAAACGATTTCTGCTTCTCAGATAAGTAACAACTGAAACCAATAATCTTTTAACTATCGGAGATTCTTCCCACTTACCATGGGTTGTAAGGAGCATTTTTCCCATTAAACATTAAGGTCATGTATAATAATATATTGAATTACAATCAGCGCCACCCCCACTTTTCTAGTGTCAATTGATCAAACCCAAGGCTTTTTTCAGCGGGAACGTGGGAGAATGCAGTTCCGACACCTCCTGCATTGAATGTGTGTAATGGCAAGGGGTTCTGGGGGGGGGGGGGGTCTATTGTTGCAGGTGTGGATCTATTGTTGCAGACAGGGATCTATTGTTGCTGGTGGGGAATTATTGTTACTGGCTTATATTGCTGGGGGAGATCAATTGTTGCTGGGATTGCTCTACTGTTAAGGGAGAGGTCTATTGAAACTGGCTGCTAGGAAATCTATTGTTTCTGGTAGGGGTCTATTGCTGCTGGGGGGGTCTATTATTGCTGGAGGGGTCTATTATTGCTGGAGTGGTCTATCGTTGCTGGCTACAGGGGATCATTTTGCTGCTTTTATTGTTATTATTAACAAATCCCATACAAACTACTACAATTACCACAAATGATATTTGGTTCTGTATTCTCTAAAAAAGGAACCAACGGGTGGGACCAAGGGACGGTGCTCGGAGGTGGGTAGGGGGTGGAGACAAGTGGTGACTCGGAAAGAAGTGGTACCTGCACCTATTCCCTGAGGAAAAAATCTCTGATCAAACCTAATGCAAATGTTAAGAAAATACTCACAATCCCAAAAACATACAATATGTTGCTAGCTGAACACTCCACAGTGATTTCATAACACTATAAAACGTAAATCTAAACCTAATATAGTGCAGCACGACTCAATAAATATATAGCCACAATAAGTGACAAATTCATGAAAATCTATTAATAATAAATATAAATTAAAATAATATTGTGAAAATTCAGTCTCTCGAAGATATATAGTCTATAAGAATCCCCAAAAAATGTGATGAGCTTGTTGTTTATTGCTTGAGGTGAGCAGGTTTTTCACCTGGTGTATTGAGGTGCACTTATCTCTGGAGCAAAGTGAGTTATAGAAGATCAACGTTGGTGGCGTAGCACGATTTTTATTTTATTATTTGATTTTTAGATTCTTATAGACTATATATCTTTGAGAGGCTGAATTTTCACAATATTATTTAGATTTATGATTAATGTATTTTCATAAATTTGTCACATATTGTGGATATATATTTATTGAGTTGCACCATATAGGTTTAGTATTATGGTAATGTATGATGAGCATAGATACAGCAATTATTAGCAGGGGTTCCCTTAAAGTGAATGTAAACCCCCTCTCATCCTTTCTATACTACTGCCATAGTGCTGATCTATAAGGATATAGATGCCTCCTGCATGTATCCTTATCTGTCAAATGTCTCCCCTCTGTCTGTTATAAGAACTGAAAAACTGCAGATTCTGTGGGTGGGTCTGTTGTCTGGAGTCGGTGGGTGGAGTTGTGATGTCAGTAGACTTCCCGCCCACCTCTACACTCCCCTTGTAAACATGCATTTTCTCCTGTGGATTCCTTCTGCTATGATTACTAACATCCAGTCAAAATCCAGAAAAGTAACCACATGACTTCAGAAAAGGAGTGGGGGTGAGAATTAAAAAATAATAGCCTAAAGCTAGTGCATGAGATATGTAAATAACCTGTCACTCAAAGCAAGGGGGCGGAAAGGACAAAGGTAACTCTGTTTGTCCGTTTTATCTCACTGAACAATAAAAGAGGATTGCTCAGAGCTGGATTAACTCTTTGTGGCGGTGGGCAGAGAGAGTGTTTCGTCAGATTGGGCAACCCGTCGGAAAAAGGGTGTTTCGGACAGAGGATCGTCTCGTGGGAGCTCCGGGTTTCTTTTCGCCCACAGCGCTGGGCTGCAGGGATACGGCGCCATCTTGAGGCCTGCTGACCCTCCGAGGCTCCCCGCTCTCTAATCCCGCGATCCGGAATGACTGCCCAGTTCTAACCTACCAGCTGCCGCAGCTCCGGAGGGCATGGGACGAACGCTACATCGTTCAAACACATGTGGATCCCGGCCGCTAGCTACATCCATCCAGCCGCCTGACGCCATCTTGCGGCCTGCCGTCCCGGACTTCCCAGCCTGTGGAGCACAGTGAGTAACAGGGCGGCAGCCCTATCTAGCCATAATGGGACACCCCTAGAGAGACTATTCACGGGCGCACCGGAGGGGCTCCGAGCGGGGAATCTGTAGGCCTAATCTGAGTGGAACACCTAAGGTCGGCCTACTCTCTCAGGAAAGACCATGGCTTGGGCCTACCCTCTGTAGTCGGAGGCCATCTTGCTACTCCGGGCACCCCAGCCTTATCCCACCTCACCCCCCCGAACAGCTCCCTCTGGCCCAGTTTCAGTGCCTCATTGGGATTATTATCTTCCCTACTTGGTTGCTAAGGCACTAGTCAGACACCCAGAGCCATATAGCAGCAGCTCGGAGGGAGTGGCACGCTCACTAGGCCTCAGCTTGCTACACCCTTGGCCTAGCAGCAGCAAGGGCCCAGTCATCCCTGTCCTCTCCAGCTCAACCCCTATTCAGCAGATGAAGCTCAGCATGGGCCTGAATAACCATATGTTCCATACTACGCTGTACACATGTTATTAAGCGAATGAGACTGAGGGGCGCTCCACTTAGCATTCAGTTCTGAAGCTCCAACTATGCCAGCAAAGATACACAAAATCCGCTCTACAACTCCCAAGACACATAGTAAAGGAACGGCGACTAACCAAACCACCTCTAGTTCCATACAGCGATTCCTGGTTGCCAGTGGAACCGGCCCTGGCGCATGTAGCAGTCAAGCTAGACGCACGAGACGCAACGCATCTCTCGCTTCACTAGCAACCTCTGTAAGAGAAAGTTCGCCTGTATCATCTTACTGCTCAGACCTCATGGAAGAACCTGAGTCTCCTACAGGCTCAGATATGGCGTCTCTGCTGAGCGGCATCAGAAAAGAGTTAGCCGGGATGTTCCATGGACTCGAAAAATCAATAAAAAAGGAAATCACAGGGGTAAGAACAGATATGGCGCATATTCTCGATAGGGTGGAGGGCACAGAACAGAGACAAGATACTCATGAAACAGCTATAAGAGAACTACAAAAGACTGTCACACAGCTAGCCCTTGCTCAACGTGCCCCACTATATAAGTTAGAGGACCTCGAGAATAGAAATCGCAGAAACAACCTACGAATCAGAGGTCTGTCCGAAGTGACTGGAGATAAAGATTTGGAGTCGCAGATTAGAGGTATATTTAATTCAGTGTTGGGAAATGAACCCACTGATCCGTTGCGCTTTGATCGGGTTCATCGGGCTCTTAGGTCTCGTACCGTTGCTCCTGAGCAACCTAGAGACGTAATATGCCGTCTACATTATTTCACAGATAAGAACGCCATTATGGTCAAGTTGAGGAGCATTCCCAACATTGACTTTGATGGAGCGACTCTCAATATTTTCTCTGATTTATCTAAAGAAACCTTAGACCGCCGCAGAGCCCTTAAACCACTTTTGGAACATTTACATTCTAAGGAGATTACCTATAGATGGGGTTTCCCGGCGTGCCTTATTGCTACCAAAAATGGTCGCTCCCACACCCTCCGGTTCCCAGAGGAATTGTTACAATTTTTAAAGGACCTTAATCTGCCCTCAGTGGACCTCCCGGGCTGGCATGATCCGGTCTCTAAGTTTTCGCATATTCAGGACTCCCATTGGCAAAAATCTCCTACTACTAAAAAAGGGCGCTCTTCAGCGTCAGGTCCTGTATAATAACATAGACGAGTAAAGGGTGATTATGCCTATGTACTTTCCTTTTTTTCTTTGGTTGAGTATGCCTGTAAGTTATTATATCTAATGAGATGTGACTTGGCCGCTAAAGTATATTTGTTATAAAAAGGTTTATTGTTTACTGTTGGAGCAAAAAGTATTCCTCTGCACATTATCTGACGCAAGCTGAATGCGGGTAGAGCACAATGCTCCTATGTGTCTTTTATACGACACGTTCCCCTCCCCTTCTTTCCTTTTGGGGTTGTGGAGAGCGGGTAGCCTTCGAGTTTTCTTATCCGTTCTCCTACGGGAGTTCTGGACGGCTGCCCGTGCTCTCTCCCCCCATAGGGACCACCGCAGAAATCTGCGTGATAAATTAAGGTTTCCCACATGCGTCCAGATGGACGTTTTTGTTGTTTATGTAAATTTGTCTTTTTGTTTTTCTCAATACTTACCCGTTTCTTTTTTGTTTTATTTTCCCTATCAAGGCTGGCATGCATGGCTAAGTAGGTTCAAGGGTTATGCTCTACTGTGATAAATGGCCACACTTAAAGTTACTTCTTATAATGTTAGGGGTTTAAATGCTGCGGCAAAACGGCATCAGGTTATCCGTGAATTACGGAAACTTGCCTCTTCTATTGTGTTTCTTCAGGAAACACATTTAACCCATACTACGCAGGTCAAATTGACCTCGCTTTATTTTCCTCAGTGGTATTATAGCCTTTCAGATACGAATAAAGCTATGGGGGTGGCTATTGGTTTTAGTAGTAGCGTACCCTTCCGTTTTTTAGATATGCAAGCGGATGACCATGGTCGTTTTCTCTTTTTAACCCCTTCCTTACTGGGCACATATACCCCCTTCCTGCCCAGGCGAAATTTCAGCTTTCAGCACTGTCACGCTTTGAATGACAATTGCGCGGTCGTGCGACGTGGCTCCCAAACAAAATTGACGTCCTTTTTTTCGCACAAATAGAGCTTTCTTTTGGTGGTATTTTATCACCTCTGCGGTTTTTATTTTTTGCGCTATAAACAAAAATAGAGCGACAATTTTGAAAAAAAAGCAATATTTTTTGATTTTTGCTATAATAAATATCCCATTTTTTTTATTTTTATATTTTTTTCCTTAGTTTAGGCCGATACGTATTCTTCTACATATTTTTGGTAAAAAAAAATCGCAATCAGCGTTTATTGATTGGTTTGCGCAAAAGTTATAGCGTTTACAAAATAGGGGATAGTTTTATGGCATTTTTATATATTTTTTTTTTATTAGTAATGGCGGCGATCAGTGATTTTTTTTGTGACTGCGACATTATGGCGGACACATCGGACACTTTTGACACTAATTTGGGACCATTCACATCTATACAGCGAACAGTGCTATAAATATGCACTGATCACTGTATAAATGTGACTGGCAGGGAAGGGGTTAACAATGGGGGCGAGGAAGGGGTTAAATGTGTTCCCTGGAGTGATTGTTACTGTGGGGGGAGGGGACTGACTGGGGGAGGAGACCGATCTGTGTCCCTATGTACAAGGGACACAGCATCGGTCTCCTCTCCCTGACAGGACATGGATCTCTGTGTTTACACACAGAGATCCATGTCCTTGTCTCTGTAACCGCCGATCGCGGGTGCCTGGCGGACATCGCGGCCGCCAGGCACGCGCATCGGCATTGCAGTGAAGCGCCGGGCACGTGCGCGCGCCGCCGGCGGCGCTCGCGCGCCCCCCAGTGGCCAAATAGCGGAGGCCGTATAATAACGGCCTCCCGGCATTTGACAACCACCTTGCGGCCGTATATTCTCGTACGGCGGGCGCGAGGTGGTTAAAGGGCTTTTTAGGTACTACCCAATGTACTCTAGCAAACATATACTGCCCGAACCAAAATCAACCTACCTTTTTTTCTCAAATTCTTACTGATTTATCACAATTTGCTGAGGGTCTAATCATACTGGCAGGAGACATAAATATGTCTCTAGATCCTGTTTTGGATACATCCCACGGTCGCTCTAACATCTCTTTTAAGCGCCTGTCCTTTGTTAAAAAGAGACTAATAGACCGACAATTGATAGACGTATGGCGTATTTTACATCCAAAAGAAAAAGATTTTTCCCATTTTTCGAAGACTCATCAGTCTTATTCCCGAATAGATAATATCTTTTTAGACCATTATCACCTCCCATTATTACAATCGGCGAATATAGGTACTACGACACTGTCAGATCATGCACCTGTGTCGATGAGTATGACTATGCCCACTTTGACTCAGCGCTCCAATAATTGGAGACTTAATGATTCTCTTCTTTCTAACCCAACAGAAGTTTCTGTGTTTGCCTCTCATATATCGCAATATTTTAAAGATAATAAACCTTCTGAGACATCCCCTGCTATTGTATGGGAAGCTCACAAGGCAACTATGAGAGGCCGATTCATAGAACTTGGGGCAAGGAAAAAAAGAGAGCGTGGTCAACAACTTGAACAGGTCCTGCACCAAATAACAGAACTTGATAAACAACATAAACTCACTTTGCACACATCCCAGCTAGAAGCTCTCACATTGAAACGAGAGGAATTAAAAAATCTTCTTAACCTCGATACAGCTCGGAAATTCCAACGATATTCGCAAAAATTCTATGAGTGGGGGGACAAACCTAGCAGACAATTAGCAAGATCCCTCAAAGAAAAACAGACTAGATCGTTTATTCCTAAAATAAAGTTATCAAACGGAAATTTAGTCCATGCGACTCCTCACATTGCTAAAGCTTTCAGGGACTATTATGCAGATTTGTACAAAGTGCAGTGCGACTCCCCGTCTCTGACTGTGAAGGAGAGACGTAACCTTATGCTTACATATCTAAAAGAAGCAAATTTGCCCAAACTTTCAAATTTGACTCTCAGGGAACTTGAATCTGAACTTTCGGTTGAGGAATTTCAGGCGGCTCTGAAATCTTCACCGACAGGTAAAGCCCCGGGACCGGATGGTTATACTATCCGGTACTATAAAACATTCAGTGATATCCTTCTGCCCCGCCTTACGGCTTATGCCAATTCAATCTCACAGACCTCGGGACTACGCCCGGAATCTCTTACAGCCCATATTTCAGTTATCCTTAAAGCAGATAAGGACTCTACTCAATGCAGTAGCTATAGGCCAATTTCCCTATTAAATGTTGCTATCAAATTATATTCTAAGGTAATGGCCAACAGACTACTCCCTCTTATACCTAGTTGGGTTTCTACGGATCAGACGGGCTTTATGCCACACAGAGAAGCCAAGGATAATTCTCTCCGGGCGATATCTCTTATACAATACGCTCAAAGGTCTTCCCAGTCCACCCTATTCGTATCTACAGATGCTGAAAAAGCGTTCGATAGGGTGGACTGGGATTACTTAAAACTGACCCTGCGACATTTTGGGCTGGGACCCAAGATGTTTTACCGCATTACTTCCCTCTATTCTAACCCCACGGCACAAATTCGCATAAATTGCACTTTGAGTGACTCATTCCAACTATTTAATGGGACCAGACAGGGCTGCCCTCTTTCTCCCCTTTTATTTGCCCTTACCCTCGAACCCTTTTTGGCAACCATAAGATGTAATTTAAATATACATGGGATTCAAGTAGGTAATAAAACGCACAAATATGCGGCGTATGCGGACGATATTTTATTTTTTATCCAGCAGCCTCGTATCTCGCTTCCTAATTTAATGTCAGCGTTTTCTACTTTTCAGACACTCTCCAACTTTAAAATTAACCTATCTAAGTCTGAAATTCTAAATATTAATCTACCTGGAAGGGAGGTGGAAAATTGAAAACCCCTCTTCCCTTTTAGATGGGTTCAACGAAGTATGAAATATCTGGGAGTGAATCTTGTGCCTCACATTCAGTCCCTCTTTAAATATAATTACATCTCATTATTGAATAATATTAGAAGGGATCTACAAAAGTGGAACACGCTGACACACTCATGGTTGGGTAAAGTGAGTATAATTAAAATGAACATTCTGCCTAGAGTTCTTTTTTTCTTTCAAATGATCCCATTGGGTGTGCCTATAGGATTTTTTTCCCTATTACAGACCATGGTCTCCCGCTTTATTTGGAGGAACAGTCACCCCAGAGTATCTAAGGAAGTATTATTTCGCTCCAAGGAATCTGGGGGACTGGCCCTTCCAAATTTTAAGGCTTATTATAATGCTGTGATTCTGTCTAGAATATCCGAATGGAAATATGCTGCTAATTCCAAACTTTGGGTGAGTTTGGAACATGCTCTTAGTAACACAGACCTAGCAACTACACCCTGGTTGCCACGCTTACATAGACACCTTGCTCCAAGTACCTCCACTTTAACCACTTCCACCCTTGATGTATGGGATGCCTTACATAGGAAGTTCTCGTGGTCATATGCTTCTCCTCTGTTACCGCTTTTGGACCACGATTATTTCTTACCTGGCCTATTAGATCCTGGCTATAGGACGTGGTTGCCAGAAGAACCTCTTCTACTACATCATGTTCTTCGAGCAAATGCGCTTAAGCCTCTTAAGGAAATCCTCGGCTTCAAGCCCATTATGTTTCTTGATAAATGGAGATATAATCAATTGCAAGGTTTCCTTAGAACTCTGCCTCAGCCGCTTAGAGGGATACAGGACTTAAACAGTATTGAGGAAGTTTTTAATTCAACGGACCCACCTGAACATTGTATCTCGGTATTCTACAAATTACTCATCAAGCTCCAAGGTGATACTTATCCTCCCTTTCTCGCTAAGTGGGAGGCAGACTTGGAATCCCGCCTCTCAGACAGCCAAAAGGATAAAGTCCTACAGCTGACTCATATCTCTTCAATTGCATCAAAGATGGCTGAGGTCAATTATAAACTACTAACCAGATGGCACTATACCCCATCAAAGCTTCATCAGATGCTCCCCGACAACTCCCCGTTGTGTTGGAGGAATTGTGGGAACAGAGCAACCCACGCTCATATATGGTGGTCGTGCCCACTCTTCCGCCCCTTCTGGTCTAGCATTATTCGAATTATCCAACAAATATCCAATATTAATCTTCCTGCTGATGCATGGACCATTCTTTTCCATGCTACCAAGGAACCTGTCAGAAAATACAAATGTTCTTTAGTTCCACATCTGCTTAATACGGCTAAAGCACTTATACCTACCCTTTGGGGTCAGCCTAAGACTCCATCCGTGAAAAAGTGGTTTCAAAAAATTTCAGAGGTCCATCTCATGGAAGATATCACTCATTGTAACAAGGACACTTTTCAATGACACACTTTAACTTGGACTCCGTGGATGGAGTTCAAGGACACCACAACCTATAGAGAGATACTTGCACAATCCCACTGAGACCCGTTTACATCTATTGAATAAGCTATCTATATCTTAAGGATGATTCCCTGTGGTTATTCTTTGGCTTATCCCTTAAGAGACTAAAATGTAATGTGATAAACATTTTATTGGATACCATGCATGCCGGCCTTCCCTTTCCTTTTTTACATACACCCCTATTTTGGTTCTCTTCCTTTTCTCAGAGAGAGTGAGAGAGGGGGATTAGATTTGTTCTTCCCTGAGGCTTCCCCTACTCCCCCCTCCCCCCCCCCCTTTTTTTTTTTGGGGCACAGGTGACGATAATTTTACCTGTTATTTTTCTCTCTACATATATGTTTTGTCACTTCATCAGTGTAGTCACTTGTAAATTCATCCCTTAGTCCTCTATACAGTCCACTTTTAGATTTTAACACTTGTTCTTCAGTTTGTAGTAGTTTTTGAAATCACTTTTTTTCACTCTTTATTAATTAATTTTACGTTAGAAGACATCAACACTAGAGTGATAGCACATAATATATCTGGGGGAGAGTATGGGGGATCGTATTCCCCCATCCCCCTTTCTAAAATCATCCCCACTCCCCCCCTCCCCCCCTTTTTTTTTCCTCTCCCTCATTCTCCCCCTCTCCTTTTCCCCATCTCTCTTTCTTTTCCTCCCTTTTTTTTTTTTATTTATTTTTTATTTTTATTTTTTTGGCACAGGTGACGATAACTTTACCTCTCACTTTTCTCTTTATATACATGTTTTGTCACTCTATCAGTACAGTCACTCATAAATTCATCCCCTAGTCTTTTATACTGTCTACTTTTAGATTTTAACACTTGTTTTTTAGTTCGTAGTAGTTTTTGAAACCACTTTTTGTCTCCCTTTATTATTTAATTCCACTTTAGAAGACATCAACACTAGAGTGATAGCACATAATATATTTGGGGGAGAGTATGGAGGGCTGTATTCCCCCATCCCCCCCTTCTAAAATCATCCCCACTCCCTCCCCCCCTTTTTTTTTTCTCTCTCTCTCTCTCTCTCTCTCCCCATTTCCCCATCTCTCCCTCTTTTCTTCCCCCTTTTTTTTTTTTTGTTATTTGTAATGGGAAATATTGAGACTGTAAATGTGTTTCATGTATTGTAATGTGTGTTATATATGTTTTTGGAAAATTAATAAAAAAGATAATAAAAAAAAAAAAGTCTTTGTGGCAAGACCTGGCACAAATGATAGGAAATCTTATACTCTACATTGGGACAGCAAAAAATAAAAATAAAAATTTCGGGTTTACATCCACTTTAAGCTAAAAAAACACTGGAAAAAACTCTGGATAAAAAACGCTGGTAAGAGCTTTTTGTAGTAGCATTTTAGTGGCGTTTTAGGAGCGATTAGGAGCATTCGTGTTTTATTAGCAAACAAAAACCTCAAAAGCGCTATTAGTTGCATTTAGAAGCATTTAGCAGAGTCTAGGAGCGTTTCTGCTGGAAAAACGCTCCCAGAAACTCTACAAAATATTTTTTTTTTCTGCTTCTAGATGCAGAAGCTCAAAAAACACTAATAGCCTAAAGTAGTGTGCATGGACACATAGGATAACACTATTTAGCTTCTAGGAGCAGAAAAAAAAAACGGCTAGAGTGCATGGAGCCTAAAAGTGGTTGTTAAGCCACTCTAACCTGTACACACCATCAGCACAGCCTCCTATTGTAGTATCCCCCTCTGTGTGTGATTTATTAAAAAAATGCTGCAAAAGCTTTCTCCTTTCCTCCTCTGAGAGATGCAGTGGGCGGGGCTGAGATTCCCCTGCTGATGTCAGTCTGGAGGGGAGGAGGAGAGGAGGAGAGAGCTGTGATCGCAATCTTGGCTCTTAAATGAGGTATTTACAGCATTTATATTTATAAATCATTCACAGAGGGGGACACTGCAATAGGAGGCAGTGCTGATGGTGTATACAGGTTAGTGTTATGAGAGCAGCAGGAGGGGGAGGGGCAGCTCAGACAGAGAGGGGAGGGGGAGCAGGACACAGGAGCAGAGAGGAGAGCAGATAGCAGGCTGCTGATGACGAAGGCATGTAAACTTACCACGATGTCTGGTCTCAGCAGCCATGATACATTGTGGTCAGTTTACAGAGGGGTGGGAAGAAACTGTCAGGATCAGCCAGGCTTTTTAGGTGTTACAGGGGGCCAAATGACACAGGACAAGCACTGTGTCATATAACATGCTTCAAAGGAGCAGGAACCATTTTTTTTTTTGGGTTAACAAACGCTTTAAGGCTGCATTCACACATGATCGTGGGTGGAACCGCCACGATTCTGCCCCACGATTTCAAATGGCTGGAAAACGCTTTTGCGATGCCATTACTTCTTATGGCACCCCAATCGTGCTGTCGTGTGAATCAAGTGTGAATGCAGCATTAGGGTTCCTCCATGTTAAAAAGGTTGAGAATGGCTGGTTTGGATGTTCCTCCTAAGAAAATAATAATCAGTTACAGGGGGACATAATAGGGCCTGAAAGGCAGGAAATGTATACAATTAAAATAATTCTATTTCCCGAAATTAAAACAACTACACATACCTGTAATTTCATCAAAATATTCCTAATTTGGAAACACTTTGTTGAGAAATCATTTAACAAGCCAAAAATTGATCAGCTGATGTCAACTTTTCAGTAGACCGAATGGTGCGTCATGGCTCAACCAAAAAATAAACTCCAGCCGCTATCTCCTCAGTTATTAAATTTTTTGCGTTACTTGTGTAGCGGCCTCACCCTCCGTCCCCTTTTAGTAAATAAAATGGCTTGCTTGTCTAGGGGTATGCGGGAAGAGGGTGAGGTTCACTACGGCCCCTGTCCTCTAAGGTGTAGAGCTGAAGGCCAACACTATTTTACCTCCGAGTCCTGTGTTCTGGATGGAGCCTCTGGCCCTCCTGCAGAGGGCAAGTTTGACTGTCAGTAATAGAGCCCCACACCATAAAAAGTCCAACACTCCTTTATTCTTCTTCACATATGAACAGTATCAGTTGAACTTTAAACGAACAAACAGGGTGTGGATACGAGTAGGCCCAGGCACAATGAACTCTCCTATTCCTTCTTTGTCGAATAGGCTTGGCGCACAGTCGCTGTCACCGACCATGAGCTTGGTCGCTGCCACCGACCGGGTGAACTGTTGAGGCCCCTGCCACAGGCCTAATAGCAGGTCTCTGCCACCGACCTGAATTGACTAGATGTACCGCTGCCACCGGTCACAGAACATGAATTACCTTCCTTTATGAATAGGCCCTTGTTGGAGAAAGACATCCATCCAAGCGGTCTCCGGAGGTCCACCCGACACTGGCAATATGCTGCACCAGCTTCACAAAGGGTCACCTCTCCGGTCCCTTACGCTCCGGATTCAGGTGCCCAACACCCGGGGCACCTTAGGACGATCCCTCCCTCGCGGGACCCAGCGGAAGATACTGGGCCCCAGGCCTCTGGCTGTGTACCTCACCCCAGACTGAAGGTGTCTGGGATGGAACACGAACTCCTCGTGTACAGGCCAAGGGCGCCTGTACACCGAACACGGACAGCAGCCCTCAGGCTGAAGGTGCCTGGGACTCGGAACTTATGGCAAAGATGTCCGCCCACTTTATACCCTCTCCCGGCAAGCACAGCAGGTTCCCCGCCCGCAGTACAGCTGCTGCGAGAGGTCACAAAGGGTACGGCACTGCAGTAATGGTTCAACCCCGGCTCAGAGCGACAGCGCCACCTACTGAGCCGCAGGAAACTGTGCACCACTGATGTCCTCACCCGAACAGAATACAGCCCTATTCTTCCAATCCGTGCATCTGGGCCATGCTACCACCCAGAAATAGTACATGCCCACTACACTTGCTTGATGCCCTAATTGAGGGTGATGCTTTGATTGTAAGATACAGCCCAGGACACTGAATCATTGGGACATAGGACAGAGATGCTATACTATCCTGGCAAATCCGGGACAGTTGACATCTATGTGTATGTGGTAAACTAAAGGCATTATTTTTGGAGTGTAGAGAGATTAGAACCTCTGTAAGGTTTTTATTGCTGTCTGTGTCCCCATAAGGCCCCTTTCACACTGAGGCGGGAGCGGTGTCGGCGGTAAAGCGCCGCTATCTTTAGCGGCGCTTTACCGCTAATTTTGCGGCTCTATTCGGCAGCTAGCGGGGCATTTTTACCCCCGCTAACGGCTGAAAAAGGGTTAAAAACCACTGCAAAGCGCCTCTGCAGAGGCGCTTTGCCGGTGGTATAGCCGCGGTTTCCCATTGATTTCAATGGGCAGGAGCGGTGGAGGAGCGGTATACACACTGCTCCTTCACCGCTCCAAAGATGCGGCTAGCAGGACTTTTTTTACTGTCCTCTTGGCGCACCGCTCCAGTGTGAAAGCCCTCAGGCTTTCACACTGGAGAAACAGCAGCCGCTGTTTCAGGTCAGTTTGCAGGCGCTACATTTAGCGCAATAGTGCCTGCAAACCGCCCCAGTGTGAAAGGGGTCTTAGGGAGATACACCCTGTATATTTGTCATGTTTACCATTTTCATCAAAAGTGAAAGTAAAAGAAAATCCAAAATTTGATTTACCGTTATTTCATTGAGCTAACCCAAAGTACCACTTGGTATGATGCCAGAATAAAGCTAGTCGTCTCCCACACAATGAAACCAATAGATGGCACTGTGTTCTGCTGCATACATATTGCACTGGTCTGGCTGAAAGGGCATAAAGCTCTCTTAAAATGTTCCACACTTGGTTTCAGACTTCTCATGCAGTGTTAAGTTGGCCATACACTATTAGAACTTAGTTTGAAAGTTTTTGCTTTAATAACAATCATTCAATTTTCTAATCATTACTGGGGTCAAATCAAACTTTTGTTTTCGGTCACAGTGATGAGAAAATTCAAAGAAGCAGGATGGAAAATGTTTCTCGAATAAACAAATTTCTAACAAGTAAAAACACAATTTTTCAAAGACCTTTTCAAGTCATTAAATGTACTGAGAATTTTTTGTCCAAATGTTAGTTTGAAAATCTATTGAATGGCCAGCTTTATAAATATTCATCCCACTGTAGTCTAAAAGATTGGACCAGTAAAAAAAAAAATGCTGTCCTCAGCAGCTTGCTACCTGTGCTTTGGTTTTTGGGCTGACTCTGGGGTGCAATTAGAAGAATTAAAATAGCGAGGCATTTGCTGTGTAGTAGATTCTGGATAAAATGATAATCACAATTTTTTTGCTTGGAATAAAGATCACGATTTTGAAGAACTTTTTTATTTTAAAGATTTACAACCCCTGAATGGTAATATGGCAATAAAATAAGATATAATACTCTTTGCTTCAATCAAATTTAAAGAAATGTAATGAAAAATAATGCAATGAGTAAAGAAATAAAAAAATGACCATTGGGGTCTTTTTTTTTAGTACTCGCCGATACCGATTACCGATACCTACCACAACTTTTTTGTTTACACGTCAGCTGTCAGCAATGGTACAAAGTGTTGAAAAGTTTTTTTTTTTTTTTATTTGCGCTTTTTTCAATGTGAAATGTGTAAATATATGTTAAAGCTGTAAAAATACTGTATTTATCGGTGTATAACACGCACAGGCGTATAACACGCACTCTAACTTTAAGAGGGAACTTTCAGGAAAAAAACTTTCCACAGCCCCCTGTGTATAACACGCAGGCACAGTTTACCCCCTATTTTCAGGGTAAAAAAGTGAGTGTTATACGCCAATAAATACAGTATTAATGAACAGAGCAAACAAAAAACTAAGTTTTAATTACTAATGCCGCGTACACACGATCGATTTTCTCGATGGTGAAAACACCGTCGAGAAAGTCGACAGGAAAAACGAGGAACGGCTTGGTCCCCTACACAGGGCCAGATTTCATGACATTTTTTCTCTTGGTCGAGAAAAACGACCGTGTGTAGGCTCCCTGGCAGTGTTTCCCTATGGGAAAACTGCCGCGGAAAAAAATGCTGTGAATCACGATGAGAAAAATTAGAGCATGTTCTAATTTTTCTCGTGTTGATTCTTGAAGTTTTTCTCGTCTGGAAAAATGCAGGAAAGCCCACACACGGTCGTTTTTCTCGTCAAAGAGAAAAAATGACATTTTTCCCGACGAGAAAAATGGTCATGTGTACGCGGCATAATAGTTTATAAAATAGAAGAAGAAAAAAATCAGCCGGAAAATAATAATTAAATGGAGAAGGAGAATAAGGAGTTAATAAGGCAGTGTTTTTCTAAATTAAGGGTTAATAAGGGGTTAAACAGCAAAACATTAAAAATAAAAAATACATTTTTTTCTTCACAAAGTTGCTTTTAAACTGACTTAATTTGCAGACCAAGGTTCATGCCTTTGATCTGTAAATGAATAAACAGAAAGATACAATGTTTCTTTTTATCTGTGTCTTTCTGCGCTGAGCAATTTTGTTGATGTAAACATCGTCAAGTGCTTTTTTTTTTTTTTGACAGCTGTGCTGTGAGCAGGGGAACTGTGGTGCACATTTTACATGAATTGTGGAAATACTGGATTAAGATCGTTGTGGGGGGTCAAATCGAGATCACGATCTTTAACCACTTCTCATCCCGCCTATAGTAATATGACGGCCACAAGGTGGCTCTGCCATCCTGGGTGGACATCATATGACGTCCTCGGGCCTCCCGGCCACTAGGGGGCGCACGCGCCCTGCTGGCGGCGCACCTGTGCCCGCCAGGTCACTCGGGTGCCCATGCGCATGCCTGGCGGCCGTGATGACCGCCAGGTACCCACGATCGGCAGTTACAGAGCCAGGGACGTGGATCTCTGTGTGTAAACACAGAGATCCACGTCCTGTCAGGGAGAGGAGACCGATGGTGTGTCCCTTGTACATAGGGACACCGATCGGTCACCTCCCCCAGTCAGTCTCCTCCCCCCACAGTTAGAATCACTCCCTAGGGAACACATTTAACCCCATGATCGCCCCCTATTGTTAACCCCTTCCCTGCCAGTCACATTTATACAGTAATCAGTGCATATTTATAGCACTGTTCACTGTATAAATGTGAATGGTCCCAAAATAGTGTCAAAAGTGTCCGATATGTCCGCCGCAATATCGAAGTCCTGACAAAAATCGCAGATAACCACCATTACTAGTAAAAAAATAAAAAAAATGTCATAAATCTATCACCTATTTTGTAGGCACTATAACTTTTGCGCAAACCAATCAATATCCGCTTATTGAGATTTTTTTTACCAAAAATATGCAGAAGAATACATATCGGCCTAAACTGAGAAAAAAAATTGGGATATTTATTAAAGCAAAAATTTAAAAATATTGTTTTTTTTTTAAATTGTCAGTCTGTTTTTGTTTATGGTGCAAAAAATAAAAACCGCAGAGATGATCAAAAACCACTAAAAGAAAGCTGTATTTGTGGGGAAAAAAGGACGTCAATTTTGTTTGGGAGCCACGGTGCACGTCCGCTCAATTGTCATTCAAAGTGTGACAGTGCTGAAAGCTGAAAATTGGCCTGGGCAGCAAGGAGGTGAAAATGCCCGGTATTGAAGTGGTTAAATGATTACTCATGCAGCTCTACTATGTAGCGGTTTACTTTTAAAACGTTGCATTCCTATTTTTCAGTTCTGGCCATTTGTAGGGTTAATAAGCAAGCTATTGTCAAGCAAAAGGCATAAGAGCTTTGAGATCAGAACTCATAAATAATAAATAAAATAAATAGCCCGTTAATATTGTACTGTATATAAAATAATCATATATCTAAAAAAAGTTAAAAACAATCATCAGTGTTAAAAATCTAATGATATTCCACAGTAGCGCAAATGAAACAATAAAAAAGAAAAAAAATATTAAATCCAAAACAAAAAATAAATAGGTCCTTCAAACAAACCTTCATAAAGTGCCAGAAAAGTGCTTCATCTCTTCTCAATAAATATGAATCCACCACCAAAGTGAATGTGCAGGTCCCACTCCCTTCAGAATATCACTCACCGGACCCAATTGCCACTCATTCTCATAACTGACAATAGGGCATATAATGGGCATAAGATTCCACCTCAGGAATTTAGACACAACCTCCAACTCCTTTATCCAGCTCTCATGCCATTAAAACATGTAGGAAAAAAAAAACAGAAACACCTCCAATAGTGTAATATCTCAATATAACATCATTTAATAAAAGAAAACCACTCACTTTTAAAACCATAATAATATAGCTCATCAGATAAAAATGGCGTCAGGCTCAGTCTATAGCAGTCTAACCACCTCCAGCTGGTGACTCCCTGTGACGAAGTTTAATGTGATTACGTGGCAACCGGATGTGATGTCAGGACAGGAAGCAGAAGTGATGTAGCGGCCACTGGTGGTGGTGGTGAAACCGCTATAGACTGAGCCTGACGTCATTTTTATGTGATGAGCTATATTATTATAGTTCTAATGTAAGTGGTTTTCTTTCAATAAATGGATGTTTATTTGAGATATTACACTATTGGAGGTATTTTTGTGGAGGTTGTGTCTAAATTCCAGAGGTGGTGTCACGTACCTGGTAGGAGTCTGATATGACAAGGTCGGCCTCCCTTGTATCTCCTACCCAAGCCCCACTGAAGGTAGAACAGATGGTGGCTAGGGACAGGAAGAACATGAGTGCCAGGGAATGTTGCTTGTAGAACTTGTGGTGGGAGTTGCAGGCTC
Source organism: Rana muscosa (assembly GCA_029206835.1). Classification (NCBI taxonomy): domain Eukaryota; kingdom Metazoa; phylum Chordata; class Amphibia; order Anura; family Ranidae; genus Rana; species Rana muscosa. Next base: position 367,383,893 of record CM055119.1, on the reverse strand, counting down.
GGTGGCACCAGCAGGACAGCAGGTGAAGAGCTGGGATGGAACTCAGAAGATCAGCGGATGTTAAAGAGGAACTTGCAGGTTCAGGCTTGGTGGCTTGTCAGTACTTCCTGTGGTCAGGAGACAGGAGAGAACTGGACCCAGGAGAACTTAGATGATAGAGAGCCAGCACAGGTTCCCAGATGCAGTGTTAGAGCCGGGCAGATGATGGAAGCAAAGTAGTGGAGATAGCTGGGTTCGGTAACAGGCGGGCTGCAGAGTACAAGGCATAAGCAGGAGCAAGGTCAGATGAAGGCCGGAGTCAGGTACCAGTAATCAAGTATATCAGAGTCCAGAAGCAGAGTCAGAGGAAGCCGGGATCAGTAACGGGTATCAAGCAGGCAATAAGCAGGGTTCAGAGGTTTAGGACACAGCTGAAGACCAGTCAGCACTTGTAGAGAGTCCGGGCACACTTTAAATAGGCCGTCTGGCACCAACTGGCGTTAGGGACGTGCTCCTGGACGTGCACGCCGTTCGTTGCGCACGCGCATGCGCACTGGTGTTCTGTAAGTCCGTTGTTGCCCGGGAATGCGCGCATGCGCACGTGTGCGCACCAGGCGCCAGTTATCAGTTCTCTTACAGGTGGAATCTTATTATCGTTGTATGCCCTATTGCCAGTCATGAGAATGTGTGGCAATTAGGTGATGAGGTGAGGTGTCCAGTAGGTGATATTCTGAAGGAAGTGGGACCTGCACATTCACTTTGGTGATTTATATTTATTGAGAAGGGATGAAGCACTTTTCTGGCATTTTATGGATGTTTGTTGGAATGACTTATTTGTTTATATTATATATATATATTTTTTTATTGTTTAATTTGCACTACTGTTGAATACTTTGCTACAATGTAAAGTAGTGAGTGTACAGCTTGTATAACAATGCAAATTTGCTGTCCCCTCAAAATAACTCAACACACAGCCATTCATTTCTAAACCACTGGCAACAAAAGTGAGTACACCCCTAATGCCGCGTACACACGATCAGTTTTTCTGATGAAAAAAGACCGATGGACTTTTTTCATCGGACAAACCGATCATGTGTGGGTCCCATCGGTCTTTTTTCCATCGGTATAAAAAAATAGAACATGTTTTAAATTTATCCGATGGAAAAAAAACGATAGCAAATTCCGATCGTCTGTGTGGAACTCCATTGGAGAAAAAACATACGCATGCTCAGAATCAAGTCGACGCATGCTCAGAAGCATTGAACTTAATTTTTCTCGGCTCGTCTGAGTGTTTTACGTCACAGCGTTTGGGACAGTCGGAATTTTGACTGATGGTGTGTAGGCAAGACTGATGAAAGTCAGCTTCATCGGAATTCCGATGGTAAAATCCATCGGATTTTATTCCTTTGGAAATCCGATCGTGTGTAAAGGGCATCAGTGAAAATGTCCAAATTGGGCCCAACTTTTCCTCTCCGGTGTCATGTGACTCGTTAGTGTTACAAGATCTCAGGTGTGAATGGGGAGCAGGTGTGTTAAATCCTGGTCACTGGAAGTTCAACATGGCACCTCATGGCAAAGAACTCTTTGAGGATCTGAAAAAATGAATTGTTGCTCTACATAAAGATGGCCGATGCCATAAGAAGATTGCCAAGGCCCTGAAACTGAGCTGCAGCACGGTGGCCAAGACCATACAGCAGTTTAACAGGACAGGTTCCACTCAGAACAGGCCTCGCCATGGTCAACCATAGAAGTTGAGCGCACGTGCTCAGCATCATGTCTTTGGGAAATAGATGTATGAGTGCTGCCAGCATTGCTGCAGAGGTTGAAGGGGTGGGGGGTCAGCCTGTCAGTGTTCAGACCATACGCTGCACACTGCATCAAATTGGTCTGCATGGCTGTCGTCCCAGAAGGAAGCCTCTCCTTTTTTTTTTATTATTTATTTTATTTTATCAAAAAAGATATCGACATACAAAAGTATAAAAACAGTCATATCAACACAGTTTACCTCCACCTTCACTTTTACCTCTGAATTTTACAATATACCCTCCCCCCTTACCCCCCCCCCCCCCACTTGCCCTCCCTCCCCTACCTCTCACTTACTAAATCTGTTATTCTCATATGTTTCGACCAGTTTCCCCCATCTCTAGCAGCTTATTGCCTCTGCGTCTTTTTAAACGCTTTCCAACTATCCCATTTATCTATTAACCCCTCGCTTTTTTCCTCCACACTATACCTCAAACATTCCATAGTATGTTTCTTTTACAGTATTTATTGAATCCCGGATTTTGGGGCTTTCTAACTCCTGCCACTTTTTGGGTATAAGTCTTTTCGCAGCATTTAAGAAGTGAGGAATTACGGAATCTTTGTATTGTTTTACCGAACCTTCCACTCCATGAAACAGAACTATCCACGGGTCTTCTGGTATTTCTTTTTTAGTGATTTTCTTTATTAATTGTAAAATCTCTCTCCAGTATTTTTTAATTTTAGGACAGTCCCACCGCCATCGTTCCTAGTGCCTTACATCCTCACCAGCACTCCAGGGATTTTCCCGGTTGATATTTACTTGTTTTATCTGGAGTTGTGTACCACCTTGTCAGGCATTTATAATTAATTTCAACCGTCTTTGTGTCTACAGCTATGTGTTAATTTCAAGATCTTTCCAATAGTATTTTTTTCCCCCTGTGACCCTAATTTCCGTTCCCATTTTTTTATGTGTGGCGGGATCTCCAGTTCATCTATTGCTAATAATATTTTATATATCCGAGATATGTTATTTCTTGTATTTACCGCTGTACATAACCGTTCCAGCTGTGTTAATTCATCTCCTGTTCTTATTGGTTGAGGCAGATTCTCTACGAAGTCTCTCAAATGGAGGTACCGCCATTCATTTAGCACCATTAAGTCTGTGTTATTTTTTAACTCTTGAAAAGTACTTATTTTCCCCTTTTTAATAATATCTCTTAATTGTGCATTGTCGGTTTTTATCCAATTCCCTCCTATTGTCCTTTTCCCCGGTGTGAAGTAATCATTGTCCTTTAGTGAAATTAGAGGTGAATTATATTTCCCTTTACTTTGTTTGTGCGTCACATCCCATATTTTAAGTGCATTACGTGTCAATGCGTGCGTATTCTCACCCAGTGCCCTAAACTGTGGGGGATTCCATACTATACTTCTTAATTGTGCACTACACATTGTATTTTCTAGATTAACCCACCTTTTTTCATTTTTTTTCTTTGCCCATTCCACTACTCGTGATAACACCACTGCGTTATAATACTTTTTAATATCTGGAACCGCTAAGCCACCTTGTTTTTTCCCTTGTTTTAGCACGGAAAATGAAATTCTTGTTTTTTTATTTTGCCAGATAAATATTGTTATCATAGTTTTTAGTACTTTAAAATAGGATTGCGGTATTGATATAGGCAACATTTGAAACTTATACATAATTTTAGGTAGTAGTACCATCTTTAAGGCGTTGATACGCCCTAACCAGGAAAGAGGAATTCCTTTTGCAGGCTCTGTTCTTCCTGTTTACTTATATTTATATTTAGGATCTCTGATTTGGTGAGATTTATTTATTTATTTTAAAATTCGATAATTCTCCATATTGTTTTTATATCTTTAGTAAGTTGGGCATTGTATTCCTACGGTTTGATATATAGAACAACACGTTGTCTGCAAATGCTGCCAATTTGTGTTCTTCATCCCCTACTTTGATACCACCTATATCAGGGCTAATACGAATTGTTGCGAGCAGGGGTTCCTAGGACAACACGAATAAAAGAGGAGAAAGGGGACACCCCTGTCTCGTCCCATTTTTTATTTCAAAGGAGGGGGATGACACTTCGTTAATTTTTATAGTTGCAGTCAGATGTTTTTACAGTACTTTGATCCACTGGATCATTCTTGGGCCTACTCCCATGATTTCCAATGTTTTTATCATAAATCCCCAGTCTACCCTGTCAAAGGCTTTTTCAGCATCTATTGACAGGAATAGACCTGGGGATTTACCTTTTTTTATTTTCTGAAGGAGGGGCAATGTTCTCACTCCGTTGTCCCTCCCCTCTCTTCCTGGGATGAACCCCACCTGGTTGGGATGCACCAGGTCGGTCATCAGATTTTTCATCCTTATTGCTAATATTTTTGCATATAATTTTGTATCTGCATTGAGCAGGGATATTGACCTATAGTTTGAACAGAGCGTACCATCTATCCCCTCCTTTGGGATGACTGTTATTGAGGCTAACCCCAGGGCCTCCCTACTCATCTCGTATTCTGCCCCCAATCCATTCATGTAATGACAAAGCTTTGGTATTAAGATCTCTTTATACTTTTTTAAATAGTACGTCGTAAACCCGTCGGGTCCAGGAATTTTCCCCCGGGGCTGATTCTTTTAATGCTTTATTAATTTCCTCCTCAGTTATAGGTTTTTCTAACATAGACCTTTCGCTTTCGAGGAATTGGGGCAGTCTAGCATTTTTTAAGAATTCTTTTATTTTTTCTGTTTTTTCTCTTTCCTGTTGCCCAGAATGAATCCTCTTCTAAAGGTGATGCACAAGAAAGCCCGCAAACAGTTTGCTAAAGACAAGCAAACTAAGGACATGGATTACTGGAACCATGTCCTGTGGTCTGATGAGATCAAGATAAACTTATTTGGTTCAGATGTTGTCAAGCGTCAATCATATGCAGAGACAACACAAATTTTCATAACAGTGATTATGTTACCATCATTTTGTTACAACCCCCAATTTTAGGTCATGTAGTACTGCAAAAAGAACACAAACCTGGTACATTTATCAACATTAATGATAATAGGTAGAGTCTGCTTATGGAGACACTTAGAGATGTGCTAATATTTTCTTACCTCTAAAAGAAAAATAAAGGCTATGCTATAGACAACACGGGAACTTTTTAATTTCAATATAGTTATATTTCCAGCTTCTAGTTTTCCCTTGTATATTTCTGTAATATGATAACTGTATAATAACATTATCCATAAACTGTGCAACAGGTTCATTATGATTTGACATATGCCCTAAATTTTCTCTATGGAATTATGTTTATTATCTGCACATGACTTATCACAATTCTGCAAACATTTATCTCTTTGTAGCTTATGACACCATTATGTTGTGCAAATCTTTATTAACAGGTGCTATAGACATGAGATAAGAAGAGTTATTGTACGCATAGCTCTCAAGCATCCACTAATGCCTTTGTATATCCCTTATTTTGCTGACAATTACTGATTATCCATCCCATATTAATTTAGTTAGCTTTGTTAACAAAGCTCTGGAGAAAAGATGTAATGGGCCTGATATACTAAAGCAGGGGTCTCCAAACTGCGGCCCAAGGGCCAGATGTGGACCTTTGCTAGCCTTTATCCGGCCCTTGGGGCACTATTCCTCCCACTGATATGAGGCACTATTCCTCCCACTGACACCAACAAGGGGGCACTATGTCTTCTACTGATACCAATGATGGGATACTATTCCTCCTACTGATAGGAGCACTACTCCTCCTTCTACTGATCACCAACCCTGAGGCCATATTTATTCTCACTGATGCTGGGCACGGGACATTTTCTGCCCCCACTGGCCACAATCCGGCCCTCCAAAAGTCTGAAGGACAATAAACTGGCCCTTTGTTTGAAAAGTTTGGAGACCCCTGTACTAAAGGAAAACAGACTGTTTACTTTGCAAAGGAACTTTCCCCAGAGTTTAGTGAATGAAGTGATGCTTTGCCTTCTTCCATCATCCAATCATGTGCAGGTACAAATGTTTTTGTTTCCCCTGCACATAATTGGGTATTCTTTGCAAAGTGAACTTTCATTTCATTCATTAAACCCTAGGGAAAATTCCCTTGCAAAGTAAAAAACCTAGGGTGACAACACTCTCTTGGAAAAGCAGCTGGAGACAGGTCAGGAGAACATCTGCATGGCAGACTAGGCCAGTTCTATCCACTGGTTCCGTCTGCTGATGCAGTCATTAAAATGTAAGTTCACCCTGATTCACTGAAGCACAAGACAGGGGTGTCCCCCATTCCCCATTCTATTTATTTTGGCACTCAAATCCTTGGCTATAGCGCTCAGGGATAACCCCAACATTTCTGGTATCCAATACGCAGGATTACATTACAAGGTGAACTTTTTCGCAGACAACATGCTTCTGACTTTAACTGACCCTCTAATGAATGAACGGTTTGGACCAACCATAAGTTTGGCTCGAACATCACCCGTTTGGGTGTTCGCTGAACACCCACATTTTCTGTGTGCTCGGCGGGATGAGCGCACAGTCAATAGGTTGTTAAGGAGCAGGGTCAGGAAGCTGTCCGCCATGGCTTTAACAACAGATGAGTCATCAGCTGTCAGCGGGCTTTCTCGCTGACAGCTGAATGAAAAAAATACATTGTCTCATTTTCCAGCAATAGAAAATGTAAAAAAAAAGTCTTCCTTCCAGATTTGTGGACTCCAGCTTTGTGAGTGGCCGGAGCCACGATGATGTCACATGCACGCGGAAGCTGACATTTACGGCACAAGACTCTGAAGGAACGGCACAGGTATGCCTGTCCTTCAGAGCGCATGCGCACGTGGGCTGCATCTAAAGTAATCATCTCCTAAATGGTGCACGTTTCTGAGATATTTACTGTACCTATAGGTAAGCCTAATTATTGGCTTACCTATACAGTGCATCCGGAAAGTATTCACAGCGCTTCAGTTTTTCCACATTTTGCTATGTTACAGCCTTATTCTAATATTGATTAAATTCATTATTTTCCACAAACTTCTACAAACCATACCCCATAATGACAACTTGAAAGAAGTTTGCTTGAAATCTTTATTAAAAATAAAATACGAAAAAACTCACATTTACATAAGTATTCACAGCCTTTACCATGAAACTCATCCTGTTTCCACCGATCCTCTTTGAGATGTTTCTAACTTGATTGGAGTGCACCTGTGGTAAATTCAGTTGATTGGACATGATTTGAAAAGGCACACACCTGTCTATATAAGGCCCCACAGTTAACAGTGCATGTCAGTCGGTCTCAAGTCTGGATACTGGCTGGGCCACTCAAGGACATTCAGAGAGTTATCCTGTAGCCACTACTTTGTTATCTTGGCTGTGTGCTTAGGGTTATAGTCCTGTTGGAAGATGAACCTTCACTACAGTCTGAGGTTCAGAGTGCTCTGGAGCAGGTTTTCATCAAGGATATCTCTGTACATTGCTGCATTCATCTTTCCCTCAATCCTGACTAGTCTCCCAGTTCCTGCCGCTAAAAAACATCCCCACAGCATAATGCTGCCACCACCATGCTTCACTGTAGGGATGGTATTCGCCAGGTGATAAGCAGTGCCTGGTTTCCTCCAGACATGATGCTTGCCTTTTAGGCCAAAGAATTTGATACTTGTTTCATTAGACCAGAGAATTTAGTGTAGCGGGGTCCCCTTTAAGACTCTCGGGACTACCTTGCCCAGAATCCCTTTCGGCATGTTTCCACCCCAGAGACTCATGGGAGGGGTTATAAAAGGAGGAGGCGAGGCTGGGCTCGGCCTCTTTGGGACAAGAGACTTCAGTGACTGATCCTCCTGTGCGGATGTGCCGGAGTGCAAGGCCTGAAGCCTGAGGCCTTGCGCAGCACCAAAGAGCCTTCCACCCCACTGCGAGCCTGGGTGGCATCTGACTTCACTTGTCTACAACCTTGGTTGGATCGGGGACCCAATCGCTGGAGACACTGTGTGTGTGTAGGACACAGTCGGTGGAAGTTCCCGGACTGGGATCACGTCCGGAGGGGTGAGCGAGCGTATGCTCAGACCATATACTGTTGTTGCTAATGTGCCTATAGACTGCCGTGGCCCACAAGTTTATATCTGATACTCTCACTGGAGATCCATATCAGAGAGGAACTTAGAGTTCATGAAGTAAAGTGTTTATTTCATCACAACCTTCCCACTGGATTACAAATGGTATTCTGTTAATGTGCACCACCTATAAAGAATTGCCGGTGAAGAAACCATCATCCCCTATAGACTGAGTTTTAGATATCTGAGCCAGGCCTGGCCAGCTAGTTAGTTCATTTAGATACTGCGCCACAGGGCGCCTCGTTAACGGACGCCCACGCGGCGCACCTTTACTGTTACTCTATTGCATAGTATGTTTATTGCTGCAGGGATCTGCAACCTATTACATGTAAACTGTTACCATTGTTAATCTTTCTTCACCATAAGCTTAAAGTAAATTTGATACCCCTTTCATTATTGCCTTGGTGTCTGAGTTTACTCATACAGTATAAGAATTTTATTGCTGTCATAACTAACTGTGCCAGTAGGGGGTCGAGTACATTGCCGGGGGTTGGCGGAGCTGTTTTCAGGGCCCAAACTAAATCTGCGGCCTTCTTAGTTGAAGGTATCGCTACATTAGTTTGGTCTGAGAGTCCTTCAGGTGCCTTTTGGCAAACTCCAGACAGGCTGTCATGTGTCTTTTACTCAGAAGTGGCTTCCGTCTGGCCACTCTACCATACAGACCTGATTGGTGGAGTGCTGCAGAAATGGTTGTTCTTCTGGAAGGTTCTCCTCTCTCCACAGAGAAATGCTGGAGCTCTGTCAGAGTGACCATCAGATTCTTGGTCACCTCCCTGACTAAGGCCTTTCTCCCTTGATCACTCCGTTTGGCCAGGCGGCCCACTCTAGGAAGAGTCCTGCTGGTTCCAAACTTCTTCCATGTGATGGAGGCCACTGTGCTCATTGTGACCTTGAATGCTGCAGAAACTTTTCTGTACCCTTCCCCTGATCTGTACCTCGATACAATCCTGCCCCAGGGGTCTACAAACAATTCCTAGGACTTCATGGCTTGGTTTGTGCACTGACATGCACTGTTAACTGTGGGACCTTATATAGACAGGTGTGTGCCTTTCCAAATCATGTCCAATCAACTACATTTAGGGTGTTCACCTTTTTTTTCTGAAAAGGTAAACCATCCCTTTAAGTCAGAACCTAACTCCCCATTTTAAACACCCCCCCCCCCCCCCCCCAAGTAGAATTTAAAAAAAAACTCTAACTTTTTACATTTTTATATATTTTTTACATTTTTGGCCCTTCTGCTATACTGGCCAAGCCGGAATGATGTGTCACTGTTCCTGCAACCTTGTGGAATACTAAAATTAGAGCAGTCGGGGGGGGGGGGGGCATCATCATCATCGGAACTGGCTGCCTGCGCCAGTTAAAAAAGGACTAAGATGGCAGCGCTGGACCCACTGTATGGCATCTGAACAGCAGATTGCAGTGGAACAATGTTAAATTTCCTGTGCGGATAAGTATGGGTTTTGAAAAGAACCTAAGAAAACAGGGAAGTGGGAAAAAACAAGGGGGTGTTCTTGAGTACTGCTTTAATGGAGTCATTGATTTTATTTTCAGGAACCATGGAGTAGTTGAGATAAGCTGAGGTTGTCCTGTTCATTTGCTCACTTTATCTACTGCATGGCACTATGCCTGCTGTAGCGGTTGCTACTGTAAGTGAGAGTGCCATATGGAATCAAAGAAACACTGGAGGCCAGAACGGGGGTCTTCTTTTAACTAGAGTTGACAGGTGTCAGCTTAGGGAAAGCTTGGGTAAGTGTACATGTATGTAGGTATTACTGACAAAGGACAGGTTACTTTTTTGATTGCTGGGACAAGTGAGACATGCAAGCAAATTCTTGGTACACAACTTCTTAAATAACTCTTTGCAGAAAGGTTCAAAACTCACTTTTTGTTTTTAAGTGATTGGGTCCCCAGCATTCAATGGGAACCCATAGGATAGTACAAAGGGCTCCCTTAATGATAATGACCAGGCCATTTTTTGCGATACAGCACTGCGTTACTTTAACTGACAATTGCGCGGTCGTGCGACACTGTACTCAAATACAATTGATGTTCTTTCTTTCCCACAAATAGAGATTTCTTTCGGTGGTATTTGATCACCTCTGTGGTTTTTATTTTTTGCGCTAGAAACAAAAAAAGACCGATAATTTTGAAAAAAACCCAATATTTTTTACTTTCTGCTGTAAAACACATCCAATAAAAAAAAAATATATATATAATTTCTCCATAAATTTAGGCCAATATGCATTCTGCTACATGTTTTTGGTAAAAAAATTCCCAATAAGCGTATATTAACCACTTGCCGACCCCTTCTAGGAGATATACGTCGACAGAACGGCTTGTACAGGCACAATCACGTACCTGTACGTGGCCCTTTAACTGCCGACGTCGGGGTCGCGCGCCGCCGGCAGCGTGCTCGCAACCCCCCTGCCTTCCCCGTGAGTGGGACCGCGGGTCCCGCGGACTCGATCGCCGCGGGGATTCCCGCGATCGTCTCACGGAGGCTCGGAGCGGGGAGATGTGTGTGTAAACACATCATTTCCCCGCTCCTCTACTGACAATGTCAGCGATCTCCGCTCTGTGTAATCAGAGCGGAGATCGGTGACGTGTCAGTCGTAGCCACGCCCCCCTCAGTTAGTAACACGCCCCTAGGCACACTTAACCCCTCCAGCGCCCCTAGTGGTTAACCCCTTCACTGCCAGTGTCATTTTCATAGTAACCAGTGCATTTTTATTGCACTGATCGCTGTGAAAATGACAATGGTCCCAAAAATGTGTCAAAAGTGTCCGATGTGTCCGCCATAATGTCGAAGTCATGAAAAAAATCGCTGATCGCTGACATAACTAGTAAAAAAAAAAAAAAATAATAAAAATGCCTTAAAACTATCCCCTATTTTGTAAACGCTATAATTTTTGCGCAAACCAATCAATAAACGCCGATTGCGATTTTTTTTACCAAAAAATGTAGAAGAATACATATCGGCCGAAACTGGGGAAAAAAAATGTTTTTTTATATATTTTTTGGGGATATTTATTATAGCAAAAAGTAAAAAATATGTATTTTTTTTCTAAATTTTCGCTCTATTTTTGTTTATAGCGCAAAAAATAAAAACCGCAGAGGTGATCAAATACCACCAAAAGAAAGCTCTATTTGTGGGAAAAAAAGGACGCCAATTTTGTTTGGGAGCCACGTCGCACGACCGCGCAATTGTCAGTTAAAGCGACGCAGTGCCGAATTGCAAAAAGGGGCCTGGTCATAATGGCCCGCATTGGTCCGGGGCTTAAGTGGTTAATTGGTTTGCGCAAATGTTACTTCCGTCTACAAACTATGGGATATTTTTATGACATTTTTTTTCTAGTAATTGCGGCGTTCAGCGATTTTTAGCAGGACTGTGACATTGCGGCAGACAAATCAGACACCTAACTGACACTTTTGACACTTTTTTGAGAACCAGTGACATTATTACAGTAATCAGTGCTAAAAAAATGCACCGTTACTGTACTAATGACACTGGCAGGGAAGGGGTTAACAACAGGAGCGATCTAAGGGATAAGTGTGTCCCTAGGGGATGCTTTCTAACTGTGTGAGGGATGGACTCACTGGATCAACACAGAGATCTGTGTTCCTGCTTAGCAGGACACAGACAGCAATAAAAACCTAACCCTTCTCTGCTCTATCCAAAACTTAAAAAGGGCTTTACCCAGAGATACTGTACTTATCAAAAAGCAGTCTGAAGGCATCTAAAAATCCAATGAAATGTGTGAATTTTTCGTGCTGGGATGAATTTACCATTAAAATGTACAGTAAAGTTAAAGGGGTTGTAAAGGTTCGTTTTTTATTTTCTAAATAGGTTCCTTTAAGCTAGTGCATTGTTGGTTCACTTACCTTTTCCTTCGATTTCCCTTCTAAATGCATTTACTTAAGTACAAGGTAATCTTGATTTTTTTTTTTACATTTTCCATGCACATTCTTGGATGTTTAACTTCATTTCACTGCATATCATTTCAAATTGCCCTCAGTAAATCGGGCCCTGGCTTTTAATACCTCAATAGTAATGTTAGTAGCAACTGATCACTACACAAATGGAACAAATGGCTTCCTATATCATAAGATACACAAGTGGTGTTGTGTAGTGACTTTGACATGTGCAGGCAATGTTTTATGTATCTTTGGATTACATAAAAAGTTTTAGACAGTTTTACACTATTTGGGTTTCCTTATTCTAATTTTGGGGTGAATCTCATGGAAATACATGGATGGTACTGATTCAACACATATTGGAGTTTGTGTGATACTACAAGGATCCAGCTATATGGTGTCTGCTGAACCCCTTTATTATGAGATTACCATTTACAGGTTAATTTGACTCTGTAATAAGGGCTATCTTTTCCGGTAAGAGTCCATTTTTAACAGAGGTGACGATTCACTTGGTGATCACATGTTTTGGCTCAACACAATATTTTCAACATCACAGAGGTGATTCTACATATAATTGGGACTGTCACATAATTTACACATACAGTAAAACCTTGGTTTGAGAGTAACTTGGTTTGAGAGCGTTTTACAAGACAAGTAAAATCTTTTCATAAATTTGGACTTGATATACAAGCGATGTCTTGATATACAAGTAGTATCAAGTCACAAGTGAGTATAAAAGAGAAGAGAGGTGCCTCTAAGTGTAGCAATATGGTTACATTTAATCAAGGTACAACATTTTAGCAACTCACATGGTTGATGTCCACATAGACCGTCCTCCGCACCACCATCGACGTCATCCCTTCCACGCTGTGCTCCACAAGCTCTTCAAGCCAAGCTTTCAGATCGCTCCACTGCAGGGAAGTCTTCCCAGCAGTGGCGGTGCGTCCATAGAGGGCGCCGGAGCGCCGCCCCCTCTCGCTCCCGCACCGCCACTGAAAGACAATACACAGATTCATGCATTGCATGAATCTATGTATTGTCACCGCTGCCGCGCTGCCCACTATTCATATGGCCGGCCTCCTGGTGAGCGCCGGCCATATGAATTAGAGCGGCGGCCGGCTGTGGGTGGAACTTGGAAGTGCCTATCAGAGCCGCTGGCTCTGATAGGCTTTCCGAATACAGCTCTCAGGCTGTATTCGGCTTCCAAAAACTCCTCCCAGGTACGCACGGGGGTGCGTTCCTGGAAGAGGACTGTGTGGAGGTTTCAGCCAATCAGGTTCACCGGATCTGGTTACCGGTAACCTGATTGGCTGAAGCGACATCGAGGGCGGGAGAACACATCGAGGACGGCACGGACCGAGAAAGGTAAGTGCAGGGCTGGGGGGGGGGACAGGCTGCATTTGGGGGACAAACTGGCTGAATATGGGGCACAAACTGGCTGAATATGGGGGACAAACTGGCTGAATATGGGGCACAAACTGGCTGCATTTGGGGGGAACTGGCTAAATATGGGGCACAAACTGGCTGCATTTGGGGGGAACTGGCTGAATATGGGGCACAAACTGGCTGCATTTGGGGGGAACTGGCTGAATATGGGGCACAAACTGGCTGCATTTGGGGGGAACTGGCTGTATATGGGGGGAACTGGCTGAATATGGGGGACAAACTGGCTGAATATGGGGGGAACTGGCTGAATATGGGGGACAAACTGGCTGAATATGGGGGGAACTGGCTGAATATGGGGGACAAACTGGCTGAATATGGGGGGAACTGGCTGAATATGGGGGACAAACTGGCTGAATATGGGGGGAACTGGCTGAATATGGGGGACAAACTGGCTGAATATGGGGGGAACTGGCTGAATATGGGGGACAAACTGGCTGAATATGGGGGGAACTGGCTGAATATGGGGGACAAACTGGCTGAATATGGGGGGAACTGGCTGTATATGGGGGACAAACTGGCTGAATATGGGGGGAACTGGCTGTATATGGGGGACACGCTGGCTGCATTTGGGGGGAACTGGCTGTATATGGGGGACAAACTGGCTGCATTTGGGGGGAACTGGCTGTATATGGGGGACACGCTGGCTGCATTTGGGGGAAACTGGCTGTATATGGGGGACAAACTGGCTGCATTTGGGGGAACTGGCTGTATATGGGGGACAAACTGGCTGCATTTGGGGGGAACTGGCTGTATATGGGGGACAAACTGGCTGCATTTGGGGGGAACTGGCTGTATATGGGGACAAACTGGCTGTATATGTGGGCACACTGGCTATATATATGGGGGCACACTGGCTGTATATGGGGGCACACTGGCTATATATATGGGGACAAACTGGCTGTATATGGGGGCACACTGGCTATATATATATATATATATATATATATATATATATATATATATATATATATATGGGGGCACACTGGCTGTATATGGGGGCACACTGGCTGTATATATATGGGGGCACACTGGCTGTATATGGAAACAAACTGGCTGTATTTGAGGGGGCAAACTGGTGGCGTTTGGGCACAGTGGCTGCGTTTAATGGGCACAGTGGCGGCAATTGATTATTTTTTTTTTCAGTTTGTTTGCGCCCCCCCAAAAATTTTGAGCACCAGCTGCCACTGCTTCCCAGTCACGACTGCAGACTGACAGTGATGAGAGCCGGCGATGCGGAGAATGGTCTATGTGGACAGCTTTACCCCGGCTTTTAATTATCAACCATGTGAGTTGCTAAAGGCCCATTCACACAGGGGCAACTTTGGATCCGACTTCAAATCGCCCCAGGTCGCCCCTAGTCGCCTCAAGTCGCGCTGCATGAGAAAATCATTGTAAGTGAATGGAGCCGTCTTAATGCACACTACTGCAGTCGCTCCGACTTCAAAAAAGGTCCCTGTACTACTTCAATCCGACTTCTAGGCAACTGCTAGGCGACCTGTACCCATTGATTTCAATGGATGTCGCTCAGAAGTCGGATCCCCTGTCTTAAAAGGAGCAACTTTCCAGGAAGAAAACATACATTTCTCAGGCAAACCTCTCCCTCCCCCTTCCCTCCCACAGAGCCGATTCTTGTTTGATTGGCCACTGGAATGTCTCCTGTCCTGCAGGCAACTTGAAGTTGCCTTGTAAGTGGCTCCAGGTCGTGCTGTGCTTCATACTCAAGTCGTGTCCAAGTTGCCTGCCAAAGTCACGCTGGAAGTCGTGTTGCCCCTGTGTGAATGGAGTCTTAATGTTGTACCTTCCTTAAATGTAACCATATTGCTACACTTGGAGGCGCCACAATTCGCTTTTATACTCTGTAGCTCCTGCTGGACTTTGCTTCTAATCCCCTTGTGGAGGCTTCCATTTGTGAATTGACATTTCATGGTTACACAACCTGGTCACATTGCTATAATCTTTTTATATGGACTATAAACGGAAAGACCTAGGAATAAATGGTTGTGGAACGAATCATCTGAATTTCCATTATTTCTTTTGGGAAAATTCGCTTTGATATACGAGTGCTTTGGATTACAAGCATGTTTCCGGGAACAAATTATGCTCGCAATCCAAGGTTTTACTGTATGTGTTTTTTTATCTTTGTTACTGGACTATAAGTTTTCAAATTTTTGGACTTTACTGTTATTTGCTTGAACATTTTGTTTTTCTAGCATAAGTGGTTCTCAACCACCATGCAAAGGAACTATCATGTTCATTCATGCTGAACGCCCTAAATGGCATGGATGGCGTAACCCCCACGCATGCCCACCAGATATATAATTCATTCAAACACCAAAGCATTCAGACTTTGCACACTGGGTTGCTAATCCAGATTAAAGCCAGGTAAGTGTCAATTCTGAAAATGTTTGAAAGCAGGTAGGTAAGATACTTTTATTGCAGAGGAGACATATGGTTCTTTAACACCAGCCCGAGACCCTCTATTTTCAGCCATGTGACTTATTTTCAATTTTTTTTTGGATTAAATTGAACATTTTTGACACATTTTGACAATAAAGATACTTATCATGATGTTATAGCTTTGTAAATAAGCCTATGGAATGTCTCTTCTGCAATAAAAAGACCTTCCTGCTAGCAAATTTTTGAACAGTAAAGTTCCACTTTAAGTAGGACTAAACATTGCCAGTTTAAAAAACAGAAGCAAAGGTAGAAATGTTACCCAAAGTAAAAAAAAAATAGAATCTAATTGGTTATTACAAGCAGAAGTTCCACTTTTTGCTGCAGTATTAATGCATCAGTTCCCCATTGACAACGTCACGTATGACGAAACGCGGCTGGGGAGGGTACGTACTGACGTCACCATGCTGTTTACTAGGAGGACGGGCTTCCGATTGTTTTCTGCCGGCCGGCTTAGATTTTAATATGCTAAACTTTCAACTTATCTATGTAAGTGCAATACTTCTTTTTTATTAAACCTACTAGACTGTATTCCGCTATAGTCAGTCTTTTCTTTCTGGGTCATTTGCTGTGCTCACGGCCACGGACTCTATAGACGGTGACAGGGGGAGAACTGCAGCCATCCAGCCTGTGTTATCGGGGATTCGTATCTGGTCATCATTTGCAAGCTAAAGACCTTGGCTGGGTTATAGCCACATGCCCTTTATGCTTGCCATCTGGTAAGCAGGTCTTTTTTACGGTGGTTGGGCACTCTTTTTTGTTTGAAGTCACTGTGGTGCCATTGAGAAGAGGATTCATTTCCCCAATATGGACTATCAATATACCATTCTTTGAATGATTGGGACTTTTTTAGCGCAGCTTCTTCTTTATTATGTTTTTTATGTCCATTTGCTGTTTGGAGCATCAGTCACAGACCAGTCTTACGCCCGTAGCTGGGAGCTGCACATTGCATTCAGGAGATATTTTATTTAGACATGTGTACTCGCATGTCCTGGATGCTTATCAGTAAACCATTCTGCTATCAGTGTCAAATGTATCAAAGTCTAATTGTGGTGTGTTAGTTAAATATTTCCATGTTGACGTGATCAATGTTATCATTATTATTACTCATCACGGCATCTGAGGTTTAAGTGTATGGACGGGATACAAACTAGAGTAAAGGTTTATACGCCAACTGATCACTTTTATTAGTCCTAATGAGTTAAATAGGCTTTTAACCCCTTGGAGTCGGCCCTTTAAAGGCTTTAGAATGCCAGGAGGTGGGGGCGTGGCTGGTGGTCACATGATCGGAAAGCTCCCAAGCAGCGATCAGGAGCTTTTCGTGAGCTGCCGGTAACTTTGCTGGGAGTGCGCAGGGCAGGCGCTCTCAGCACAGCTCTATTTGCACTATTGCACGCAAATATGCGGCCGCTCTGCACCAAAGCCCCTTTCGCCGAGAGGCTGCATATTTGCGTGTGCTCGGCCCCAAGAGGTTAAAATACCTGATTTGTCTGTTTTTACCAGCATTTTTTAACTTGGTAACAGGGTCTCCTAAATAAATCTCTGACCCCTCTCTCAGGTTAATAAATTCAGACCCGTTAGCTCGACTTCAACTAAAAAGGGTCATATCAGGCAATTATGATTTCTTTTCTCTAACCAACCATGAATAGTGATGAGCCGAACACCCCCGGGTTCGGTTCGCACCAGAACCCGCGAACGGACCGAAAGTTCGTACGAACATTAGAACCCTATTAAATACAATGGATGCGAACGTTCGAATTCTAAAGTGCTAATTATAACAACTATTATGCATGTTATTGTCCTAAAAAGGGTTTGGGAACCCGGGTTGTGCACCAGGGGACATGTATCAATGCAAAAAGAAGTTTTAAAAACGGTCGTTTTTCGGGAGCAGTCATTTTAATGATGCATAAAGTGAAAAAAAAAAAGTCAAATATTCCTTTAAATATCGTACCTGGGGGGTGTCTAAAGTATGTCTGTGAAGTGCCACGTGTTTCCCGTGTTTAGAACTGTCCCTGCACAAAATGACACTTCTAAAGGAAAAAAAAGCCATTTAAAACTGCTTGCGGCTTTAATGTAATGTCTGGTCCCGGTAATATGGATGAAAATCTTTAAGAAAAATGGCATAGCTACCCCATCAACACCCCCCCCCCCTACCCCAGCCCATTACCAGCCCCTTTGGGTCTTGTATGGATATTAAGGGGAACCCCGCACATAAAATAAAAAAGGCCCTATATACTCTGAACAGCCGTATACAGGCGGTGCATACAAGACAGGGACTGTAGGTTTGTTCTTATGTAGAATCTGTTTGTAATTTTGAACAGGTACATTGTTGAAGTGTAGCTCCAGCCCAAAAATCTATTTTTAAACTTTTTGGAAAACATAGGTAAGGGTTATCACCCCTGTAACATTTGTTTTGCTGTCTGTGCCCCTGTTCAGAACATTTCACCTCACTTTCCGTCCCAATGACAACTGTTTTTGAAATGTGGTGTTTTTCTTGAAACAAGGATTGCTGATAAAGCATCAGTACAGAGGAGACACCTTTCTCCCATATTTATTCTTACAGGAGAGAATTTTCCTTCCTAGTGGTAGATTTCCTCTCACTTCCTGTTGTCTTCTTGCGTTTGCAAGTAGGAGTCGTTTGTAAGTTGGATGTTTGAAAGTAGGGACCTGCCGTATATACTCTGCAGAAATAGGCCCCTTAGTTGTTGGTGTTGGCACAACACTGTAAGCACTCACAGTTACTCTTGGTTGGTGCTGGAACGCCCTGCTGTCAACTATTATATCAGGAATTTTAATTACATATAATTGTTGAACAGTGGTAGTAAAAATTGGGCCTTTGATGGTGGTGCTGGTGCCACAACACTGTAAGCCCTGACAGTTACTCTTGGTGGGTGCAGCAATGGGCCCTGCTGTGAATTATTAGATCAAGAATTGTAATTACATGCCCCTTTTGAACAGGGGCTGAAAAATTGGGCCTTTCGTGGTGGTGGTGGTGGTGGCGTTGCCACAACACTGTAAGCCCTCAGAGTTACTCTTGGTGGGTGCAGCAATGGGCCCTGCTGTGAATTATTAGATCAAGAATTGTAATTGCATGCCCCTGTTGAACAGGGGCTGAAAAATTGGGCCTTTCGTGGTGGTGGTGGTGGTGGTGGTGTTGCCACAACACTGTAAGCCCTCAGAGTTACTCTTGGTGGGTGCAGCAATGGGCCCTGCTGTGAATTATTAGATCAAGAATTGTAATTACATGCCCCTTTTGAACAGGGGCTGAAAAATTGGGCCTTTCGTGGTGGTGGTGGTGGTGGCGTTGCCACAACACTGTAAGCCCTCAGAGTTACTCTTGGTGGGTGCAGCAATGGGCCCTGCTGTGAATTATTAGATCAAGAATTGTAATTGCATGCCCCTGTTGAACAGGGGCTGAAAAATTGGGCCTTAGGCACTGGTGGCACAACACTACAACCCCTCACAGATACTGTACTTGGAGCACAGCAATGAGCCCTGTTGCAAAGTATTGCTTCAAAAATTGTAATGACACGCCCCTGTTAAACAGGGGCTGAAAAATTGGGCCTTAGGCACTGGTGCCACAACACTCCAACCCCTCACAGATACTGTACTTGGAGCACAGCAATGAGCCCTATGGCAAATTATTGCTAAAAAAATTGTAATTACACGCCCCTGTAAAACAGGGGCTGAAAAATTGGGCCTTAGCCACTGGTGGCGGCACCCATAAACAAAAATGATCTTCCAAGCTATCATCATCAATCGTATCATTGAGGACTCGGAGGAGGAGGATAGCCAGTCAACATAACAGCACAGGCACTCAGCATCAGCATCAGTCTTGAAGGGATGTGACATGTTAAAATCAATTAGTCTGTTATATCAGCATCAGGTGTGTGGTAGCTGGTGGTGATCCAAGACTGGTTCATCTTGATGAAAGTCAGTCGATCAACCGAGTCGGTGGACAGGCGCACCCTGTGATCCGTGACAAATCCTCCAGCAGCACTGAATGTGCGTTCCGAAAGAACGCTGGATGCAGGACAGGCCAGTAGCTCAATTGCATACTGTGCAAGCTCTGGCCAGTGATCCATCCTCAAGACCCAGTAAGCCAGAGGATTTTCGGTGGGGAAGGTGTCCAAGTCTGACCTTGCCCCTAGATATTCCTGCACCATGTTTATCAGACGCTGGCGATGGTTGCTGGAACCGATCATACTTTGGGGCTGCGGACTAAAGAATTGTCTGAACGCATCGGTCAGACGGCCACCTTCCCCACCGCTCCTTCTTTGACTGGCCGAAGCCTCAGCAACTCGTTGTCCAGGACCAGGAGTTTGTAACCTCCCAGTCTCTGGGAACGCGTTGCACAGACCTTTCTGCAAGGCCTCCCGGAGTTGTCTCATCCTCTGCTCCCTCTGCGACGGTAACATAAGGTCCGCAACCTTACCCTTGTACCGTGGATCAAGGAGAGTGGCCAGCCAGTAATGGTCCCTCTCCTTGATCCGAAGAATACGAGGATCCTTCCGCAGACTTTGCAGGATCAGGGAGGCCATGCAGCGTAGGTTTGCTGAGGCATTCGCTCCGGAGTCCTCTGGGTCACTAAGGACGACATGATCCGCAGCCACCTCCTCCCAGCCACGTACAAGTCCACTGGTTTCTTGGGACTGTAAATCATCCCTAAAAGACTGCTGCTGATGATGCTGAGTGCCAGCCTCCACCTCCATGCTGACACAATCCTCCTCCTCCTCCTCCTCCTCCTCTTCCTGTGCGATGGGTGGGACAGAAGGAACACTGTCTGGGTAAAGGGGGCCTTGAGAGGCAAGGAAGTCCTCCTCTTCCTGCCTCTGTTCTGCCTCAAGTGCCCTGTCCATTATTCCACGCAGCGTGTGCTCCAACAGGTGGACAAGAGGTACAGTGTCACTGATGCATGCACTGTCACTGCTCACCATCCTCGTGGCCTCCTCAAATGGTGCCAGGACAGTGCATGCATCCCTGATCATGCCCCACTGGCGTGGAGAAAAAAAAACAAGCTCCCCTGACCCTGTCCTGGTGCCGTAGTCGCACAGGTACTCATTGATGGCCCTCTGCTGCGTGTGCAGCCGCTGCAGCATGGCCAACGTTGAGTTCCACCTGGTGGGCATGTCACATATAAGGCGGTTCTTGGGCAGGTTCAACTCCTTTTGCAGCTCAGCCAGGCGAGCACTGGCATTATAAGATCTGCGGAAATGCACACAGACTTTCCTGGCCTGCCTCAGGACATCCTGTAAGCCCGGGTACCTGCCCAAGAACCGCTGCACCACCAGGTTAAGGACGTGAGCCACACAGGGCACATGGGTCAGTTGTCCCTGTCGGAGGGCGGAGAGGAGGTTGGTGCCATTGTCGCAAACCACCATTCCTGGCTTAAGCTGGCGTGGCGTCAACCACCTCTTGGCCTGGCCCTGCAGAGCAGACAGGACCTCTGCCCCAGTGTGGCTTCTGTCCCCCAAACACACCAGCGCAAGCACGGCATGGCATCTTTTTGCCTGCGTACTTGCGTAGCCCCTTGAACGCCTACGGAGCACCGCTGGTTCCGAGGACAAACCACAGGAAGAGGCCATGGAGGAAGAAGAAGAGGAGGGGGTGGAGGAGAGAGGTGTGTCACAACCAGTAGTAGCATTTTGGAGGCGTGGCGGTGGAACAACCTCCAACACTACTGCACCTTGTCCTGCATCCTTCCCAGCTGCCAAAAGAGTGACCCAATGGGCCGTGAAAGAAAGGTAACGTCCCTGTCCATGCCTGCTGGACCATGAGTCAGCGGTAATATGCACCTTACCGCTGACCGCCCTGTCCAGCGAGGCCAAGACATTGCCTTCCACATGCCGGTAGAGAGCCGGAATAGCCTTCCGTGAGAAAAAGTGGCGTTTGGGAACCTGCCACTGAGGAACCGCACATTGCACAAACTCACGGAAGGGGGCCGAGTCTACCAACTGAAAAGGCAGCAGTTGAAGCGCTAGCAATTTAGCCAAGCTAGCATTCAACCGCTGGGCATGTGGATGGCTGGGAGTGAACTTCTTTCGACGGTCCAGCAGCTGGGGCAGGGAAATTTGCCTGCTAGAATCGGACGTCGGTGTACTGCTAGCAGAGTGGCCGCAAGTACTTGGCTGTGACACACCTAATTCTACACCTTCATTCCTCTCAGTGCATGTTTCAGAGAGGACTGAAGTTATAGTGGGGTTGGAGATCCCAGCTGATGCGGTGCAAGGAGAGGTCCGCTTTGTTCTTTGGTGTGGGTCTTTGAGGTAGGCTTGCCAACGAGCTGCATGGCAGGTCAACATATGTCTGGTCAGGCATGTGGTACCCAAGCGGCTGATGTTTTGGCCACGCGATATACGCTTGAGACATATGTTGCAAACAGCAGCTGTGCGATCTGATGCACTAGCCTCAAAAAAGGCCCACACCAAAGAAGTTTTTGAATGACGGGCAGAGGCAGCGCCCTGCACAGGCGGAGCTCTGCGGTGTGATTCCGTCGGTGTACTGCCCTTACGCTGGCCACCAAAGGGCATCCTGCCTCGTTGGAGATGTGCCTCCTCCTCATCCTCCTCCTCCTCCTCTCTCCTATTAGGCACCCACGTGGAGTCAGTGACCTCATCATCCCCTCCCTCCTCATCACTGGAGCCAATCTGGCAGTATGCTGCAGCTGCTGGAACATGACTGCCAGATTGGTGTCCTTCTTGAGCATCCCCTCTGTCTGCTCTCACGCTACTGCCTTCCTGTAGCTGGGTTTCATCATCAGACCCTTCGAAATGCTGGGCATCCTCCTGGAGCATGTACCCAACACTGTGCTCAAACAGTTCGGGGGACTCCTCAGGAGGAGGACATGGTGGGTCTAGGGAAGGAGTGACTGATGATGAGTCTGACATTGATACCAGGGAAGAGGACGCTTTGGCAGCTGCTTTTCCAGTACCCTGAGCCTGGGTGAGAGAGGATGAGGAGGAGGAGGAGGGCTTGGTCATCCACTCTACCAAGTCTTCGGCATGATGTGGCTCAACATGTCCAGCTGCCGAAAAGAAGGACAAGCGTGTCCCATGGCCATGTGCTGATGACAATGCACCGCGTCCACGACCAGCACTGTTGCCCCCAGACACAGAGCCTGCTTGCCCTCTTTTATTGCCTCCTGACTGTCTGCCTCTCCTTGTTTGCCTTCCAGACATTCTAATAGATGGCCTGCAGGGAGATGGGAAAAAAGCAATAAGGGCTACCTTCAGGTGTCCTTCTCTGTCCCTTTACTTAAGGATTTCTAAATATGGTTGAGGATGATTGCTTTTGCACAGAATAGCACAACGACAATTTCCCTGACTGTCCAAAAAAACAAGGATTTCAAAGATGGTTGATGAGGAATGCTTTAGCACACTATAGCACAAGGAGAATTTCCCTCACTGTCCTTCCCTGTCCCTAGAAACAAGGATTATCACAGTGAAAGAAACTGACACTCTTCCTACCTATAGTTTTCTGTCCCTAGAAAAAATGTTTTTTTAAAGCACACTATAGCACAAGGAGAATTCCCTCACTGTCCTTCCCTGTCCCTAGAAACAAGGATTCGCACAGTAAAAGACACTGACACTCTCCCTACCTATAGTTTTCTGTCCCTAGAAAAAATGTTTTTTTAAAGCACACTATAGCACAAGGAGAATTTCCCTCACTTTCCTTCTTTGTCCCTAGAAACAAGGATTATCACAGTGAAAGAAACTGACACTCTTCCTACCTATAGTTTTCTGTCCCTAGAAAAAATGTTTTTTTAAAGCACACTATAGCACAAGGAGAATTCCCTCACTGTCCTTCCCTGTCCCTAGAAACAAGGATTCGCACAGTAAAACACACTGACACTCTCCCTACCTATAGTTTTCTGTCCCTAGAAAAAATGTTTTTTTAAAGCACACTATAGCACAAGGAGAATTTCCCTCACTTTCCTTCTTTGTCCCTAGAAACAAGGATTATCACAGTGAAAGAAACTGACACTCTTCCTTCCTATAGTTTTCTGTCCCTAGAAAAAATGTTTTTTTAAAGCACACTATAGCACAAGGAGAATTCCCTCACTGTCCTTCCCTGTCCCTAGAAACAAGGATTTGCACAGTAAAAGACACTGACACTCTCCCTACCTATAGTTTTCTGTCCCTAGAAAAAATGTTTTTTTAAAGCACACTATAGCACAAGGAGAATTTCCCTCACTGTCCTTCTTTGTCCCTAGAAACAAGGATTATCACAGTGAAAGAAACTGACACTCTTCCTTCCTATAGTTTTCTGTCCCTAGAAAAAATGTTTTTTTAAAGCACACTATAGCACAAGGAGAATTCCCTCACTGTCCTTCCCTGTCCCTAGAAACAAGGATTCGCACAGTAAAAGACACTGACACTCTCCCTACCTATAGTTTTCTGTCCCTAGAAATTTTTTTTTTAAAGCACACTATAGCACAAGGAGAATTTCCCTCACTTTCCTTCTTTGTCCCTAGAAACAAGGATTATCACAGTGAAAGAAACTGACACTCTTCCTACCTATAGTTTTCTGTCCCTAGAAAAAATGTTTTTTTAAAGCACACTATAGCACAAGGAGAATTCCCTCACTGTCCTTTCCTGTCCCTAGAAACAAGGATTCGCACAGTAAAACACACTGACACTCTCCCTACCTATAGTTTTCTGTCCCTAGAAAATTTTTTTTTTAAAGCACACTATAGCAGAAGGAGAATTTCCCTCACTTTCCTTCTTTGTCCCTAGAAACAAGGATTATCACAGTGAAAGAAACTGACACTCTTCCTTCCTATAGTTT
Source organism: Rana muscosa (assembly GCA_029206835.1). NCBI lineage: Eukaryota > Metazoa > Chordata > Amphibia > Anura > Ranidae > Rana > Rana muscosa. The sequence continues at coordinate 367,359,451 of CM055119.1, read as the reverse complement.
TCTGTCCCTAGAAAAAATGTTTTTTTAAAGCACACTATAGCACAAGGAGAATTTCCTCACTGTCCTTCCCTGTCCCTAGAAACAAGGATTTGCACAGTAAAAGACACTGACACTCTCCCTACCTATAGTTTTCTGTCCCTAGAAAAAATGTTTTTTTAAAGCACACTATAGCACAAGGAGAATTTCCCTCACTTTCCTTCTTTGTCCCTAGAAACAAGGATTATCACAGTGAAAGAAACTGACACTCTTCCTTCCTATAGTTTTCTGTCCCTAGAAAAAATGTTTTTTTAAAGCACACTATAGCACAAGGAGAATTCCCTCACTGTCCTTCCCTGTCCCTAAAAACAAGGATTCGCACAGTAAAACACACTGACACTCTACCTACCTATAGTTTTCTGTCCCTAGAAAAAATGTTTTTTTAAAGCACACTATAGCACAAGGAGAATTTCCCTCACTTTCCTTCTTTGTCCCTAGAAACAAGGATTATCACAGTGAAAGAAACTGACACTCTTCCTACCTATAGTTTTCTGTCCCTAGAAAAAATGTTTTTTTAAAGCACACTATAGCACAAGGAGAATTCCCTCACTGTCCTTCCCTGTCCCTAGAAACAAGGATTCGCACAGTAAAAGACACTGACACTCTCCCTACCTATAGTTTTCTGTCCCTAGAAAAAATGTTTTTTTAAAGCACACTATAGCACAAGGAGAATTTCCCTCACTTTCCTTCTTTGTCCCTAGAAACAAGGATTATCACAGTGAAAGAAACTGACACTCTTCCTTCCTATAGTTTTCTGTCCCTAGAAAAAATGTTTTTTTAAAGCACACTATAGCACAAGGAGAATTCCCTCACTGTCCTTCCCTGTCCCTAGAAACAAGGATTCGCACAGTAAAAGACACTGACACTCTCCCTACCTATAGTTTTCTGTCCCTAGAAAAAATGTTTTTTTAAAGCACACTATAGCACAAGGAGAATTTCCCTCACTTTCCTTCTTTGTCCCTAGAAACAAGGATTATCACAGTGAAAGAAACTGACACTCTTCCTTCCTATAGTTTTCTGTCCCTAGAAAAAATGTTTTTTTAAAGCACACTATAGCACAAGGAGAATTCCCTCACTGTCCTTCCCTGTCCCTAGAAACAAGGATTTGCACAGTAAAAGACACTGACACTCTCCCTACCTATAGTTTTCTGTCCCTAGAAAAAATGTTTTTTTAAAGCACACTATAGCACAAGGAGAATTTCCCTCACTTTCCTTCTTTGTCCCTAGAAACAAGGATTATCACAGTGAAAGAAACTGACACTCTTCCTTCCTATAGTTTTCTGTCCCTAGAAAAAATGTTTTTTTAAAGCACACTATAGCACAAGGAGAATTCCCTCACTGTCCTTCCCTGTCCCTAGAAACAAGGATTCGCACAGTAAAAGACACTGACACTCTCCCTACCTATAGTTTTCTGTCCCTAGAAAAAATGTTTTTTTAAAGCACACTATAGCACAAGGAGAATTTCCCTCACTTTCCTTCTTTGTCCCTAGAAACAAGGATTATCACAGTGAAAGAAACTGACACTCTTCCTACCTATAGTTTTCTGTCCCTAGAAAAAATGTTTTTTTAAAGCACACTATAGCACAAGGAGAATTCCCTCACTGTCCTTCCCTGTCCCTAGAAACAAGGATTCGCACAGTAAAAGACACTGACACTCTCCCTACCTATAGTTTTCTGTCCCTAGAAAAAATGTTTTTTTAAAGCACACTATAGCACAAGGAGAATTTCCCTCACTTTCCTTCTTTGTCCCTAGAAACAAGGATTATCACAGTGAAAGAAACTGACACTCTTCCTACCTATAGTTTTCTGTCCCTAGAAAAAATGTTTTTTTAAAGCACACTATAGCACAAGGAGAATTCCCTCACTGTCCTTTCCTGTCCCTAGAAACAAGGATTCGCACAGTAAAACACACTGACACTCTCCCTACCTATAGTTTTCTGTCCCTAGAAAAAATGTTTTTTTAAAGCACACTATAGCACAAGGAGAATTTCCCTCACTTTCCTTCTTTGTCCCTAGAAACAAGGATTATCACAGTGAAAGAAACTGACACTCTTCCTTCCTATAGTTTTCTGTCCCTAGAAAAAATGTTTTTTTAAAGCACACTATAGCACAAGGAGAATTCCCTCACTGTCCTTCCCTGTCCCTAGAAACAAGGATTTGCACAGTAAAAGACACTGACACTCTCCCTACCTATAGTTTTCTGTCCCTAGAAAAATGTTTTTTTAAAGCACACTATAGCACAAGGAGAATTCCCTCACTGTCCTTCCCTGTCCCTAGAAACAAGGATTCGCACAGTAAAAGACACTGACACTCTCCCTACCTATAGTTTTCTGTCCCTAGAAAAAATGTTTTTTTAAAGCACACTATAGCACAAGGAGAATTTCCCTCACTGTCCTTCTTTGTCCCTAGAAACAAGGATTATCACAGTGAAAGAAACTGACACTCTTCCTTCCTATAGTTTTCTGTCCCTAGAAAAAATGTTTTTTTAAAGCACACTATAGCACAAGGAGAATTCCCTCACTGTCCTTCCCTGTCCCTAGAAACAAGGATTCGCACAGTAAAAGACACTGACACTCTCCCTACCTATAGTTTTCTGTCCCTAGAATTTTTTTTTTTAAAGCACACTATAGCACAAGGAGAATTTCCCTCACTTTCCTTCTTTGTCCCTAGAAACAAGGATTATCACAGTGAAAGAAACTGACACTCTTCCTACCTATAGTTTTCTGTCCCTAGAAAAAATGTTTTTTTAAAGCACACTATAGCACAAGGAGAATTCCCTCACTGTCCTTTCCTGTCCCTAGAAACAAGGATTCGCACAGTAAAACACACTGACACTCTCCCTACCTATAGTTTTCTGTCCCTAGAAATTTTTTTTTTTAAAGCACACTATAGCAGAAGGAGAATTTCCCTCACTTTCCTTCTTTGTCCCTAGAAACAAGGATTATCACAGTGAAAGAAACTGACACTCTTCCTTCCTATAGTTTTCTGTCCCTAGAAAAAATGTTTTTTTAAAGCACACTATAGCACAAGGAGAATTTCCTCACTGTCCTTCCCTGTCCCTAGAAACAAGGATTTGCACAGTAAAAGACACTGACACTCTCCCTACCTATAGTTTTCTGTCCCTAGAAAAAATGTTTTTTTAAAGCACACTATAGCACAAGGAGAATTTCCCTCACTTTCCTTCTTTGTCCCTAGAAACAAGGATTATCACAGTGAAAGAAACTGACACTCTTCCTTCCTATAGTTTTCTGTCCCTAGAAAAAATGTTTTTTTAAAGCACACTATAGCACAAGGAGAATTCCCTCACTGTCCTTCCCTGTCCCTAAAAACAAGGATTCGCACAGTAAAACACACTGACACTCTACCTACCTATAGTTTTCTGTCCCTAGAAAAAATGTTTTTTTAAAGCACACTATAGCACAAGGAGAATTTCCCTCACTTTCCTTCTTTGTCCCTAGAAACAAGGATTATCACAGTGAAAGAAACTGACACTCTTCCTACCTATAGTTTTCTGTCCCTAGAAAAAATGTTTTTTTAAAGCACACTATAGCACAAGGAGAATTCCCTCACTGTCCTTCCCTGTCCCTAGAAACAAGGATTCGCACAGTAAAAGACACTGACACTCTCCCTACCTATAGTTTTCTGTCCCTAGAAAAAATGTTTTTTTAAAGCACACTATAGCACAAGGAGAATTTCCCTCACTTTCCTTCTTTGTCCCTAGAAACAAGGATTATCACAGTGAAAGAAACTGACACTCTTCCTTCCTATAGTTTTCTGTCCCTAGAAAAAATGTTTTTTTAAAGCACACTATAGCACAAGGAGAATTCCCTCACTGTCCTTCCCTGTCCCTAGAAACAAGGATTCGCACAGTAAAAGACACTGACACTCTCCCTACCTATAGTTTTCTGTCCCTAGAAAAAATGTTTTTTTAAAGCACACTATAGCACAAGGAGAATTTCCCTCACTTTCCTTCTTTGTCCCTAGAAACAAGGATTATCACAGTGAAAGAAACTGACACTCTTCCTTCCTATAGTTTTCTGTCCCTAGAAAAAATGTTTTTTTAAAGCACACTATAGCACAAGGAGAATTCCCTCACTGTCCTTCCCTGTCCCTAGAAACAAGGATTTGCACAGTAAAAGACACTGACACTCTCCCTACCTATAGTTTTCTGTCCCTAGAAAAAATGTTTTTTTAAAGCACACTATAGCACAAGGAGAATTTCCCTCACTTTCCTTCTTTGTCCCTAGAAACAAGGATTATCACAGTGAAAGAAACTGACACTCTTCCTTCCTATAGTTTTCTGTCCCTAGAAAAAATGTTTTTTTAAAGCACACTATAGCACAAGGAGAATTCCCTCACTGTCCTTCCCTGTCCCTAGAAACAAGGATTCGCACAGTAAAAGACACTGACACTCTCCCTACCTATAGTTTTCTGTCCCTAGAAAAAATGTTTTTTTAAAGCACACTATAGCACAAGGAGAATTTCCCTCACTTTCCTTCTTTGTCCCTAGAAACAAGGATTATCACAGTGAAAGAAACTGACACTCTTCCTACCTATAGTTTTCTGTCCCTAGAAAAAATGTTTTTTTAAAGCACACTATAGCACAAGGAGAATTCCCTCACTGTCCTTCCCTGTCCCTAGAAACAAGGATTCGCACAGTAAAAGACACTGACACTCTCCCTACCTATAGTTTTCTGTCCCTAGAAAAAATGTTTTTTTAAAGCACACTATAGCACAAGGAGAATTTCCCTCACTTTCCTTCTTTGTCCCTAGAAACAAGGATTATCACAGTGAAAGAAACTGACACTCTTCCTACCTATAGTTTTCTGTCCCTAGAAAAAATGTTTTTTTAAAGCACACTATAGCACAAGGAGAATTCCCTCACTGTCCTTTCCTGTCCCTAGAAACAAGGATTCGCACAGTAAAACACACTGACACTCTCCCTACCTATAGTTTTCTGTCCCTAGAAAAAATTTTTTTTAAAGCACACTATAGCACAAGGAGAATTTCCCTCACTTTCCTTCTTTGTCCCTAGAAACAAGGATTATCACAGTGAAAGAAACTGACACTCTTCCTTCCTATAGTTTTCTGTCCCTAGAAAAAATGTTTTTTTAAAGCACACTATAGCACAAGGAGAATTCCCTCACTGTCCTTCCCTGTCCCTAGAAACAAGGATTTGCACAGTAAAAGACACTGACACTCTCCCTACCTATAGTTTTCTGTCCCTAGAAAAATGTTTTTTTAAAGCACACTATAGCACAAGGAGAATTCCCTCACTGTCCTTCCCTGTCCCTAGAAACAAGGATTCGCACAGTAAAAGACACTGACACTCTCCCTACCTATAGTTTTCTGTCCCTAGAAAAAATGTTTTTTTAAAGCACACTATAGCACAAGGAGAATTTCCCTCACTTTCCTTCTTTGTCCCTAGAAACAAGGATTATCACAGTGAAAGAAACTGACACTCTTCCTACCTATAGTTTTCTGTCCCTAGAAAAAATGTTTTTTTAAAGCACACTATAGCACAAGGAGAATTCCCTCACTGTCCTTCCCTGTCCCTAGAAACAAGGATTCGCACAGTAAAACACACTGACACTCTCCATACCTATAGTTTTCTGTCCCTAGAAAAAATGTTTTTTTAAAGCACACTATAGCACAAGGAGAATTTCCCTCACTTTCCTTCTTTGTCCCTAGAAACAAGGATTATCACAGTGAAAGAAACTGACACTCTTCCTTCCTATAGTTTTCTGTCCCTAGAAAAAATGTTTTTTTAAAGCACACTATAGCACAAGGAGAATTCCCTCACTGTCCTTCCCTGTCCCTAGAAACAAGGATTTGCACAGTAAAAGACACTGACACTCTCCCTACCTATAGTTTTCTGTCCCTAGAAAAAATGTTTTTTTAAAGCACACTATAGCACAAGGAGAATTTCCCTCACTGTCCTTCTTTGTCCCTAGAAACAAGGATTATCACAGTGAAAGAAACTGACACTCTTCCTTCCTATAGTTTTCTGTCCCTAGAAAAAATGTTTTTTTAAAGCACACTATAGCACAAGGAGAATTCCCTCACTGTCCTTCCCTGTCCCTAGAAACAAGGATTCGCACAGTAAAAGACACTGACACTCTCCCTACCTATAGTTTTCTGTCCCTAGAAATTTTTTTTTTTAAAGCACACTATAGCACAAGGAGAATTTCCCTCACTTTCCTTCTTTGTCCCTAGAAACAAGGATTATCACAGTGAAAGAAACTGACACTCTTCCTACCTATAGTTTTCTGTCCCTAGAAAAAATGTTTTTTTAAAGCACACTATAGCACAAGGAGAATTCCCTCACTGTCCTTTCCTGTCCCTAGAAACAAGGATTCGCACAGTAAAACACACTGACACTCTCCCTACCTATAGTTTTCTGTCCCTAGAAATTTTTTTTTTTAAAGCACACTATAGCAGAAGGAGAATTTCCCTCACTTTCCTTCTTTGTCCCTAGAAACAAGGATTATCACAGTGAAAGAAACTGACACTCTTCCTTCCTATAGTTTTCTGTCCCTAGAAAAAATGTTTTTTTAAAGCACACTATAGCACAAGGAGAATTTCCTCACTGTCCTTCCCTGTCCCTAGAAACAAGGATTTGCACAGTAAAAGACACTGACACTCTCCCTACCTATAGTTTTCTGTCCCTAGAAAAAATGTTTTTTTAAAGCACACTATAGCACAAGGAGAATTTCCCTCACTTTCCTTCTTTGTCCCTAGAAACAAGGATTATCACAGTGAAAGAAACTGACACTCTTCCTTCCTATAGTTTTCTGTCCCTAGAAAAAATGTTTTTTTAAAGCACACTATAGCACAAGGAGAATTCCCTCACTGTCCTTCCCTGTCCCTAAAAACAAGGATTCGCACAGTAAAACACACTGACACTCTACCTACCTATAGTTTTCTGTCCCTAGAAAAAATGTTTTTTTAAAGCACACTATAGCACAAGGAGCATTTCCCTCACTTTCCTTCTTTGTCCCTAGAAACAAGGATTATCACAGTGAAAGAAACTGACACTCTTCCTACCTATAGTTTTCTGTCCCTAGAAAAAATGTTTTTTTAAAGCACACTATAGCACAAGGAGAATTCCCTCACTGTCCTTCCCTGTCCCTAGAAACAAGGATTCGCACAGTAAAAGACACTGACACTCTCCCTACCTATAGTTTTCTGTCCCTAGAAAAAATGTTTTTTTAAAGCACACTATAGCACAAGGAGAATTTCCCTCACTTTCCTTCTTTGTCCCTAGAAACAAGGATTATCACAGTGAAAGAAACTGACACTCTTCCTTCCTATAGTTTTCTGTCCCTAGAAAAAATGTTTTTTTAAAGCACACTATAGCACAAGGAGAATTCCCTCACTGTCCTTCCCTGTCCCTAGAAACAAGGATTCGCACAGTAAAAGACACTGACACTCTCCCTACCTATAGTTTTCTGTCCCTAGAAAAAATGTTTTTTTAAAGCACACTATAGCACAAGGAGAATTTCCCTCACTTTCCTTCTTTGTCCCTAGAAACAAGGATTATCACAGTGAAAGAAACTGACACTCTTCCTTCCTATAGTTTTCTGTCCCTAGAAAAAATGTTTTTTTAAAGCACACTATAGCACAAGGAGAATTCCCTCACTGTCCTTCCCTGTCCCTAGAAACAAGGATTTGCACAGTAAAAGACACTGACACTCTCCCTACCTATAGTTTTCTGTCCCTAGAAAAAATGTTTTTTTAAAGCACACTATAGCACAAGGAGAATTTCCCTCACTTTCCTTCTTTGTCCCTAGAAACAAGGATTATCACAGTGAAAGAAACTGACACTCTTCCTTCCTATAGTTTTCTGTCCCTAGAAAAAATGTTTTTTTAAAGCACACTATAGCACAAGGAGAATTCCCTCACTGTCCTTCCCTGTCCCTAGAAACAAGGATTCGCACAGTAAAAGACACTGACACTCTCCCTACCTATAGTTTTCTGTCCCTAGAAAAAATGTTTTTTTAAAGCACACTATAGCACAAGGAGAATTTCCCTCACTTTCCTTCTTTGTCCCTAGAAACAAGGATTATCACAGTGAAAGAAACTGACACTCTTCCTACCTATAGTTTTCTGTCCCTAGAAAAAATGTTTTTTTAAAGCACACTATAGCACAAGGAGAATTCCCTCACTGTCCTTCCCTGTCCCTAGAAACAAGGATTCACACAGTAAAAGACACTGACACTCTCCCTACCTATAGTTTTCTGTCCCTAGAAAAAAATTTTTTTAAAGCACACTATAGCACAAGGAGAATTTCCCTCACTTTCCTTCTTTGTCCCTAGAAACAAGGATTATCACAGTGAAAGAAACTGACACTCTTCCTACCTATAGTTTTCTGTCCCTAGAAAAAATGTTTTTTTAAAGCACACTATAGCACAAGGAGAATTCCCTCACTGTCCTTTCCTGTCCCTAGAAACAAGGATTCGCACAGTAAAACACACTGACACTCTCCCTACCTATAGTTTTCTGTCCCTAGAAAAAATGTTTTTTTAAAGCACACTATAGCACAAGGAGAATTTCCCTCACTTTCCTTCTTTGTCCCTAGAAACAAGGATTATCACAGTGAAAGAAACTGACACTCTTCCTTCCTATAGTTTTCTGTCCCTAGAAAAAATGTTTTTTTAAAGCACACTATAGCACAAGGAGAATTCCCTCACTGTCCTTCCCTGTCCCTAGAAACAAGGATTTGCACAGTAAAAGACACTGACACTCTCCCTACCTATAGTTTTCTGTCCCTAGAAAAAATGTTTTTTTAAAGCACACTATAGCACAAGGAGAATTCCCTCACTGTCCTTCCCTGTCCCTAGAAACAAGGATTCGCACAGTAAAACACACTGACACTCTCCCTACCTATAGTTTTCTGTCCCTAGAAAAAATGTTTTTTTAAAGCACATTATAGCACAAGGAGAATTTCCCTCACTTTCCTTCTTTGTCCCTAGAAACAAGGATTATCACAGTGAAAGAAACTGACACTCTTCCTTCCTATAGTTTTCTGTCCCTAGAAAAAATGTTTTTTTAAAGCACACTATAGCACAAGGAGAATTCCCTCACTGTCCTTCCCTGTCCCTAGAAACAAGGATTTGCACAGTAAAAGACACTGACACTCTCCCTACCTATAGTTTTCTGTCCCTAGAAAAAATGTTTTTTTAAAGCACACTATAGCACAAGGAGAATTTCCCTCACTTTCCTTCTTTGTCCCTAGAAACAAGGATTATCACAGTGAAAGAAACTGACACTCTTCCTTCCTATAGTTTTCTGTCCCTAGAAAAAATGTTTTTTTAAAGCACACTATAGCACAAGGAGAATTCCCTCACTGTCCTTCCCTGTCCCTAGAAACAAGGATTCGCACAGTAAAAGACACTGACACTCTCCCTACCTATAGTTTTCTGTCCCTAGAAATTTTTTTTTTTAAAGCACACTATAGCACAAGGAGAATTTCCCTCACTTTCCTTCTTTGTCCCTAGAAACAAGGATTATCACAGTGAAAGAAACTGACACTCTTCCTACCTATAGTTTTCTGTCCCTAGAAAAAATGTTTTTTTAAAGCACACTATAGCACAAGGAGAATTCCCTCACTGTCCTTTCCTGTCCCTAGAAACAAGGATTCGCACAGTAAAACACACTGACACTCTCCCTACCTATAGTTTTCTGTCCCTAGAAATTTTTTTTTTTTAAAGCACACTATAGCAGAAGGAGAATTTCCCTCACTTTCCTTCTTTGTCCCTAGAAACAAGGATTATCACAGTGAAAGAAACTGACACTCTTCCTACCTATAGTTTTCTGTCCCTAGAAAAAATGTTTTTTTAAAGCACACTATAGCACAAGGAGAATTCCCTCACTGTCCTTTCCTGTCCCTAGAAACAAGGATTCGCACAGTAAAACACACTGACACTCTCCCTACCTATAGTTTTCTGTCCCTAGAATTTTTTTTTTTTAAAGCACACTATAGCAGAAGGAGAATTTCCCTCACTTTCCTTCTTTGTCCCTAGAAACAAGGATTATCACAGTGAAAGAAACTGACACTCTTCCTTCCTATAGTTTTCTGTCCCTAGAAAAAATGTTTTTTTAAAGCACACTATAGCACAAGGAGAATTTCCTCACTGTCCTTCCCTGTCCCTAGAAACAAGGATTTGCACAGTAAAAGACACTGACACTCTCCCTACCTATAGTTTTCTGTCCCTAGAAAAAATGTTTTTTTAAAGCACACTATAGCACAAGGAGAATTTCCCTCACTTTCCTTCTTTGTCCCTAGAAACAAGGATTATCACAGTGAAAGAAACTGACACTCTTCCTTCCTATAGTTTTCTGTCCCTAGAAAAAATGTTTTTTTAAAGCACACTATAGCACAAGGAGAATTCCCTCACTGTCCTTCCCTGTCCCTAGAAACAAGGATTCGCACAGTAAAACACACTGACACTCTACCTACCTATAGTTTTCTGTCCCTAGAAAAAATGTTTTTTTAAAGCACACTATAGCACAAGGAGAATTTCCCTCACTTTCCTTCTTTGTCCCTAGAAACAAGGATTATCACAGTGAAAGAAACTGACACTCTTCCTACCTATAGTTTTCTGTCCCTAGAAAAAATGTTTTTTTAAAGCACACTATAGCACAAGGAGAATTCCCTCACTGTCCTTCCCTGTCCCTAGAAACAAGGATTCGCACAGTAAAAGACACTGACACTCTCCCTACCTATAGTTTTCTGTCCCTAGAAAAAATGTTTTTTTAAAGCACACTATAGCACAAGGAGAATTTCCCTCACTTTCCTTCTTTGTCCCTAGAAACAAGGATTATCACAGTGAAAGAAACTGACACTCTTCCTTCCTATAGTTTTCTGTCCCTAGAAAAAATGTTTTTTTAAAGCACACTATAGCACAAGGAGAATTCCCTCACTGTCCTTCCCTGTCCCTAGAAACAAGGATTCGCACAGTAAAAGACACTGACACTCTCCCTACCTATAGTTTTCTGTCCCTAGAAAAAATGTTTTTTTAAAGCACACTATAGCACAAGGAGAATTTCCCTCACTTTCCTTCTTTGTCCCTAGAAACAAGGATTATCACAGTGAAAGAAACTGACACTCTTCCTTCCTATAGTTTTCTGTCCCTAGAAAAAATGTTTTTTTAAAGCACACTATAGCACAAGGAGAATTCCCTCACTGTCCTTCCCTGTCCCTAGAAACAAGGATTTGCACAGTAAAAGACACTGACACTCTCCCTACCTATAGTTTTCTGTCCCTAGAAAAAATGTTTTTTTAAAGCACACTATAGCACAAGGAGAATTTCCCTCACTTTCCTTCTTTGTCCCTAGAAACAAGGATTATCACAGTGAAAGAAACTGACACTCTTCCTTCCTATAGTTTTCTGTCCCTAGAAAAAATGTTTTTTTAAAGCACACTATAGCACAAGGAGAATTCCCTCACTGTCCTTCCCTGTCCCTAGAAACAAGGATTCGCACAGTAAAACACACTGACACTCTACCTACCTATAGTTTTCTGTCCCTAGAAAAAATGTTTTTTTAAAGCACACTATAGCACAAGGAGAATTTCCCTCACTTTCCTTCTTTGTCCCTAGAAACAAGGATTATCACAGTGAAAGAAACTGACACTCTTCCTACCTATAGTTTTCTGTCCCTAGAAAAAATGTTTTTTTAAAGCACACTATAGCACAAGGAGAATTCCCTCACTGTCCTTCCCTGTCCCTAGAAACAAGGATTCGCACAGTAAAAGACACTGACACTCTCCCTACCTATAGTTTTCTGTCCCTAGAAAAAATGTTTTTTTAAAGCACACTATAGCACAAGGAGAATTTCCCTCACTTTCCTTCTTTGTCCCTAGAAACAAGGATTATCACAGTGAAAGAAACTGACACTCTTCCTTCCTATAGTTTTCTGTCCCTAGAAAAAATGTTTTTTTAAAGCACACTATAGCACAAGGAGAATTCCCTCACTGTCCTTCCCTGTCCCTAGAAACAAGGATTCGCACAGTAAAAGACACTGACACTCTCCCTACCTATAGTTTTCTGTCCCTAGAAAAAATGTTTTTTTAAAGCACACTATAGCACAAGGAGAATTTCCCTCACTTTCCTTCTTTGTCCCTAGAAACAAGGATTATCACAGTGAAAGAAACTGACACTCTTCCTTCCTATAGTTTTCTGTCCCTAGAAAAAATGTTTTTTTAAAGCACACTATAGCACAAGGAGAATTCCCTCACTGTCCTTCCCTGTCCCTAGAAACAAGGATTTGCACAGTAAAAGACACTGACACTCTCCCTACCTATAGTTTTCTGTCCCTAGAAAAAATGTTTTTTTAAAGCACACTATAGCACAAGGAGAATTTCCCTCACTTTCCTTCTTTGTCCCTAGAAACAAGGATTATCACAGTGAAAGAAACTGACACTCTTCCTTCCTATAGTTTTCTGTCCCTAGAAAAAATGTTTTTTTAAAGCACACTATAGCACAAGGAGAATTCCCTCACTGTCCTTCCCTGTCCCTAGAAACAAGGATTCGCACAGTAAAAGACACTGACACTCTCCCTACCTATAGTTTTCTGTCCCTAGAAAAAATGTTTTTTTAAAGCACACTATAGCACAAGGAGAATTTCCCTCACTTTCCTTCTTTGTCCCTAGAAACAAGGATTATCACAGTGAAAGAAACTGACACTCTTCCTACCTATAGTTTTCTGTCCCTAGAAAAAATGTTTTTTTAAAGCACACTATAGCACAAGGAGAATTCCCTCACTGTCCTTTCCTGTCCCTAGAAACAAGGATTCGCACAGTAAAACACACTGACACTCTCCCTACCTATAGTTTTCTGTCCCTAGAAAAAATGTTTTTTTAAAGCACTCTATAGCACAAGGAGAATTCCCTCACTGTCCTTCCCTGTCCCTAGAAACAAGGATTCGCACAGTAAAACACACTGACACTCTTCCTACCTATAGTTTTCTGTCCCTAGAAAAAATGTTTTTTTAAAGCACACTATAGCACAAGGAGAATTCCCTCACTGTCCTTTCCTGTCCCTAGAAACAAGGATTCGCACAGTAAAACACACTGACACTCTCCCTACCTATAGTTTTCTGTCCCTAGAAAATATTTTTTTTAAAGCACACTATAGCAGAAGGAGAATTTCCCTCACTTTCCTTCTTTGTCCCTAGAAACAAGGATTATCACAGTGAAAGAAACTGACACTCTTCCTACCTATAGTTTTCTGTCCCTAGAAAAAATGTTTTTTTAAAGCACACTATAGCACAAGGAGAATTCCCTCACTGTCCTTTCCTGTCCCTAGAAACAAGGATTTGCACAGTAAAACACACTGACACTCTCCCTACCTATAGTTGTCTGTCCCTAGAATTTTTTTTTTTTAAAGCACACTATAGCAGAAGGAGAATTTCCCTCACTTTCCTTCTTTGTCCCTAGAAACAAGGATTATCACAGTGAAAGAAACTGACACTCTTCCTTCCTATAGTTTTCTGTCCCTAGAAAAAATGTTTTTTTAAAGCACACTATAGCACAAGGAGAATTTCCTCACTGTCCTTCCCTGTCCCTAGAAACAAGGATTTGCACAGTAAAAGACACTGACACTCTCCCTACCTATAGTTTTCTGTCCCTAGAAAAAATGTTTTTTTAAAGCACACTATAGCACAAGGAGAATTTCCCTCACTTTCCTTCTTTGTCCCTAGAAACAAGGATTATCACAGTGAAAGAAACTGACACTCTTCCTTCCTATAGTTTTCTGTCCCTAGAAAAAATGTTTTTTTAAAGCACACTATAGCACAAGGAGAATTCCCTCACTGTCCTTCCCTGTCCCTAGAAACAAGGATTCGCACAGTAAAACACACTGACACTCTACCTACCTATAGTTTTCTGTCCCTAGAAAAAATGTTTTTTTAAAGCACACTATAGCACAAGGAGAATTTCCCTCACTTTCCTTCTTTGTCCCTAGAAACAAGGATTATCACAGTGAAAGAAACTGACACTCTTCCTACCTATAGTTTTCTGTCCCTAGAAAAAATGTTTTTTTAAAGCACACTATAGCACAAGGAGAATTCCCTCACTGTCCTTCCCTGTCCCTAGAAACAAGGATTCGCACAGTAAAAGACACTGACACTCTCCCTACCTATAGTTTTCTGTCCCTAGAAAAAATGTTTTTTTAAAGCACACTATAGCACAAGGAGAATTTCCCTCACTTTCCTTCTTTGTCCCTAGAAACAAGGATTATCACAGTGAAAGAAACTGACACTCTTCCTTCCTATAGTTTTCTGTCCCTAGAAAAAATGTTTTTTTAAAGCACACTATAGCACAAGGAGAATTCCCTCACTGTCCTTCCCTGTCCCTAGAAACAAGGATTCACACAGTAAAAGACACTGACACTCTCCCTACCTATAGTTTTCTGTCCCTAGAAAAAATGTTTTTTTAAAGCACACTATAGCACAAGGAGAATTTCCCTCACTTTCCTTCTTTGTCCCTAGAAACAAGGATTATCACAGTGAAAGAAACTGACACTCTTCCTTCCTATAGTTTTCTGTCCCTAGAAAAAATGTTTTTTTAAAGCACACTATAGCACAAGGAGAATTCCCTCACTGTCCTTCCCTGTCCCTAGAAACAAGGATTTGCACAGTAAAAGACACTGACACTCTCCCTACCTATAGTTTTCTGTTCCTAGAAAAAATGTTTTTTTAAAGCACACTATAGCACAAGGAGAATTTCCCTCACTTTCCTTCTTTGTCCCTAGAAACAAGGATTATCACAGTGAAAGAAACTGACACTCTTCCTTCCTATAGTTTTCTGTCCCTAGAAAAAATGTTTTTTTAAAGCACACTATAACACAAGGAGAATTCCCTCACTGTCCTTCCCTGTCCCTAGAAACAAGGATTCGCACAGTAAAAGACACTGACACTCTCCCTACCTATAGTTTTCTGTCCCTAGAAAAAATGTTTTTTTAAAGCACACTATAGCACAAGGAGAATTTCCCTCACTTTCCTTCTTTGTCCCTAGAAACAAGGATTATCACAGTGAAAGAAACTGACACTCTTCCTTCCTATAGTTTTCTGTCCCTAGAAAAAATGTTTTTTTAAAGCACACTATAGCACAAGGAGAATTTCCTCACTGTCCTTCCCTGTCCCTAGAAACAAGGATTTGCACAGTAAAAGACACTGACACTCTCCCTACCTATAGTTTTCTGTCCCTAGAAAAAATGTTTTTTTAAAGCACACTATAGCACAAGGAGAATTTCCCTCACTTTCCTTCTTTGTCCCTAGAAACAAGGATTATCACAGTGAAAGAAACTGACACTCTTCCTTCCTATAGTTTTCTGTCCCTAGAAAAAATGTTTTTTTAAAGCACACTATAGCACAAGGAGAATTCCCTCACTGTCCTTCCCTGTCCCTAGAAACAAGGATTCGCACAGTAAAACACACTGACACTCTACCTACCTATAGTTTTCTGTCCCTAGAAAAAATGTTTTTTTAAAGCACACTATAGCACAAGGAGAATTTCCCTCACTTTCCTTCTTTGTCCCTAGAAACAAGGATTATCACAGTGAAAGAAACTGACACTCTTCCTACCTATAGTTTTCTGTCCCTAGAAAAAATGTTTTTTTAAAGCACACTATAGCACAAGGAGAATTCCCTCACTGTCCTTCCCTGTCCCTAGAAACAAGGATTCGCACAGTAAAAGACACTGACACTCTCCCTACCTATAGTTTTCTGTCCCTAGAAAAAATGTTTTTTTAAAGCACACTATAGCACAAGGAGAATTTCCCTCACTTTCCTTCTTTGTCCCTAGAAACAAGGATTATCACAGTGAAAGAAACTGACACTCTTCCTTCCTATAGTTTTCTGTCCCTAGAAAAAATGTTTTTTTAAAGCACACTATAGCACAAGGAGAATTCCCTCACTGTCCTTCCCTGTCCCTAGAAACAAGGATTCGCACAGTAAAAGACACTGACACTCTCCCTACCTATAGTTTTCTGTCCCTAGAAAAAATGTTTTTTTAAAGCACACTATAGCACAAGGAGAATTTCCCTCACTTTCCTTCTTTGTCCCTAGAAACAAGGATTATCACAGTGAAAGAAACTGACACTCTTCCTTCCTATAGTTTTCTGTCCCTAGAAAAAATGTTTTTTTAAAGCACACTATAGCACAAGGAGAATTCCCTCACTGTCCTTCCCTGTCCCTAGAAACAAGGATTTGCACAGTAAAAGACACTGACACTCTCCCTACCTATAGTTTTCTGTTCCTAGAAAAAATGTTTTTTTAAAGCACACTATAGCAGAAGGAGAATTTCCCTCACTTTCCTTCTTTGTCCCTAGAAACAAGGATTATCACAGTGAAAGAAACTGACACTCTTCCTTCCTATAGTTTTCTGTCCCTAGAAAAAATGTTTTTTTAAAGCACACTATAACACAAGGAGAATTCCCTCACTGTCCTTCCCTGTCCCTAGAAACAAGGATTCGCACAGTAAAAGACACTGACACTCTCCCTACCTATAGTTTTCTGTCCCTAGAAAAAATGTTTTTTTAAAGCACACTATAGCACAAGGAGAATTTCCCTCACTTTCCTTCTTTGTCCCTAGAAACAAGGATTATCACAGTGAAAGAAACTGACACTCTTCCTACCTATAGTTTTCTGTCCCTAGAAAAAATGTTTTTTTAAAGCACACTATAGCACAAGGAGAATTCCCTCACTGTCCTTTCCTGTCCCTAGAAACAAGGATTCGCACAGTAAAACACACTGACACTCTCCCTACCTATAGTTTTCTGTCCCTAGAAAAAATGTTTTTTTAAAGCACACTATAGCACAAGGAGAATTCCCTCACTGTCCTTCCCTGTCCCTAGAAACAAGGATTCGTACAGTAAAACACACTGACACTCTCCCTACCTATAGTTTTCTGTCCCTAGAAAAAATGTTTTTTTAAAGCACACTATAGCACAAGGAGAATTTCCCTCACTTTCCTTCTTTGTCCCTAGAAACAAGGATTATCACAGTGAAAGAAACTGACACTCTTCCTACCTATAGTTTTCTGTCCCTAGAAAAAATGTTTTTTTAAAGCACACTATAGCACAAGGAGAATTCCCTCACTGTCCTTCCCTGTCCCTAGAAACAAGGATTCGCACAGTAAAACACACTGACACTCTCCCTACCTATAGTTTTCTGTCCCTAGAAAAAATGTTTTTTTAAAGCACACTATAGCACAAGGAGAATTCCCTCACTGTCCTTCCCTGTCCCTAGAAACAAGGATTCGCACAGTAAAACACACTGACACTCTCCCTACCTATAGTTTTCTGTCCCTAGAAAAAATGTTTTTTTAAAGCACACTATAGCACAAGGAGAATTCCCTCACTGTCCTTCCCTGTCCCAAGAAACAAGGATTCGCACAGTAAAACACACTGACACTCTCCCTACCTATCCTTCTGTTTCCCTAAACTAAAGGAATCCAGGTTAAGCAAGAAAAAAATAAATGTCACTGTCCCTGCCTATGCTTCTCTTTCCCTGCTCCGGAACACACTACACTAGGCCGCCGTGCTGGCGGCCTTTTATAGTGTGGGGCGTGTACTAAACACCCTCAGCAATAATTGGCCACAGGCATCCTGCCTGTGGCCAATCATTGCTCTCCTCGCTGCCGGCGCTGTGATTGGCCAAGCATGCGGGGTCACAGTGCATGCTTGGCCAATCACAGCGCCTGGATGACACTGCGATGGCGTAGTGCATTGTGGGCCGTTCGCGTCACTCGAATTTGGCGCAAACGGCCCAAATCGTTCGATCTTCGTCGAACGATCGAACAGCCGATGTTCGAGTCGAACGTATGTTCGACTCGAACACGAAGCTCATCCCTAACCATGAATAAACAGTGTTATAACATGTTGTCAGCTCAGCAGACTATCTGTGTGTAGATCAGCTTCAGCAGTGCCAAGGTGCTATCTCTGTGTCTCTGTGTCTAAGTCCTATTCCAATAATTGTTTTATTGTGTGTTCCAATTAAGATACCATCTAAATAGCACCAATTTAAATTAGCCTATGCGATATAAAGTGTAATTGTAATAACAAGAAAAATACAGAAATTGATAATGGAGGTTTATAAGGCTGTAAATGTTCAAAGAACACATTTTCTTTATGATGAAAGCTTAGCAAGCAAGATCTTTCATAGTTAAGTAGACCTTAAAGTGTAACTGTGAGCAAAATTAAAAAAAAATGGTGTTAATGACGCAGTCTGTCACTTGCGTGACCCTGTTTTGGGGGGTTATGACAAATTACCCTAAATAATAATAATAAAGTTGCCAGTGCTTCCACTAGGCTTGCCACTATTTCTTCAAGTCAAACCCGAACACTTTAGCGGCGCACTTCAATTTTTTTGCTTTAATAGTATAAACTATACATATATTTTGCTATAAATAACATTTTTAATCATATGAAGTTAATAACAAGAGTCCCCCTTTACATCAGAGTCCACAGAGTTCCTCTTTTACATCTGAACTCGCAGAGTTCCCTTTCACTTTAAGGAGGGACTCTGCAGACTCTGATGTAAGGGAGAACTCTGGGGCCTCTAACATAAGGGTTGCTCTGGGAACCCTGATTTAAGGGGGAACACTGAGAACTCTGATGTACGGAGAAGACTCTGATGTAAGGGGAAACACTGTGGCCTCTGGGGTAAAGGGGAACTCTGATGTAAGGGGTGCTCTGAGAAGCCTGATTTGCCTTAGTGTACTTACTCAGAGGAAGGAGAGAGAAGGGGGCAGACTTCAGTCACAGAGAGGGATGGATGGTGAGCTCACTCACCCCTTGGCAGTCAGCAGCTCTCATCCAAATGTATCTGAGGCTGCTGGACTTCAAATTTCCGGTCGCAACTTACCTTTTCTGAGGCACAGCGCCGGGGATTGGAGTGTGGGCAGACACAGAGAGGTAGGGGTGTTTGGGTGGGGGGATTGTTAGTGCTGGCTTTGGGCAGTGTGAAAGAGTGTAACAGACACTCTCAGCTTAGACAACTGCAGCCAGCAACCCTGCTGGGAAGCCATAGTCCAGTCTAAATAATGTGTCCGGGTTTCAGGCAGTCTGAAACCCAGACGCATGATTCCAAACCCGAACTGTCCGGGTGAATCCTGGACAGGTGGCAACACTAGATTCCACCCAGGACAAGGCCTCTCTGAACAAAGGGGATTCCCTTCTTG
The DNA here is from genome assembly GCA_029206835.1 of Rana muscosa. Taxonomy (NCBI): domain Eukaryota; kingdom Metazoa; phylum Chordata; class Amphibia; order Anura; family Ranidae; genus Rana; species Rana muscosa. Next base: position 367,340,229 of record CM055119.1, on the reverse strand, counting down.
AGAAATTAACCAGTCATCTAAACAAATTGGGATCAGAGAAACTACTGCAACCAGCATATAACAGTAACCAAATTTATAATGATGACACCAGAAATACAAGCTTTATATAAGAAAAGTTTAATAATAGTAATCCAATGTACAAACAGGCTTTATCAGCAAAGGGCCCAACAGGAGTCTTGGTGGAATTGTGCACAGGTATATATATAGTTACTTCCAGATAAATGTTGCAGCAAAATTTAATTGCAGGCCCCCCTGAGGATGATCGTAATGCGGCGTTCATCTTGGTGTCAGAGACCTGAAGACAAGATCTGCAGTGATGAGGAGACCCTCCAGCCATTGTCCAACCAATCTGGAATGCAGCATTTCACCAGCAGGTGAACTGTGGTATGGCACTGGAACTCAGCGTATCTACTCTGTGCTTAGTCCCTAGTAGCATCTAATCTGTCATGCAACCAGACTAGTAGTTGAGGCTGTCAGATGCCTAACCTAGCTCTAGCCAATGATTGTTATTGAGCACTGAGCTAAAACTGGCTATAGAATCCCAGACCAGAAAGGACAGGGTTAACTAACACAACAACAGCCGCATATAAACTCTATTACAATAAAAGTGGTTGTAAACCCAACCACACAACTTGCACCTACAGGTAAGCCTAGATTAAGGCTTACCTGTAGGTGCAAGAAATATCTACTTAACCTACACAGTTAAGGAGATATTATCAGAAAACCCTGTACCGATGTGTACGGTGCATGCGCGTCGTAGACAACGGTGCAGGCGCACTGCGCGTTGCCGGTTTTCTCAATGGAGACTGCCGGTTTTCTCAATGGAGAAAGCCGTCCCCGCGTGCATGCGTGTGATGTCATCGCCGCTCCGGCCAATCACAGCGCCGGAGCGGTGATAACAGGAAGATGGTCGGAGCAGACATGGCGGCGGAGGGGGGCAATGAGCACTTCGAAGGCTTCGTACTGAGGTAAGTGCTACATAATGAGCTAGTATGCATAGCATACTAGCTCATTATGTCTTTTTCTTGCAGGTGTAATTTTTTTTTTTTTTTAGAAAAGTGAGTTTACGACCACTTTAACAGGTTCACCTACTGATATACTGGAAGGTGACCACTACATGCATACAGTAAAAAAAAGGGGGTGAGATACTTGTGCGCTACTACAAATGTTGGTGATTAAAGTAGTGTGAATCAAAAGTGTATATAGCTGCTGAACATCTGAAGTGTCACCAGCACCAATAGATATATAAATAGTAAAGTGAAGCAGTGCTATAAAACTATAACCAATGAAAATGCAAAACAGTATAAAGTGCTAAATCCAAATCCAAAAAATGAAGTGAACAAATCCTGTATCAAAGTGCAATCATATAATCATATAATGAAAAATAGTCCGATCACAATAGAAAAAATGTGCATCAAATAACACAATGATTGAAAGTCTCTTCAATTGTGCAAATAAGTGCAAAAAAAAGGGGGGGGAGGGAGAGGGGAGAAAAGTGTCCAAGTGCAAATCAGCAGGGCAGGGTAGGATGTGATGATAGCCTGTAGATAACCTTCAAAAGTCCACACCCAGTGTGTTCTAGCCTCTCACCTTAGGAATAGACCCCAATGGGTCTATTTCTGCATCAAGATATTGGATCGTGGCAAGTTGTACTGTCTTCCTCTTTATTGAAGATATCCCGGCGGGATAAGGAACAACTGCAGCCTCAGGGGATAGATGGGTCTTTTCCCATACGGTCCACGTTCCACAACAACCTCTTCCGATGTTCCTCCAGATCTAGGGTATTACATAAAGGATATAAGAGCCTCCTCTGCTACCCATACATACAGTAACACAGACCTAGCTTTCTGGCTCTGTACATGTAAGATAATAACAATAGGACACTGTCACTTGGATTCAGAAATACACTCAAGGAGCTATAGGCAGCTTTAGGTAAACTATTAGTAGGGATCTCCAAACTACCACCCTCCAGCTGTTGCGAAACTACACGTCCCATGAGGCATTGTAAAACTCTGCATTCAAAAACATGACTAGGTATGATGGGAAGTGTAGTTCCTGAACAACTGGAGAGCCTCAGTTTGGAGACCCCTTTATTAGAGCATAGGAATACTTGCCTAATAGTTTCTGCTTCTGGTCTTGGTGAAAATACAGCAGAAGTAGCAGCACTGTGTGTTCAAGGTCATTTGACTCAGTTCTTTGTCTCTCTCTCTCTCCACTTCCCTCTTCTGGGGTTTTCTGACCCAGATGCACATAGACAGGAAGTGAGGTACATAAAACTATCCCTGTGAATATTAGGCAGCAGAGCTATTTACAGACAGTTACATAGATTGAAAGCATGATCCAATTTGCTTACAGCAGGGGGGAAAAAATCCTTCCTGATCCCCTGAGAGGCAATCGGATATTCCCTGGGTCAACTTTACCTATAAACAGTGGGATTGCTAGGGGTTGGCTTCTGGGGATAGAGCCCCGAATCTGGGGCCCATAGCCCCGTGTCTCTGCAGGGGTCCCCAACCACTGGGCTGTGGCCTCTCTGCAGATGGGCCACGAGTGCGGGGGGGCCGCATGACAGAGCCGGAGAGCCGGCGGGCAGAATGGGGGGAGCCGAAGAGTGGGCGGGCCGCATGACAGAGCTGGAGAGCCAGGAGGCAGAATGGGAGAGCCAGAGAGTGGGCAGGCAGCATGACAGAGCCGGAGAGCCAGAGAGTGGGCAGGCAGCATGACAAAGCCGGAGAGCCAACCGGCGGGAGAGCCGGAGAGCGGACGGGCAGCACGGGAGAGCCGGCGAGCGGGCAAGAGAGCAGAAAAATGAAATCATCTCTCACCGCCCCCCTCTCTCTGGGGACTCTGATGTAAGGTGGGCTCTCTGGGGACCCTGATGTAAGGAGGGGCTCCCTCGGGGGACCCAGATGTAAGTGGGGGGCTCACTGGGGACTCTCATGTAAGGGGGGGCTCTCTGGGGATCCTGATGTAAGAGGGAGGCTCTATGGGGACCCTGATGTAAGAGGGGGCTCTCTGGGCATCCTAAAGTAAGGGGAAGGCTCTCTGGGGACCCTGATGTAAGGGGGGGGGGTTCTCTGGGGACCCTGATGTAAGGGGGAGGCTCTCTGGGGAGAAGGAGATGTCTCCATTCTTTTAAGAGCTAAAACGATAGCTAACAATTCTCTGTCCCCAATCTTGTAATTGCATTCTACAGGAGAAAATTTCTTAGAAAAGTAGCCACAAGGATGCATAGCGCTCTCAGAGGTAGGACGTGGAGACAGAAGGGTGCCCACTCCAGTTTCAGATGCATTGGTGTGCCCAGGCACACACAGCACACCCTGTGCGCATGCCTTTTCTTCCCACTGACACCAATCACCCCATGCACATTAGCATTATCGCTCTGTGTGCCGCCGCCCGCCAGGAAGATTGGAAAGATCTCCCTCTTACCGGCTCTGCCATAAAAGAAGTGTTTACACACTTCTCTTTCACTGTGTCGGCAGGGAGATCAATGTGTCGGGGGTCATAAATATGTAGACACACGCACATAAGTGTGTTTGAGCTTTAGGGTGCACACCCTTATGCAATAGGCTACACACACAAATGGACACTGCAGTTGGTGTCAGTGGGAGAACCCATCATTGGGTTCAATGGAAGGAATAGCGCCCCATCATTGGTGTCAGTGGAAGGAATAGCGCCCCATCATCGTGTCAGTGGCAGGGTGTACTTGATTTAAATTAGGTTGATTTAAATCACAATTTAAATAATGATTTAAATCACTAGTAAAAAGACTTGATTTAAATCATAATTTTTCTTGTCAAATATATTTTATTGAGTACAAGTTGTGATACAAATTATAGATGATACATTAAATACATCAAAAATAGAGAAGCTCAAATATTCTTATTTCAATAAGTAAACATATTGGTAGATACTTGTGGACAAAGTATGGTATATTAATTAGTTTCCAGTGGTAATAATATTATTAAGTTTTAGAGGTTTCATGCAATTATTAGTGACTACCAATATATATATATTATCCTCTGTGGAGCAAAGAGTTATTAACAATACTAAGGGAGCTTCAACATCATAGTAATAAAATAGCAAAAAACAAAAACAAAGGGAAAGGAAAAAAAAGAGATAAGTGAAAATAAGTATAAGAAAATAAAATGGAGAAAAAAGAGTACTGGAATATAAGGGGGGTCCGCGTGGTCGAGCCGAGAGTCACCTTTCAAATCCAAGAGAAGTTGAACAATGGTATATATAACATACTGATTTGGCTACCATGGCATTAATACCCTATTGTCCCAAGTTGGCATATTATATATAATCCAGGGCTGCCACATCTTTTCAAATCTGGGGATCAGGTCCATTGCAATAGCGGCCATCTTGGCTTGGATCATGGTATAATCCATTTTAGTTATAGCTTCCTGTAAGACCAATTTAGGTGATTTCCAAGATTTTGCTAGTGTCTGTTTGGCAGCTGTGAAGAGTTGCACCAGCAATTTGAATTGAGTATGTGGAATAGAGTCTGGTTTTAAGTTAAGTAGGGCCATTGCAGGATCAGGAAGGATTGTTTTCCCTAGTAATTTAGTTGCAATTTTAAATATACCTTTCCAGAATGTTTGTGCTTTAGGACATGACCACCAAATATGAAAATACGTGCCCAAATCCGTACAACCTCTAAAACATTGTGGTGAATAGTTCTGTACATATTTGGCTACCCTGGCTGGTACCAGGTACCACCTTGTCAGGACCTTGTAATTGGCTTCACTAGCTATTATGTTGGGAGAAGCTGTTTTAGTCGTTGACCATATTTGGTTCCAATCTGAAATCTCTAATGTTCGTTCCAAATCCTCCTCCCACTTCCCAACATAAGACGGTTTATCACCACAAGAATGTATCAGCATATGCGAGTATATAGTGGATATTGCACCTCTGGCATGGGGATTCTTTTGACAAATATTTTCGAAACTGGACAGTTGTGACAATGAAGTTGTAGTGTTCAAGAGGGGTGTAAAAAAGTTTTTAATTTGTAAATATCTAAACAACTGAGATTGCGGAAGACCGTATTTTTCACATAATGATGGGAATGTGATAAATGACGATGCATTCAAAAATTTGTGCATATATAAGACATCCCTGGACACCCATTCTTTAACACCTTCCTTACTGGGCACATATACCCCCTTCCTGCCCAGGCGAAATTTCAGCTTTCGGCACTGCGTCGCTTTATCTGACAATTGCGCGGTCGTGCGACGTGGCTCCCAAACAAAATTGACGTCCTTTTTTTCCTACAAATAGAGTTTTCTTTTGGTGGTATTTGATCACCTCTGCGGTTTTTATTTTTTGCGCTATAAACCAAAAAAGAGCGACAATTTTGAAAAAAAACACAATATTTTTTGATTTTTGCTATAATAAATATCCCATTTTTTTTTTTAAAAAACTATTTTTTTCTCAGTTTAGGCCGATACGTATTCTTCTACATATTTTTGGTTAAAAAAAAAATCGCAATAAGCGTATAGTGATTGGTTTGCGCAAAAGTTATAGCGCCTACAAAATAGGGGATAGAATTCTGACATTTTTTTTATTATTTTTTTTTTTACTAGTAATGGCGGCGATCAGCGATTTTTATCATGACTGCGATATTGCGGCGGACACATTGGACACTTTTGACACATTTTTGGGACCATTCACATTTATACAGCGATTAGTGCTATAAAAATGCACTGATTACTGTATAAATGTGACTGGCAGGGAAGGGGTTAACCACTAGGGGGCGAGGAAGGGGTTAAATGTATGCCCTATTAGTGATTGCTACTGTGGGGGGAGGGGACTGACTGGGGGAGGTGACCGATCTGTGTCCCTATGTACAAGGGACACAGCATCGGTCCCCTCTCCCTGACAGGACATGGATCTGTGTGTTTACACACACAGATCCATGTCCTTGTCTGTGTACAGGCCGATCGCGGGTGCCTGGCGGACATCGCGGCCGCCAGGCACGCGCATCGGCATCTCAGTGATGCGCCGGGCACGCGCGCGCGCCGCCGCCGGCGCTCGCATGCCCCCCAGTGGCCGAAGGAGCGGAGGCCGTATAATGACGGCCTCCCGGCATTTAAGAACAACTTTGCGGCCGTCATAAGTCGTATGACGGGCGCGAAGTGGTTAAAGGATTTAGGATATATCCATGCAGGATAGACTACTGGGTTTTTAAAGAATGACAGTAGAGGATTGTGCAGGGATTGAAGAGAAGTATTAGTCTTGAATCTGTCCCAAAGGGAAATGAAATGTTTAGTTATAGGGTTTTTTTGTTTTTTACAGTCTCTTGGTGACATCCATAATAAGTTGGATATTGGGAGAGAGTCACACTCAATGGCTTCTATGGACACCCATAATGGGGTTTTGTGGCATGCCTGGTATTTAGTAAGACTTGCTATGTGTACTGCTCTGTAGTAATAGGCAAAATTAGGGCATCCTAATCCTCCGCTAATTTGGGGAAGATAGAGTGTATGTGTTTGTATTCGTGGCTTGGAAGATCCCCATATAAATGACAGTGATTTCCTTTGTAATATTCGCAGATGATAGGCTGGGATAGAAATTGGCAAGACTCTAAATAAATATAAAAGTTTCGGTAATAATGTCATTTTGACAGCATTTAATCTTCCAAACCACGATAACGGGAGATGTGACCATGATTTCATCAGTTTTGTTAACCGTTTTATAATTGGGGGATAATTAAATGAGAATAAGTCAGATATGGATGGTGTGAGATGTATCCCTAAATATGGAATCGATTTGCTATTCCATGTGTTGGGGAGGCCAATTTTCTCAGATCTCAGTTCCAATTCCAAAAGGGATATGTTTAACACTAAACATTTTTTGGGATTTATGAATAGACCAGAAACTTCTGCAAATTTATTGAGTATGGGAACGAGATTCGGGCCAGAAAGTTGGGGTGATGAGAGAAATAAGAGGATATCATCCGCAAATAGACAAAGTTTGTGCTGGTATCCACCAAGTTCAATACCAGTTATTGTGGGGTCAGATCTGATCTTTTGTGCCAATGGTTCAATGAGTAAGGCAAATAATAAGGGGGATTTAAATCATAATTTTTCAAGAGCAACTCTCATCTCTGTCCCGCAGTGGCTCCTCCTCTGACCCACTGTTGACTCAACGACAGTCCTATTCACTTTAATAGGACAGCTGGTGATGTGGCAGTGACACAATAAGGTGAGGGACGTGGTAACAACAGGTGAGTGAATGCCCACTAACAGGTGCTGCCATGATGGATCTGAAATGACAGGTGCTTTTTAAATGTAAGGACTTATTCTTGCTGGTAGTTAGAATCTTTAATATTTGCAAACAAAATGAAGGTTTCCTATTCAGAATAATAAGCTGTCAGGTTAGTAAAACAGTAATATCAGAACCGATTAAATCATACAGTTTGTAGTGTACATCAATTTGCAAAACAAGGGGATAAAGGAATATTCCTTAACTTTGTTTTATCTCATGGTTACTGTGACATTGTGTAAATGCATCAATGCAGTGCATGTTATCTCAGCTTGCAGAGCTTGCATTCATTGAATGAGTTTACCAAAAATGTAAATATTGCAGAATATATAGCCTCCTGCTACTAAGCTCCATTATATGCTGAATAAACTAAATTATTAATGTATCTTAAATAGAAAACTGTCTTTAGATAGATTTTAACTCCAAAAGCATTTTATTAAAATAAATTTGATAAAAATCCCCAAAATCTGATGTAAATCAAAAAAAATCTGATTTAAATAAAAAAAATAGGATTTTTTCGATTTTTTTTCCCACCCTGGTCAGTGGGAAGAAAATAGCCCTTCAGTTGGTGTCAGTGGGAGAAATAGTGTCCCATCATTGGTGTCAGTGGAAGGAGTAGTGCCCCATTGTTGGGGTCAGTGGTAGGAATAGTGCCATATTATTGGTGTCAGTGGAAGAAATAGTACCCCAATGTTGGGGTCAGTGGTAGGAATAGTGCCCCAATGTTGGGGTCAGTGGTAGGAATAGTGCCCCAATGTTGGGGTCAGTGGTAGGAATAGTGCCCCAATGTTGGGGTCAGTGGTAGCAATAGTGTCCCATTGTTGGGGTCAGTGGTAGGAATAGTGCCCCATTGTTGGGGTCAGTGGTAGGAATAGTGTCCCATTGTTGGAGTCAGTGGTAGGAATAGTGCCCCATTGTTGGGGTCAGTAGTAGGAATAGGGTCCCAGCGTTGGGATCAGTGGTAGGAATAGTGCCATATCATTGGTGTCAGTGGAAGAAATAGTGCCCCATTGTTGGGGTCAGTGGTAGGAATAGCGTCCCATTGTTGGGGTCAGTGGTAGGAATAGTGTCCCATTGTTGGAGTCAGTGGTAGGAATAGTGCCCCATTGTTGGGGTCAGTAGTAGGAATAGGGTCCCAGCGTTGGGATCAGTGGTAGGAATAGTGCCATATCATTGGTGTCAGTGGAAGAAATAGTGCCCCATTGTTGGGGTCAGTGGTAGGAATAGCGTCCCATTGTTGGGGTCAGTGGTAGGAATAGTGTCCCATTGTTGGGGTCAGTGGTAGGAATAGTGCCCCATTGTTGGGGTCAGTGGTAGGAATAGTGCCCCATTGTTGGGGTCAGTGTTAGGAATAGTGCCCCATTGTTGAGGTCAGTGGTAGGAATAGTGCCCTATTGTTGATATCAGTGATGGGAATTATGCCCCATTGTTGGTGTATAGGAATAGTGTCTTGTATCAGTGAGAGGAATAGTGTCCCAAGGGCCTGATAAAGGCAAGCAAAGAGCCACACCTGGCCCCCGGGCCGCAGTTTGGAGACCACTGTTCTAGACTAATAGGTGGAGAAAGCACTGCCAGAGAGATGAGCTCATTGCTGCGCTGCTTCTGCTTCACTGTCCAGTCACAGGTTGGGGCGGTTCTAGGACAACTTGGGCTCAGAGGAGGTGGGTTGAATGATGCTGGCTATCAGACTGAGGACATCTAATGGCAGAAAAAAATGACTGCAGGGGAGGTCCCTGAAGTAAAGGTGCATATTGCAGCAAAAACTGGTTTTGTTAGTTTATCTTTAAATGGTCTGTTCATTTTTGTCTTGTTATTTTTGTCTGCTTTATTATTGCAAGCCAATGTCGCAAATTTTTCAGCTTTTTTGCCATGTTGCCCTGAAGAAAACACCTAGTCTAGAGTACCATATATTTTTGTTAGTTGTCCTTCGGTCTCCTGTAAAATATGAGCAGCAGGCTGCAGTGATTAGCTCTTTTTGTATTCAGGAAAGAAGTAATAAAGAACATCGGAATGGTTTATCTCTAAGCACCACCTGAGCATTGTAGTCTTATCTTCCTTCTTCCATGCAATGCTGGATGCTAATGTGTGCTGATTACTCCTGCTTTGCCATTTGAGCTTTGTTTTTATGGATGTCCAGTATTGTGTCTCTACAAGAAATATATTGCATGTGATGAATTGATCTCTTTATGGTCTGGGCACAATACAGTGAAGCATGAATTGACCATTGGTGCAGTGGTACCAGTCCTCCTGCTAGGGATGAACCAACACTTGTTGCAGACATCAGTTCAGTGGAGGATTTGGTCCATGCAACATCATGTTGTATAGGATGATTTGGCTAACATCTTTAGTTTTGTTGTTTCTTGCTGTTCCTGGAGATTTGACTCCTTGCTCGAAGTACCAGATCTCCTACAATAGCTCCTGCTATGAATTTGTTCGCCTTGAACGCACTTTCCACAGTGCTCAGTCCTGGTGTGAAAGAGGAGGGGGACATCTGGTCTTCATTCATGATCAGGGGACTCAAGACTTTCTAGGACAACATCTATCGGAAGATGCAGATTGGTGGATGGGGATTGTATACAACCTTCAACCTAAGAGTGATTCAGGTAAACTGGTAATACATAGGGTATAGATTTTTTGTTACCTGAAAACCAAAATCTGGAGCTTTGCACAGAAATTAATCAGCTTCCGGGTTTAAGCCCTGGTTCACACTGGTGCGATTTGACATGCGATTTGACATGTCAAATCGCATGTCAAATCGGTGAAATTTGCCGCAAATTGCGGCCAATGGCACCATCCTAATCGGTGCGGCGCTGCACCGATTACAAAAAGTAGTTTTTGTACTACTTTTTGCGATTTCAGCCGCGATTTACATTGACATCTGTTTCAGATGTCTTTGAAATCGCGGCCGAAATCGGGACTGCAAGCGGGAGTGAAATCGTGCGAGTTCAGCTGAACTCGCAGGCTTCACTCCCGCAGCCCCAGTGTGAACGTAGGCTTACAGTCAAAATTGAATTGAAAAAGCTGAAGTTAGAAGCTGATTGGTTACTTTGCACAGCTGCAAAAGGTTCAACCCCAATGTCTAAAGCCTCGTACACACGATCAGATTGTTGGCCAGCCAAGCGTCTGATTTTTGTCCAAAGGGCATGTGCCAGAATCTTGTGTTGCTTACTAACGGTACACAATTGTCGGCCAACAAATACGAACGTAGTGACGTACTATGAGGAATTTCAGCTCTTGAGCGCCACCCTTTGGGCCTCTTCTGCTAATTTTGTGTTTGGTGAGCATTGATTCCAAGCATGCGTGTTTGTACTTGTGTACTGACCATCAGAAAGTCCGCCAACAGACCGCTGTCGGCCGAAAATTTACTAGCATGTCATCCAGCATTTGTTGGCCGAAAGTTGGACAACAATTGTCTAAAGGAGCGTACTAATGGTCAGATTTTAGGACAACAGTCTGTCATCAGACAATCCCCTTCCAACAATCTGATCGTGTGTACGAGGCTTAAGAGTGGCCATAGTTACACACTTCAATAAATGATTTATTTATTTTCTGATCATTTTCTTCCAATAGGAACAATTGATCTATAGTTGACAATCCGTTCAATTGATATGCAAAAATTGGGGAAGTGGAATTCCATTGATAGTTAAGATGTGTTCATAACTTACGATCATAAGTTATCAATCACATCTCTGTTTCCACCATGTGATCTCATAATCTGTTCAATTGATATACGATCGTATTCATCAACAAAAGTATCTTGATGCTGCTGATCGATGCAAAACAATCAGATCATTTTCTACCTTGGTTGACTGTCTTGGTTTGATCAAATGCATCGAAAAATAAAGCCCCATACACACGGTCGGACTTCCATCTGACTTTTCCGTGTTTTTTTGTCCGAACGGAGTTGGTCGGGAACACCCATAGCATACACACCACAGGACTTTTCTGCAAACTTTCCCAAAACTTTTTGCAACATCACGTGGTTTTTCTGCTCTTTTCTGCTCTTTACCACCACCCTTTGGTCAACTTCTGCTATTGTTGGTTGATTTTAACATTTAGTTGTTTTGTCCATCGGACAAAAGTCCTATGGTTTTCTGTACACACGGTTGGACTTTGCTCCATCGGACTTTTGTTGGGCAAAAGTTTGTCCGTTGGCAGACCCAACTTTTGTCCGATGAAAACAAGAAAAAAGCAAAAAAACTTTGTCCGATGGAGCGTACACACGGTCGGATTGTTGGTCCAACTTGCTCAAAATGAAGTTTGTTGGCCAAAAGTCCGACCGTGTGTACGGGGCTTTAGTCTATATTGATCTCAAGGTAAGTTATTTCTACTCCTCAGTTGTTTGTGGATTCAGGGGTTTTGATCAAAGTGATCATCGCTTGGATAATAAAATTAAAATGTGTGTGGTCACCATAGATGGTTCAGGAAACCACGGACCCTGCAGATAGATGGATCGAAATTCATCTGGTCTAGCAGGGACTAGTCAATTTTTGATTCATGTGTGCCAGCTCCTGCTTGTCAGAAGTCAATCGTTATATTGACTTCTTTTGAATAGGAATGTTGGAAAACGTATCTGTATCAGCAGATCGGTGTATTCTGACAGTGGAGAGTCCTGCTGTCAGATTACAATGTCCTTGCTGGGGGGGATTACTCCATGCACCTTGATTGTGTGGATGGAGGAATTCGTTTTTTTGTTTTTGTTTTTTCAGCCCGCTGGCTGAAAGGGAAAAAATGACCCATCTATGGCCAGCTTTAAGATGTCATAGGTACTAAAGCCTCCTGGTGTACTGATAACCAGTACTAGATACATTACTGGGAATCAATAGGGTTATTCTCCATGTATGCTACTAAGGTCCTCAACAATAGCTAATGCTTCAGGACAATAATATAACGTTTGGAGTTTAATTTGTAATACCTGTAAACGGTATGCATAAAAAACAGGTAAAACAGCAAACAAATGAGAAGAATACTGAATCACTGTGGTGCTTAATTATTGGTATTAAGGTTTATTTTTTTTTTTATAGACAGCATTATATTTTAGGCAACATTTTTAACACTATTGAAATATCCTTACTAAGTTAAAGAGGAACTGCAGTCTGCTAACATCATTTGTAATAAAAACATCTTTGCCATTCTGAAGCTTCCCTCCAACCACTTTGCATATTATTTTATATATACTGTAATTCTGTACTTGCCAAATATGCTGCAGAAATCTCCCTCCACTAAGTCTGGCTGCAGCCATTTTAACTTTGGGCAGCTGAAGCTGCTGCCTGTTCACTTCCTGGGTTTACACAGAGGCACACCTCCAGCTTTGCAGCCCTGCAGCTTTCATTCGCCCTCTTATAACTCAACCCCCCTCCCTTCCTAGCAAACTCTCACGAGAGTGAGAGAGAGAGAGCTGTGCATGATGTCATAAGCCTAGGCTTTTTACCAGACAAGAAACAGGAAGTGGGCTGTATAAGGTATTTACTTGCAGAAAAAAAAATGTTTTACTATCCAAAGTTAAAAAAAAAAGATTTAATAGATGGAAAGATGGAAAAATTACTGAAGACAGAATGTTGAATTTTTTGTATTCACCAGATTTTTATAAACAGGCGTTAAAAATGTACTGACCTAGTATGACATAAAATTTTGGTGTATTTAGTTGAACATCATTTTATGTGCATTAATAGACGTATATAACTTTTAAACAGGAACTTTGACCTGGCTGGATACATCTAATGTAAGCTATGATAACTGGGAAAGTAAGGAAGCCTCTGTCACTGGTGGAAAGTGTGGCTACCTGAAGAAGCAGTCTGGCTACCAGTGGGCAACAACTGACAACTGCAGCCAGGATTTCTTTTTTATTTGTGAATTTGGTAAGTTACTCTGTATACATGTTAATCAGTCATTTTTTGCAAAAAAATGAAAAAATATTATGTTTGTACACTTAATTAACCACTTCAGCCCCTGGAAGGATTTACCCCCTTAATGACCAGAGCATTTTTTGCAACACGACACTGCGCCGCTTTAACTGTCAATTGCGCGGTTGTGCGATGCTGTACCCAAGCAAAATTGAGGTCCTTTTTTCGCACAAATAGAGCTTTCTTTTGGTGGTATTTGATCACCTCTGCGGTTTTTATTGTTTGCGCTATAAACAAAAAAAGACCGACAATTTAAATTTATATATATATTTTTTACTTTTTGCTATAATACATATCCCCCAATTTTTAAAAAATAGCGAATTTCTTCATCAGTTTAGGCCAATATGTATTTTTCTACACATTTTTGGTAAATATATTGATCGATTTGCGCCTACAAAATAGGGGATGTATTTATGGCATTTTTATTATTTATATTAGTAATGGACTGCGATTTTTAGCAGGACTGCGACATTGCGGTGGACAGATTGGACACTTTTGACACTTTTTTGGGACCAGTGACATTGTTACAGTGATCAGAGCTAAAAATAGCCACTGATCACTGTATAAATGACTTTGGCAGGGAAGGGGTTAACACTAGGGAGCGATCAAGGGGTTAAGTGTTCCCTAGGGAGGTGTTTCTATCTGTGGGGGGAGTGGATTGCCTGGGAGTAGAGAGAGATTGCTGTTCCTGATACCTAGGAACAGACAATCTCTCTCTACTCCCCTGACAGAATGGGGATCTGTTTGTTTACATTGACAGATCCCCATTCTGGCTCTCTGTGGAGTGATGGTGGGTGGCCTGCGGACATCGCGGCCACCGACCACGCGCATTGGCTCCGGCGATGCGCCGTGCCTGCTATAGCCTTTAAAGGGACCACCGTACCAGTTTGGCGATTCGTGCAGCTGAGCCAACCTGCTGCAGTATAACTGCGGCGGCTGGTCGGTAAGCGGTTAAATGAATAAAGCATTACTTTTTACAAAATCAAAAGCAACTTGAGTGCCAAAAGTAGAAAATAGTTTGCACTGTATTGCATATTGCATATTGCACAAATTTTCAGCTAATGTTATCTTGTGTGTCAGAGAGCTTTTCAGATGTTATCATACTGATAACAGAGGAACGGAGCAGCAAAAAGACATGACTCTTAGAGTTTTGGAGAGAGGTAAGTAAACACTACAGATATATGTGCCTATGTCAGGTTCCATGAATGGGGTTTACATCAACTTTAAGATCGAACTGCCTCTCATCCAACTTCATTGTGTGGCTGCATGTCGTCTTTAGAGACCCTAGGGTAAATACTAAAGTCACCATTCAAATATTTGTATATTTGTATATTTGTATAGTGCCTCTTTTCCATCAGTTTAACTCCTTCGTGCTGACAGTACCCAAAAATATGCTGCCTCTCAGGAGGTGGGCCTCGATGCTGAGTGGACGCATATTTGCATACCAAAATGTAAAAACAGCTGTGCCGAGAGCGCGCACCCTGCACGCTCCCAGCACAGTTGCTGGCGACTAACAGAAAGCTCTCGACCACTACTTACAGGAGCTTTCCGATCATGTGACCGCTGTGACAGCCAATCATGGTGACATGGTTACATGACCATAAACCCGCCCCACCTCCAAGCATCTGAAACCCCTTAAAGGGCCGGGAAGCGCAAGCGCCAAGGGGATAATGTTTGTAGACATTCCTCATAAATGAGGTCCTCCAGCCCCTTTATTAGCTTTGTTGCCCTTCTCTGAACTCTCTCCAGTTCAAGGACATCCATCCTGAAGATTGGTGATCAAAACTTGACTGCATACTCATATTTGTGGCTGAACCAGAGTTTTGTCATTGGAACTAACAATGAAAATGTCACAGGGCTTCATGAACATGGAAAAAGGCTTCCTACTACATCCACACCACCAGAAATGTGTCATAAATGCTTTATTGAATCGTCCTGATGGTGTGTTGGGTGCTGTAATGTAGTGTAGCACAGGTGCATTGTGTATCAGCACTAGTGATGAGCCGAACACCCCCGGGTTCGGTTCGCACCAGAACCCGCGAACGGACCGAAAGTTCGTACGAACATTAGAACCCTATTAAATACAATGGATGCGAACGTTCGAATTCTAAAGTGCTAATTATAACAACTATTATGCATGTTATTGTCCTAAAAAGGGTTTGGGAACCCGGGTTCTGCACCAGGGGACATGTATCAATGCAAAAAGAAGTTTTAAAAACGGTAGTTTTTCGGGAGCAGTCATTTTAATGATGCATAAAGTGAAAAAAAAAAAGTCAAATATTCCTTTAAATATCGTACCTGGGGGGTGTCTAAAGTATGCCTGTGAAGTGCCACGTGTTTCCCGTGTTTAGAACTGTCCCTGCACAAAATGACACTTCTAAAGGAAAAAAAAGCCATTTAAAACTGCTTGCGGCTTTAATGTAATGTCTGGTCCCGGTAATATGGATGAAAATCTTTAAGAAAAATGGCATAGCTACCCCATGACCCCCCCCCCCCACCCCAGCCCATTACCAGCCCCTTACCAGCCCCTTTGGGTCTTGTATGGATATTAAGGGGAACCCCGCACATAAAATAAAAAAGGCCCTATATACTCTGAACAGCCGTATACAGGCGGTGCATACAAGACAGGGCCTGTAGGTTTGTTCATATGTAGAATCTGTTTGTAATTTTGAACAGGTACATTGTTTAAGTGTAGCTCCAGCCCAAAAATCTATTTTTAAACTTTTTGGAAAACATAGGTAAGGGTTATCACCCCTGTAACATTTGTTTTGCTGTCTGTGCCCCTGTTCAGAACATTTCACCTCACTTTCCGTCCCAATGACAACTGTTTTTGAAATGTGGTGTTTTTCTTGAAACAAGGATTGGTGATAAAGCATCAGTGGAGAGGAGACACCTTTCTCCCATATTAATTCTTACAGGAGAGAATTTTCCTTCCTAGGGGTAGATTTCCTCTCACTTCCTGTTGTCTTCTTGCGTTTGCAAGGAGAAGTCGTTTGTAAGTTGGATGTTTGAAAGTAGGGACCTGCCGTATATACTCTGCAGAAATAGGCCCCTTAGTTGTTGGTGTTGGCACAACACTGTAAGCACTCACAGTTTCTCTTGGTTGGTGCTGGAACGCCCTGCTGTCAACTATTATATCAGGAATTGTAATTACATATAATTGTTGAACAGTGGTAGTAAAAATTGGGCCTTTGATGGTGGTGCTGGTGCCACAACACTGTAAGCCCTGACAGTTACTCTTGGTGGGTGCAGCAATGGGCCCTGCTGTGAATTATTAGATCAAGAATTGTAATTGCATGCCCCTGTTGAACAGGGGCTGAAAAATTGGGCCTTTCGTGGTGGTGGTGGTGGTGGTGGTGTTGCCACAACACTGTAAGCCCTCAGAGTTACTCTTGGTGGGTGCAGGAATGGGCCCTGCTGTGAATTATTAGATCAAGAATTGTAATTACATGCCCCTGTTGAACAGGGGCTGAAAAATTGGGCCTTAGGCACTGGTGGCACAACACTGCAACCCCTCACAGATACTGTACTTGGAGCACAGCAATGAGCCCTGTTGCAAAGTATTGCTTCAAAAATTGTAATTACACGCCCCTGTTAAACAGGGGCTGAAAAATTGGGCCTTAGGCACTGGTGGCACAACACTGCAACCCCTCACAGATACTGTACTTGGAGCACAGCAATGAGCCCTGTTGCAAAGTATTGCTTCAACAATTGTAATTACACGCCCCTGTTAAACAGGGGCTGAAAAATTGGGCGTTAGGCACTGGTGGCGGCACCCATAAACAAAAATGATCTTCCAAGCTATCATCATCAATCGTATCATTGAGGACTCGGAGGAGGAGGATAGCCAGTCAACATAACAGCACAGGCACTCAGCATCAGCATCAGTCTTGAAGGGATGTGACATGTTAAAATCAATTAGTCTGTTATATCAGCATCAGGTGTGTGGTAGCTGGTGGTGATCCAAGACTGGTTCATCTTGATGAAAGTCAGTCGATCAACCGAGTCGGTGGACAGGCGCACCCTGTGATCCGTGACAAATCCTCCAGCAGCACTGAATGTGCGTTCCGAAAGAACGCTGGATGCAGGACAGGCCAGTAGCTCAATTGCATACTGTGCAAGCTCTGGCCAGTGATCCATCCTCAAGACCCAGTAAGCCAGAGGATTTTCGGTGGGGAAGGTGTCCAAGTCTGACCTTGCCCCTAGATATTCCTGCACCATGTTTATCAGACGCTGGCGATGGTTGCTGGAACCGATCATACTTTGGGGCTGCGGACTAAAGAATTGTCTGAACGCATCGGTCAGACGGCCACCTTCCCCACCGCTCCTTCTTTGACTGGCCGAAGCCTCAGCAACTCGTTGTCCAGGACCAGGAGTTTGTAATCTCCCAGTCTCTGGGAACGCGTTGCACAGACCTTTCTGCAAGGCCTCCCGGAGTTGTCTCATCCTCTGCTCCCTCTGCGACGGTAACATAAGGTCCGCAACCTTACCCTTGTACCGTGGATCAAGGAGAGTGGCCAGCCAGTAATGGTCCCTCTCCTTGATCCGAAGAATACGAGGATCCTTCCGCAGACTTTGCAGGATCAGGGAGGCCATGCAGCGTAGGTTAGCTGAGGCATTCGGTCCGGAGTCCTCTGGGTCACTAAGGACGACATGATCCGCAGCCACCTCCTCCCAGCCACGTACAAGTCCACGGGTTTCTTGGGACTGTAAATCATCCCTAAAAGACTGCTGCTGTTGATGCTGCTGAGTGCCAGGATCCACCTCCATGCTGACACAATCCTCCTCCTCCTCCTCCTCCTCGTCCTCTTCCTGTGCGATGGGTGGGACAGAAGGAACACTGTCTGGGTAAAGGGGGCCTTGAGAGGCAAGGAAGTCCTCCTCTTCCTGCCTCTGTTCTGCCTCAAGTGCCCTGTCCATTATTCCACGCAGCGTGTGCTCCAACAGGTGGACAAGAGGTACAGTGTCACTGATGCATGCACTGTCACTGCTCACCATCCTCGTGGCCTCCTCACATGGTGCCAGGACAGTGCATGCATCCCTGATCATGCCCCACTGGCGTGGAGAAAAAAAACCAAGCTCCCCTGACCCTGTCCTGGTGCCGTAGTCGCACAGGTACTCATTGATGGCCCTCTGCTGCGTGTGCAGCCGCTGCAGCATGGCCAACGTTGAGTTCCACCTGGTGGGCATGTCACATATAAGGCGGTTCTTGGGCAGGTTCAACTCCTTTTGCAGCTCAGCCAGGCGAGCACTGGCATTATAAGATCTGCGGAAATGCACACAGACTTTCCTGGCCTGCCTCAGGACATCCTGTAAGCCCGGGTACCTGCCCAAGAACCGCTGCACCACCAGGTTAAGGACGTGAGCCACACAGGGCACATGGGTCAGTTGTCCCTGTCAGAGGGCGGAGAGGAGGTTGGTGCCATTGTCGCAAACCACCATTCCTGGCTTAAGCTGGCGTGGCGTCAACCACCTCTCGGCCTGGCCCTGCAGAACAGACAGGACCTCTGCCCCAGTGTGGCTTCTGTCCCCCAAACACACCAGCGCAAGCACGGCATGGCATCTTTTTGCCTGCGTACTTGCGTAGCCCCTTGAACGCCTACGGAGCACCGCTGGTTCAGAGGACAAAGCACAGGAAGAGGCCATGGAGGAAGAAGAAGAGGAGGGGGTGGAGGAGAGAGGTGTGTCACAACCAGTAGTAGCATTTTGGAGGCGTGGCGGTGGAACAACCTCCAACACTACTGCACCTTGTCCTGCATCCTTCCCAGCTGCCAAAAGAGTGACCCAATGGGCCGTGAAAGAAAGGTAACGTCCCTGTCCATGCCTGCTGGACCATGAGTCAGCGGTAATATGCACCTTACCGCTGACCGCCCTGTCCAGCGAGGCCAAGACATTGCCTTCCACATGCCGGTAGAGAGCCGGAATAGCCTTCCGTGAGAAAAAGTGGCGTTTGGGAACCTGCCACTGAGGAACCGCACATTGCACAAACTCACGGAAGGGGGCCGAGTCTACCAACTGAAAAGGCAGCAGTTGAAGCGCTAGCAATTTAGCCAAGCTAGCATTCAACCGCTGGGCATGTGGATGGCTGGGAGTGAACTTCTTTCGACGGTCCAGCAGCTGGGGCAGGGAAATTTGCCTGCTAGAATCGGACGTCGGTGTACTGCTAGCAGAGTGGCCGCAAGTACTTGGCTGTGACACACCTAATTCTACACCTTCATTCCTCTCAGTGCATGTTTCAGAGAGGACTGAAGTTATAGTGGGGTTGGAGATCCCAGCTGATGCGGTGCAAGGAGAGGTCCGCTTTGTTCTTTGGTGTGGGTCTTTGAGGTAGGCTTGCCAACGAGCTGCATGGCAGGTCAACATATGTCTGGTCAGGCATGTGGTACCCAAACGGCTGATGTTTTGGCCACGCGATATACGCTTGAGACATATGTTGCAAACAGCAGCTGTGCGATCTGATGCACTAGCCTCAAAAAAGGCCCACACCAAAGAACTTTTTGAATGACGGGCAGAGGCAGCGCCCTGCACAGGCGGAGCTCTGCGGTGTGATTCCGTCGGTGTACTGCCCTTACGCTGGCCACCAAAGGGCATCCTGCCTCGTTGGAGATGTGCCTCCTCCTCATCCTCCTCCTCCTCCTCTCTCCTATTAGGCACCCACGTGGAGTCAGTGACCTCATCATCCCCTCCCTCCTCATCACTGGAGCCAATCTGGCAGTATGCTGCAGCTGCTGGAACATGACTGCCAGATTGGTGTCCTTCTTGAGCATCCCCTCTGTCTGCTCTCACGCTACTGCCTTCCTCTAGCTGGGTTTCATCATCAGACCCTTCGAAACGCTGGGCATCCTCCTGGAGCATGTACCCAACACTGTGCTCAAACAGTTCGGGGGACTCCTCAGGAGGAGGACATGGTGGGTCTAGGGAAGGAGTGACTGATGATGAGTCTGACATTGATACCAGGGAAGAGGACGCTTTGGCAGCTGCTTTGCCAGTACCCTGAGCCTGGGTGAGAGAGGATGAGGAGGAGGAGGAGGGCTTGGTCATCCACTCTACCAAGTCTTCGGCATGATGTGGCTCAACATGTCCAGCTGCCGAAAAGAAGGACAAGCGTGTCCCATGGCCATGTGCTGATGACAATGCACCGCGTCCACGACCAGCACTGTTGCCCCCAGACACAGAGCCTGCTTGCCCTCTTTTATTGCCTCCTGACTGTCTGCCTCTCCTTGTTTGCCTTCCAGACATTCTAATGGATGGCCTGCAGGGAGATGGGAAAAAAAGCAATAAGGGCTACCTTCAGGTGTCCTTCTCTGTCCCTTTACTTAAGGATTTCTAAATATGGTTGAGGATGATTGCTTTCGCACAGAATAGCACAATGACAATTTCCCTGACTGTCCAAAAAACAAGGATTTCAAAGATGGTTGATGAGGAATGCTTTAGCACAGTATAGCACAATGAGAATTTCCCTCACTGTCCTTCCCTGTCCCTACAAACAAGGTTTAGCACAGTAAAACACACTGACACTCTCCCTACCTATAGTTTTCTGTCCCTATAATTTTTTTTTTTTTTAAAGATGGTTGATGAGGAATGCTTTAGCACAGTATAGCACAATGAGAATTTCCCTCACTGTCCTTCCCTGTCCCTACAAACAAGGTTTAGCACAGTAAAACACACTGACACTCTCCCTACCTATAGTTTTCTGTCCCTATAAAAAATTTTTTTTTTAAAGATGGTTGATGAGGAATGCTTTAGCACAGTATAGCACAATGAGAATTTCCCTCACTGTCCTTCCCTGTCCCTACAAACAAGGTTTAGCACAGTAAAACACACTGACACTCTCCCTACCTATAGTTTTCTGTCCCTATAAAAAATGTTTTTTTTAAAGATGGTTGACGAGGAATGCTTTAGCACAGTATAGCACAATGAGAATTTCCCTCACTGTCCTTCCCTGTCCCTACAAACAAGGTTTAGCACAGTAAAACACACTGACACTCTCCCTACCTATAGTTTTCTGTCCCTATAAATTTTTTTTTTTTTAAAGATGGTTGATGAGGAATGCTTTAGCACAGTATAGCACAATGAGAATTTCCCTCACTGTCCTTCCCTGTCCCTACAAACAAGGTTTAGCACAGTAAAACACACTGACACTCTCCCTACCTATAGTTTTCTGTCCCTATAAAAATTTTTTTTTTTAAAGATGGTTGATGAGGAATGCTTTAGCATAGTATAGCACAATGAGAATTTCCCTCACTGTCCTTCCCTGTCCCTACAAACAAGGTTTAGCACAGTAAAACACACTGACACTCTCCCTACCTATAGTTTTCTGTCCCTATAAAAAATTTTTTTTTTAAAGATGGTTGATGAGGAATGCTTTAGCACAGTATAGCACAATGAGAATTTCCCTCACTGTCCTTCCCTGTCCCTACAAACAAGGTTTAGCACAGTAAAACACACTGACACTCTCCCTACCTATAGTTTTCTGTCCCTATAAAAATTTTTTTTTTAAAGATGGTTGATGAGGAATGCTTTGGCACAGTATAGCACAATGAGAATTTCCCTCACTGTCCTTCCCTGTCCCTACAAACAAGGTTTAGCACAGTAAAACACACTGACACTCTCCCTACCTATAGTTTTCTGTCCCTATAAAAAATGTTTTTTTAAAGATGGTTGATGAGGAATGCTTTAGCACAGTATAGCACAATGAGAATTTCCCTCACTGTCCTTCCCTGTCCCTACAAACAAGGTTTAGCACAATAAAACACACTGACACTCTCCCTACCTATAGTTTTCTGTCCCTATAATTTTTTTTTTTTTTAAAGATGGTTGATGAGGAATGCTTTAGCACAGTATAGCACAATGAGAATTTCCCTCACTGTCCTTCCCTGTCCCTACAAACAAGGTTTAGCACAGTAAAACACACTGACACTCTCCCTACCTATAGTTTTCTGTCCCTATAAAATTTTTTTTTTTTAAAGATGGTTGATGAGGAATGCTTTAGCATAGTATAGCACAATGAGAATTTCCCTCACTGTCCTTCCCTGTCCCTACAAACAAGGTTTAGCACAGTAAAACACACTGACACTCTCCCTACCTATAGTTTTCTGTCCCTATAAAAATTTTTTTTTTTAAAGATGGTTGATGAGGAATGCTTTAGCACAGTATAGCACAATGAGAATTTCCCTCACTGTCCTTCCCTGTCCCTACAAACAAGGTTTAGCACAGTAAAACACACTGACACTCTCCCTACCTATAGTTTTCTGTCCCTATAAAAAATTTTTTTTTAAAGATGGTTGATGAGGAATGCTTTAGCACAGTATAGCACAATGAGAATTTCCCTCACTGTCCTTCCCTGTCCCTACAAACAAGGTTTAGCACAGTAAAACACACTGACACTCTCCCTACCTATAGTTTTCTGTCCCTATAAAAAATGTTTTTTTAAAGATGGTTGATGAGGAATGCTTTAGCACAGTATAGCACAATGAGAATTTCCCTCACTGTCCTTCCCTGTCCCTACAAACAAGGTTTAGCACAATAAAACACACTGACACTCTCCCTACCTATAGTTTTCTGTCCCTATAAAATTTTTTTTTTTTAAAGATGGTTGATGAGGAATGCTTTAGCACAGTATAGCACAATGAGAATTTCCCTCACTGTCCTTCCCTGTCCCTACAAACAAGGTTTAGCACAGTAAAACAGACTGACACTCTCCCTACCTATCCTTCTCTTTCCCTAAACTAAAGGAATCCAGGTTAAGCAAGAAAAAAAAATGTCACTGTCCCTGCCTATGCTTCTCTTTCCCTGCTCCGGAACACACTACACTAGGCCGCCGTGCTGGCGGCCTTTTATAGTGTGGGGCGTGTACTAAACACCCTCAGCAATAATTGGCCACAGGCATCCTGCCTGTGGCCAATCATTGCTCTCCTCGCTGCCGGCGCTGTGATTGGCCAAGCATGCGGGGTCACAGTGCATGCTTGGCCAATCACAGCGCCTGGATGACACTGCGATGGCGTAGTGCATTGTGGGCCGCGAATTAGGCGCGAACGGCCCAAATCGTTCGTTGTTCGGCGAACGATCGAACAGCCGATGTTCAAGTCGAACGTATGTTCGACTCGAACACCGAGCTCATCCCTAATCAGCACTGAGGTGCCATAAATGGCAATGCACATATAAAATGATTTGCAGCACACACATTACTATATTGAATTTGTGTAAATAGGCCCTCAACGTAACATAGAAAAATCACATTTGTTATTTTAGGTATTTACAGTGGAATATGTTGATTATTATTCATGTGTATAATACACCAATAAGCATCCTGTTTATGTACAAAAAATAATTATTGCGAGGCTTGTGAGATTTGGTTATATCAATACTCTGCTACCCAATGGGGTTGGTTTGCTAAAACTGGAATGTGCAAAATCTGGTGCAGCTACAATTTTTTTTATTGTCAAAGCTTAATTGAACAAGCTGAAGTTAGAAGCTGATTGGCTACCATGCACAACTTCACCAGATTCTGAGTGCTCCAGTTTTAGTAAATCTCCCCCACTGTTCTCCTTGCTGGAGAGGAATCTGCACCTCATGGTTTTCCCTGCTTTTGCTTCATTCATTCTTTGGATTTATGCTTTGTGGACTTTTCCTGCAGTTTCCGTCTCATACTTGATTCTGAGCATGCACGTTTTTTTGCCTGTTGGAAGACCATACAGACAAACAGTTTTCCCGCCAGGATTTTTTCCTGACGGGAAAAAAGAGATCCTGCTCTCTTTTTTTGTCCGGCAGTTTTCGCGTCGGAAAAACTGCGATGGAGCATACAGACGGCCGGGATTCCAGACGAAAAGCTCTCATAGCAATTTTCCTGTTGGAAAAACCGGTCGTGTGTACGAGGCATGAGAAGCATACAGAAAATCTGGTGACTAAGCCATTTCCCTCTGCTTGCCTTTTTTGAGCACCACTGCCAGAGTTCAGATCCTCTTTAACAGATAATTTTAGATTGCATTGTGCGTATAACATTCTTCTATTTTTTAAATAAATATCTCTAATGTATTTTTATAGAATCTGGCTTTACCATAGCCTGTGATAACCAGAATGCTACAGTACAGTGTGGATCAGGAGAAGTGGTACAGATTAATGAGAGTTACTATGGACGCCAAAGCCCCCATCTCTGTGCCCAGGAGATTGCTGCCCCCTCCACAACTGGCTGCATGTGGAACAACGTGAAGGAGCAAGTTTCAGGTACAGTGCTGATTCATGCTTCATATTACAGAGATGCTATCATATAGATATGATGTGCCCTAGTGCATCAATGGCATTCCTGTTTGGCTTATATATTTTAGGATGTACTAGTTAAAAAAAAGTAGTATGGTATTTTCTGTTACATGTAATGTGGCATCATTTTTACCTCCTATTCCTTGCTTGTGATTGGGTATCCTTTGCAATGCAAAATTTCAACATATTCACTAAGCTCTGGGGAAATTTCCCCTGCAAAGTCCAACTTCACTTGCAAGATGAACAGCCTATTTGCCTTTAGTAAATCAACCCCATAGATTTTAGAGGGTGGTTGGATCATCCTAAAGGTAAAGTGCCTGCAGAATGCTCTGTAAAGTTGTATACCTGACTTAGCTCTTTTACAAAATACTACTAATTACTGATAATTATGCTGATAGGAAATGTATGTATTAGGGTTGCACTGATACTGAGTACTTGGGCTCCTCCTGCCTCTCCCATGCTCCCCCAGCCTGGAGGCTCTCTTGACTTCTTGGACAATTCATCAAAGCCAAACATGTCTTTTTGTACATATATGGACTAATGTTTGTGTGAGATTTGTTCTCATATGGTTTTAACAGATTATTTTAATATTTGTAATAAAGATCAGATTTTATTGAATTTCTGTGTTAGTCCTTTTTATGTACCATTAAAGTCCTTCATACAAGGTTCCCTATTTGAAACAATATATAATATGGATGTGGTACAATATAAGAGCCAAATCTTTTTTCTTTTAAGACACTTTAATGATATTTTAATGATTATAGAGCTTTATTCATTTGTGTCTTTTCTATCTGCCTAGAGTTCATCTTCAATAGCCCAGGATACATCTCTTTTTCTCTGTTAAATCAAATTGTATTTAATATTTTAATGTGTTCATCTGAAGCAGATATGATTTTATTTTCTAAAAATTGTGCTTAAATGAATTACTATCTGGGATAACTGATGTTACCTATAACTAAAACATCTCTAGCTGTGAAGGTCATTCCATTTATTTCAAGTATTCTTCTTCCCAAGGTCAATGCCAGGGACTCCAGGCTTGTCAGATTGCCACAGAAGGTTCTCTCTTTGGTGAGCCATGCCCTGTGTCGGGAAGTTACCTGTCTATCAGATACGGCTGCATGAAAGGTAGGTGCCAGACTTCAGCTTACATTGTGTTCTCACCAAGCTGTATTCAGAGTTCCTCCATGCAGCAAGTAAGATTAAGCAGTGAACTGCTAAATTTTTGATGATAACTTGTTAATCAGAAACCCCAGTCAGCGTATTTATATTTCCCCAGATCCCATAAAGCCAGACTTAGGCTGGCCATAGGTTATGACGTTTTCTTTCCTTCAACCACATGTTGAAGGAAAGAACATGGCTTGATTCTCCATCAACAGTCAGTGTTGATGTTGGAATCCCTCCCACTGCACTATTGTATTCTGACAGCAGGAGGTTCCCTGCTGTCAGAACACAAGGATCACTACCAGCAGTTATAGCGGTGGGCAGTGCTTGTATGGAAAAAAAAACGTCAGGCTGGTTGTACTGAAGTCGATCGATATATCGTCTTCAGTACATCCAACCTATCCATATATGAATTAAACAAGAAAAACTGCGCCAATTGACTTTCTTGTAAAGTACTCCTGAATAGCATCAGGATAAATGTCCAAAGATGTGGCCCACATTAGAGGGGAGGAGTCCAATAACACAGGAAATCCAAACTGTCAGTGTGTTGAGATTTCACTAACATACATCAATTGAAACCACCACCAAGCAAAATGGCTCCTTACCACAAACAGGCGAATTCATGCAGGTGGCTTTAGCCCAGCCAAGGCCTTTAACGCTGAAAAAAAGGATCCAAAGCAGGTCCCCCAGACAATCCACCAATGCTAGCAAAGGGCCTCTTGATGACTCGGTAGCAAAGGAAACAAACAAATATACCATAGGGTGATAACGTATTCACAGGGTAATGACACCACCACCGTGATAGAGTTTATAAAAGTGACCACCACCTAAGTAGAAAATGGCTCCTTACCATATAAAGGTAAAAAGCAAACATTCAGCTGTACCCAGCCACGGTCTTTAACCTGTACCACGGACCCACACACAGATTCCCAGGAAGATCTTCACTGTAAGAGGCGCTGCTTTACGCTCCGAATGGGGTGCCAAAAAAGAAGGGGAGGAGACCATAGAGCAGGGGTATTGAATTACAATTCGCCGAGGTCCGGTCAGTAAAATTTTCTTATAGCAGAGGTCCGAATATCATTTTGGTTCCCTGTCATGCATTTTCGCATGCGCCAAACGACATGTTGCTGCAGCACAATGTGGCTTGGTGCGGCGCAATTTTCTTTTTAAAAAAAGGTCAAGGACTTCTTTCTCTCGGTTTTCATGTGGGTAGTGCAGCCCATTAAAATAGGCTGATCCACTCACGACGTGTGCACCTAATGCACATGCACAGATCTTAATCCATTCTTATATCAGCTTCCTTAGTCCCCAGTGCACATGACAGTCCCCTCCCCCTTCACATCAAGATCCCCTCTTGATGAGTGTCCTCAGCTCCCCCTTTACATCATCCCCCTCCACTCCTTCCACAGTAGTGTCCTCACACTTCCTTAACATCAACCCCCAGTACTGTCCTCTGCCCCTATTAACATCATAACCCCATATTACTCTCCTCAGTCCCCCCTCCACACCCCTGTCCTCAGTCCCCCAAATCACAGTCCTCAGCCCCCCCCACATTACATTCCTCCCCTCTCCACTTTAATATCCTCAGCCCCCCCCCCACATTACAGTCCTCAGTCCCCTCACATTACAGTCCTCAGCTCCCCCACATTACAGTCCTCAGCTCCCCCACATTACAGTCCTCAGCTCCCCCACATTACAGTCCTCAGTCCCCTCACATTACAGTCCTCAGTCCCCTCACATTACAGTCCTCAGTCCCCTCACATTACAGTCCTCAGTCCCCTCACATTACAGTCCTCAGTCCCCTCACATTACAGTCCTCAGTCCCCTCACATTACAGTCCTCAGTCCCCTCACATTACAGTCCTCAGTCCCCTCACATTACAGTCCTCAGTCCCCTCACATTACAGTCCTCAGTCCCCTCACATTACAGTCCTCAGTCCCCTCACATTACAGTCCTCAGTCCCCTCACATTACAGTCCTCAGTCCCCTCACATTACAGTCCTCAGCTCCCCCACATTACAGTCCTCAGCTCCCCCACATTACAGTCCTCAGCCCCCCCACATTACAGTCCTCAGCTCCCCCACACTCCAGTCCTCAGTCCCCCCACATTACAGTCCTCAATCCCCTCACATTACAGTGCTCAGCTCCCCCACACTCCAGTCCTCAGCTCCCCCACACTCCAGTCCTCAGCTCCCCCACATTACAGTCCTCAGTCCCTTCACATTACAGTCCTCAGCTCCCCCACATTACAGTCCTCAGCTCCCCCACACTACAGTCCTCAGCTCCCGCACACTCCAGTCCTCAGTCCCCCCACATTACAGTCCTCAATCCCCTCACATTACAGTGCTCAGCTCCCCCACACTCCAGTCCTCAGTCCCTTCACATTACAGTCCTCAGTCCCTTCACATTACAGTCCTCAGTCCCTTCACATTACAGTCCTCAGTCCCTTCACATTACAGTCCTCAGCTCCCCCACATTACAGTCCTCAGCTCCCCCACATTACAGTCCTCAGCTCCCCCACATTACAGTCCTCAGCTCCCCCACACTACAGTCCTCAGCTCCCCCACACTACAGTCCTCAGCTCCCCCACACTCCAGTCCTCAGTCCCCCCACATTACAGTCCTCAATCCCCTCACATTACAGTGCTCAGCTCCCCCACACTCCAGTCCTCAGCTCCCTTCACATTACAGTCCTCAGCTCCCTTCACATTACAGTCCTCAGCTCCCCCACATTACAGTCCTCAGTCCCTTCACATTACAGTGCTCAGCTCCCCCACATTACAGTGCTCAGCTCCCCCACATTACAGTGCTCAGCTCCCCCACATTACAGTGCTCAGCTCCCCCACATTACAGTCCTCAGTCCCTTCACATTACAGTGCTCAGCTCCCCCACATTACAGTCCTCAGTCCCTTCACATTACAGTGCTCAGCTCCCCCACATTACAGTGCTCAGCTCCCCCACATTACAGTGCTCAGCTCCCCCACATTACAGTGCTCAGTCCCTTCACATTACAGTGCTCAGCTCCCCCACATTACAGTCCTCAGTCCCTTCACATTACAGTGCTCAGCTCCCCCACATTACAGTGCTCAGCTCCCCCACATTACAGTGCTCAGCTCCCTTCACATTACAGTGCTCAGCTCCCCCACATTGCAGTGCTCAGCTCCCCCACATTGCAGTGCTCAGCTCCCCCACATTACAGTGCTCAGCTCCCCCACATTACAGTGCTCAGCTCCCCCACATTACAGTGCTCAGTCCCTTCACATTACAGTCCTCAGCTCCCTTCACATTACAGTCCTCAGTCCCTTCACATTACAGTGCTCAGCTCCCCCACATTACAGTGCTCAGCTCCCCCACATTACAGTGCTCAGCTCCCCCACATTACAGTGCTCAGTCCCTTCACATTACAGTGCTCAGCTCCCCCACATTACAGTCCTCAGTCCCTTCACATTACAGTGCTCAGCTCCCCCACATTACAGTGCTCAGCTCCCCCACATTACAGTGCTCAGCTCCCTTCACATTACAGTGCTCAGCTCCCCCACATTGCAGTGCTCAGCTCCCCCACATTGCAGTGCTCAGCTCCCCCACATTACAGTGCTCAGCTCCCCCACATTACAGTGCTCAGCTCCCCCACATTACAGTGCTCAGTCCCTTCACATTACAGTCCTCAGCTCCCTTCACATTACAGTCCTCAGTCCCTTCACATTACAGTGCTCAGCTCCCCCACATTACAGTGCTCAGCTCCCCCACATTACAGTCCTCAGTCCCTTCACATTACAGTGCTCAGCTCCCCCACATTACAGTCCTCAGCTCCCTTCACATTACAGTCCTCAGCTCCCTTCACATTACAGTCCTCAGCTCCCTTCACATTACAGTCCTCAGCTCCCTTCACATTACAGTCCTCAGCTCCCTTCACATTACAGTCCTCAGCTCCCTTCACATTACAGTCCTCAGCTCCCCCACATTACAGTCCTCAGCTCCCTTCACATTACAGTGCTCAGTCCCCCCACATTACAGTGCTCAGTCCCCCCACATTACAGTGCTCAGCTCCCCCACATTACAGTGCTCAGCTCCCCCACATTACAGTCCTCAGTCCCTTCACATTACAGTCCTCAGCTCCCTTCACATTACAGTCCTCAGCTCCCTTCACATTACAGTCCTCAGCTCCCTTCACATTACAGTCCTCAGCTCCCTTCACATTACAGTCCTCAGCTCCCTTCACATTACAGTCCTCAGCTCCCCCACATTACAGTCCTCAGCTCCCTTCACATTACAGTGCTCAGTCCCCCCACATTACAGTGCTCAGTCCCCCCACATTACAGTGCTCAGCTCCCCCACATTACAGTGCTCAGCTCCCCCACATTACAGTCCTGAGCTCCCCCCACATTACAGTCCTCAGCTCCCCCACATTAGTCCTCAGCTCCCCCCACATTACAGTCCTCAGCCCCTCCCCCCCGCCCCCACATCACTGCAATCCTGAGGCTCGGCATCCTCCCCACACATTCAGTTGTTAGCTCTAAACTTCACCCCCCTCACTGTCCTACCTTACACAGGCAGATCGGAGGGAGGCACAGCGTGTCTGGATAGGGGCAGGAGAGGAGTTGCAGGGAGGGAGGCGGGACAGCTCTGGATGGAGGGCCGAGGTAACAAACAGGTGATTGGCTGCTAGGATGAAGGACAGTCCTAGCAGCCAATCGCCTGTTTGATAATCTCGGGCAGCTCCGCCCTCCACCCAGAATTGTTCCGCCTCCCACTGTCGGTTCTGTGAGGATTACAGAGCAACGGCAGGAGGAAGAAAACTGTCCTACATGGCGGTACCCGCGGCGGTCCGAATGGCAGAGTGCCGCGGGCCGCATGTGGCCCGCGGTCCGCCATTTAGTGATGCCCGCCATAGAGTAATACCCTCTTAAACCGAGTTTATTGTTTAAAAAGATTGTACTTGCAAAAACGAAGCATCAAATATACATGTAAACATGCCGGCCGGCATACAAGAGCCCTTCCGTGTTAGAGCTGCGTGGTGACGTCACTGCATGTACCCCAGACGCGTTTCGTCATATATGACATTCTCAATGGGATAGGGCACGCAATGACTCACCTCTTTTTATAGACAAAAACCAAGCCTCACTCTGAGATGCCAGCATTTGGTCGCGAGCGCCATCTTGACTAAGGGCAACAATGCCAGTACATTTCGTGACAACACGTAGCGGCAATGATGCACGTACCACAAGATGGAAAGACTAAGATAAACCCTAAATCAAAATTACTATACAAATTAATGGACAGAGTAACCCTATTATTATACTAATAAGAAACAAAAAACACAGGAACAAGGCATACGGCACAAAGCCGTCGTTCTATGTCTGCACAATGTGTGAAAGAACTGCACAAAGGGACACCAATAATAGGGTACTAATACCCATTTAAGAATTTGATGTATATGCTGGTGTTCCTTTGGCCACCAGCATTACCATTGCACTTGATCACTTCTTACATATGTGTAACTGTGCGGTTCTTTCACACATTGTGCGGACATAGAACGACAGCTTTGTGCCGTATGCCTTGTTCCTGTGTTTTTTGTTTCTTATTAGTATAATAATAGGGTTGCTCTGCCCATTAATTTGTATAGTAATTTTGATTTAGGGTTTATCTTAGTCTTTCCATCTTGTGGTACGTGCATCATTGCCGCTACGTGTTGTCACGAAATGTACTGGCATTGTTGCCCTTATTTAAGATGGCGCTTGCAACCAAATGTTGGCATCTCAGAGCGAGGCTTGGTTTTTGTCTATAAAAAGAGTTGAGTCATTGCGTGCCCTATCCCATTGAGAACGTCATATATGACGAAACGCATCTGGGCGACACGCAGTGACGTCACCACGCAGCTCTAACACGGAAGGGCTCTTGTATGCCGGCCGGCATGTTTACATGTATATTTGATGCTTCGTTTTTGTAAGTACAATCTTTTTAAACAATAAACTCGGTTGAGGAGGGTATTACTCTATGGTCTCCTCCTCTTCTTTTTTGGCACCCCATTCGGAGCGTAAAGCAGCGCCTCTTACAGTGAAGATCTTCCTGGGAATCTGTGTGTGGGTCCGGGGTACAGGTTAAAGACCGTGGCTGGGTACAGCTGAATGTTTGCTTTTTACCTTTATCTGGTAAGGAGCCATTTTCTACTTAGGTGGTGGTCACTTTTATAAACTCTATCACGGTGGTGGTGTCATTACCCTGTGAATACGTTATCACCCTATGGTATATTTGTTTGTTTCCTTTGCTACCGAGTCATCAAGAGGCCCTTTGCTAGCAGTGGTGGATTGTCTGGGGGACCTGCTTTGGATCCGTTTTTTCAGCATTAAAGGCCTTGGCTGGGCTAAAGCCACCTGCATGAATTCGCCTGTTTGTGGTAAGGAGCCATTTTGCTTGGTGGTGGTTTCAATTGATGTATGTTAGTGAAATCTCAACACACTGACAGTTTGGATTTCCTGTGTTATTGGACTCCTCCCCTCTAATGTGGGCCACATCTTTGGACATTTATCCTGATGCTATTCAGGAGTACTTTACAAGAAAGTCAATTGGCGCAGTTTTTTCTTGTTTAATTTGTTTATGTTTATCACATTATTGCTGCTGCCTTGTTTTTTATACCATTTAATTCCATTTAGTAGTCTTAGCACAGTTTTTTTTCCTTTTACTATCCATATATGGATCTAAATTCAGCTGGGTCCTGCTGAACAACAAATTTTGATCTGTCTATTGCGGGCTTTAGTACCTCTGGGTGGGGCTTTGGCCATCTGCATTGGCACTCTGTCACAACCTTCCTCTCCAGGCAGACAGTATGTAATGCCTCAAAGAGACTATAGTCAGGGCATATCAGGGGTATGAATAATTTCAAAGACCAGCCAGAATGGGAATGGGAAATTATTGTACAATGGATTGGCATGTTAAAGTTTATGATTTTATGCTATTGTCTTCTGTATGTAGAGGATGGCCAATAAAGCAAATTGTTGCTTATAGTTACTTGAATACATTACCCCTACTAAAGTATACTAGGTGGAGTACCGGTAAACCTTTAAAATCTATATTGGTTTGGGGTCAACTTTAGTTTATGTTTTTTTATAAGTTTATAAGTAGGTTGAGAGAGATCTACTTTGTGGGTGGATAAAAATATGCATAATATTCTTACAAAACACTTCATATTTACATGGCTATTAAAAAAAAACATATTTTTTTTTTACAGAACATGAAAATTGCTGTTGAATTCCCCAGGGTACCAAGTACATTTAGCACTAGGCCGCATTCTGACCTCTGGCCACATTGTGAAGTTGTGAAAAGCACATTTTTATGTCTCTTTGTGCCAGCTTCATCCCAGGCTGAAGCCCAATTTATGGGCATTCTAATGAAGAAGCTACAGCACAGTAGCCACTGCCCCTTCGTCATTCTCATTGAGCTGGATATTTTCCATATTTTATAATCTATCTGTTGCTCCATGCACCCTGGGGTATCCAATAAGTATTTTCACGTTTTGGTGATACTCATTGAACAATAGAAGAGTTGAGTTTTAGATACACTATAATATAATATGACTCCTCCACCACTGAGAAAAGATAATTCATTGCATACACTGAATGTAACAGATCTCTGAAAAGGGAAGAGTTGGAAGTTTGAAAGAACCCTTTCCCCCATCAGAGGGTATGGGGTCATGTTCCATTCAGTGTAAACAGTTAAATATATTTTTTCAATGGAGAAGGAGAGAGAAGGGAGCAGGTCCCCATTAGATGGTCTCTAATGCAGTTCAACCCAAAGACCTGAAGCTATTAACCATTGCAGCACTGAAAGTTCAGTGCCAGGAAGAGGACTAGGCACCCTACAGAGAAGACTTCCACAGCCTGCATGGCGTAGGACACCCTTCAGTACAGGTACCTTTCTTAAGCTGTAGCTAAACTTCAACTTTAAGATAAAGGCTTTTAAATAAAGCTTGTTTTGTTCTCAGGTCTGCAGCTTGATTTGCCAGATAGATGTCTGGTGTCTGAAAATATCACAATCACTGTGAATTGGCTCCTAACTCCCTTCACTGGAAATCTCTCCTGCATTATAAACACTGGAGACGGATACTCTATTGATCCCTATCAGCCTGAGAAGTAAGTGAAGCATTACAGCAATCTTTACAGCAGATTAAGTTAGCAGCACAGATGAGTTCCTGTTACGTGCTCATTATCATGTAAAGAAGATTATTACTCAATACGTGACTTATGACTACTACCACAATGTTAAATTTCCATTTTAAAAGACAGGTAACCACAAACTCACTTAACCTTTGTTCAAGTTTCACTGAGGTCAGTCTTACATAATGACTTATGCCCTGTACACACGATCGGATTTCCGATGGAATTTTCCGTCTGAATTTCGATGAAGCTGACTTCCATCAGTCTTGCATACACACCATCAGACAAAATTCCGACCGTCCAAAACGCGGTGACGTAAAACACTCCGACGAGCCGAGAAAAATTAAGTTCAATGCTTCTGAGCATACGTCGTCTTGATTCTGAGCATGCGTGTGTTTTTTCTCCGTTGGAGTTCCACACAGACGATCAGAATTTCCTATCGGTTTTTTTCCATCGGAAAAATTTAAAACATGTTCTATTTTTTTACACCG
Source organism: Rana muscosa (assembly GCA_029206835.1). NCBI lineage: Eukaryota > Metazoa > Chordata > Amphibia > Anura > Ranidae > Rana > Rana muscosa. The sequence continues at coordinate 367,306,004 of CM055119.1, read as the reverse complement.
ATGGAAAAAAGTCCGATGGGACCCACACACAATCGTTTTTTCCGATGAAAAATGTCCATCAGACTTTTTTCATCGGAAAAAACGATCGTGTGTACAGGGCATAAGGGCAGTCAGCAGAGAAATTAGTCCAAGTTTATTAAAATAATTGCATATATGGCACCAGCATATTCCATAGAATGTAAGGGGCAACTGTCTATTATGTACATGCCCATGTTTTCAGGGCTACATAAGTGATTATGGGAAGTATACTTGAAAAGGTGAAAAATCATCAGTATGAATTCTAATAATATTCCACAGTAGTGTAAATGTAAAAAAAATATATCATAAACTGATAACAAATGTCCATAAAATTGCTAGTGATTTGTGTTTTGTCTCTTCTCGCTAAAGATGATACACCAGGTGTCCACCACCAAAGTGAAAGTGCAGGTCCCTCTCCCTTTAGAATATCATTCACCGGACCACATTGCCTCTCATTCTCATGACTGGCAATAGCACTTAACGATGATAAAACTCCACCCCGGAAATTCAAACATCACCTCCAATTCATTACTCCGGCTCTCTTATTTATAGCCACATGTTGAAGAAATAGAGAAACGCCTCCAATGTTGTAACATCTCAAGATACCCGCTTTTATTAAAAGAAATTCACTCACATTTCAACCATATAAAACAAGCCCATATCATGATAATGGCGCCAGATTTCAAACTATAGTGGTACCACCACTAGTGATGAGCCGAACACCCCCGGGTTCGGTTCGCACCAGAACCCGCGAACGGACCGGAAGTTCGAACGAACATTAGAACCCTATTAAATACAATGGATGCGAACGTTCGAATTCTAAAGTGCTAATTATAACAACTATTATGCATGTTATTGTCCTAAAAAGGGTTTGGGAACCCGGGTTCTGCACCAGGGGACATGTATCAATGCAAAAAGAAGTTTTAAAAACGGTCGTTTTTCGGGAGCAGTCATTTTAATGATGCATAAAGTGAAAAAAAAAAAGTCAAATATTCCTTTAAATATCGTACCTGGGGGGTGTCTAAAGTATGCCTGTGAAGTGCCACGTGTTTCCCGTGTTTAGAACTGTCCCTGCACAAAATGACACTTCTAAAGGAAAAAAAAGCCATTTAAAACTGCTTGCGGCTTTAATGTAATGTCTGGTCCCGGTAATATGGATGAAATTCTTTAAGAAAAATGGCATAGCTACCCCATGACCCCCCCCCCCCCTACCCCAGCCCATTACCAGCCCCTTTGGGTCTTGTATGGATATTAAGGGGAACCCCGCACATAAAATAAAAAAGGCCCTATATACTCTGAACAGCCGTATACAGGCGGTGCATACAAGACAGGGACTGTAGGTTTGTTCTTATGTAGAATCTGTTTGTAATTTTGAACAGGTACATTGTTGAAGTGTAGCTCCAGCCCAAAAATCTATTTTTAAACTTTTTGGAAAACATAGGTAAGGGTTATCACCCCTGTAACATTTGTTTTGCTGTCTGTGCCCCTGTTCAGAACATTTCACCTCACTTTCCGTCCCAATGACAACTGTTTTTGAAATGTGGTGTTTTTCTTGAAACAAGGATTGCTGATAAAGCATCAGTACAGAGGAGACACCTTTCTCCCATATTTATTCTTACAGGAGAGAATTTTCCTTCCTAGTGGTAGATTTCCTCTCACTTCCTGTTGTCTTCTTGCGTTTGCAAGTAGGAGTCGTTTGTAAGTTGGATGTTTGAAAGTAGGGACCTGCCGTATATACTCTGCAGAAATAGGCCCCTTAGTTGTTGGTGTTGGCACAACACTGTAAGCACTCACAGTTACTCTTGGTTGGTGCTGGAACGCCCTGCTGTCAACTATTATATCAGGAATTTTAATTACATATAATTGTTGAACAGTGGTAGTAAAAATTGGGCCTTTGATGGTGGTGCTGGTGCCACAACACTGTAAGCCCTGACAGTTACTCTTGGTGGGTGCAGCAATGGGCCCTGCTGTGAATTATTAGATCAAGAATTGTAATTACATGCCCCTGTTGAACAGGGGCTGAAAAATTGGGCCTTAGGCACTGGTGGCACAACACTGCAACCCCTCACAGATACTGTACTTGGAGCACAGCAATGAGCCCTGTTGCAAAGTATTGCTTCAAAAATTGTAATGACACGCCCCTGTTAAACAGGGGCTGAAAAATTGGGCCTTAGGCACTGGTGGCACAACACTGCAACTCCTCACAGATACTGTACTTGGAGCACAGCAATGAGCCCTGTTGCAAAGTATTGCTTCAAAAATTGTAATTACACGCCCCTGTTAAACAGGGGCTGAAAAATTGGGCGTTAGGCACTGGTGGCGGCACCCATAAACAAAAATGATCTTCCAAGCTATCATCATCAATCGTATCATTGAGGACTCGGAGGAGGAGGATAGGCAGTCAACATAACAGCACAGGCACTCAGCATCAGCATCAGTCTTGAAGGGATGTGACATTTTAAAATCAATTAGTCTGTTATATCAGCATCAGGTGTGTGGTAGCTGGTGGTGATCCAAGACTGGTTCATCTTGATGAAAGTCAGTCGATCAACCGAGTCGGTGGACAGGCGCACCCTGTGATCCGTGACAAATCCTCCAGCAGCACTGAATGTGCGTTCCGAAAGAACGCTGGATGCAGGACAGGCCAGTAGCTCAATTGCATACTGTGCAAGCTCTGGCCAGTGATCCATCCTCAAGACCCAGTAAGCCAGAGGATTTTCGGTGGGGAAGGTGTCCAAGTCTGACCTTGCCCCTAGATATTCCTGCACCATGTTTATCAGACGCTGGCGATGGTTGCTGGAACCAATCATACTTTGGGGCTGCGGACTAAAGAATTGTCTGAACGCATCGGTCAGACGGCCACCTTCCCCACCGCTCCTTCTTTGACTGGCCAAAGCCTCAGCAACTCGTTGTCCAGGACCAGGAGTTTGCAACCTCCCAGTCTCTGGGAACGCGTTGCACAGACCTTTCTGCAAGGCCTCCCGGAGTTGTCTCATCCTCTGCTCCCTCTGCGACGGTAACATAAGGTCCGCAAACCTTACCCTTGTACCGTGGATCAAGGAGAGTGGCCAGCCAGTAATGGTCCCTCTCCTTGATCCGAAGAATACGAGGATCCTTCCGCAGACTTTGCAGGATCAGGGAGGCCATGCAGCGTAGGTTTGCTGAGGCATTCGCTCCGGAGTCCTCTGGGTCACTAAGGACGACATGATCCGCAGCCACCTCCTCCCAGCCACGTACAAGTCCACTGGTTTCTTGGGACTGTAAATCATCCCTAAAAGACTGCTGCTGATGATGCTGAGTGCCAGCCTCCACCTCCATGCTGACACAATCCTCCTCCTCCTCCTCCTCCTCCTCCTCTTCCTGTGCGATGGGTGGGACAGAAGGAACACTGTCTGGGTAAAGGGGGCCTTGAGAGGCAAGGAAGTCCTCCTCTTCCTGCCTCTGTTCTGCCTCAAGTGCCCTGTCCATTATTCCACGCAGCGTGTGCTCCAACAGGTGGACAAGAGGTACAGTGTCACTGATGCATGCACTGTCACTGCTCACCATCCTCGTGGCCTCCTCAAATGGTGCCAGGACAGTGCATGCATCCCTGATCATGCCCACTGGCGTGGAGAAAAAAAACCAAGCTCCCCTGACCCTGTCCTGGTGCCGTAGTCGCACAGGTACTCATTGATGGCCCTCTGCTGCGTGTGCAGCCGCTGCAGCATGGCCAACGTTGAGTTCCACCTGGTGGGCATGTCACATATAAGGCGGTTCTTGGGCAGGTTCAACTCCTTTTGCAGCTCAGCCAGGCGAGCACTGGCATTATAAGATCTGCGGAAATGCACACAGACTTTCCTGGCCTGCCTCAGGACATCCTGTAAGCCCGGGTACCTGCCCAAGAACCGCTGCACCACCAGGTTAAGGACGTGAGCCACACAGGGCACATGGGTCAGTTGTCCCTGTCGGAGGGCGGAGAGGAGGTTGGTGCCATTGTCGCAAACCACCATTCCTGGCTTAAGCTGGCGTGGCGTCAACCACCTCTCGGCCTGGCCCTGCAGAGCAGACAGGACCTCTGCCCCAGTGTGGCTTCTGTCCCCCAAACACACCAGCGCAAGCACGGCATGGCATCTTTTTGCCTGCGTACTTGCGTAGCCCCGTGAACGGCTACGGAGCACCGCTGGTTCATAGGACAAACCACAGGAAGAGGCCATGGAGGAAGAAGAAGAGGAGGGGGTGGAGGAGAGAGGTGTGTCACAACCAGTAGTAGCATTTTGGAGGCGTGGCGGTGGGACAACCTCCAACACTACTGCACCTTGTCCTGAATCCTTCCCAGCTGCCAAAAGAGTGACCCAATGGGCCGTGAAAGAAAGGTAACGTCCCTGTCCATGCCTGCTGGACCATGAGTCAGCGGTAATATGCACCTTACCGCTGACCGCCCTGTCCAGCGAGGCCAAGACATTGCCTTCCACATGCCGGTAGAGAGCCGGAATAGCCTTCCGTGAGAAAAAGTGGCGTTTGGGAACCTGCCACTGAGGAACCGCACATTGCACAAACTCACGGAAGGGGGCCGAGTCTACCAACTGAAAAGGCAGCAGTTGAAGCGCTAGCAATTTAGCCAAGCTAGCATTCAACCGCTGGGCATGTGGATGGCTGGGAGTGAACTTCTTTCGACGGTCCAGCAGCTGGGGCAGGGAAATTTGCCTGCTAGAATCGGACGTCGGTGTACTGCTAGCAGAGTGGGCGCAAGTACTTGGCTGTGACACACCTAATTCTACACCTTCATTCCTCTCAGTGCATGTTTCAGAGAGGACTGAAGTTATAGTGGGGTTGGAGATCCCAGCTGATGCGGTGCAAGGAGAGGTCCGCTTTGTTCTTTGGTGTGGGTCTTTGAGGTAGGCTTGCCAACGAGCTGCATGGCAGGTCAACATATGTCTGGTCAGGCATGTGGTACCCAAGGAGCGGCTGATGTTTTGGCCACGCGATATACGCTTGAGACATATGTTGCAAACAGCAGCTGTGCGATCTGATGCACTAGCCTCAAAAAAGGCCCACACCAAAGAACTTTTTGAATGACGGGCAGAGGCAGCGCCCTGCACAGGCGGAGCTCTGCGGTGTGATTCCGTCGGTGTACTGCCCTTACGCTGGCCACCAAAGGGCATCCTGCCTCGTTGGAGATGTGCCTCCTCCTCATCCTCCTCCTCCTCCTCTCTCCTATTAGGCACCCACGTGGAGTCATTGACCTCATCATCCCCTCCCTCCTCATCACTGGAGCCAATCTGGCAGTATGCTGCAGCTGCTGGAACATGACTGCCAGATTGGTGTCCTTCTTGAGCATCCCCTCTGTCTGCTCTCACGCTACTGCCTTCCTCTAGCTGGGTTTCATCATCAGACCCCTTCGAAACGCTGGGCATCCTCCTGGAGCATGTACCCAACACTGTGCTGAAACAGTTCGGGGGACTCCTCAGGAGGAGGACATGGTGGGTCTAGGGAAGGAGTGACTGATGATTTGTCTGACATTGATACCAGGGAAGACGACGCTTTGGCAGCTGCTTTTCCAGTACCCTGAGCCTGGGTGAGAGAGGATGAGGAGGAGGAGGAGGGCTTGGTCATCCACTCTACCAAGTCTTCGGCATGATGTGGCTCAACATGTCCAGCTGCCGAAAAGAAGGACAAGCGTGTCCCATGGCCATGTGCTGATGACAATGCACCGCGTCCACGACCAGCACTGTTGCCCCCAGACACAGAGCCTGCTTGCCCTCTTTTATTGCCTCCTGACTGTCTGCCTCTCCTTGTTTGCCTTCCAGACATTCTAATAGATGGCCTGCAGGGAGATGGGAAAAAAGCAATAAGGGCTACCTTCAGGTGTCCTTCTCTGTCCCTGGAAACAAGGACTTGCAGAGTGAAAGAAAAAAAACACTCTCCCTACCTACAGTTTTCTGTCCCTAGAAAAAATGTTTTTTTTAATCACAATATAGCACAAGGAAAATTAACTCACTGTCCTTACAGGTCCCTGGAAACAAGGACTTGCAGAGTGAAAGAAAAAAAACACTCTCCCTACCTACAGTTTTCTGTCCCTAGAAAAAAATGTTTTTTTTAATCACAATATAGCAAAAGGACAATTCACTCACTGTCCTTCCAGGTCCCTGGAAACAAGGACTTGCAGAGTGAAAGAAACTGACACTGTCCCTACCTAGAGTTTTCTGTCCCTGGAATAAATGTTTTTTTCAGCACAATATAGCACAAGGACAATTAACTCACTGTCCTTACAGGTCCCTGGAAACAAGGACTTGCAGAGTGAAAGAAAAAAAATACTCTCCCTACCTACAGTTTTCTGTCCCTAGAAAAAAATGTTTTTTTTAATCACAATATAGCAAAAGGACAATTCACTCACTGTCCTTCCAGGTCCCTGGAAACAAGGACTTGCAGAGTGAAAGAAACTGACACTGTCCCTACCTAGAGTTTTCTGTCCCTAGAATAAATGTTTTTTTTAATCACAATATAGCAAAAGGACAATTCACTCACTGTCCTTCCAGGTCCCTGGAAACAAGGACTTGCAGAGTGAAAGAAACTGACACTGTCCCCTACCTAGAGTTTTCTGTCCCTAGAATAAATGTTTTTTTTAATCACAATATAGCACAAGGAAAATTAACTCACTGTCCTTACAGGTCCCTGGAAACAAGGACTTGCAGAGTGAAAGAAAAAAAACACTCTCCCTACCTACAGTTTTCTGTCCCTAGAAAAAAATGTTTTTTTTAATCACAATATAGCAAAAGGACAATTCACTCACTGTCCTTCCAGGTCCCTGGAAACAAGGGACTTGCAGAGTGAAAGAAACTGACACTGTCCCTACCTAGAGTTTTCTGTCCCTAGAATAAATGTTTTTTTTAATCACAATATAGCACAAGGAAAATTAACTCACTGTCCTTACAGGTCCCTGGAAACAAGGACTTGCAGAGTGAAAGAAAAAAAAACACTCTCCCTGTTTTCTGTCCCTAGAAAAAAATGTTTTTTTTTATCACAATATAGCAAAAGGACAATTCACTCACTGTCCTTCCAGGTCCCTGGAAACAAGGACTTGCAGAGTGAAAGAAACTGACACTGTCCCTACCTAGAGTTTTCTGTCCCTGGAATAAATGTTTTTTTCAGCACAATATAGCACAAGGACAATTAACTCACTGTCCTTACAGGTCCCTGGAAACAAGGACTTGCAGAGTGAAAGAAAAAAAATACTCTCCCTACCTACAGTTTTCTGTCCCTAGAAAAAAATGTTTTTTTTAATCACAATATAGCAAAAGGACAATTCACTCACTGTCCTTCCAGGTCCCTGGAAACAAGGACTTGCAGAGTGAAAGAAACTGACACTGTCCCTACCTAGAGTTTTCTGTCCCTAGAATAAATGTTTTTTTTAATCACAATATAGCAAAAGGACAATTCACTCACTGTCCTTCCAGGTCCCTGGAAACAAGGACTTGCAGAGTGAAAGAAACTGACACTGTCCCTACCTAGAGTTTTCTGTCCCTAGAATAAATGTTTTTTTTAATCACAATATAGCACAAGGAAAATTAACTCACTGTCCTTACAGGTCCCTGGAAACAAGGACTTGCAGAGTGAAAGAAAAAAAACACTCTCCCTACCTACAGTTTTCTGTCCCTAGAAAAAAATGTTTTTTTTAATCACAATATAGCAAAAGGACAATTCACTCACTGTCCTTCCAGGTCCCTGGAAACAAGGACTTGCAGAGTGAAAGAAACTGACACTGTCCCTACCTAGAGTTTTCTGTCCCTAGAATAAATGTTTTTTTTAATCACAATATAGCACAAGGAAAATTAACTCACTGTCCTTACAGGTCCCTGGAAACAAGGACTTGCAGAGTGAAAGAAAAAAAACACTCTCCCTACCTACAGTTTTCTGTCCCTAGAAAAAAATGTTTTTTTTTATCACAATATAGCAAAAGGACAATTCACTCACTGTCCTTCCAGGTCCCTGGAAACAAGGACTTGCAGAGTGAAAGAAACTGACACTGTCCCTACCTAGAGTTTTCTGTCCCTGGAATAAATGTTTTTTTCAGCACAATATAGCACAAGGACAATTAACTCACTGTCCTTACAGGTCCCTGGAAACAAGGACTTGCAGAGTGAAAGAAAAAAAATACTCTCCCTACCTACAGTTTTCTGTCCCTAGAAAAAAATGTTTTTTTTAATCACAATATAGCAAAAGGACAATTCACTCACTGTCCTTCCAGGTCCCTGGAAACAAGGACTTGCAGAGTGAAAGAAACTGACACTGTCCCTACCTAGAGTTTTCTGTCCCTAGAATAAATGTTTTTTTTAATCACAATATAGCACAAGGAAAATTAACTCACTGTCCTTACAGGTCCCTGGAAACAAGGACTTGCAGAGTGAAAGAAAAAAAATACTCTCCCTACCTACAGTTTTCTGTCCCTAGAAAAAAATGTTTTTTTTAATCACAATATAGCAAAAGGACAATTCACTCACTGTCCTTCCAGGTCCCTGGAAACAAGGACTTGCAGAGTGAAAGAAACTGACACTGTCCCTACCTAGAGTTTTCTGTCCCTGGAATAAATGTTTTTTTCAGCACAATATAGCACAAGGACAATTAACTCACTGTCCTTACAGGTCCCTGGAAACAAGGACTTGCAGAGTGAAAGAAAAAAAATACTCTCCCTACCTACAGTTTTCTGTCCCTAGAAAAAAATGTTTTTTTTAATCACAATATAGCAAAAGGACAATTCACTCACTGTCCTTCCAGGTCCCTGGAAACAAGGACTTGCAGAGTGAAAGAAACTGACACTGTCCCTACCTAGAGTTTTCTGTCCCTAGAATAAATGTTTTTTTTAATCACAATATAGCAAAAGGACAATTCACTCACTGTCCTTCCAGGTCCCTGGAAACAAGGACTTGCAGAGTGAAAGAAACTGACACTGTCCCTACCTAGAGTTTTCTGTCCCTAGAATAAATGTTTTTTTTAATCACAATATAGCACAAGGAAAATTAACTCACTGTCCTTACAGGTCCCTGGAAACAAGGACTTGCAGAGTGAAAGAAAAAAAACACTCTCCCTACCTACAGTTTTCTGTCCCTAGAAAAAAATGTTTTTTTTAATCACAATATAGCAAAAGGACAATTCACTCACTGTCCTTCCAGGTCCCTGGAAACAAGGACTTGCAGAGTGAAAGAAACTGACACTGTCCCTACCTAGAGTTTTCTGTCCCTAGAATAAATGTTTTTTTTAATCACAATATAGCACAAGGAAAATTAACTCACTGTCCTTACAGGTCCCTGGAAACAAGGACTTGCAGAGTGAAAGAAAAAAAACACTCTCCCTACCTACAGTTTTCTGTCCCTAGAAAAAAATGTTTTTTTTTATCACAATATAGCAAAAGGACAATTCACTCACTGTCCTTCCAGGTCCCTGGAAACAAGGACTTGCAGAGTGAAAGAAACTGACACTGTCCCTACCTAGAGTTTTCTGTCCCTGGAATAAATGTTTTTTTCAGCACAATATAGCACAAGGACAATTAACTCACTGTCCTTACAGGTCCCTGGAAACAAGGACTTGCAGAGTGAAAGAAAAAAAATACTCTCCCTACCTACAGTTTTCTGTCCCTAGAAAAAATTTTTTTTTTAATCACAATATAGCAAAAGGACAATTCACTCACTGTCCTTCCAGGTCCCTGGAAACAAGGACTTGCAGAGTGAAAGAAACTGACACTGTCCCTACCTAGAGTTTTCTGTCCCTAGAATAAATGTTTTTTTTAATCACAATATAGCACAAGGAAAATTAACTCACTGTCCTTACAGGTCCCTGGAAACAAGGACTTGCAGAGTGAAAGAAAAAAAATACTCTCCCTACCTACAGTTTTCTGTCCCTAGAAAAAAATGTTTTTTTTAATCACAATATAGCAAAAGGACAATTCACTCACTGTCCTTCCAGGTCCCTGGAAACAAGGACTTGCAGAGTGAAAGAAACTGACACTGTCCCTACCTAGAGTTTTCTGTCCCTGGAATAAATGTTTTTTTCAGCACAATATAGCACAAGGACAATTAACTCACTGTCCTTACAGGTCCCTGGAAACAAGGACTTGCAGAGTGAAAGAAAAAAAATACTCTCCCTACCTACAGTTTTCTGTCCCTAGAAAAAAATGTTTTTTTTAATCACAATATAGCAAAAGGACAATTCACTCACTGTCCTTCCAGGTCCCTGGAAACAAGGACTTGCAGAGTGAAAGAAACTGACACTGTCCCTACCTAGAGTTTTCTGTCCCTAGAATAAATGTTTTTTTTAATCACAATATAGCAAAAGGACAATTCACTCACTGTCCTTCCAGGTCCCTGGAAACAAGGACTTGCAGAGTGAAAGAAACTGACACTGTCCCTACCTAGAGTTTTCTGTCCCTAGAATAAATGTTTTTTTTAATCACAATATAGCACAAGGAAAATTAACTCACTGTCCTTACAGGTCCCTGGAAACAAGGACTTGCAGAGTGAAAGAAAAAAAACACTCTCCCTACCTACAGTTTTCTGTCCCTAGAAAAAAATGTTTTTTTTAATCACAATATAGCAAAAGGACAATTCACTCACTGTCCTTCCAGGTCCCTGGAAACAAGGACTTGCAGAGTGAAAGAAACTGACACTGTCCCTACCTAGAGTTTTCTGTCCCTGGAATAAATGTTTTTTTCAGCACAATATAGCACAAGGACAATTAACTCACTGTCCTTACAGGTCCCTGGAAACAAGGACTTGCAGAGTGAAAGAAAAAAAATACTCTCCCTACCTACAGTTTTCTGTCCCTAGAAAAAAATGTTTTTTTTAATCACAATATAGCAAAAGGACAATTCACTCACTGTCCTTCCAGGTCCCTGGAAACAAGGACTTGCAGAGTGAAAGAAACTGACACTGTCCCTACCTAGAGTTTTCTGTCCCTAGAATAAATGTTTTTTTTAATCACAATATAGCAAAAGGACAATTCACTCACTGTCCTTCCAGGTCCCTGGAAACAAGGACTTGCAGAGTGAAAGAAACTGACACTGTCCCTACCTAGAGTTTTCTGTCCCTAGAATAAATGTTTTTTTTAATCACAATATAGCAAAAGGACAATTCACTCACTGTCCTTCCAGGTCCCTGGAAACAAGGACTTGCAGAGTGAAAGAAACTGACACTGTCCCTACCTAGAGTTTTCTGTCCCTAGAATAAATGTTTTTTTTAATCACAATATAGCACAAGGAAAATTAACTCACTGTCCTTACAGGTCCCTGGAAACAAGGACTTGCAGAGTGAAAGAAAAAAAACACTCTCCCTACCTACAGTTTTCTGTCCCTAGAAAAAAATGTTTTTTTTAATCACAATATAGCAAAAGGACAATTCACTCACTGTCCTTCCAGGTCCCTGGAAACAAGGACTTGCAGAGTGAAAGAAACTGACACTGTCCCTACCTAGAGTTTTCTGTCCCTAGAATAAATGTTTTTTTTAATCACAATATAGCAAAAGGACAATTCACTCACTGTCCTTCCAGGTCCCTGGAAACAAGGACTTGCAGAGTGAAAGAAACTGACACTGTCCCTACCTAGAGTTTTCTGTCCCTAGAATAAATGTTTTTTTTAATCACAATATAGCAAAAGGACAATTCACTCACTGTCCTTCCAGGTCCCTGGAAACAAGGACTTGCAGAGTGAAAGAAACTGACACTGTCCCTACCTAGAGTTTTCTGTCCCTAGAATAAATGTTTTTTTTAATCACAATATAGCAAAAGGACAATTCACTCACTGTCCTTCCAGGTCCCTGGAAACAAGGACTTGCAGAGTGAAAGAAACTGACACTGTCCCTACCTAGAGTTTTCTGTCCCTAGAATAAATGTTTTTTTTTAAGCACACTATAGCAGAAGCACAAAACACACTGACACTCTCCCTACCTATCCTTCTCTTTCCCTAAACTAAAGGAATCCAGGTTAAGCAAGAAAGAAATAACAGTCACTGTCCCTGCCTATGCTACTCTATCCCTGCTCCGGAACACACTACACTAGGCCGCCGTGCTGGCGGCCTTTTATAGTGTGGGGCGTGTACTAAACACCCTCAGCAATAATTGGCCACAGGCATCCTGCCTGTGGCCAATCATTGCTCTCCTCGCTGCCGGCGCTGTGATTGGCCAAGCATGCGGGGTCACAGTGCATGCTTGGCCAATCACAGCGCCTGGATGACACTGCGATGGCGTAGTGCATTGTGGGCCGTTCGCGTCACTCGAATTTGGCGCGAACGGCCCAAATCGTTCGATCTTCGTCGAACGATCGAACAGCCAATGTTCGAGTCGAACGTATGTTCGACTCGAACACGAAGCTCATCCCTAACCACCACCTCCAACTGATTGGGATGACCGCTACGTTGCTGCCAGTTCTTGGCCTGATGTCCTGATGTCACATCCGGTTGCCACGTAGCCATGCCCAGATGCGTTTCCTTATATCCAACTTCGTCACATTAAAGACCGACCAGAAACCATCGAATAGCCACCCCCTCCTCTTCCTGCACGTGACTGCAGAGTTTGTCATGATGGTTCAGTAAGCTTATTTTCTTGCAAGATAATCATATAGTTAGTTTTTTTTAATTTTTTTTATAATTTACTGAATCTAGGTAATTGGTCACTTTCTTCCACATGAAAGGAAGCATAAACTAAAGCTGGCCATACATAATTCGAATTTTGTTAGAAAATGTTCATTTATGGATTTTTTATTGGTTAGTGGGGTCAAATCAACAATCAATTTAGGCTGGTTGAACTTCGTCTTTTGCTCTGCTATAGTCAGTGGAGCAGCAATTTATTGTTCAGCTCTGGTCAGGTCTCCCTAAGCTTGGTGGCTGGTTTTCTGCCTGCCTCTGGAAGAAGCTTCCAGAGATAGAGTAGGAGGGTTAGCCACTGGGTTATGAATATTTATCTGACCTCAGCCTATCCCTGGGAGGGAGTACCCTGAAGGCGTTTGGGGAGAAGATAAATGTTTGGGAGGGCTTGTTCAGAGGTCTCTCTGTCCTGGGGCCTCTGGCCTGGGAGGCAGCCTGTGATGCTAGAGAGCCGTTGTTGTCAGGCCTCAGCAAGTGTTTTGCTGAGGGCCTGGAGGAACCTGGATTTAAAGATACTTGCTGGAGGACACTACCTTGGGGAGCCGTGCTGGAGAAGGACCCCTTTTTACTGAAGAGTGTTGCATGGAAGTTGGTTGGATACAGCTGTCCTTTGACATTGTGAGAAGGACCCTTTTGCCTAGAACTCAAGGTGGGCCTGTGCTTTGGGTGTTAGATGCCAGAGGTTGCTCCAAGGACTGTGATTGCTTTTACAGAGTCTCAGATAGACTGGTTGTCCCCTCTACCTCCAGTATTATTTAAAGTGGTTGTAAACCCTTACATACACCCAGTGAAGTGATTAGCCTCAGGTGAGGCACAGAGATTAAAAATATCCTGTTACATAAGTTATACCTGTTTATCTACAGTTCTCTTTTCTCTACATCCGTTTATAGTGCTGAATTGTGAAGGGGGCAGAGAGGTCAGTGAGGAGAGCTTTGGCAGCTGACTGGAGGGAAGGGACACACCCCCATCCACACAACACACAGGAATAGGGCTGAGGATGTCAATCAGCTGGAGGTCCCTCCCCTGTCACCATTGTTCTCTTGGTATCAGGAAAACTTGTCAGACGTGATTTATGCTGATAGCAGAGGAAAGAATCAGCAGACAAGAATGACACTTAGTGCTCTTAATTAAGACAAGTACATACTATAGAGGGATACTGTATGCTTTGTTCATATTTAACCAGTGGCGGTGCGTCCATAGAGGGCGCCGGAGCGCCGCCCCCTCTCGCTCCCGTACCGCCACTGAAAGACAATACACAGATTCATGCATTGCATGAATCTGTGTATTGTCACCGCTGCCCACTATTCATATGGCCGGCCTCCTGGTGAGCGCCGGCCATATGAATTAGAGCGGTGGCCGGCGGTGGGTGTGTTCTGGAAGTGTCTATCAGAGCCAGCGGCTCTGATAGGCTTTCCGAATACAGCTCTCAGGCTGTAATCGGCTTCCAAAAACTCCTCCCAGGTACGCACGGGGGTGCGTTCCTTGGAGAAGACTGTGGAGGTTTCAGCCAATCAGGTTCACCGGATCTGGTTACCGGTAACCTGATTGGCTGAAGCGACATCGAGGGTGGGAGAACACATCGAGGACGGCGCGGACCGAGGAAGATAAGTGCAGGGCTGGGGGGAACAGGCTGCATTTGGGGGGAACTGGCTGTATATGGGGGACAAACTGGCTGCATTTGGGGGGAACTGGCTGTATATGGGGGACAAACTGGCTGCATTTGGGGGGAACTGGCTGTATATGGGGGACAAACTGGCTGCATTTGGGGGGAACTGGCTGTATATGGGGGACAAACTGGCTGTATATGGGGGACAAACTGGCTGCATTTGGGGGGAACTGGCTGTATATGGGGGACAAACTGGCTGCATTTGGGGGGAACTGGCTGTATATAGGGGGAACACTGGTTGTATATGGGGGCACACTGGCTGTATATGGGGGCACACTGGCTATATATATGGGGACAAACTGGCTGTATATGGGGGCACACTGGCTATATATATGGGGACAAACTGGTTGTATATGGGGGCACACTGGCTATATATATGGGGGCACACTGGCTATATATATGGGGGCACACTGGCTGTATATGGGGGCACACTGGCTGTATATGGGGGGCACACTGGCTGTATATGGGGGGCACACTGGCTGTATATGGGGGGCACACTGGCTGTATATATGGGGGCACACTGGTTATATATATATATATGGGGGCACACTGGCTGTATATGGGGACAAACTGGCTGTATATGGGGGCACACTGGCTGTATATGGGGACACACTGGCTATATATATGGGGGCACACTGGCTGTATATGGGGGCAAACTGGCTGTATATGGGGACACACTGGCTGTAAATGGGTCTTTAGGCTGCAGCTAAAGGAGTTTTGCTTGAGAATCTGTGATCCTGTATCTGCTGGTGTTTATGGAGTATCATGCACCCTCATCTCTCTCTCCGGTTCAATTACTGCAATAAAACTTTAATAAGACATCCCCTAGAACAGTGGTTCTCAACCTAGGGGTCGGGACCCCCTTGGGGGTCGAATGATGATTTGCCAGCGGTCACCGAATCCTGGGCTGTTCCTGAAGCCCGCACCGCTCTCTCCCAGCCGCTTCGCTGCTGCCCATTCAGTTCACGACATGGCTGGGAGGCAAAAACTAGAGGTCAGCTGACTGGTGAGGAACATGAAGTGGGAGGGGCTGGAGGAGACCCTATCTCCTGATTTCGGCATAGGTGTCACTGCTACGAGATACCACAAAGTCAGAGACACAGTGAGTAGGACTACCTGTGATTAGAGTTGCCATTAAAAGTCCCCACTACAGTTCTCAGATCAGCAAATGACCTTGCTCAAGAGCACCAAAGTTGGCTGATCAGAACTCCCCCCCAGCACTGCCACTGCCACTGATCCCAACTCCCTACCAGCACTGCCACTCATCCCATTTAGAAATTAGGATAGAGATAGATAAAAGGGAAAGAAAGGAGAACAAAGAGAAAGAGTGGTACATCCTAAAATGTACCTGTAACGGCACCCCAAATCTGAAAGGGGGTTAGAGCCGCTTAAGCGATTCCCTCTCCTGGACACACATTTGCTACTGATCATCCACAGTCAGGCGACCACTTCCCATAGGATTAATCCTTCCAAAGAACGAGACAACACTCTGTATCTTTCCAGAATAGACTGACACTTTATTGCAAAAGTACTACAACTCTTATACACACAGAGAGAAGCTTCTGACCCTCCTCCCATAATACCCCTCTGACCAGACCCAATTTACATGAGCCAATTAGCTACAGCTGCTGGCTCAGACACATGATCTTTAGACTAGCCTTACTGTCTCCCATTTATCAAAAGACTTCACACAATATTTACATAACGAGTCCCCAATACACATCTGACAGCTCTTAGCAGACACAGGTTCAAAGCTAAACCCTTTACATCTTAAATGACTATGCATGACCTTTTGTGTTCCCCCAGCCTCTCTGGCTGCCAGAGTACAATACCTATACTTACAGACTTAATTATCACTATTCACAATAGACAATAGAATGCAATCCCTATAATTACAGGCTTAACTCAAACACGCCACAATAGACAATAGAATGTAATCGCACCCCATTACAGCAAGTATTACATAACAGCCCACACACAGTATATACCCCATATATGCCACGTATATACAGTATGGGATATGGCTATCAAAGATCATGGTGGGGTTCTCATTCACCCTGTGCCCCTAGTGAGACACAGGGTGGTTTACACATAAGAGGCATTGGGGAAGCTGAAGCAAGGGTATCTCATACTTTCTAAGAGCTTCTGGGTTCCCCAGGCCCTCCCGTTACAGTACCATAAGGGGTTTTAATATTGTAGGAGTGAAAGGGACTCGAGGAGCACTAAATGTCCGTTGGTTAGGGGCGCAAATTACTCATCTTGCCTTTGGTGCTGACAACCCACGCTATGAAAATAATTTTACTATTAGAGGTCCCCACAACTTGGAAAATTTTATCAAGGGGTCACGGCACTAGAAGTTTGAGAACCACTGCCCTAGACTGAGCCTGTGTTTGTCAGTGTGCTCTGGACCTGCTACCTGGCAGCCTCTGAACAGGAAAGGGAGACCTGAGTTATTTTCAGTGGCCTCTCATCTTAAAGGGGAACAGGGCGACAGAGGAGCAAGCATGGTAGATTTCAGCAAGGGGAGGGTGGGGAGTCTATCCAGCAAACCTTTGACATTGCAGTGACCAGTAAATAACCAGTAGCATAGGGCTACATTCAGCAGAAGCCAACTGACTTGACAACCTGATATAGACCAGCCTTTCCCAACATTTTGTACATGGAGGAACCCTTATGCCGCGTACACACGGCCGTTTTTAATGTCATTGAAAAAAATGAAGTTTTTCTCGACTTGATTTTTCGTGTTTCCTTGCCTACACACTATCGTGCAAAAAAAGCTTGAGCAAAGCGCGGTGACGTACAACACGTACGACGGCACTATAAAGGGGAAGTTCTATTCGGATGGCGCCACCCTTTGGGACGCTTTTGCTGATCCTCGTGTTATTAAAGTTTGAAGAGAGCCGATTCGCGATTTTCAGCCTCATGCTCTTCAGTCCGTTACAGCGTGACGAATGTGCTATCTCCATTACGAACGTTAGTTTTACCATAAGGAGCGCCCCCGTCTCATACTTGATTCTGAGCATGCGCATTTTTTTCCCCTTGTAAAAGCGTACACACTACCGTTTTTCACGACGTTAAAAATGCTCTGGAGCCTACACACGATCGTTTTTAATGACCAATTTAAAAAATTGCATTTTCACGCATTAGGGTAACTTTCAGGTTTCAGGGAGCCACTGCCAATAATACTATATCTACAGTACATTAGTATGGTGATAAATGGGATGAATGCTTCCTACATTGATGCTTAGTGGGAAGAATGCTACCTTGCGGATAGCTAAAACGATTATTGGTGTAATTTATTACATATCTGAGGAATAGTAACTGCTAATTGCTCAAGGAACCCTCTAGGTGGGAACACAGGGTTCCATGGAACCCCAGTTGAGAAAGGCCTATTTAAAGTAGAACTTTTTTTCCCCATTTTGGATGGAGTAAGGGAGGGTTATAATCCCTGTCAGTTTTTTTTCCATCCGTGTTCCATTGGCCAGAACTAGCAAAAAAAATTTTGCCTTTAGTTATACTTTAAGCAGCCAATAGAATAGTATTTTTTTTCATTCAACCAGTGGGTTGAACAGAAAAAGAAGACCCAATTTCCCCACCCACACACTCAAGGTAGATAGGGGAATCCTCCCTGCTGAGGTATTGTTTTCTGACAACCAGGAGACTTCCCTGCTGTCAGAATACACTGATTACTGGCTATATATGGCATTGCTATTCGAGCAGGAAAAGCCAACTGGCCAGTTGTACAGAAGTCCATCCACCTTGTTTGGATTGGGGAATCTGTTTAGTTTTTTTTTTGGGGGGGGTACCATCTGGCGAGCTGTGCCATCCTCATCACATATATGCCCTGGCTTTCATTTTGGTGCTATTCAAATTCAATGCAAGAAGACACGGAACAGAAGATGATATGGCACGCACAAACTGGCAATTTGGCAGTATAACCTTTTCCCAGCACTGTGCTTACCAGTTCTTAACAGTCCTGCACCCCAACCTCATTTCCATTACATGACATGTTCTGTGATTGACTGGAGAGAATTAGGCTGATTAGTTATAAGGACACAATATTTTTGGTAGAAGTAGCAAGCATTTAAAGGAGAAGTATGGGATTAAAAAAAAAGTAAACACACATACTTGACTCTATGCTGCACGATCTGTGTGATGCTGCCGATGTCCCATGTCTAGGACCGAGAACTGAGCGATCACATGACCGCTGATTACTTAGTTCTCAGTCTGCTCCAAGCATAGAGCAGTGACTGTCAGTCACTACTCTGCTTTCTGCCCCTCCAGTGCTCACTGGAGTGCCAAGCTGGCGAGGGAATGGGAGGGGATGGTAGTGGCTTTCTCTGGCTCTCAGATGTACTCTGAAATGCATAGCCAGCTGTCAATCAGGCAGTGTGGTGAATTCCAACAATATTGTTGGGAATGCTTCTTGAGCCTGGAGCAACTCTTCCCTGTCACTACCAGCTTACTCTGGGTCACAGGAGAACAAAAGTAAGTATACTTCTCTGACCAACAAGAGGAGTATGGCCAAAAAAGCTTTGGCCATACCTCTCTTTTCAGACCTATGTTTTAGATCTTAGGTTGTGCTGGCTGGTAGGATTAAGTTCTGGGAAAAAGTCCATTGCCTCCCCGGGTCAAAGTACCTTATATGATGATTCTTTGTTATCTTTCTACCTAGTTGACAAATCTATGCCTAATATATGTACTACAAACCAGAATTTATTTTTTGCTTGACATCCTTGTAATAAAAATGTATTAATCTAACCTGTGTCTGTCTTTCAGTGTCTCTAGCAGTATAATACACAGTTACTCTTCCCCTGGAGACTTTGCTGTGTTTGTGGAGTGTTCCACCAGTGAATGGCATGTGACAGCACAGGGAAACGTTATAGTGGAAGAAGCCAGTGGCAGCCTAAGGGTCAGTGGCTGTTTCAGCCAGTATGAGTACAAAGATGGGGTCTGTGTGGCTGTGTATGGGGAGGCCCTGTGGATCCAAATAGAGCTGAATACAGGTGAGAAATGAGGCTCTTTACATTCATATACACAAACTTGGTAATCCCAGAATTTCCTGCCTGTATAAAGGTTCTTATAAACTGTGTATGTGACATATTAGTTTTAAATCCTATTTATCAGAAGAAGTCATAAGGGAGTGTAGAGTGTCATTGTTTCTCCATATTGATGTCCAGTAACTAAACCTTAGGGCTTGCACCACATTCTTTCAATATCAATTCTAAATTGTTTTATCAAGTTGTTAATGGTTAATCCTTGCCATGTTCGGAAGCCCTGCAGGGATTAGCCATGAACTACACAGCAAAAATATTTTAGTATTTTATTGTCACCTGCCAAAAAACATATTTATGTAGTACATTAAATGTTTTACATGAGTAGCTCCCTGCTCCTGATGACCAGGCGCTATGTTTAAATTTAGTGGGTGTCTGAGCTGGTAGTTAGCTCAGACTTTGATGATTAAGGCTAAATCAGTCTCTGTTCCGGCTATAGCTGTGCTTGGAGGGATTTCCCATTGTTTGCCTGAAGGTGGCGTTACCACCACAGGCCAATGTTGGAACACAGGCAGGCCAGGGTGTATTGGGTATTTTTCCCAGGGGACAGCCCAGTGGAAGTGGTCCCCCCACTGAGCATGCTGGGGATGGGTACTTAAGGGGCAGACGCCATTTTTTGTGGCTCTCTTCGCCTCGTGGCCCTTCTGGCTCGAGGTATGTGATAGTGAAATTTCAGCCGCGGGGCCATGTTTGCCCGAGGCTGCATCTCTGCCAGGTAGGCCCAGTTATCCTGACTGGGGCCTACATTATGAAGGTGATCCTGTGCTGTCTGTCCTGCGGGAGGAAACCACTCAATGGAGGAAACCAGGGGAGGACCTGTCCTGGAGAGGACCAAGCAGAAGGCTGGTGTCTTGAGGAAGGCATGGTGACCTTATTGGAGGATGCACCGTAGCTTATGTTACCTTACAGTGTGCCGGGTCGGCTTGAAGGCTCTAAAACTGTAAGGCTGGATATCCGGGTACTAAAAATCCTGTGGCAGAAGATCATTGAACAGTTCATCTTTATCGTCCTAAAGTCTGTGGCAGACTTCATTTTGTTCGTGCATCATTTTGGCTGCTAGGCCAAGTGAGAGGGGCCTATCCGGGTGAGCAACACCCACTTGAAGGAGAGTGGTGAGTGTGACTTTTGAAGCTTAGAAGTTTCCCCAGTGATCTGCTGTGTGTGCCTGAACCTTCCCCTAACCCTCCATCCCTCTACATATGCAAGTTTGTTTGAAATAAAACCTAACGAAAAGGATTTATAACTTTTGTGGAGATTGAACTTTCTATAGACTCTCATCCCCTAGACAACAAACGGTGAGGTAACGTGCAAGGCCCAAATCTAAACCAGCAGCTCCTACGGGGGTAGTGCTACACTTGTATTAATGTTTTACCCCTGGGGCTATAAATCCCCAGCAGCATATCTAGCACATGAGCATACAATAGCTGAAGGGGATTACTATGGAGAATAGTGTTATGAATGGAGGGCACTCTCTAGGGCTTTATGAAGCATAGTAAATAAATAGAGCAGAGGGATCTCACCTCTGAGAGATACTATGTAATAAGCCAGTGCGTAATATAATTCATGAGCATACATACAAACCTCAAGTGTGATTGTTGGTTGGCCAAATCCTATGGTCTCAGATTGAGTGACTTCACCGGACAAATGTAAATACTTACTGATGATTTTTTCCATTATATTCCACCATTACAGGAACCAATATGAATGTCTCCCTTCTAGCAGACAATAGAACTTTGGCTAAGTCCAGTGTACAGACTGGAAACCCAGCATATAATCTGACCCTGGATATAGAATCTCAGCACCTTATCGGTCCAGGATTCCATCACCTGCAAATAGTGGCATCCAGTGATCGCACCTCTCTTAGACTCAATACAAGTATCATTGTCCAACTCATTGAAGCAGTATCTGGCTTGCAAGGGCAGCTGTCCACCACCAGACTGCAAGCAGGTAAAGAATTGCAGATAAATGTATCTGTGTCTCGTGGAGCACCAATGGAACTAAAGATTGAATTCAAAGGATCTAATGGAACCTTCAGCCACTCCAGAGAAAGCCCAACAGGACAGACACAGATATCCAATATCTCTCTCAATGTGGAAGGTATGCTCCTATTCCGAATGTCTTGTAATGTCCAAGCTTGGGCAGTAGATTATTTTTGGACATTGGGCTGGGTACAGTACAGAATTTTCGTTTATGTTCTGTACTTGTGCAAATTAAAACAACGTTATTGAGCTGGAGTTTTGTGTTTAGCCCTTTTTTTTCACAATACAGTACAGTAGTTAGGAATGCTTAAAATATTGATTACTTGTGGCTCCTCGTTTAATGACCTGATCCTTGGAACAGTACCTGGTTGTTAAATGAGGAGTACCTGTAATTAGAGAATGATTGCATGTTTATCTTATGTATTGCTTGTAATTACAGGTACATATACGGTTACAATCATAGCTGAAAATGTAGTTTCTAATGCAAGTTTGGACATTGGACACATTACCGTAATAACCAACTCTACTCTACATGAAGGTAATAAGAACATTCAAAACTGTATCTTAGAATAATGTCTGCTAGGCAAAAGTTAGTTATAGAGTAAAACCTTGGATTGCGAGCAATATTTCTTTCCGGAAGCATGCTTGTAATCCAAAGCACTTGTATATCAAAGCAAATTTTCCTATAAGAAATAATGGAAACTCAAATGATTCATTCCACAACCATTTATTCATAATTCTTTTAGTTTATAATCCATATAAAAAGATTATAGCAATGTGATAAGTTGTGTAACCATAAAATGTCTATCCACAAATGGCAATGGGATTAGAAGCAAAATCCAGCAGGAGCTACAGAGTATAAAAGAGAAGAGAGGCGCCTCTAAGTGTAGCAATATGGTTACATTTAATGAAGGTATGACATTTTTGCAACTCACATAGTTGATGATTAAAAGAGGCACATCTAAGTATGCAGGCATCTGGGGTAAAGCGATCCACATAGACCGCCCTCCTCACCGCTAGCTCTCACCGCTATCAGTCGTGACCAGGAAGACTACCCTTCAGTAGAGCAATCTGAAAGTGAGGCTTGAACCACTCGTGGAAGGGACGACATCAATGGCGGTGAGGAGGATGGTCTATGTGGACAGCTTTACCCTGGAGGCCTGCATACTTAGATGTGCCTGTTTTAATCATCAACCATGTGAGTTTCTAAATGTTGTACCTTCATTAAATGTAACCATATTGCTACACTTAGAGGCACCTCTCTTCTATTTTATACTGAGTGGTGACATGACGCTACTCTTATATCAAGACACACATTGCTTGTATATCAAGTCAAAATCTATTAAACAATTTTGCTTGTCTTGCAAAATGCTCTCAAACCAAGTTACTCTCAAACCAAGGTTTTACTGTACTTACATACAGGGGAGGGCTGGCGGCCTTAGGCCTGGGGGGCAAGTCCAGTCAAGTGACCCATTGAACTGCCGAATCAGCTCACCATCCATGGCCCACCTGGTTTTTCAATGCAGCCTCACCAGTGCCCATCAGTGCAGCCAACTCCAGTGCCCATCAATGCAGCCTGATCACTGGGGCAGGTTACATGGGGTGTATGGGGGGGAGCTGGGGGGTCAGCTAGGGGTGTCAGGGTCTCTCACCTCAGCGATCTCAGCTCAGCAAGTCCTTGCACTCCACGGTTTCCTGGGGGGGTAACGCTCCTGATCCTGGGGTCAAGTTGCAGCCAGCGCCTAGCCCTGCAGCCCGACTCCCTGGCACGCCCTGCCTCTGCCTGCTTCCAAGAATCCGGTCCCAGGGAGTTGTAGTTTCCTCTGCGCTGCTGTGTTTTCCACCCGCCAGAAGCTTGAGTGCGAACTACAACTCCCGGAATGCAACAGCTAGTGGTTGGCCGCCATGGCCATGCCCCTGGCCTGACTTCCTAGACCAGAATAAAAAAGAAAATGGTACCGGGCAGCGGCTGCCGGCCATTTTGAACATAAGTTAGGGAGGCCTGGGAGGCAATTGCCACCCTGCCCCCAGGCCCAGCTCTCCCCTGCTTACATAACTATGTATATTTGTAAGTATGAATCCAATCTATATTGTATAAAAACTGATTGCAGCCACACTCATTACAGGTGAGAGCCAGGAGGTTTTATTGAAGAATGCACACAACAGCGAGCGAATGGCCACAAAGGCATTTTTGATCAATGTTGTGTGTATTCTTTAGTATAACCTCCTGGCTCTCATCTCCGCTTTTGGACTCCATCAGTGCGTATGTGTTATGAATTTATTTGGAACTAATGTAATATTTATCCTTTTTGTTTTTCAGGGACACAAGACAGACATAGAGAAAAAGAGACCAAGGTCAGCCATTTTATCTGCTACCCATCCTCATCTTACATTATAAAATATGTTTTTTTGGTGTTGGGTAGAGCTGGGAAGGCTTAGAACTTTTAGTCAGGTTTTTATCTAGAGTATCTATACACTTGTTGGGGGCATTTGCTTTCTCCTGCTGTCCACACAGAAAGTTAGGTGAAAGATATACAGATTTAGATACACTAACAAAGTAAAGCTGAACTCCAGCTAACACTTTATAAGCAGTTACAGCAACCCTTTTTGGATAAAGTTTTTACATAAATAAATAAAAGCTGACCATTGTAAACACTCCCAACAGTGTTAAATGGTTTGTCTCGACCCTAGAACTGCTAGATTTTCAGGACAGCTTGTTCTGTTGAAAAAACAACAGACAAACAGGCAGGATCACTAGGTGAAAATAAAAGAATAAAAGCCTAAAAAATAAAACAAATTCAGCCATAACACCTAAGAATTGGCAAGCTGCGATTTAATAAATATTTGTATTCGGGTTTAATACTGCTTTACTGTATAGATTATTCTTGGTGAGAATCAGCAATTTACAGTAGAATCTCAGTGATCCTGAATGCACAAGTGGGGGAGGTTTGTTCCTCCTAATCAAACCTAAACAAGTTTCCTAATGAGAAGATCTGTCTGGCAGTTCACTAGACTGTTAGGGTGGGGAGCAATTGCTGGAACTGATCCCCCGTGACTCCCCCTGCATCACAACCATCTTCTCCTCCTCTCCCTCCCCCCATTAGTTCCAGTAACTGTGTCCCCCTGCTATTATATTCACCCCCTTCCACAATCAGACCCTCCCTTTCTGCCGCTTTGATCCCCCTGTGCTCCCCTCCTGCAGCACTGCTGGGTGTCAGGATAGAGAGCGAATCAGTGCGGTCAGATGGAGGGGCAATTACAGGATGCCCTGTGTGGCTCTCTGCAGCAGCTGAAAACCCCGTTTCCCTCCCGCCGACTTTTAGCTGCTGCAGGGAGAGACAGACACAGCTGCCGGTTTCCCTGTTCCATTAAAAAAATAACAAATTGTAACCCTGTATTGTTTTAATCCATTCCCTAGTAAAATTTTATAAAATTCTGGGGAAAAAAAATTGTAAACAAAATAATTTGTAAAAATTGTAAAATATTTTTTTTCAAAACATTTAAAAAAATAAAAAAAATTATAAAATGTTTTTGTTCAAAAATGTAAAAAACTATTTAAAAAAGGGCTACAGTAATTCACACAGCTTCTCTGTTTCTTTGTGTCCGCTAAGAATGATTTTAGTATATTTTTAGTGAAAATTTTATTTTGATATATTTGAGGGGGGCCCTGCCAGGTAGGCTGTACGGGGCCCCGTGATTTCTAACAACAGTCCTGGCCACAGGTCCTAATTTGACAGGTATGCAGGTGCGTGTAAGCAGCCCAAATACACACAGTCTGTGTTCGGTGCTGTACACCCACATACTTGGGAGGGGGGTGGGAGCTGTCAGGTAGGCTGTTCGGGGCCTCATGATTTCTAACAGCATCCCTGGACATGCATACTTTATATGAAACATAATTTTGTTCAGGTAATTGGGTGTAAGTGGCAAATAAGTGGTGGGATTTACACCTATTCTTGTTAGGAAAACAGTTAAAGGTGGGAAAGAATTTTTTTTGGTAGCTCAGAGGGCAGAAGACAGCAACATAACTGCCCCATCCAGGACAACTAGGTTGCTTAAAAATAACCACTCACTGGTGGTACCAACTCTTGGGTGTCAAACAGCCTGATGCCCACTAACATCTGGTGCCCAGAGCTTTGGTAGAAGTTCCCCATGGTGCCATGCTTGCCAGTCCTCCAGACATAGGTATTTCTTTTTCGTACATCACGGGACACAGAGCGACTTAGTCATTACTAATGGGTTATATAGTTTACCTTCAGGTGCTGGCACTGGCAACTTCCAAACCGGAAGTACCCTCCCCTATATAAGCCCCTCCCATCCGGGAGCACCTCAGTTTTTTTGCCAGTGTCTAAGGTGTTGGCCAAAGAGTAACATGTGTTTTGCTGGGCTTGCGTACAGGTTCTTTTACGGGCCTTAGTAAGCTGTTCCGGATCCCACCAAAAAAGCTTCATAGCTAAACGGTCGGTACCCGGGCCTTGCAACAGAAGAGCAAGGTTTTGCCTATAATGCCTCTCTTAGGAGGGCTGGACCCTGGGATCCAGAGCTCTGGTCATACCCACGACCAAGATGTTTTCTGTGCAGGGTGGTATGCAGGTCCAGGGGAGTGGAATCCTTGGGAACCTGGTCCCTGAAGGTTTAATTACAATGCCTGCCGTGATAGGTGAAGTTTGGGCTTCTGTGGACCAAACAGAGTCCTGCGGCGGGGAACAGGTAAGTGGGGGCCCCCAGGAACTTGGTTCTATTGGGGGACCCCCAAGCCTAATTTGTCTTTCTGTCTGTTACCTAACGGTATTCCCGCTAATATCTGTGTATGCCTGTAACTACTGAAAAATGTAAAATTTTAATAGTAGTCAAGAAAAAAAAAAAAAGAGGACCGCGGTACCTGTGTAAAACCACTAGAGGCCGCTGTGGTCCATTTTTTCTTGTCATGTGGATCTTTGGTTTTCTCAAGTCAAAAGATCCAGGCAGTTGGTAAGTTCTCTGTGGGAATCCACTTCCTCTGCCCTGTTGCTGCGCTCATCCACCGCACAGGCCCTCCGGCAAAAAGGGCCCTGGCTCCTAGTCCCTGCTTGGTTTTCGAAAAGGGCGCCAATGGTGCACAGGCGCGCGCGCGGGCACGTGCACGCGCCTCCTATGAAAAAAAGGGGCTGGGCGGGTGGATGACGCTCGATGCGCGCCGCGGCGCTTCTGCGCATGTGCAGGCGTCCCAGCATGTATAAAAGACACAGTACAAGTGTCAGCTGGATGCAAACAGAGCTAGCAACAAACAGTGGCACACAGAGGCGGTTGATGCAGGCACCCCCATAGAAAGGCACTTTAGTGGACACCAGCTGGTATATAGCAGCAACTGTGTTAGACTATTACCAGCAAAATTGGTGTATGACGACGGGAATACCTCAGCTTTGTGCTTAAAGGATATGTCGTCCAGACGCTCCGGAAATAAGTCTTCCAGGAAGCCAAAGGGGTCTCCATCGGGCTCTGAGGATATTGGGCATGCTTGTACTGCACCAATCTCCCCTGAGAATTCAGAGGTCAGTAGCCGTAGGAACCCCGCAGGAGTGCCTGGTGCTGCGGCTGTCCCCAGTCCACCTGCTCCTGTATATATAACAGAGGAGGTTTTATCCTCAACTCTGGGAGGATTGGAAGAGAGATTAACAGCATTGATCGCTGCTTCCCTGTCACAGGGAAAGCGCGTCCGATCTCCGTCTCCTCCTTCAGAGTGCCTGTTAGTGGAGGAACAGCCCCACACAGAGATCGACCTACCTGAAGGGGATCAGGATGAGGTTGATTCAGTTATGGAGGAATCAACAGTGGAAGAACCTTTCTCAGCATCTCAGGCTGAAAGATTAAGGGTTCAGTCTCTGACTAACATGGTCCGATCAGCATTTAAAATGCCTCTGGCGGAACCATCAACCACTACGGTTTCCTCGCTGGGGTCGCTGAAAGCTCCCCAGGCTGTCTGTTCCTTCCCAATCCACCCTTTATTGGAAGGGCTTATTTACCAGGATTGGGAGCATCCTGATAAAATATTTACTCCCCCCAAGAGATTTCCAGTGATCTATCCCATGGAGGATAAGTTCATAAAAAGATGGAGGGTCCCTACAGTGGATGCAGCCATCTCTTCTGTTAACAAATCACTGACATGTCCAGTAGATAATGTTCCAATGTTCAAAGACCCAATAGATAAAAAATTGGAGTCTTTACTAAAATCTGCTTTCTCTACAGCAAGCATGGTGACACAACCTGCGGTAGCAGCGATTGGAGTCTGCCAAGCGGTGAAAGATCAGTTGAAACAAGTCTTAAGGGACTTACCAGATCAGCAGGCTCTTGCCCTAGCTGACCTACCTAGAGCCTTGTGTTTTGCGGTGGACGCCATAAAGGATACAATCCAACAGGCCTCCCGCTTTACGCTGTCTGTAGTACATATGCGTAGGCTTCTATGGCTCAAAAACTGGTCTGCTGAAGCTCCCTGTAAGAAATTGCTGGTTAGCTTCCCATTTCATGGAGAACGCTTATTTGGAGAAGATCTGGACAAATATATCCAGAAAATTTCTGCCGGTAAAAGTTCACTCTTACCGGTTAAGAACAAGAGTAGAAGTCCTTCTTTTAAGAGGCCTACTTCTCCAGTCCCTGGCACATCGGCTGTGAAACAGTTCCAACGGCCTCCGCGGTCAAATTCAGGGGGCAGAAATCAGGGACAATCACAGGGTAACAAGAAACCCTGGGTCAAGAGAGGTACAAAACCTCCCCCTAAGTCATGAAGGGTTGCCCCCACTCAATCGGGTGGGGGGAAGACTTCAGTTGTTCACAGAGACCTGGCGGGACACCATCAGAGACAGATGGGTGCTCTCCGCAGTAAGTCTGGGATACAAGCTGGAGTTAAAAGACACTCCTCCTGCCCAATTTATGAGGTCAAACGTGCCAAGCGATCCCCAGAAGAGAGGATCCCTCCTTCTGGCACTAGAACAACTATTGCTCCAAGGTGTAATCATGAAGGTTCCCCTGGAAGAAAGTGGGTTCGGGTTTTACTCGAACCTTTTCACAGTCCCCAAACCAAATGGGGACGTGAGGCCCATATTAAATCTAAAAGGGCTAAACAAGTTCCTAAATATCAGGACTTTTCAGATGGAGTCGATCCGATCGGTGGCCACCGCCCTACAAGGGCAGGAATGGTTAGCCTC
Organism: Rana muscosa; assembly: GCA_029206835.1. Classification (NCBI taxonomy): domain Eukaryota; kingdom Metazoa; phylum Chordata; class Amphibia; order Anura; family Ranidae; genus Rana; species Rana muscosa. Next base: position 367,277,505 of record CM055119.1, on the reverse strand, counting down.
GATCGACATAAGGGATGCTTATCTGCATATTCCCATCTTTCCGGCCCACCAGAAATTTCTACGCTTTGCAGTAGAAGGGCACCATTTTCAGTTCAGAGCCTTACCTTTCGGTCTGGCCACAACACCACGAGTGTTCACAAAAATTCTGGCCCCACTATTGGCCAATCTAAGAACACAAGGTGTAACGATAATGGCATATCTAGACGACCTGCTACTAATAGACCACTCAGTGGAAAAGCTGGAAGTAGCTATTCACAAGACAATCAAGTATCTGGAATATCACGGTTGGATTATCAACCGGGACAAGTCAGCTCTAAGACCAGTCAGAAGTCTGGAATACTTAGGGCTAGGGCTGGATTCAAATCAGAGAAAGATTTTCTTGCCTCCAGAAAAGGTGTCGTCTTTAAAAGATTTGACCCACTTAGTGGGTACAAAAAGAAAACCATCCATACGCCTGTGCATGAGGCTGCTGGGAAAAATGGTGGCTTCATTCGAAGCAGTACCCTACGGTCAATTCCATTCAAGGAACTTGCAGAGGGCCATACTGTCAGCCTGGAACAAAAAAGTTCAGGCTTTAGACTTACCAATGTCCCTGTCCCCTTCCGTTCGCAAGAGCCTCCATTGGTGGTTGGTGCCCCAGAATCTGGAAAAAGGGAAACCCTTCAGTCCGGTTTCTTGGAAGGTGGTCACTACAGATGCCAGCCTCATAGGCTGGGGGGCAGTACTGGAGCAATGGTCTCTCCAGGGCAAGTGGTCAGAAGCAGAGAAGGCCCTGCCCATCAATCTCTTAGAGATACGAGCAGCCCGGTATGCCCTAGTAGCATGGACATCCAAACTCCAAGGGTCCCCTGTCAGAATTCAATCAGACAATGCCACAGCAGTGGCATATATCAATCACCAGGGTGGCACCAGGAGTCGTGCAGCCCAGAGGGAAGCGAATTGCATCCTGGAATGGGCAGAAAGATATGTCCCAGCCATATCCGCGGTTTTCATCCCAGGAGTGGAAAATTGGAAAGCGGACTTTTTAAGTCGCCAGCAATTATGCCCGGGGGAATGGTCTCTTCACCCCGAGGTTTTCCAGGCAATATGCCAGCGGTAGGGAACACCGGATGTAGATCTGCTAGCATCCAGATTCAACGCAAAGGTGGACAGATTTGTGTCTCGCACAAGGGATCCCCTAGCTTGCGGCTCGGATGCCCTAGTGTTCCCTTGGGATCAGTTCAAGCTGATATATGCATTCCCACCGCCACAATTGTTACCGCGATTAATCCGCAGAATCAGGGTAGAAAAGAAACCAGTGATTCTGGTGGCTCCAGCGTGGCCCCGAAGGGCATGGTACGCGGAGATTGAAAAAATGTCAGTGAGGAGTCCTTGGACCCTCCCACATCGTCCGGACCTGCTGTCGCAAGGACCGATATACCACCCTTCCTTACCAGCCCTAGGTTTGACGGCCTGGCTATTGAAGCCCACATTCTGAAAAAGAGAGGGCTCTCTAATCCTGTGGTATCTACCATGATCAATGCCAGGAAGCCGGTATCCAGGCAGATCTATTATAGGATCTGGAAAGCGTACATTACATGGTGTGAGGCCAAGAAATGGCTTCCACGTAAGTACGTAATAGGTAGGATTTTGGACTTCCTACAGTGGGCTGTAGATAGGAAGCTGGCCTTGAGTACTATCAAGGGTCAGATTTCGGCCTTGTCAATATTTTTTCAAAGGCCCTTGGCTTCGCATTCACTAGTCAAAGCTTTCATACAAGGAGTGATGCGTATTAGCCCTCCGGTTAGTATTCCCATATGTCCATGGGACTTAAACCTGGTTCTGTCGGTTCTACAGAAACAACCGTTTGAACCATTGCAACACATTTCCTTGGTTCTTCTCACCAGGAAATTGATTTTCTTAGTAGCCATTTGTTCGGCTAAAAGAGTATCGGAATTAGCCGCCTTGTCCTGTAAGGAGCCATATCTGGTTGTCCATAAGGACAGAGTAGTATTACGTCCTCATCCAGCCTTTCTTCCTAAGGTGGTATCGAGGTTTCATTTGAACCAAGATGTGGTTCTTCCTTCTTTTTTCCCCAAACCTAGTTCGGTAGAGGAAAAGTTATTGCATTCTTTGGATGTAGTAAGAGCAGTTAAAGCTTATCTAAAAGCCACTGCTCAGATTCGCAGAACGGATACTTTGTTTATTCTGCCGGAAGGCCCCAGAAAGGGTCAGGCAGCATCAAAATCTACTTTAGCCAAGTGGATTCGACAGGTCATAATACAAGCCTATGGCTTGAGAAAGAGACCGCCTCCATTCAAAGTTAGGGCGCACTCCACAAGAGCAGTTGGAACTTCATGGGCAGTGCATCACCAGGCCTCCCTGGCTCAAGTCTGTAAGGCCGCAACATGGTCTTCAGTACACACTGTGACAGCAGGAAGGTAAAGTCACCTGGTTGCATCCAGGGGGTAGATATATTTCTCCCAGATTCAGGCTTTATGCCGACTTATACAACTAGGGAGTTGATGAAGCCCAGCTGAGGCTAGTGGGCTCATGAATGACTCATACCTCTAGGGAGAGTGCTGGGCGTCGTGAGACAGGGAGTTGATGAGACCAGCTGAAGCTTGTCAGCTCATTTAGGCCTCTATAAGAACTCCCAGCTTCATTAGATGTTAGCTCATGCCTGGAACCAGACCTGTGTGGACTGTCTAGGGAGAGTGAACCCCTGTGCGGTGAGGCAAAGCCTGTGTGGCTATTTGTTTGGACTTTTACTAAACCAGGGACTTAGGGACTAGGACAGCACCAGGCTGATCCCAGTTGTTAGTTTAGGAAACCTGCATGTTTAGTCAGAGGTCAAACTGACCAGGATTTATTTTGTTTGTTTCTTTTTGGCTTTGCTGTGTTTTTGTCACTGTACATAGAGAAATAAACCGCACCTTTTGATTTTGAAAACCACAACCTCCGTCTGCTGGCCCTGTTTTTGTGTGGGGAGCCCAACCAGGGGGTCACACACACCCGCTACCGAGTTAACCCCCTCACAGTTGGTGGAGAACCAGTGGCAGTTTTTTTTAAGCCAGCATGGAGGAGATACTGAAACAGCTGGCTCTAGCAAATGCCAATCAACAGCAGACAAATGCAGGTTTGCAAAGGAGCCTTGCAGCCCAGCAGCAAGCTCATCAACAAGCCCAGCAGCAATCTGAGGCCCGCTTCATAGACCTGTTACAGAAGCAAGAGCAGAGACTACAACAAATGGAAGCAGTAATGCAGCAACGTCCGCAGACCAGTGAGGAAAGCCGTCCCACTAATACCGCGTCCTTTGGGGTGAGTCGTTTATTGACAAAAATGACTGGAGAGGATGATCCAGAGGTATTTTTGACCACATTTGAAAGGACTGCTGAAAGAGAAAAGTGGCCTGAGGAGCAGTGGGCTGGACTGGTGGCTCCTCTGTTAACTGGTGAATCGCAGAAGGCTTACTATGACCTAGAGCTTGACCAAGCAAAAGACTATGTGATGCTAAAAGCTGAAATATTGGCAAGGCTGGGTGTCACCCTGGCTGTCCGGGCTCAGCGTGTGCATAACTGGACTTTCCAGCTTGGAAAACCCCCCAGGTCTCAAATGTATGATCTCATTCACCTGAGCAGGAAGTGGCTACAGCCAGAGACTTTGTCCGCACCAGAGATTGTGGAACGTGTTGTAATGGATCGGTTTTTGAGAGCTCTTCCTACTGCCATCCAAAAGTGGGTAAGCCATGGAGACCCAGAGACGGCCGGTGGTCTTGTGGATCGTGTAGAGAAATACTTGGCTACAGAGAACCTGACGGCCTCTTCCAGAGACTCTCAGACTTTCCACCCTAAGACCAGACCATCCCCAGGGGCGGATAAGAGGATTCCAAGGGGTGAGGGTGGAGAGAGTGAGAGGGTGGGAGCTCTACCCAAAGTTTGGCGAGAACAGCCTGGGAAGTCAGGGGCTCAAGAGGCAGCCAAATGGATTGTTTGCTACCGCTGCCGGCAAGCGGGACATATTGCAGCAAATTGCCCGGTTGTGGAGGAACCCATGCAATGTGACTTTCTGATGGACAGACGTCAGTCGCTGTGTGCGACAGTCGCATGCACTGCCATTCGGGGAACTGAGAAACATTTATGCAAAATGTGTATTAATGGTAGAAATGTTGTGGTATTACTGGATTCAGGTAGCCTTGTGACCCTGATAAAGGCTGAATTAGTTAAAACAGAGGTCTCTGGGAATAGCAAGGTAGCTGTTATTTGTGTGCATGGGGACACCCGAGAGTATCCAGTGACTACAGTGTGTTTCGAGACCCCCAAAGGTACCCTCTCTCATCCAGTGGGGTTAGTATCTCAATTACCGCATGATGCCATTGTGGGAAGGGATTTTCCGAAGTTCTGGGAACTGTGGGATGATCCTGAGCCCCCCACTGGTGCCCCTAGGTACCAGGAATGTGATAGCCAGAACTCCTCTGAGAGTGGTGAGGACTCTCCAGAATTTCCCTTGTCAGTATTTGCAGGGGAGACTCAAGAAACTGGAGAGGAGCCCACCTCCTCAGATGAAAACCTACCGTCTGTGGAGTTTTCTGATCTGGAGGTTCACAGGGAAAATTTTGCCACAGAACAGTTAAAAGACCCCGCCCTAATAAAGGCACGGGAAAACGTAGTGGAAATAGATGGCGAGTTAGTGAACCCAGATAATACCTGCACTTACCCATACTTCAGCGTAGAGAAGGACCTACTGTATCGGGTGGCAAAAAGGGCAGAAGAAACCGTTGAGCAGCTGGTGGTGCCCAAACCTTACAGGAAGTTGGTGTTGGAGTTGGCCCATGGGCACATTCTTGGAGGTCATCTGGGGACAGAGAAAACCCGAGAGAGGGTATTACAGAGATTCTATTGGCCTGGGGTGATGAAGGACATAGAAAATTATTGTTCCTCCTGCCCTGTGTGTCAGAGGTCGGCCCCGATGCCACATTTCCGTAGCCCGCTGGTCCCTCTACCCATCATTGAGGTCCCGTTTGAGAGAATCGCAATGGATTTGGTAGGTCCTATAATCAAGTCCGCTAGGGGGCACCAGTACATATTGGTTATAATGGACTATGCCACCCGTTATCCAGAAGCGATCCCTCTCAGAAATACCTCGGCCAAAACCATAGCCAAAGAGCTATCTCTTGTTTTTAGCCGGGTGGGTATTTGTAAAGAACTGCTTACGGACCAAGGTACACCCTTTATGTCCCGGGTTATGAAAGAGCTGTGTAAATTGCTCAAAGTGACGCAATTGCGTACATCTGTGTATCACCCCCAAACCGATGGGCTGGTTGAAAGATTCAACAAAACCCTAAAACAAATGTTGAAGAAAGTGGTGGATAGAGATGGAAAGGATTGGGACTGTCTACTTCCTTATTTGATGTTTGCTATTAGGGAGGTGCCCCAATCCTCTACGGGATTCTCCCCCTTTGAGTTACTGTATGGGAGACACCCAAGAGGGCTGTTGGATATTGCCAAGGAAACTTGGGAAAGTGAGAGTTCTCCCCACAGGAGTGTGATTGAGCATGTCGCCCTGATGCAAGATCGAATTGCACAGGTAATGCCCATCGTGAAGGAACATTTGGCCCAAGCGCAGTTGGCACAGCAGAGAGTGTACAACCGTGGAGCAAAGACCCGTACCTTTTCCCCGGGGGATAGGATATTGGTACTTGTCCCTACGGTTGAAAGTAAATTCCTTGCCAAATGGCAAGGCCCCTACGAGATAATGGAAAAAGTGAGCGAAGTGAATTACAAGGTCAGACAACCAGGAAGGCGAAAGCCCGAACAGATATATCACGTTAATCTGTTGAAAGCCTGGAGGGATAGAGAGTCCCTAGTCGCAGAAACTTGGTCACCAGCTCAAACTGGTTGCGTGATTCCGGAGGTTGGAATAGCAGCCACCTTGTCACAACCCCAACAACAGGAGGTTAAGGAGTTTGTGCTTCGCAACAAGGAGGTGTTCTCTGAGCTGCCGGGACAAACATCTGGGGTAGAGCATGATATTATTACCCCGCCCGGTGAAAGGGTGAAGTTAAAACCCTATCGGATCCCAGAGGCCCGACGGGAGGCAATACGGGAGGAAGTACAGAAAATGCTGAACTTAGGGGTGATAGAGGAGTCCCAAAGTGATTGGTCTAGTCCCATTGTGTTGGTGCCTAAACCGGATGGGAGCTGGCGATTTTGTAACGATTTTCGTCAGTTGAACAAAGTTACAAAATGTGACACCTACCCCATGCCACGTATAGATGAGTTGATCGACCGGCTGGGAACAGCCCGATACATGACGACTCTTGACCTCACAAAAGGGTATTGGCAAATTCCCCTGGCCAAGTCGGCCAAAGAGAAAACCGCATTTGTAACCCCAGACGGGGCGTTCCAATATAAGAGAATGCCGTTCGGGTTACAGAATGCGCCGGCCACATTCCAGCGGAAAATGGACCAGATACTGAGGCCCCATCGGAAGTATGCTGCGGCTTACCTGGATGACGTAATTGTCCATAGCACAGATTGGGCCTCACATCTGCCAAAAGTGCAAGCAGTCCTAGACTCTATCCGGGAAGCGGGGTTTACGGCTAACCCCAAGAAGTGTACCATTGGGCAGGAGGAGGCCAAATATCTTGGGTACACCATTGGCAGGGGAGTAATAAAACCCCAACTCAACAAAGTCGAGGCCATCCAGAGTTGGCCACGTCCCAACAGCAAGAAGCAGGTACGAGCCTTTCTGGGAATCGCGGGTTATTATCGGCGCTTCATTCCCCACTTTGCTTCTAAGGCTGTGCCCCTAACCAACCTGACGAAAGGGAAAGGGTCGGTCATGATTAAATGGACCCCCGAGGCTGAGGCAGCATTCCAATTCTTGAAACAAGCCTTATGTAGCCAGCCAGTGTTGTACTCACCCGACTTCTCTAAAGACTTTGTCGTACAAAGTGATGCGTCAGATGTGGGGTTAGGAGCAGTATTGTCCCAGGTCTGGAACGGGGAAGAGCACCCAGTCATTTACCTCAGCAGGAAGTTGAAGTCCCATGAGGTAAATTACGCCACGGTTGAAAAGGAGTGTTTAGCGGTGAAGTGGGCTCTAGATTCCCTTCGGTACTATCTGCTAGGTAGGCACTTTGACATGGTTACGGATCACGCTCCGTTAAAGTGGATGGCTCAAAACAAGGAGACAAATAGAAGAGTGAATAGGTGGTTCCTGGCCCTACAGGAATTCAACTTCACAGTAAAGCATCGCCCTGGCGTTCAAATGGGGAATGTGGATGCTTTGTCTCGAGTACATGAATGCCTGATTGCTGGTGTTCCAACCCCAAGGTTAAAACAAGAGGGGGGGGTATGTGACAGCAGGAAGGTAAAGTCACCTGGTTGCATCCAGGGGGGTAGATATATTTCTCCCAGATTCAGGCTTTATGCCGACTTATACAACTAGGGAGTTGATGAAGCCCAGCTGAGGCTAGTGGGCTCATGAATGACTCATACCTCTAGGGAGAGTGCTGGGCGTCGTGAGACAGGGAGTTGATGAGACCAGCTGAAGCTTGTCAGCTCATTTAGGCCTCTATAAGAACTCCCAGCTTCATTAGATGTTAGCTCATGCCTGGAACCAGACCTGTGTGGACTGTCTAGGGAGAGTGAACCCCTGTGCGGTGAGGCAAAGCCTGTGTGGCTATTTGTTTGGACTTTTACTAAACCAGGGACTTAGGGACTAGGACAGCACCAGGCTGATCCCAGTTGTTAGTTTAGGAAACCTGCATGTTTAGTCAGAGGTCAAACTGACCAGGATTTATTTTGTTTGTTTCTTTTTGGCTTTGCTGTGTTTTTGTCACTGTACATAGAGAAATAAACCGCACCTTTTGATTTTGAAAACCACAACCTCCGTCTGCTGGCCCTGTTTTTGTGTGGGGAGCCCAACCAGGGGGTCACACACACCCGCTACCGAGTTAACCCCCTCACAACACGTTTACTAGATTCTACCAGGTAGACGTTAGAAGTCAGGAGGATGTCGCCTTTGGGCGCAGTGTGTTGCAGGCCGCAAAAGATCCTCATGCCTGATGGCGCCCAGCTTATGTATAGTGTATCCCTCCCCTCATTTGGCATTGCTTTGGGACGTCCCATTAGTAATGACTAAGTCGCTCTGTGTCCCGTGATGTACGAAAAAGAAAAAGGGATTTTTATAACAGCTTACCTGTAAAATCCTTTTCTTGGAGTACATCACGGGACACAGAGCTCCCACCCCTCTTTTTGGGACACTTATTGCTTTGCTACAAAACTGAGGTGCTCCCGGATGGGAGGGGCTTATATAGAGGAGGGTACTTCCGGTTTGGAAGTTGCCAGTGCCAGCACCTGAAGGTAGACTATATAACCCATTAGTAACGACTAAGTCGCTCTGTGTCCCGTGATGTACTCCAAGAAAAGGATTTTACAGGTAAGCTGTTATAAAAATCCCTTTATTAGCCTCTATAAATGGTGTCTGTTGTGGTATTATTTTGGGGTGCACACTGAGTACTTCTTTTTTTCTGCTTTAAGTAAAGATAAACAGGTACTGCACAGATCCTGTAACAACCAAAGATCCTACTTCTCCTTAAATCTGGGAATAGCTATATAGTCGATATCCATATTATAAAGTTCTTATGAATCACACCAACCCCTGCTGTGGTCAGTGCTAGCAATTCTAGTAAAGCTCAAATCTTAAAGTCTAGGACACAGGTGTCAAACACAAGGCCCGCGGGCCGAATCCGGCCCTCCAGGCCATTTCATGTGGTCCTGGCACCTCTCCTGCAACTGCAGGAGAGCTCCGGCCCTCCTCTGGTCCTACTCCGGACCCTTACTTTCTGCTTTCAAGCAATGCATCCAGCTTCTTCCCAGCAGCAGCATACGGTAAGGGGGGTGCACTGTGATGTAAGGGAGAGTGGTGAACTCAACTTCTAAAGGTGGGGAGGCTCTTGACATCTAATGTAAGGGGAGGGGATGCGCTGGACATCTAATCTTACAGATACAACCGGCCCTTTTGAGGGCAATCATAATTCTGATGCGGCCCACAATGAAATTGAGTTTGACACCCCTGGTCTAGAAGGACCATAGGCCTTGAAAACTAAGGTAAGCTACACAATCCTACACATATATCAGAGTGCTGCTACTATGATGCTTCTCACAATCTCTTACAGGAATTCATTAAAAAGAATTGGGCAATGCAGATAGAGCCCCGCAGACATGTCAACCCATTTTCCAATATTATTTTGCAAGTATGGAGCAACATTACTGATAATATCACCTGGTCATGTGGTAAGTGGGTAGTAATATAACCTCTCAGAGTCTTCGTTTTTTAAACTACTAAATGGGTCAAAATACTTGACAAGGATCCTAGACTGACTTAATTTCTTTGTACCTGCAGGATCTTGCTGGTCGGGATGGTTTGCATGTTTAAAACAGAATATAATTGACCCCACCTCAAATAGGATTGTGATTCCTGCTGCCTGCCTGCCACCCCCTAATGCCGCATTCACTGTCCAAGCTGCTGCAGTTCTCAGTGATGGGGAGACAGTGCAGGATGAACAATGCTTCTATGTGACCGCCAAGAACCAACTTCGACCCACAATCAGGTCAGCATACAAAACTACTGTTGTGTCCTGCATGTTTGTTATGAATGTTTGTTTGTTATGAATGTATGAATGAATGAATGAATGTTTGTTATGAATGTTATGAATGAATGCATGTTTGTTATGAATGTATTTTACCTCCAATACTTTTTTTCAGTACTTTATTTTCGGCACAAGGTAACAATACAGAGAACGCATAGCATATACATCAGAGATAGCGTCTTGTCCATACAAGGGTTCAGCAATGAGGGACCATGTTACTACATATCCACGGTGTTCTTCCACGCAATGTCCCTTAAAGGCATCAAACAGATAGCACATGTAAAGCATATGTGTGCACAGCCTATTGCATTAGGGTGTGCACCCCAAAGCTCAAACACATATACGTGTGTGTGATTGTGTATATGTTGTAAAATATGCAATATTTATACACTATTAATCTATAATCTATAACTATTGCATCTATGTATTAATTGTAAAGTCCCTTATTTGCTAGTCTAACCTATCAGAGCGTGTTAGGCCTGATGATACAATGTTAATTATGAGATAGACACAGTTGCTTCGTAAACCAAGTCATATTAAATTTATTCCTCTAAAAATAGGAAACATATCGTAACATCAGATACAGTCTACAACAACAGTACTAATGAAAATGATACTTATTCTCTCCTCGAGGCAAAGGTCCTGCTTGCTGAGCTCCCAGATGTAATAGAGAACTAGGCCTCTGTAGGCCTTTGTTGGCTTCTGCAGGCCACATGTCTTAGGCCCAAAAATGGCCTTCAGAGCAAGGGCCCAGCTAGATAACAGAGGTCCTTGCAGTCAAAAAGGGAATAGACCGAGCTCTGTGTTACGAACCCTTTTTACAAAACTCACTCATTACTCATTCGAGCTCCCTCCCCTTGCCCGCCCGTCTATCTCTCGACCAATCGTTGCCATTTGTAAAAACAGATGTGTGGACCAGGCTGCCCCCAACAGTATATATACTGACAGTGTCAGTAGGGCAGAGATTGGTGTCAGTAGGGCAGTGGACGGTGTCAGTAGTTTTTATTTTTATTATAATCTTTTTTTTTTTACAAATACATTTGTTTATTTTTTTACAATTTTTATTTAGCAGCTCCATTAGGGGTCTTTGGTGAAATATCAGGTGTCCAAACAGGGGGCATCTGTGCACCATGGTGTGATTAGGGTGTGGCACACCCTGTGCACACGCCTATGATGTAAAGTAACCCCAGGGGACTACTTGGGCGGTAATCTCTGTACCCTGTGTTTTTGGAATTAAATTCAAATACGGAGAAGAGAATGAATAAGACAGAACGTAAAGAAAAGAAAAAATGAAAAAAGAAATTAGGGGGGCAAACCAGTAAGGTCACAAGATGTCAATTTAACCCAACACGTAGGAATACTCAGCAGAGAGAGAGTAAAGTCGTGCCAGTAGAACCACTTTTTGAGGAATTTTTCTCGAAGGCCTCTCTCCATGGCCACCAGATCCTCAATTTCTTTAATTTCAGAAACCTTTTATACAACCAAACGGAGATCAAAGATGGTTGTGTCTGTTTCCAGAAAAGCAGGATACAACTTTTTACCTCCAAGACTTAAACAATTGTGTTTGTAAAAAGATTGTCAATTTTTTTAGTGGTTAGCTCTACAGCAGTTATACTGGACAATGTATAAGAAACCTTAGGTAGAGATGTGACAGGCATTCAGATGTTTCCAATTTCTTACCGCCAAACAAAAAACTAGGATACAACTAATGTACCGTTTTTCATGACGAGAAAAATGCAATTTTTTAAATTGGTCATTAAATACGATCGTGTGTAGGCTCCAAAGCATTTTTCTCGCCGAAAAAAATGGCCATTAAAAATTTAGAACATGCTCTATTTTTTCTCGTCGTTTTTCACGTTGTCGTTTTTCTCATTGTGAAAAACGCCCGTGTGTACACTTTAATGACGGGGAAAAAACGCACATGCTCAGAAGCAAGTTATGAGACGGGAGCGCTTGTTCTGGTAAAAATAGCATTCAGAATGGAGATAGCACATTTGTCACGCTGTAACGGACTGAAGAGCACGAGGCTGAAAAGCGCGAATCGTCTCTCACCAAACTTTACTAACACGAGGGTGGCGCCATCCGAATGGAACTTCCCCTTTATAGTGCCGTCGTACGTGTTGTCGAACGTGTTGTACGTCACCGCGCTTTGCTCGAGCATTTTTTTTCACCATAGTGTGTAGGCAAGGCAGGCTTGAGAAGAATCGCGTCGAGAATAACTTCGTTTTTTTCAATGACATTAAAAACGGCCGAGTGTACGCGGCATGAGTATTATTTTTCTATTCCCTAACTTCTGAATTTTTTACACACTGTTAGAATGATGATATTATGAAGAACTAATGGACTAATGGACCTCAGGACTTAGTGCTGGATGCAAAAAGAAACAGCAAATGCTGATACTTGAAATTTTTGAGAGCTCAGTTTCAAGAAATTATTTATGTGGTGCCAACAGTCTGATCTCCATGTATGTACTGTAGATGCTGAGCGGTGCTTACTTTTAGTAGTTTACAGTGATCAGAAACTAGTCTATGCGCAGTTTGTATGTACCACTCTGTTTCAAGTGCTACTTTAGGCCTCATGCACACTGCTTCTGGTAAACTCACGTTTTTGTGAGTTTAGGCGTTTTTATTTTCTGCCCTTGAACTCCCCTAATGTAATCCTATGAGGATGTTTTCTGAACACCCTAAGATTGCGTTCAGGAGAGGGAATTGTGACCACAAAAAATGCTTAACACTGTTAAACGCGCCTAAATGCGCCTAAATGCTAGGCTCATTTAGCACAGCACTTATTCATTAGAAACACATTTTAGCCAAAGCCTTCCTCATAGCATACACTGACGACATTAACCACTTGCCGATCAGCCGCAGCAGTTATACTGCGACAGGTTGGCTCGGCTGCGCAAATCGCCGTAGGTGTACGTCGGGCTCGTACACCTGTGGACGGGGGAGCCAATCAGCGGGTCCAGCGGACTCGAAGTCCGCCAGCCACCCGCGATCGTGCCCCGCAGTGACAGAACGGGGATCTGCCTGTGTAAACAAGGCAAATCTCCGTTCTGACAGGGGAAATCACACAGATCCTGTCTTTCTGCTATGCAGGAAGACGGATCTGTGTGTTGTCCCAGTGAGCCCTTCCCCCATACAGTTAGAACACACAGTGAGGGAACACAGTTAATCCTTTAATCACCCCTGATATTAACCCCTTCCCTGCCAGTGTCATTAGTACAATACAATTACAATAACAGTGCATATTTTTAGCACTGATTACTGTAATGTCACTGGTTCCCAAAAAAGTGTCAAAAATGTCCGTTAGGTGTCCGATCTGTCTTCCGCAATGTCGCAGTCCTGCTAAAAATCAGTGATCGCCACCATTACTAGTAAAAAATAAATAAATAATAAAAATGCCATAAATCTATCCCCTACCTCGCTTCAATGAAAAGCCATAAAGCAGACATCATGTATATGCAGGAAACTCATTTCAGAACAAACTGCCAATCTAAATTCAGCAAAACGCACTACCCTACAGCTTTTCATGCCTCAAACCCCATCTCGAAATCAAAAGGAGTTTCCATCTTAATAGCAAAACATTGCCCCATGGAAATAACTGATTCTATAGTGGATCCTGATGGCCGCTATTTATTTCTCAAAGGCCGCCTATGGAACAGACCAATTACCCTGGCCAACATTTACTCCCCGAATGTAAAACAACTCCCCTTCTTCCGCAAAATTACCTCTCTTCTCTCCTCCTTCCATTCAGGGATACTGATCTTAGGGGATGACTTCAATGCCCCCTTAACCCCATCTTAGATTCCTCCACAGGTTCATCTTCTCTTACCTTCCGAGCATTACGTCAGATACACTCTCAACTGCACAACCTCCTACTACATGATACATGGCGTACCCTTCATCCAGGAGATAAAGACTACACATATTTCTCAGTCCCACACAATTGATACTCCAGAATCAATTACTTTTTTTTCTAACTCAACAGGACTTAGGCCTCCTAACCAAAGCCACAATTGAACCCATGTTTCTATCTGACCATCTATCTCACTGACCTTGCCAGAGACAGTCGTAAGATCGAAAGTGTGGCGTCTAGATGCTTCACTACTGATAGACAAAACCAACTTAGACCACTTATGCATCAAATCATTCTGCCAAACAAACAACACTCCTGATGTACATCCCCTGACCCAATGGGAGGGGAACTTCTAATGCTCGCCACTAAACGAAAACGACAGAAACAAGCATACATCAATGACCTGATCAACCAAATTAAAAGACTGGAAGCTGCACACAAAAAGACCCAAGCCACCCAAACCCTACATGAACTCATAAGCCTCGTACACACGATCGGATATCCTATGGATTCTGATCCGATGGTTTTGTCCATCGGAAATCCGATGAAGCTGACTTCCATCAGTATTGCCTACACACCATCAGTCAAAAAACCGACCGTTCCGAACGCGGTGATGTAAAACACTCCGATGAGCCGAGAAAAATGAAGTTCAATGCTTCTGAGCATGCGTCGACTTGATTCTGAGCATTCGTGGGTTTTTTATCCGATGGACTTGCCCATAGACGATCAGAATTTGCTATCGGTTTTTGATCCATCGGAAAAATTTAAAACATGTTCTATTTTTTAAAACCGATGGAAAAAAGACCGATGGGTCCCATACACGATCGGTTTGTCCGATGAGAAAAGTCCATCGGACTGTTTTCATCGGTAAAACCGATCGTGTGTACAGGGCTTATACAGGTGAGATCCCTACTATTAGACAAACGAAATCAAATCTGTCCCCTATTTTGTAGACGCAGTAACTTTTGCGCAAACCACTCAATATACACTTATTGGGATTTTTTTTACCAAAAATATGTAACAGAATACAAATTGTGCTAAATTGATGAATACATTTTTTTTTTGGAAATGTTTTATAGCAGAAAGTAAAACATTTTGTTTTTTCTCTTTCAAAATTGTCGCTCTTTTTTTGTTTATAGCGTAAAAAATAAAAACTGCAGAGGTGATCAAATACCACCAAAAAAGGACCTCAATTTTGTTTGGGTCGCACGACCGCGCATTTGTCAGTTAAAGCGTCGCAGTGTCGTATCGCTAAAAAATGGCCTGGTCATTAAGAGGGTAAATCCTTCTGGGCTGAAGTAGTTAAAATCAAATCATTTAGCACAGCACTTATATATATTAATGGCCAGAAGAAAATGAAAAAATTCTGGCCAATGTCATAAAAAAACACCCAAAAACCAAAAATGCAGCTTAGGTGAGTTTATAACGCTGGTTTTCTCCTGTCAGGATAAACAACCTTTAAAAGAAACCAGTGTGCATGAGGCCTTATGCATTGATATACCTCCTTTGGACCTCAGTCTGTCCCAATAATATGGTAACCTGCTGAATAAACACCCTCCACAGACAGCAATAAGACACACGCTAATTCAACTTAGTTTTACTTCCTAAAATACAGTACATGGGATGTTTACTGGTTATTTGAAGTGTAAAGAGACACTTATTTTCCCATCCATATGCTACGAAGGCTAGCAGCTTACTGAGGGAACATGAAAAAGAAGGGAGCAGTCTATCTAAAGGCCTAAACGAACTAAAGGACAGAGAAGCCAGGTTATACCACAGAAATGCAGTCAGCCCGTGGGCTACTTGGGGGCACCATACAGTGTTGAGGTGTAGGGTGTTTGATGCTAGAACGCTCTCTGTGTTTCAGCACCTGGCAATGAAAGAGAATGTACTGTGGGTGAAGTTATTCCACCCACAGTACAAGTAAAGTCTGGGAGAGAGAGCGGTACAGGAGCAAGAAAGTAAGTGATTATTGGGGGGAGGAGGACTAAGGGAGTCAACATTTTCAACATTTTCACTGCCGTGACCACCAATATGGGGTGGGGGGGGGGGTTTGGGAGGTTAAAACAAACTTTCATTGCCATACCCAACAATACAGGAAAGGAAGGATTGGGGAGGTAACACCTTCATTGCCATGACCACCAATATGGGGGGGGGGGTGGAGTGGACTAACTTTCACCGCAATGATTACCAATGCAGGAAAGGTGGATATGGGGGTTAATTTTCTTTGCCGTGACCACAAATGCAGGGGGTGGGGGTTACATTTCAATGCCACTGACCACCAATGTAGGGGAAGGTTTAACAATACTGATACCAGTGCTGGGGGCTATTTTTGCATCCACTGACACCAGTGTTGAGGGTTATTATTGCATCCATTAACACCAATGTTGGGGGTTATTATTGCACTCACTGACACCAATTCTGTGGGTTATTATTGCACTCACTGACACCAGTGATGGGGGCCATTGCACTCCAATGTCTTCAGTGTGCATTGCGATACCCTGCAACAAAGCAGGAAATACATTTTTGGGCATTGAGGTGTAATGCTCTGCTATTGTGCACTGCAGCCCTCTTGAAGTGCCGAGGGCCGCATTTGAGGCCCTCTGTACTTTTTAAGTTGACCACCACTGTATTAATAAATACATAATGTAATTTTTTGCAGCAGTAAGTGTTCCAAATACTGTATGTACTTAACTTATCCAAAAAAGTGTACAAGTACACAGTACATACAGCGTATGACCCCTCTTCCGACATCCATGAGGCATTTTGACAACTGTCATCCTCATGTGCAGCTGAGAAAGCCACCGCTACTATCCATACCCTGAGCTGGCTGGCTCCCTGTCATCCTCGGTCTCTGTTTGCTCACTGATGCCAACAGCCTCACATTGATCACAGCAGCTTGGTTTCAGGTGTTCCCTATCCATACTGTTTCATGCTAACTTCAATGTAAGGCTCCATGTAGACGGGACGCTGAGGCAAAGTCCTCTGAACGTTTTTTTTTTACACCTGGGAACCGGCATCTAAAACGCCCGTTTAGCCGCGTTTGCATGCCGTGTTTAGCGGCGTTTTACCGCGTTTGCGTCTAGAAGTGTTTAGTTAAGATAACATCATAAGACCCTCCCTAAGCTCAAAAAACAGTATTATTTAACCAATTCAGCCATTTTGTGAGACCAGAGTGAGTTGCAGCAGCTGAGAGAGCAGCAGTGTACTTGTATTTAGCATGTCACTTGCCACATCACCTGCCACAAATTGCGAATTGTCCACTTGCCACGTCACCTGCCACAAGTTGTGGATTATCATTTGCCACGTCACCTGCCACAAGTTGCGGATTGTCCACTTGCCACGTCACCTGCCACAAGTTGTGGATTGTCCACTTGCCACGTCACCTGCCACAAGTTGTGGATTGTCCACTTGCCACGTCACCTGCCACAAGTTGTGGATTGTCCACTTGCCACAAGTTGTGGACTGTCCACTTGCCACGTCACCTGCCACAAGTTGTGGACTGTCCACTTGCCACGTCACCTGCCACAAGTTGTGGATTGTCCACTTGCCACGTCACCTGCCACAAGTTGCGGATTGTCATTTGCCACGTCACCTGCCACTAGTTACGGATTGTCATTTGCCACGTCACCTGCCACAAGTTGCAGATTGTCATTTGCCACGTCACCTGCCACAAGTTGTGGATTGTCCACTTGCCACGTCACCTGACACAAGTTGCTTGTTCAAATCTAACAATATATGGGTCAAATTCCAATTCTACTTTGGATAACAGCAATGCTAGTGGTGTATTGGATTGGATCAAGGGCGCATTAGGGTATATAAATGGTCTATGAATCATTGCAAACAATTACAATTTATTTTAAATATTTTTTTTAATGGTTTTTCATCATTTGCCATCATTTTGGGGATTTTTAATGTAAAAAAAAATAGGGCACCTTTAAAAACGCCCTTTTAACAGCAGCAGTGTACATGAGGCCTAAGAGTGCTGCTTATTTTAATAAAGTGATTTTTATTTGATACTGACCTCAGCGCCCTGCTGTTCATTTCTTCTACATGTACTTAACTGTCTTACAAGTAAATTTCTCTCTTGTTTGGACTTCTTTCATAAAATGATTTTGCAGGGGTTATATATTTACAATTACAAATGATTCTCTTGTTTCAGCTGTCTGAGTAACTGCAAGAATGTTAACCTTTCTGAGGCCATGGTGCTCTATGGTTCCTGTGAAAACTGCAATGCAGTTACATATACCTGGTACATTCAGGATAACTTCAATAAGGTTAGTTTTCAGTTGTTAGCATTAGAGTATTAACAGATATTGGTCCTAGTTTTATTTTATTGTAAATAACAAGGTACATATTATCAATCCCCATAACAACCAGTGAAATATCATCTTTTATTGTTCCAGCCAACAAGCCTGCCAGTGGACTCACTATATTTTTACTTCTGAGAAAGTCCCCGCAAAGTCTGCTGCCGACACTGGCATCTTCCCGGTGCCAGTCTTCGGCTGCCTTGATTGGCACGTAGGAATGAGCCCGTTGTTCGAGTCGAACGTAAGTTCGACCCGAACTTTAGGTGTTCGCCGAATAGCGAACAACTTGGGGTGTTCGCGGCAAATTCGAAAGCCGCGGAACACCCTTTAAAAGTCTATGGGAGAAAAAAAGTGCTAATTTTAAAGGTTAATATGCAAGTTATTGTCATAAAAAGTGTTTGGGGACCTGGGTCCTGCCCCAGGGGACATGTATCAATGCAAAAAAAAGTTTTAAAAACGTCCGTTTTTTTCGGGAGCAGTGATTTTAATAATGCTTAAAGTGAAACAATAAAAGTGAAATATTCCTTTAAATTTCGTACCTGGGGGGTGTCTATAGTATGCCTGTAAAATGGCGCATGTTTCCCGTGTTTAGAACAGTCCCTGCACAAAATGTCATTTCTAAAGGAAAAAAAGGCATTTAAAACTACTCTATATTACTATAACTATATTAAGGGAAACCCTGAACCAAAATTTAAAAAAAAAATTGCGTGGGGGTCCCCCCAAATTCCATACCAGGCCCTTCAGGTCTGGTATGGATATTAAGGGGATCCCTGCGCCAATTTCTTTTTTAAATGGCGTAGGGGTCCCCTCAAAATCCATATCCCTTCAGGTCTGGTATGGATTTTAAGGGGAACACCACGCCAAAATAAAAAATGGCGTGGGGTTCCCCCAAAAAATCCATACCAGACCCTTATCCGAGCACGCAACCTGGCAGGCTGCAGGAAAAGAGGGGGGAACGACAGAACCCGCCCTCCTGAACCGTACCAGGCCACATGCCCTCAACATAGGGAGGATGTCCCCATGTTGATCGAGATAAGAGCCTCATCCCCACAACCCTTGCCCGGTGGTTGTGGGGGTCTGCGGGTGGGGGGCTTATCGGAATCTGAAAGCCCCCTTTAACAAAGGGGACCACCAGATCCTAGCCTCCCCCCTATGTGAATTGGTAACGGGTACATTGTACCCCTACCATTTCACAAAAAAAGTGACAAAAATGGTAAAAAAAACACAGACACAGCTTGGAACAAGTCCTTTAATAAAAAAGAAAAATAAATTCCAGCGATGTAATCCTTCCACGACCCGACGATGCACGCCGCCACGATCGATTCCACCTCCAAGGGAGGCGGCCGCCGAATGACGTGAGACCTGCCGTGACAGCTCTTATATAGCCGAGGGCGGGGCCACCGGTGATGTGTGCGGGTGAACCCGCCCCCCTCTTACGCAACGGGGGAAACGCCGTGGGGTTACCCAGTGACATGTACGGGTAACCCCGCCGCCCTCTGATGCAAGGGGGGTGTAATGACAGGGGTTACTGTCGTTTAGGATATTCCATTCTCGAACACACGCCAGCTACCAGACACTCCAACCAGCCGAATAAGACCCCATACAAATATTTCTCCCCGCACAAACGAGACAACGCTCTGTGTTGAAGTCCCAAAAACAGGGAAAGAATCTTTATTACAAGCACATGGTAACACACTTCCCTTCAAAACACTTCCCTCCCATCCTTGGGGAACAGGGCGGGTTAAACTGTCCAATGACAATGGTGATACAGGTCAGGTGTGTTCAAACTTCTTCAGTAAACAGTCTTAGCAGGAGGGGTTGCTGGAGTGATCCCCCCCCCCCTCTGCTCACAGAAAGACACTTAAACATCCCATAATAGGCAGCCAGACGGTCTACCAAGCTCCAATCCACATCACCACAAACAACAATGAAAAGGTCTTTGGAAGCTAGTCTGGATTTAATCTACATTACACAGGCAGCCAGGTGGTTAGAGTTGAACACATCAGCATCTCTCAATTAACCTGTTGAGTTCAGAATCAAACAACCAGTAAATAGCCCTTTACAGGTATCCTGGGAAATACCATGGATTAATATTTTAGACCCATTTCAAAGCAATCCAAGACATATTCTCAATGTCCATTATTTTCTGGCTCATACTTTCTAAGAACTTCTGGGTTCCACGGCCCCTCCCGTTACATCTCTCCCCTTTCGGCAGGAGACTAACACAGGAGGAGACCCCAGACGGGTTGACTGCGAAGTTAGTCCATAGTTCCCTTCCTCTAATGCCTGGACAACCCATCAGCATTGCCATTTTGCTTACCGGGTCAGTAGCTGATGGTGAAGTTGTAAGGTTGTAGGGCGAATAATGAAATTCAGTTCTGGAACAGTCACTTGCTTTTCCCTCTCAATGGCTCCCAAAACGTGTTGCTGACGCTCTTGGGAGAGGTAAGGCAAAACCTGGGCGCAAATCCCATTTAACCTTTCCGGCGGTTTATGCCGTGGCGTCACGGGTGACCCCGCATCCCTTTGACGTCACCCTGTTGCGTCAGAGGAGAGCGGGGTCACCCGTATATGTCACGGGTGGCCCCGCCCTCAGCTATTTAAGAGCTGTCACAGCGGGTCTCGCGTCATTCGGCGGGCGCCTCCCATGGAGGCGGATCGTGTCGTGGCGGCGTGTTTCTCCGTATCCCAGGACGAGAAAGGATTACATCGCTGGAATTTTTTTCTTCTTTTTTAATAAAGGACTTTTCCCAAGCTGTGTCTGTGTGTTTTTTACAATTTTTGTCACTTTTTTGGGTGAAATGGTAGGGGTAAAATGTACCCCGTTACCAATTCACATAGGGGGGTTGGGATCTGGGGGTCCCCTTTGTTAAAGGGGGCTTCCAGATTCCGATAAGCCCCCCCGCCCGCAGACCCCCACAACCACCGGGCAAGGGTTGTGGGGATGAGGCCCTTGTCCCCATCAACATGGGGACATCCTCCCCATGTTGAGGGCATGTGGCCTGGTACAGTTCAGGAGGGGGGGTGCTCTCTCCTCCCCCCTCTTTTCCTGCAGCCTGCCAGGTTGCGTGCTCGGATAAGGGTCTGGTATGGATTTTTGGGGGGAACCCCACGCCATTTTTTTAAAAATTTTGGCATGGGGTTCCCTGTAAAATCCATTCCAGACCTGAAGGGTCTGGTATGGATTTTGAGGGGGACCCCTACGCCATTTTTTTTTTAATTGTCGCAGGGTTCCCCTAATATCCATACCAGACCTGAAGGGCCTGGTATGGAATTTGAGGGGACCCCCACGCAATTTTTTTTTACATTTTGGTTCATGATGTTTTTTTCAATGACTTTTATCTCTGCTTCTACAGGAGTTTTGTGTTTTGCCTGTAGAAGCAGCTCAATGTTATCCTATGTGTCCATGCACATTAGGACGATTAAAGTCATATATTGATCTCAGTGATTAGAGGCAGCAAAAAAAACCTGGTTTGCATTTATGATTGGAGCTTTCTGCCAGAAAAAATGCTAAGCTTTTTAAATTTGTCTAAACTGTGTACAAAAACGCTCTACAGTATATGAGCGTATTATTTTTAAGCCCAATGTGCATGGAGCCTCAAAGCTCAGTGTACATTCTAAAGATGACTGCAAACAGGCAGGTAAGTGTATTTTATTGCAGAAGGGATATTGCATGTCTCTTCTGTTATAAAGACCCTGTCTGTTCCCCATTTTTTTTTTTTATTACCGTACTTTAATTCCGCTTTAACTATAGCCAATGCTACAGGGAAAAGTTGCATTGCTTGCCCATCCCTTTCTGCCCTCTCCGCCATTCACATAAATTGTATTAATATTATCACACATCGTATTCTGTGAATGTGTGGAGAAGTAGTTGATTGATAGGAATCCACTAAGGTTGACCATAGATGGTTTGAATCTCATCCGGTTCAACAGGGACCGGCTGAGATTCAATGCATTGATTGGCAGACTTTGCGTACCCAAGTCGATCCATTGTGTAACTTGGGTACAACCAGCATATTGGATAGCTCCACCGGAGGGATTCCGCCATCAACACTGACAGTGTTGCTGGAGAAATCAAATGATTTTCTTTCCCTGCAATGGGAAAATTGCATCATCTATGGCCTGCCTTGCCATTCACAGAATGCAAAGTATTGCTGGAGTGTAGCAATAGGAACTCACAGTGCTGGAAGATAGCTACTCAGGGCAGTATCCGATGGCTGTGAGGAGACACTACAAGGATGATCTTTAGCAAAAGCAGCTGCCTGCAGGTAATGGGATGAGACCAATATACTTAATTTGTTGGTATGGTGCTAGATCCCCAAAAGAAAGAAATAAAAACTTAATTTATAACCTTTTTTCCAAAAAGAAAAGAAAGTGATGCTGTAATTATGAGATAAGAAATGTTAGCTGGAGTTAGATTTAAATGTATTTACCTATTACTTACAGGGTGACAGCTCTGATGTGTAATTTTACTGCAAAAACAAACAGTTTTGTAAACCCATTATAGGAAGTGGAAAAATAAAGGATCTAATGGCAGGATCAACAAGTAATAAAACTATATTATTGAGGCGACTGCCGCTATGAACTGCTGTGCTAATGCTAATGACGGATTGCACCATATGTAATTTTTTCCCATAAAGTTTTTATTGAAGTTTTATATAGTACAACATAATGTGAAACATCTTCCAAAGTATAATAACAGAGAATAGAAATATACATTCTGTTGCAAACATCCATTGCAAAGTGATGGATGAGCCATAGAAAATTGGCAGACTTTTGCCATGTAACTTAGCATCACTTCTTTGTGTATGCAAATCTGTCATAGTGAATAATTCTACAACCATGGGAGTGTGAAGGTGGGCTGTCAGTATTGGGGTGAAAGGGTAAAAAGAGTGGACGTCCCTGCAGCTCTAATAAGTAGCCATAAGCATGGTCACAGGGAAGAAAAAGGGAGGGATAAAAACAGGAAATGAAAAAAGGGGGAGGAGGTGAGAAGTAGGGTATGTAGGGTTATGGAAAGAAGGAAGCAGAAACTAGAGTGGAAGACGAAAACACAAGCTAGCGATTACAGTAAAGCTAAAGAATGAGAGAAAAATAAAATATTGATCTAGTCTATCTCTCAACTCCCCCCATCCTCTATCATCTCTAAGGCATGTCCTCCCATCATATATGCAATTTTTTTATTTTGCCCATAGCTCTACTTTAAAGCCTAGTACACACGGGCCGAATGTCGGGCAGCATTGGCCAGACATTTGGCCCGTGTGTACGGCAGCCGGTCCTCCAGAAGCCGGCAATTCGGCTGGCTTTTCTCGAAGGGTCGTGACCGAAAAAGGTCTGCCGACCTGCTCCCTATCAGCACTTTTAGCCATTGGCTGAGAGCACTGACCATAGTGTTCTGGCGGGGGGTCGTCCCCCTGTCAGAACACAATAGGACAGCAGGGGAGATTTCTGCACTAACATCTGATTGTGTTAGAGGACAATGTAAATGTATCATTTGTCTCTCTTAGTTAATGTTGTTTTTTATAAAATAATAATGGGGTATTGCTATAGATACAATGCTTGTTCATAGATACAAATAATGATTTGAAAATTTGAAATGATTTGATGCAATTTGTTGCAATTGCACATTGACTGTAGTATTCAAACTTCATATATTTTTCAGTACAGCTCAAACAATCCTTTTGTTTTGCAGTCTCTGTCTCTTCCTCCTGTGTGCAGCCTGCGTGATTTTAGGCCGAGCTCTCTGATTTTGTTACAAAGTGACACATCCACACTTGTATTAAACAGCACCTTTCTACAGAGCCAATCACAAGGGGCTTTCAGAATAAAGCTGATAGGTAAGTGTTGTTTTTGAAAACTTTTCTATATATTAAAGATTAAGTTTAGTTGACTTTTTTTCTAAATCAGCACGTAGAGCCATACTTATACTGAATGAGAAGCATCCCTTATGCTGATGACTCCTGTCCCAGCTGAAATTTTCCATTCTCTGCCTCCCACATACCCCAGCAGTGGTAATCTTCCAATGCTGTGGGGGTTATAAAAAGTGTCTGGGCCTGTCATAAGTTCTCATCAAGAGTGCGACTGTGCCCTCCCTTTCTGCACCCCTCCTGCAATTATAGAATTTGTATTAACGCTTCTAGCAATGAAAATCAAACTATGAATGGATGACAGCTAAATGAATAAATGATCCCCCTACTTCAGGTTGGGTCTCTGCTTGAATCCTTTAGCTCCCTCATTATGAATTTTAGTGCCAACTTTAACTTCTGGGCAGGTTTGTTTCCTCGGACTCCTGGTGGCATCACTGCCCAAACACCATGTAAATATGGTGAATTATGCAATTTAGAATGCCCATCATCTTCGATAGTAGAGCCAGGCACAATGATTCATAAACTATGGTTCCTTACCAGCTTAATTTTTCATAGAGATGTTTCTCCAACTAGGCCATTTGGCATGTAAATGTTGTGTAGCAGGGTGCTATATTTAAGGGAAGTATCTGAGTGGTAATAAGGCTCAGATACACAAATTGTTAGGGTCCATGGACCATTTCTGTCCCTGGGAGATAGTACTGATGTGCAGTTCCCTGGGGCCTATAGGTGGCGCTGTTGCCATAGTCCCGGGTTGAACCACAGTACAGGGTTATGCCTTTTCTTGTCCCCTCTTGACAGCAGTGTGGCGGGGCGGGGAACCTGCTGTGCCTTTCGGGAGAGGGTATAAAAAGGGGCGGCCATCTTCCAGAGGGGTTGTCGTCGTCGGTCACGCCCAGGCACCTTAGGCCTGGGTGTGTGTGTCACCTCCGGGTGTCCTAGGCCCGGAGGCCTGGGCGTGTTTTGTTGCCACCGGGTGCCCTAGGCCCGGAGGCGGAGTTGCTGTTCCACCCCAGACACCTTCAGTCTGGGGTGAGGTACTAAATAGGAGGCCCGGGGCCCAGCAACCTTCGGCTGAGGTCCGCTAAGGATCGAGAGCTCCCAGGGTACCGCCTTGCGAGGGGACCCGTATCTTGGATCGAGGAGGCCAGGGAGGTGACCCTTTCTGAAGACCCAGCGCAGAGTCGTGGTGACAGTGAGGGCCTCTGGTAACTCTCCGGAGGGATGTTTTTCTCTTTGACATGGGCCAAGTTCTTCAAGAAGGCAGTGCATGTTCTGTAGGTCATAGTGGCAGTGACTCTACGCACACCAGGTCAGTGGCAGTGACCAAATAGGGCAAGGCCCTGTTCACCCGGTCAGTGGCAGTGACCATCTTCAACAAGTCAGTGGCAGTGACTTCCATATTCATTAGGTCTGTGACAAAGATCGCACACCAAACCTGTTCGTGCATATCAGAACAGTAAGAGAACCAAGATTTGAGTTTGTGCCTGGACCTCTCTCCCACCTTATCTGACCTGTGTCTCGTCTCAACCTGTCTGCTCTTAAAGGGACTATTTATTATCCATGTGAAATAAATACAGAAGTTGGACTTTCAGTTGGTGTGGACAGTGGCTTTACTGGGGAGAATTAAGGACTTGCTTCTGGCCAAGCCAGAAGTGAGATCAGCTCGGGAGGATTCAAACACCAGCCGCAGGCAGGCCCGAGAAAACTAACACCGCTCAACCTCCCCATCCAGGAGGGTACGGGCTTGTAGTGCGGTGTGCCTCAGTCTTTCCTGCGGAGGAGCCAAATAAAGAAAAGCAGGTAAAGCCTGGGGTGGGTGCACTATAGTTGGCACTTGGTTAACTTTATAGGAGGCCATTACAAACTCTTGGGCTTAATGTCAAAATTTCAGACCCACTAATTGGGATTTTTTAAATTTACAGTTAAAGAAGCTTTATTTCAACTTTTTACACCTTCTTAATAAATGTCATAATAGAGCCACAAAAATAAATCTTTAGAATAAGTGTTTTCCCATTTATCTGTATCACCTACAGCTAAATCCAGCAGGCATACTTGTCATTTATGAGAGTTTGGGGTTATTGGTGTAATTCTTCCCTATCCTCAGAATATCTAAACCCAAGAACCAGATTTTTGAGATTTTTCAGGATCTTTTCCTTTATTTTCACCTAGCGATCCTACCAGCCACATACTTCCTGTGCTAGGGTGACCACGCTTATTTTGCGTACTGAATCTATAGAGAAGCACCACGGGACAGGTCTACAAACTCCTTTCCCTCTCCTATTCTTTTCAATCTTCTGGAATATATTTTGCTCTCTTAAAATGTTTTATTCTGTTAATACTAATTAATACAGTCTTGCTGCTGTCTGTGAGGTATGTGATATACCGTAGTGACATGTCCATGAGTAAAACACATTTTAAAATTAAACATCTGATTTTCCTAGCCAGATCCAGCCATGAATATGGTGAAGAAGTGAAAGTGGTCAGCACCTTGCCTCCACCAGAGATGCCAAGCTGCAGTGTCTATCCAGAAGAAGGTTCTGTACTGACCAGTTTCCGGATCTCCTGCCTTCCTCCTTGTGCTCAAACTGAATCTTGTTCTAGAGATGATCGTATATTCCTCACTTATTGTTTCTTCCCCAAGCCAAGTAGGTGTTACCTACAAGAAATGTTTGTACATGTATAATAACTCATTTCGGTTCATCTTTTCTAGCCTTTGTGTGTGGTATACTGTTTAACATCTGTAAGAGCCCTTTCACACTGGGGCGGTTTGCAGGCGCTATTTTGCTAAAAATAGCGCCTGCAAGCCGAGCCTAAACAGCGGCTGCTGTTTCTCCAATGTGAAAGCCCCGAGGGCTTTCACACTGGAGCGGTGCGCTAGCAGGACGTGAAAAAAAGTCCTGCTAGCCGCATCTTTGGAGCGGTGAGAGGAGCGGTGTGTTTACCGCTCCTACACCGCTCCTTCCCATTGAAATGCATGGTACACCGCGGTAATACCGCCCGCAAACCACGGCTGTAGCCGCGGTTTGCGGGTGGTATTAACCCTTTTTTGGCCGCTAGCGGGGGTTAAAACCGCACCGCTAGCGGCCGAATAGCTCAACAATCCCGACGGTATAGCGCCGCTAAAAATAGCGGCGCTATACCACCACCGCACACACCGCCCCAGTGTGAAACCGGCCTAAAGGACAACATTATGGGGTTGATTTACTAGGCAACTAGGCTGTGCACTTCACCAGGGAAGTTGCCCCTTGCAAAAGAATTTGCCCTAGAGTTTAGTGAATGTGAGGTTTCACTTTGCAAAGAATAACCAATCACGTGCATGGGAAATAAGAAAACAGAATTTTTGTTTGAACATGATTGGATGAAGGAAGTTAGCAAAGCGTCACCTCATTTACTGAGCTCTTGGGAAATTACCTTTGCCAAGCACATATTCCCTTGTGAAGTGAACAGTTTATTTACCTTAATAAAACCCTTTGGGGTTGATTGACTAAAAATGGGTGCACAATCTGTTGCAGCTCTGCATAGAAACCAATCAGCTTCCATTTTTTTTGTCAAACCTTTAATTGAACAAGCTGAAGTAAGCCCTGGTTCACACTGGTGCGATTTGACATGCGTTTTGACATGTCAAATCGCATGTCAAATCGGCTGCTTTTGCCGGAAATGACACCGATTTCAAAAAGTAGTTTCTGTACTACTTTTTGCGATTTCGGGCCACAATTTACATTGACATCTGTGCAGAAACCTGCACAGATGTCTCTATAACTGCGGCCGAAATCGGGACTGACAGGCGGGAGTGAAAACGTGCGAGTTCAGCTGAACTCGCACGGCTTCACTCCCGCAGCCCAGTGTGAACCTGGGCTTTGATGCTGATTGGCTACCATGCACAGCTGCACCAACTTTTGTACTCTCCAGTTTTAGTAAACCAACTCCTATATGTTTGAAATCTGCCCTCCATGTGTGCGTGGGCTCTGGTTTCCTCTTACAACAACAAAAAAAAAAAAACATAATTACATAACTTACATAAGTTAAATTCTTTCACTGAAAATGTTCCTGCTGTGTGTATGAACATTACACTTAATAACCGTTTTACCTGTGGTGACTTTTGTGAATTTTTAAGCTTTGCCTGAAAGGACATAGATGTAAATCTCACGGTCCTATATCAAAATTGTGGTTTGCTCTCCCAGTTACCTTTCTTTTTGTTGGAGATACAACAAACCTTCAGCTTAGCCTATTGACTGCAGTTCAGAAAAAGGACACAAGATGTCGCTAATGCTCAGTGATATGCTATGCTATGTATTTTTCTATGATGTGTTGTATTTCCTGTACATAGTGATGTACTTGTTGGTTTCTTTTTCCTGTCTGTGTTCTTCTTACCATGTGAGGATACATCTTTGCTAGTGTGGTTATGTTCCAATAAAGAAGCCAGTTCCTGTTACTCCACAACGTCTGATCTGAATTGACTCCGCTGCACCTATCAATCGTACTTTGCAACACTTTTGCCCCGATGTTGTTAGTTTACTAAGTGCCTTGACAACTATGGTGTTACCTGTCAAGTAGGACATTTAGCATCAGAGCGGTTAGTACTCTAATAGGTGCAAAATGCTGCATAGAGCAGTGGTTCTCAACCTTTTAGTGCCGTGACCCCTTGATAAAATTTCCCAAGTTGTGGGGACCCCTAACAGTAAAATAATTTTCCTAGCGTGGGTTGTCAGCACCCAAGGCAAGACAAGTAATTTGCGCCCCTAACCCATGGAAATTTAGCGCTCCCTGAGCTCCTCCACTCGTACAATATTAAAACCTCATATGGTACATTTTAGGATATACCACTCTTTCTCTTTGTTCTCCTTTCTTTCCCTTTTATCTCACGCTATCCTAATTTCTTTTTTTTTTCTCTCCCATCCCTCTCTCTAGCCTTCTTTCTTGTTTTTTCTCTTTATTCTTTCTCTCCCTTTTTTTTTCTTCCTCTCCCTCTTTTCCTCTCTCTTCCATGTATTCTCTATTTTTATTCCTTCTCTTACTCTTTGGTGGGGGGAATGGGATGAGTGACAGTGCTGGGGGGGGGGGGTTCTGATCACCCTTAGGTGCTCTTGATCAAGGTCATCTGCTGATCTGAGAACTGTAGAGGGGACTATTAATGGCAACTCTAATCACAGGTAGTGTTACCTACCCACTGTGTCTCCGACTTTGTGGTGTCTCATAGCAGTGACACCTATGCTGAAATCAGGAGATAGGGTCTCCTCCAGCCCTTCCCACCTAACATTCCTCACCAGTCAGTGGATCTCTAGTCTCTGCTCCCCAGCCATGCCGTGAACTGAGTGGGCGGCTGTGAAGAGGCTGAGTGGGCTCCAGGAACAGCCCAGCTGGGCAGCCGCAAAAAGGCTGGGAGAGAGGTGCAGGCTTCAGGAACAGCCCAGGATTTGGTGACCCCTGGCAAATCATCATTTCACCCCCGAGGGGGTCCCCGACCCCAAGGTTGAGAACCACTGGCATAGAGGGCAGGTAACATGATTTTAACAGATAAAGAAATGGGCTGATCAGCACGCCTAAACTGAAGATAGTATAGAGGAGTACTTTTCAGAGATAAAATATTCTCGCAAGAAATAAAGATATCCCCCAACCGTCCCCCCAAATAATTCTCCAAAAGACACATTTTAGCCCTCTTTTTTTACGCTATCTAGAAAATGCTTGTTCTGGTCCCTAAATATTAGCTTGACATGAGCTATGTGTATCTGCAGAAATAATAATCATAATAGCCAAATCACAACTGCAGACAGTCTACAGTATACCCTGATTATCGTGCTACTTCTCTGTTTAAATTGGGATAAGATTAAACACACAACACAACAGACACACCTGCATACCTAATGCACACTTTACACACATAAGTCTTTGCAATTGACACTTCCTGTCCACATAGTCCATAGTAAACACCCCGGCACTACTCAATGTCTCCTTCCCAGCACTTACCCTGTACTTTCTTTTGTACCATCTCTCCCACACATGTTCTTTGATGCAGATCACACAGCCATGGAGACAATGAAGTTTATTTAATAAAGGCAAATAGGCTGTAATGTAATAATGTTTTACTTTACATGTGAATTTCTCCCAGAGCTTAGTGAATGGGGCGAAGTTTCACGTTGCAAAGAATACCCAAACATATTCAAGGAAAATTTAAAAACACAGCATTTTTGCTTGCAAGTGATTGGATGATGGAAGCCAGCTGAGCTTCACCTAATTCGCCAAGCTCTGCCAAACAAAGTGCAGCTTCCCTTGCAAAGTGAACAAGATATTTGCCTTTAATTAATCAACCCTAATGAAAGAAGCTAATAAATAATACCAGGGGTGGGAATAATTGCCTTGTTTACTTACTCTATGATATCTGAAGCAAGCATTGACTCTCTAAGTCAGGCCAGCTCCAAGCACTTTAATTTTTGAGCGTTGGAGTTTTCTTTTGGCTTTAGATTTTTACTTTTTGCCTTTTTTTAACATAAAAAAAGACTGTCGCCTTCAGTGAGTCCGCTATGGCTGGCAGCAGTGCTAATGTTGTCTCTCTGCTCCTTCGGCGCACTTTGCCATTTACAAAGTATGGCTTATAATGATAAGGTGACCAGATTTTTAAATTGAAATCCGGGGACATATTTTTTTTTTTTACTAGTAATGGCGGCAATTAGCGACTCTCTACCCGTCGCCGCCGCTCGCTTCGCAGCCTGTCAAGTCTTACTCTCCGGGTCCCGGCTACTACTGGGTGGGGAGAGGAGGAGGAACACTCCACCAGGGAAGTCAAGGAGATAAGCAGGCGGCTGGCTGGGACTTGAGCCAAGGCAGAAGAACATGTGAGCGGAGCTGAAAGCACCTGAAACTGAAGAAATATTCCCTCCACTCCGACCAGCAAATGATCATCAGAAAGGGGCACAGATAATGGAAAAAAATACACCCCCCCTAAGCTAGTAGGAGCGGCAGAGCGGGGGGGGGGGGTAATTCCGATTTTATTTTTTATTCTGCACTGACTGTCTCTGAAATTGCCTGAGCCCCTGTTCAAATCCAATCCGGGGACAAAACCGGGGACAGATTTGGTCCAGGGACAGTGTCCTCAATCCGGGGACTGTCCCCTGAAAACGGGGATGTCTGGTCACCCTATATAATGATGCTTCAGCTGGCCCCACTGATGGAGCAGAGGAAATCTCCAGATTGCAATCCAAAGCTATAAAACAGCCTTTCTCATCAACTAGGCTTCCTCCAGTGCTTGCTAAGGATTCCTTGAGCTGTGGCTGATTGACCTCCCATTTGATTGTGACTGCATAGCTGTAGGACCATTGCCACCTGGCAAAGCCAGAAGCATGACACTAATTACAATGTAGCTGTATGTAAGGGTGGAATTCTATGGAAACAGGTGTATTTGTACTCAGAGTCTCTGCGTGAGACATGGGTAACGAACGTGGAGAATGACATGTGAACAAGACCTGGAGTGTGCCAAAGGTCACGTGGTCGGTATGCCTAAAAGGGGGCATACCCAAACAAGACATGATAAAGGAGAAATCAAAAGGGGCCGGGAGGGTGGGGAAACAAGAAGGGTCCGGCCGTGGGAGTAAGGAGAAGGAGGGAGGGTTTAAATACCCCCCGACTCCTCCTACAAACTCAGGCCAGCCTACGGCCGGCCTTCCCATTTGTACTCAGAGTCTCTGCGTGAGACATGGGTAACGAACGTGGAGAATGACATGTGAACAAGACCTGGAGTGTGCCAAAGGTCACGTGGTCGGTATGCCTAAAAGGGGCCAAAAAGAGGACACTAGAGTGAGTATTAACAGATTTTATTGCCGTAACAAAACATCAATCAGTCAGTCAGATGCATGAACGCACGAGCCATCTCCACCTGAGGATCCGGTATGTATCTGCTGAAACAAGTTGAATTCCACCTCCCCAACTTCCTGATGACATGAGCAGGGATCCCCTGGCGTGAAGCCGCAGAGGCCGCCCCAATCCTAAATGAGTGCCCCGACAGACTAGCCGGGTTCAAACCCAGGTTGGACCACAACGTGCGGCAGTGTTTGGAGAACTGTGATGCTGTGAGGGGAGCCACCGGGAAAGGAAGCAAGGGACTGTCCCTGGGTTTGTCGCCGATCAGCGCCATGAGCTGATCCAACACCAACACCGGGCACCACGCACCGCCGGTCTTGAAAAACGAAACATCCGTGCCAGCCCCGAACTGCTGAGTCTTGCAGGCTGATAGGTGTAAAATGTAACGGTTCGGATGCCTGACCAGTTGTCCTCCCGTGAGGGTCCGGGAACCAGGCCCGGAACGGGAAAACTCACCTGGCCTGAGGAACCCAAAGAAAGCCAGGTAAATGGCAGCCTTGAGCACCATGCTGAGAAGCCTCCCAAAAGGCAGTGCATCCAGCAAACCAGACATACTCCGGAAAATATGCCCCGTGACCGGGAGTCTGCAGATGGTGGTCGGAGGACAACTCCTCCGGATGCCCCTCAAAACAGCCTTGATGGCATGGGCAGAGAAAATGGAAAGCCGATTTGGATCCTGCAAGGACAAATGGTGCTGAACCCCGGCAAGATATGTTTTGATGGTGCCATGAGACAACCTGAGTTTGGTATGACAGTAAGCAACAAAAGCCAACAAGTAACGGACATCAGGGCAGTTATCACACGGGTGCTGTGCCTGGAAAACCTGAAAGGACTTCCAAGCTGAGGTGTAAGCCTTCCTAGTGTTGACCGACAATGAAGCCCCGACTAAGGCTGCCGCCTCCAGCCAATGGGAGTTTAATCCAGCATCAGAAGGGAAGCCTGCGGGGACGGCGTGGCACATGCGTCGGCATTCGGGCCCTGCTGGTAAAATGACGGAAAGTTAAGCCGGGACAGCGCATCAGCCGCCACATTGTCCACCCCACTGATGAACTTACACTGGATGTGAAAATGATATTGCAGGGATAACCAAATTAACCTACGAACGAAAGACATGATGACCAAGGACCGTGATCTGCCTTTGGTGATAATCTCCACGGCTGCTTGATTGTCCGTGGAGAAAACCACCGTCTGCCCTGACC
This sequence comes from Rana muscosa, assembly GCA_029206835.1. NCBI lineage: Eukaryota > Metazoa > Chordata > Amphibia > Anura > Ranidae > Rana > Rana muscosa. The sequence goes on along the minus strand of CM055119.1, from coordinate 367,244,786 downwards.
ACGAACTACCCCAAACCCAAGCTGCAGCCACTATGGGAAAAATTTCAAATAAGGCAGATGAATCCGTGAAACCTGGGATGGCCAACATGTCATCTGGCCAAGGCCCTGCCAACCAGTGGGTGCCAAAAATGGCCGCATAGCCCACAGTGGCTGCCGCGTCAGTTCCAACCTGAGGGGAGGAACTGGACTCCGCCGGAATGAACATGGTGACCCCATTCCAACATCGGAGGTACTCGTCCCACATGCGAAGGTCAGCCAACGCTACAGCATCCAGCTTGACCCGTGAATCTGAATCCGGGGCTGCTGGCAACAATGCCAATAACCTGGAAATGAAGGATCTCCCCTGCGGAATGATCCGCATGGCGAAATTCAACATGCCCAAGAGAGACAACAATTCCACCCTGGTACAGACCTTCGAGACTGAAAAGGCATGGATACACTCCCTGATCCTGGTGAGTTTGTCTGCCGGAAGCTTGGCCAGCAAGGACTCGGTGTCCAGGACAATCCCCAAAAAGGTGAGTGCTGATGTCGGGCCCTCCAACTTCTTGGTTGCCAGAGGCACGTTGAGTGCTAAAAAAACCGCCAGCAACTTCTGCAAATCAGTGGGGATTTGCTGAGGACTCTCAATGAGGAGGAAGTCATCCAGATAATGAATGACCTCATGACAATGCTCTACATGGATGAGAATCCATTCAAGAGCTTGGGCAAAAACATCAAACAACCATGGACTACTCTTGGACCCGAAAGTGAGTCTGGTGGCAAAATAGTACAAACCTCTCCACTTTACCCCATGCCACTGCCAGAGTGACGGCATGATCGGGAGGAGTTTGAAAGCATCAGCTATGTCTGCCTTGGACAGCCAAGCCCCCCGTCCCACCTTGATGATCTGTTGGATGGCCTGGTCTACAGAAGCATATCTCAAGGAAAACTCCTCAGACGGGATTAACGAATTAAGACTAGGCACAGCGGAGCAATGAGGGGCGGACAAGTCGTAAATCAATCTTAATTTATTAGAAAACTTCCCCTTGACCAACCCCAGCGGATTGACCCTCCAACACTGAAATGGAGACATGGAAAAAGGACCAATGACAAACCCCTTGTCAAGTTCGGACTGGAGTAAGGTGTCCACCGCCCCCACATCCACTTCACAAGACCTAAGGTTGGGACTCTCGAATGTGACCAACGGCAAGGTGATGAACCCGGTGTGGAAGCCCCGTGTGAAACCTTCCACCAAAAAGGGGCATAGCTCAGTGGAAGGGTGAGAGGACAAGCAGTCCTGCAAAAACCCAATATTGACGCGGCTCAGTCAGCTGTGCTTGCCTTGCCTAAGCGAACAGGATGATTTAGGATGGGCCCTGAAACAGCCTGAGCAGATGTGCAACAACCGGCACTGACTATAATCACACACACCGTGGTTAAAATTGTTGCAAATAGGTGACCTCCCCAGATACTGGATGGGCCGACCCAATTTGTCCACGGTAGCTGCCTGGGTAGGTGCTGGTAGTGAAGCGGGGAAGTCTCTGGAAGTGCCTGGCAGGACTGGAGGTTCCGCGTTGGGGCACCAGTAAGCCGTGTGTGACGATGACTGGCAGGTGGCGCAGACTGGTGACCTCAACCCCGCAAAATGACGGCAGAACAGCTCCGTATCTACGCTGCCCCAGGCTGCCACTACCTGATGCTGGGCCAACAAGGCAGCGGCTTTGGCGGAGAATGATCGGTGGTAATCATAAAACGCCGTACCCCCAAACTTGTGACCCAACTCCACCACCGCATAAAGATAGTGGTCCAGCTCCTCTCTCCTTTGGGGACTCGCCGAGCAGATGATGTCTCTGAACAAGCTGAACGCCAACACGAACTCGGGGATAGAGAGCTTGCGGTTCAACCTGTGGTCCCTGGACTTGATGATGACGGAAACGTCCCCACAGGCATACGACTTATTGTCAGCCACATCGTGAGTGGCTATCAATAAGGATGCCAGGTTGACATCCTTCCCATCAAGGATGTCTTTCCGGATGTTCCCTGGAATGAAATGGGCTGGGGTGACGGAAGGGACACTGGTACTGGTACCTGACAATGAAGGCCCAGGAACCACAGGGACCTCTGGCCCTGCCGCGACCCCAGGGACAACCAGATCCACCACAGCAGGAACAGGATCAGCCTCCAGAACCTCCACTCTGGCCCTTAAATCTTGAAAAGAGCCTGCCAGAGAGCTGAGGGTGGAGTGGATCTGAGTTAGGGATGCGGCCATGGCACGCAGGGTGACCTGCTCTGTATCAGAACTCGCCGAGGAGGGGAACAAAAGTCTAAAAAGTTCTGCTTTGCGAGCTGAAGCCGAGTGAGAGATGCCCCTGAGCCGCAACTCCGCGATCAACCTCGGAACCGTCCAGGACCTCAAGGAAGGTGTGCCGCCCTGCACTGACCCCCTCGCTGAAGAAGGGGAAACGGAGGCGAAATCCTCAATGTCCGCTGCCTGAGACATGACCTAAAATAATCGAAACAAATGAAAACAGCCTGGCAGAACTCACCACAGACCAACCACGCCAACTCCCCAACACCCAACCTCCTCTTTAAACCTAACCAACCCTAACCTGGCCCAGAATGATCACCCCCCCTCCCCCCCCCGACTAAGAGGGCCGAGTCACCTGCGGTCGCAGATAAATTAAAAACGCACACTCAGGCCCCCCAGAACCTGAAACGTGACAGGTCTAATGATTAAAAGAAATAACAGATACCACCAATTTAAAAACGAGAGATTGAGCCAACGGGTGAGGAGACTTGCCCCAAGTCAATTAAAAACGAACAACTCAACCCGCTAAGACCTAACGAAATAGGTAACCATAGTGGCGATTGCCCCTCAAGTGAAAACGAGAAAAGGATAGCCTGACGCCTAGAACCCGGACTTACCTGCACTGGGAATTTTCAACCCAACGAGAAACCTTGCGTCTGGCGCCTAGCAGCTCTGAAATAAAACGAACGAATTGGAACTGAAAGCGAATCAGAACCTCAGGACGAGGACCAAAGTCACAGATGAAGCCCAGCAAACAGAACCCCCCTACAAGACCTGAAAACGTGTCAGGCCATGCATGAACGTACCATGTAACGCATGGAAGAGAAACAACGTAAAACCCAAACGGTTGAGGAGGCTTGCCACTGACCAAGTCAATTAAAAACGAACATCTCAAAACCGTTGACACCCACAAACGTGGTGGGTGACCCCGCAGTGGAACTACGACCCTCCCCCCCTTCTCTGACCAGCCACCAAGACCCGACACAGAAATGCATGACACTTACTGAAACAACCTGAAAAGGAAAACACAGACTCTGATGCAAACGTAAAACTCGTTAACGTCCTAAAAGGGGAGAAAAAGAAACAACAGATACATGCATCAAATGACTGTGGAGGAAAATGACAGGAACCGCACATGTGAGCTTCCCCCACCTGCCCCAAAGACAACCCTGCCACCCCAAGTCAAACGCAGGGAAATGTCACGTGACGCAGCCTAGTGCAGAAATTGCATCGTGTGTGGGCATGCCCACCGAAAATCCCACATGATGAGTGGCACTGTCAGATGTGCAAACGCCCCCCCCCTCCCTACAAAAGTGACATGTGCTGCAGCAACCATCCAACCTGCCAGAAGGCATGAAGCAGGAAGTACACCCCCCCCCTGCAACATGAGCTGCAGCAACACACCCCCCCTGCAAAACAAAGAAAAGCAGCCGCAAAACAACCCCCTCCTGACAATGACCTGATGCCGCACCATCACCCCCCTCCCCCCCCCCCGGACGACATGCTGTGTAGCAAACAAAAACACACCCCCCCCCTCCTACCATCTATCTGATGCTGCCGCACACACCACCCCCCCTCCCCACCGATACCTGTACCGCCAACGAGGTGACACCGAGGGCCCACAACGATCTGCCGAGCGGAGATAAAGCGAGGAGACGACCCCTCCTGAAAGCGGAGCGAGGAGGCGATTCCTATCGCTGTAAGCCGAGCCGAGCTGGTGAAAAGAAGCGCCGAGTCCTTGGAGCCTCGTGGAGCACGAAGCCGGCGCCTGAAGATGACGTCACACACAGCGTCGTCGCATAAACAAGAAGGGTCCGGCCGTGGGAGTAAGGAGAAGGAGGGAGGGTTTAAATACCCCCCGACTCCTCCTACAAACTCAGGCCAGCCTACGGCCGGCCTTCCCATTAGCGCTTCCACCTTCTCAAATTTCCAGCTCTACTCAGTGCTCAGACTGTCAGGCTGCCGGTGCCTCTGTGTAGCATGGATCATTAGAGAAAAAAGTCAGCACTTGGGTATTAACTAGCGGTCTTCCTTTATTGAAATAACAGCTGTAAAACAGCCAATGAGTTTCGTCCTTCAGGCCTTAACCACTTCAGCTCTGGAAGATTTTCCCTCTTCATGACCAGGCCATTTTTTGCGATACAGCAGTGCAATATTTTAACTGACAATTGCGCGGCTGTGTGATGCTGTACTCACATAAAATATATGTCCTTTTTTTCCCCAAAAATAGAGGTTTCTTTTGGTGGTATTTGATTACCTCTGTGGTTTTTATTTTTTGCGCTATAAACAAAAAAAGACAGACAATTTTGAAAAAATAAAAATAAAAATAATTATTTCTGCTATAAAACATATCCAATAATAAAAAAAAAATTGAATTATTTCATCAATGTAGGCCAATATGTATTCTGCTACATATTTTTGGTAAAACAAAATCCCAATAAGCGTATATTGATCGGTTTGCGCAAAAGTTGTAGCGTCTAGAAAGTATGGGATATTTTTTTTTTTTCCTTATTCTTTACTAGTAATGGGGGCGATCATCAACTTATAGTGGGACTGCAATATTGCGGCAGACAAATCAGACACTAACTGACACTTTTGACACTTTTTGGGGACCAATGACACTAATAAAGTGATCAGCACTAAAACATATCCACTGTCACTGTCAGGATCAATGCCTTAGCTACTGACAGAACAAGGCAATCTTCCTTGTTTATATAGGAAGATCACTGTTTGCCTGTCTACTGAACAATCGGCAGGTGTCGGGGGAACATGGAGTCTGCGGTACATGTCGCTGGGCTCCCGCTGAGTTTGATCACAACAGGAGAGAGTTGGTGGCGGTGCACGTGCGCACCCCAGACCCGAAAGTGTCAGATCTCGTACTAGGTATGTGATCTTAAGCAGAGCGGCCGCCCTGCCGCAGCATATCTACAATGTGCGGTCTGCAAGTGGTTGACCAAGGCCTGATGGACGAAACGTGTTGGCTGTTTTAAAGCTGTTATGCATGTTATTTCAATAAAGGAAACCACTAGTTGATGTTACCCCTTGTGCTGACTTTTTCCTCTAGTGATCCAAGGGTGGAATTCTGACCACCACTGTAAGGGGCATTTTTGCCATTTACCCATGATGGATTGATTTTAGAAGTTTTCTCTGAGACCTGAAAATGATCTTAGGGTTCCTCTAGGGGAAAAAAGTTGAGAAATGTCACTCTAATAAAAAAGGAGCAATAAAAATGGCACATGTACCTTCAGCATAGACTAGGAGGACCAAATAATGTTGTGATTTATAAAATATTAATATTATAATAATAATAATAATTATACAGGATTTATATAGCGCCAACAGTTTGCGCAGCACTTTATAACATCAGGGAAGACAGTACAGTCACAATACAATTCAATACGAAGGGATCAGAGGGCCCTGCTCGTTAGAGCTTACAGACTAGAAGGGAGGGTCAAGTGAAACAAAGGGTAGTAGCTGTCGGGGATGATCAGGTGGACAAAATTAAAATACAGTTGTTAGGTGTGGGTAGGATAGGCTTCTCTGAAGAGGAGGGTTTTTAGGGATCCTCTAAAAGCTAATAGAGAAGGAGATAGATGGACAGATTGGGGTAAGGAGTTCCATAGGCTTGGAGAGGCTCTGGAAGAGTCCTGGAGACGAGCATATGAGCAGGTGATGAGAGAGCTAGAGAGCAGGAGGTCTTGAGAACGAAGAGAACGATTGATTAGGTTGGTATTTAGAGACTAGGTCAGTGATGTAGCTGGGGGCAGTGTTGTGGATGGCTTTGTAGGTAGTTTTTAGTATTTTGAATTTAATTTGTTGGGTGAACGGAAGCCAGTGGAGGGATTGACAGAGAGGAGTAGCAGTGACAGAACGGTTGGTAAGTTGGATGAGTCTGGCAGCAGCATTCATGATGGACTGAAGGGGGGATAAAATTTGCAGAGGCAAGCCAATGAGGAGGGAGTTGCAGTAATCGAGGCGAGAGATGACCAGGGAGTGAATTAGGAGCTTTGTTGTGTCATTGGTTAGAAAGTGGCGTATTTTTGAGATGTTGCGGAGGTTGAGGCGGCAAGATTTGGACAGTGATTGGACGTGAGGCTTAAAGGAGAGGTCAGAGTCCAGGACTACTCCTAGGACCTTGGCATGTGGGGATGGGCTGATAGTTGTGCCATCAATTTTGACAGAGAGATCGGGGGGGGGGGAGGCACGTGGGGCAATACTTCTTTAATACTTCAAAAAGACTAATACAAAGAACATTTTAATATTATGCTACAATAGTAAAAAAAAAAAGAATCTTGAAAATGATGACTCTGAACTAGATACATTGAACAGTTTACTTGAGCTCAGTCATGAAGATACTTGTCAACTAAACAAATTGCAAATCTCCTTTATATCAGCAGAATTAGGATTTCGGGGATAGAATTGGAAGAACTGCTTAATAAGCACAATGTTTCTTTAAATGTCACATGGAACCCGGAGAATTCTGAATAGAGTTCTCTATTTTTGAGCTGTGACCTTTCGTCCACAGCCACATACACAACATAAGGTTAACAGAAGTCACAGAGTGGGTCAGGATGCAAGTACAGACGTACAATCATCTACAACAGTCAATTGACTGATGATTTACATCTATTTATTTAAAGCTAAGTCAGGTTAGACTGGCACATGGAGCTCTGTGGATTTACATTAAGAATGATTGAATTTTTTAAACTGCACGACATCGGTATTTCCTCAGTCTAACATCATTATATAATGCAAACCGCTCTGCAACAGGGGAGCCAAGGATCATATCAAATGTAGGTTTGTAACCACAGGGATGTAATCCTAAATTAGTATAGCTCCCAACTGCCCCTGATTTTAAGGGACTGTCCCTGATTTGGAGCAATGTCCCTCTGTCCCTCTTTCCTCTTTATTGTCCCTCATTTTGGTGTGGTCTATACAGTTATATATAAAATACACTTTTTATCCATCAAAAAGTGTTTCCCAGTGCTAAACCTTTCATCCAATTTCTAAATTGCTGCATTTGTAAATTCTAAAAGCCAATAAAAAGGAACAGTACTGGTAAAAAAAAGCATGTGTGGGTTCACCCAATCATTTTTTTTACATTTCTCCTTTAAAGGGGGCGTGGCAGGGTGTGTGTCCTATGCCTACATATATTTGCTAATAGGTGTCCCTCATTCCCATCTCATAAAGAGGTATGAATTAGTGCTTACAATGCCAAATGTATTGATGACCAGAAGATGGATTACTGAGTCTATAGACTCATTTGGCTGCCATGGGTTCCATGAGAAGAGAGGAGCAGGGTTCCATACCTATTCTCCTGTCTGTTAAGTGGCGAGAGAGAGATCCAGTACTTGGCTTAAATCAAAAAAGGCAAAATGGCACTGGCACACCATGTGTAACAAACAAAAGGGACATTTATTGTGCAACATGTCGGGGACACTGAGGATTTAACTTCGTACTCACGAAGAAATTTTCAGACGATCATCAGGTTTTTTTTTTTTTTTTTTGCATGCTAGTCTCCATATCGATCATGAAGAGGCTACAAGAGTTACGAAAATTCCTATACGACAGAATAAAAATCCAATTTGTATTGTAATTTTCAAAAGAATTTTCGTGTTTGTCCCTTCAGATAATTTCGGACAAAACCTATGTACTAATGGTCAGATTCAGGGTTGGCCCAAGACAATGTGTTGCCTGGGTCCAAGAATAAAATGCTGTCTCCCCCCCCCAAAAAAAATCACGCCCACCAAAAGGCCCCCACATCCATTTATTTATATCATGATAATTAAAACAAAAATTACAGTTATCAGGAAGTCAGATTTACATGCAACAGCACCTTGTCTATATGTAAAATTATATGACATACCATTATGTTCAATTCCAAGGGGCGGGCTAGGGCAGTATAGGGGCAAGCTAGGGCAGTATATAGACAGGCTAGGGTAGTATAGGGGCAGGCTAGGGCGGTATATAGATAGGCTTGGGTAGTATATGGACAAGCTAGAGTAGTAAATGGGCACGCTAGGGTAGTTTATAGACAGGCTAGAGTAGTTTATGGACAGGCTAGGGTAGTTTATGGACAGGCTAGGGTTGTTTATGGACAGGCTAGGGTAGTATATGGACAGGCTAGGGTAGTATATGGACAGGCTAGGGTAGTATATAGGCAGGCTAGGGTAGTATATAGGCAGGCTAGTGTAGTATATGGACAGGCTAGGGCAGTATTGGGGCAGGCTGGGGTAGTATATAGAGAGGCTAGGGCAGTATAAGGGCGGGTGGAGTGGCCCGGGGGGCAATTGTCATCATGACACACAAAACTGCTGGAAAAAAAATCTTGGTCGTCAATTTGCTGGGTAAATAGAAGAGAAGGAGAGGCGGTCGTGGTTCAACTTGCTGCCCCTCTCAAAGTACTACCTGGGTCCAAGAACCCACTGGGACCCATGGTAGGGCCAGCCCTGGTCAGATTATCATACGATCGCTTAGAAAGTGGTATTTTGCGTCGATAATCTCATTGTGCGTAGGAGGCTTTTGACATGTGCACGCAGGAAATTTTCATTTGGTGTCGGATGCATTTGTTCATTGAAGAATTTAGTTTCGTCATATTGGTTATGTTTACCCGATTTGTTTTTTTTTTAGTATCTTTGGCATTCGCTTCGTATATTCGGGTGAATTCAAAAAAAGTTGCACTTTTTTACGGAAGATTGCTATATATTGCTATATATTTGATTAATTATTGAATCCCATCGAAAGGATTTAATATTTTCAGATGTTAGTGCAACCCACTAAGGGAAATCGCATGACCTCATTGGACAATATCAACTGGCGCCATGTGTATCCGAATTAACGATTGGAACGAAATTCCTATCTATTCGTTATCCGAAACCAAATAATCAAATGAATTTGAAAATTGAATTATTTTCCCATGGGCCCAAACTAATATCGCATCATGTGACATCATCCAAAAGAAACAAATGAAACGGATGCATTTGTTCATTTCGGTATTAATGTTTTTGTTGACATTCATTACTATGTTCATTCGGGGATTCGTATACATCCAAATCTCCGGGGAAAAAAAATTATTCATCCAAAAAACAAATAGAAACCAATGTCCATGTTTCCTGAGGAAGGGGTCCTCAGTGTCCCGAAATGTTGCTTATTTCTGTGACTATTGTTTGTTATACAGTGTGTGCTGGTGATGTTCTGCATTTTTGATTGGGTCTGTGTGATGGCACCATCGTTTGTTACCTTAGCACCCATCCATCCTTATATACTGTATGTTTTTACTACTACAAGGAGTGCACTGAATAAAACTGATTTCCAGTACTGGATCTAACTTTTATTTTGAATTTTGTTAGAAAAGCTCCTATTTGTTTGGGGTTATTTGTGGGAAATGTTTTTAGTGTTTTTGTTGTATAATGAAAATTTTTATAAAAATTATTTGATTTAAAAAAGAAAAGCTCCTACACACACACACAAAAAAAAAAATTCACAGATTTTTCTATCCTTATTTGTTGTAGAATCGCAGCTGTACTGCGGCCCAAATGGAGAACTCCCTTCTGTGTATTTACCACTCGGAGAAGAAGAAAATGACTTTGTTCTAAATATCACTGTTACTGTCAGCAACAACTTTGGTCAATTTGTCGGCACCACCGTCAATGTTAAGGTGCGGGGTTAATTTACAATGTATGAATTAAAGTGGTATAAACCCAAAACCAAAAATAGAAAATATTGCAGCTTTCCAATTATTAGATCTGGTGGCTGCATTCGTTTTTCTTTTTGGCTTTTCCACCTCTGCTTTTACCTTGTCATCTGGCCAGTAACACACCTCCTGTATTAAGGCCCGTAGACACGGTCAGACTTTTTGCCAACAAACTTCAAAATGAGCACGTTTTCCCAAAAATCCAACCATGTGTACGCTCTATCGGACAAACTTTTTCGGTTTTCATCGGACAAAAGTTCGCTCTGCAAACGGACAAACTTTTCGGCAACTAAAGTCCGATGGTGCAAAGTCCTATCGTGTGTACAGAAATCCATCGGACTTTTGTCCGAAGTACAAACACGCATGCCCAGAACCAATGTTAAAATCAACCAACAATAGCAGAAGTTGACCAAAGGGTGGCGGTAAATAGCAGAAAAGAGCAGAAAAACCACGTGATGTTGGGAAAGTTTTGGGAAAGTTTGCAGAAAAGTCCTGCCGTGTGTATGCTATGGGTGTGCCCGGCCAACTCCGTTCGGACAAAAATCCACGGAAAAGTTTGTTTGAAGTCTGACCGTGTGTATGAGGCTTTAGAGTGCCTACATTCTGGGTGAAAAAGCGCAGGGACAGCAGTAATATCAGTTTGGGGGGAGGGCAGTGTAAAGCCTCGTACACACGGTCAGACTTCAAACAAACTTTTCTGTGGATTTTTGTCCGAAGGGAGTTGGCTGGGCACACTCATAGCATACACACGGCAGGACTTTTCTGCAAACTTACCCAGAACTTTCCCAACATCAAGTGGTTTTTCTGCTCTTTTCTGCTCTTTACTGCCACCCTTTGGTCAACGTCTGCTATTGTTGGTTGATTTTAACATTGGTTCTGGGCATGCGTGTTTGTACTTCGGACTAAAGTCCGATGGATTTCTGTACACGCGGTCGGACTTTGCACCATCGGACTTTTGTTGCCGAAAAGTTTGTCCGTTTGCAGAGTGAACTTTAGTCCGATGAAAACCGAAAAAGTTTGTCCGATGGAGCGTACACACGGTCGGATTTTTGGGAAAACTTGCTCATTTTGAAGTTTGTTGGCAAAAAGTCAGACCGTGTGTACGGGCCTTTAGATGTACTAGCAGATTTGGATACATGAACCAATTGAAGCCAAACTCCAGCTCACGCTGCAGTTAAACAAGCAGTTAAAGAAAAAAAAATAATTTTCTTTTGGAATAAAGGTTTTACAAGAAAAACTACACTGCTGGCCGGTTCACACGGCTGCGATGCGGGAACCCTGTGAATCCACTGCGGGTTCCCGCATTGCAGGTTTCCCGGCGGCAGTGTCAATAAAAAGTTAATGACACCCCCAAATTAGTTTGCAGATCCGATTCTGCCGCGCACAATAAAAAGGGTCCTGTGCGAGTTTGATGCAAATTCAGCCATACGATTTGTATGGCTGAAATCGCATTGCACAGAGATCGCATGTGATTTGCACTGCAGTGCGGTGCGAATCACATTCGAACTCTGACATTGCAGCAGTGTGAACCGGCCTTAAAAGCTGATCATTGTAAGCACCCCTGTCAGGCCCGGTTCACACTGATGCGAGTTCATACCGAATGTGATGCGTCAAAACCATTCTAAATTCGCATGTCATCCATAAAGTCATTGTTTTCAATAATGGTCATTCACATACATGCATTGCGATTCCTCTACAAATGCGATTAAAAAAAGGGACTTGTGCGAGTTTACTGCGTTGCGAATTTAGTCTCCATAGACATCAATGTAAATCGTTCTGGAATCGCATTGATGGTTCACATATGTGCGAATTGCATACTAGCACATTATGAAATACCTGAAAACAAAGCCCTCCCGCAGCTTGCTGTCAGCGCTGACAGGTCTTCCATCTTCACCCGGTCTTCCTTCCGGGTTTGCAAGCTGCGGCCATCTGATTGACCATGCCACATTGTCGTCACTCCTGCGTATGCGCACGGGAGCCACGTCTGCGGAACAGCTCTCTCAATGACGGCACGCCGTACATTGAGAGCACAGTGCGCATGCGCCGGGGACATCACCAGCCCTGCTTAGCTAAATATCTCCTACACTGTACACATTTAGGAGATATTCACTGTACCCATAGGTGTGTGCAGCCTATTGCATTAGGGTGTGCACCCCAAAGCTCAAACACATGCTACCGATCACTCACTGTGTTCATTCAGAAAGGGAAGGGGCCGTTAAATGACATACCTGTATTTACCGTCCTCTTCTCCCACGTATTGTAAAACATCCCCCTGTGTGTGCCCACAGCAGAGGAAGGGACGGAGGGAACAAGGACAGTAGGGAGGATCTGTGCTGCACAGGGTGATTAGGGTGTGCCTGGGCACACCTGGCACACCCTGTGTGCACGCCTATGACTGTACCTACAGGTATGCCTTATTATAGGCTTACCAGTAGGTATTAATACAAAAAACATCTTTACTACCATTTAAACTGTTACATATGCAGGAGAGCTTGTTCTGTTGAAAAGAAACAGATTTACTAGCCAGGACACCAGGTGAAAATAAAAGAAAGAAAGCCTAAGAAGTAAATGAATGCAGCCATCACATCTAAGACCCCATTCACACAGGGGCGACTCGTCAGGCGTCTCAGCCGCCTGACAAGTCGCGTCCCATTCTGTACAATGGAACCGTTCTAATAGGAGCGTCTGAAGTCGCTCTGACTTAGAAAAAGGTTCCTGTACTACTTCAAGACGACTTCCATTGACTTCAATACAGAAGTCATTTTTGAAGTCACCTTTGAAGTCGTCTTGAACACGCCCAGCACAGTCGCGGGACAAGTCGTACCACCCCTGTGTGAATGCGCTCTAAGAATTGGTAAGCTGCAATATAATAAATGTTTGCTTTTAAGTTTAATAACCAAACTTATTAATGGGAATTTGAAAACATATATAGTGGTACCTTGGATTACGAGCATAATTTGTTCCAGAAGAATGCTTGCAATCCTAAGCTCTCGTATATCGAAGCGAGTTTCCCCATAGGAAATAATGGAAACTCAGATAATCCGTTCCAGTGGTACTGCTAGTGTATGCAGTACCGCATGTAACCAGAGGTGGGAGGCGGAGACTTTCGGAAACACTCGGAGCTGCTCGGATGCAATAGGAGAGGCTCAGGGACACTCGGGAATGGAGTGTCTCAGTGTGTTTCCTAGTGGCTACGAACGGCTCCGAACGGCTCTGAGTGTCACCGGCGCCCCAGCACTTCTGGCCAAATGCGGTACTGCACACCCCAGAGGCTTGAATCCTGCTCGTTTTGCGAGACAACGCTCGCAAACTGAGTCAGAATTGAAAAAAAATAATAGCTTGTATTGCGAAACGCTCGTAAACCGCGTTACTCGCAATCCGAGGTATTATTGTATATAACAACTTCATTATTATAATTCACAAAACACTGTTAAATGAATGGACTTACATTTGCTTTATTTTTCCTTATATCTACCTGTTTTTTTCTTTTCTTTTTTTTTTCTTTTCACAGGTTACATATGGAGACAGTGACCCTGAGAGTCTAACATCGTTCCTTTCTGATAGGTCAGCCAGCATTTTAAAGGATGGGAGTAAAAGCCGATCACTAATCCAGCTGTATAAATCAGTGTCTTCTGTCTTGAATCAGGAAGTCCCTGGAGACAATGGCGATAGATCACTAAACAAAGACAACAAAAAAGAGGTTTGGTCAATTTTCACTCATTATAACGCCACATCAATATTTATGTATTTAATAAATAGGGAACTAACTCCATGGTCACTTATTGTTTTTAAAGGGTATAGATAGGAAAATATTTTCTAAATATTATTTTACTTTAAAATCCTTTTTACGGTGGAACCTCGGTTTAAGAGTAACACAAGCGTTTCGATTTACAAGCAACTTTTTTTTTTTAATTCTGACTCGGTTTGTGAGTGCAAGAACAGCAGAAATCAAGCTAATAGGGCCTGCAGTACTGCATTTGGCCTGAGGTGCGGGGGCGCCGGAGCCGAGCAGAGCCGAACAGCGACGATTGCAGCCGTTCGGCAATGCTCGGAAAGACACGGAAATACTCAGTTTTCGAGCCTTTCCGAGGTTTGCTGAGGTCAGCCGATGTGTCCTCGGGCCTTTCCGGCCGTTTCCGAGGCTCTCCAGCGCCCCCCCACCTCTGGCCGCATGCGGTATTGCAATGCATTGAAGTCAATGCGGAACAAATTATTTTTGTTTCCATTGACTTCAATGGGAAAACTCGCTTTGATATGTGAGTTCTTTGGATTACAAGCATTCTCCTGAAACGGATTATGCTCGTAATCCGAGGTTCAACTGTATTAAATTTAGAAAAAAGAACATAAGACAAAATAATCAAACACACAGGTAGTATTCCTGAAATATGAAAAAACATAAAAAAAATAAAAAAATCCCCCGGGGGATTTTAAATACCGTAACCCCACAATATACTAATAATTACCAACATACATCACATAAACAGGGAAAAAGGATAAAAAAAAATAAAAAAGACAAATCCTTATCTTCAAAACATGGATACCTTTTCCGATCTTCCTCCTCACTACATTCAAAAAACCACCCAGCTTCTCCATCTGTAATAATATTTTAATGTGATTAGTCTAACTATTTATAGTAGGGTTTATCTGGTAGGCTCACCCAAACAATGGTTCATGTAAATGTTTTCTTGTTTCCTATCAGCTGCGAGAAGTAATGTTAATGGCGCTCTCTACTGTTAATGTCACGTCACTACACACAGCTCTGGAGATGTCCGAGGTGCTGAAAGACATTACAGTGAAAAGCGAAGAACTGTCTTCCTCAGCTCAGGTTAGGATTACCCATAATTCAGTGTACTCACACCAGAATTTTTACACTGCTTGAAAACGTTAGCGTTAGAAAAATGTTACAACAGTTTTAACCCATTTTTACGTCTCACACTGGATGTTAGTAGTGTCTGAAAAAACAGTTGTCTGTTCATAGCGATCAGACTGTTTCCTTTATGTTGCCAGTACAGGTTAAAGCGGAGTTCCAGCCTAAATCACAACAATGGCTTTAATTATAAATGCTGCACCTCTATTACATTTTTTTTTTGTACTATTTCTGGAGTCTTTAGGCTTCACTTCCGTCCTACCTCGCCGCGGCGAGGTATATTAATTTGGAAAGATGAAGCTATTGACCAGCAAGCATAGGGCAAGTTACCATACTTTCCAATCACATCCCGGTAAATTTTGAAAAATTGAACAAGGGATGCCCATGGGATAGTGTGGATTGGAATAAATTATGGATTGCCACCAAGTATATATAGAAAAATATAAAGAATTTTATTTGTACATATTTGACATATGGATCAAAATTGTTTAAAAGCAACGAGAGAAAAGACATACACAATCATTGAAACCAATTTGCATGAGGGCACCTTCAAGTCATATAACTAGTGGTGACAAAACCGACATGTTTCGGATACTAGAGCTATATCTGTGATAGCTTCCATTATTTCCTTCTTCAAGGTTCATACAATGATTAAAAAGCAGATTGGTCTCTATAGAGGAGAGAAAAACAACATCATGTATAATGGTTATATAGTACAATATCGAGCATTAACATAGTTCCAATATTTTGAAATTCTCCCATATGTGGGCAGCTAAAGGATAAATAGTGCTGAAAAAAAAAAAAAGGAGGGAGGGGAAAAACAAGAAAAAATAAGAAAAAAATATATACAGGTGTTCATTGGAGATGCATAGATGCACATATAAAGTACATAATTATATATTTATAGGATACATTACATTTATATCAAATTTATCCATAGTATTGCATACATACATCTCAAGTGGTAACGCAAACATCAGCCGATTGGAGGGATTGTCCCGATGATGTAGAGCCCAAATGGATATAGTGCAGATTTAATGGTCGCATAGAAGAAATGCAGCGACCATATTGACACCACAACCGTGGTAACAGAGCCAGGGATATATAGCAGGGCCAGCCCAAAAAAGCCCCTCAAAGCTCACAAGGAAGCCCCAAATTGTAGCGGGGACTCGCCACAGGTCTCTCTGCAAAAACATACATATGTGAATTATAATTTGAGGATCCCATACTAACCCTGTAGACAGTTGTCCCACAACTATAATCTAGTATCTGAGCGAACTTCATACCTGTAAGAGTGACGCGAGAGCATCCACACTCTGGCTGTGCAGAAACTAACAAAGCCCGGTGGGATTTTATATAGAGCTGTGGCTTATGTTACAGCCAATCAGCTTGAGTGGCGCCAACAGGAGGAACAGGAGGAGCTCAGCCAATGAGATAGAGGGTGTGAGGCCACAACAGGGCTAAAAAGTACGTCCAACTAAAAGAAACAAATTAATCATGTATTGCAGAGAAGCTCTTACTTGACGAGACGCCGCGCGCAAGGGCCGCCCTCGGTCTAGGCGGCGTCCGGCGTCACCACGCACCCACGTCGGCGTACAGAAAACGTCAGAACGTCGGCGCGGTGACGTCAGACGTCGACCCGACCGCCAGCACAATAGAAAGGGCGGAAGTGACTCAGAATAGATTACTATGGTGTCCGCATCAGGCCAAAAAAGAGGCCAGCGCGGAGGCAACAACATATGCACCACGCCAAATGGCGCCACCGGGAGGACAGGAAACACAATTAATTGGTCAAACACCCCATAAGTAGTAGCGATGTAACAACAATGCCCTCCGTCCCATAAGTCCATAATTGTTAGGACAGGGAAAGGGAAAATATGCACATAACCGTCCATTTGCTCAAAACGCGAGCAAGGCAGCCCCCAATAATCAAAATAACTGAGGGCTGTTTTTGTGCTGGGGAGCATCAGTGGGCCAGATGAGCGGCCCCAAATATTGCCACAGACTCTGATGTGTCGGAGTACAGGGTGCCAGTGTTGTTAAATTGATTTCTAGATAATAAAGAATAAACAATATAATGAATAAACACTGATCTCCAGTGGGCGAATCATCGGGCAAATTCCATCGATTAAGTTGCTCTATCTGTATACAGTGTGTAAAGATTTATTTTAATTTTTTAATTTTTAACATCACTGCATGACGGGCATGCATCAAAAATGTTAATACATATTTTATATAGCTGTGGCGAGGTACGTCACTTCCGCTTTTCCATTGGCTCATGGGATAGCTGTGTTATCAATCCTAGGAGTCATATTGCATCCCCCACAGCTAGCATTGCATTATTTTGCGAAATTCCTTACCACTGCGCATGCGTGAGATCGGGAGGTGCATGCTGGGTAGCCAGCTGCACCTATTCCCGGAAGAGAGCACCAGCAGGCTTCAGATGCCCACAGTCACGATGGCTGCCTGCTAAATCAGCAGCATATAGTAAGTAATGAATGCTGCACAAATAATAGCAACAGCACAATAGACAACAACACATGCCAATTTGTACTCCATGAGCGGTGACTGTCATGGGGGGAATTGAAAAAAAGAAAACGTCCAGAACTCGGCTTTAATAAAAAAAATGTACGTGCGAGAAAATGAAAATTGGAATGTTAGGTACATTTTTTTAAATAAAATCTGAATGCATGCTCCCACGTCAAAGTGTGTTTACTGGTGTATGTAATGTTTTATGAAGGTGGAAGCCATGTCTGTACTGAGGGATGTCAGCCAATCCCTATTAACAATAAGCGATGAACAAGACCATGCAAAGGAAACGGCAGCAACGTATCTGTTTAATGCTATGAGTAATGTAATGGAAGCTACTGCAAAAAATGACAGTGACCCCATAAGCAAGGTAAGTCTTTTATGGGTATTTAGATAAATACAAGCTGATTGAGGAAACTTATGAAAGAATAACTTGACTTAGAATGTAGAGCAGTCTCATGCAGCAAATATGGTCAGTTAGTGAACTACTAGAGCTATTCAGAAAACATTCAACTAAGTTAATCTTTAATTTGAGTGTTCCATGTATTAGGCCTTACAGCCCTACAAATTGCTTTAGTTATAGAACAATGATCTCTCCTTTATTTATAGGGCTCTTCCACACAGGGCGGATCCGTGAAGATCCGCCAGTGAAGCTCCGCTTGCTCAGCGGGGATCGCTCCGTTGATCCCCGCTGAGCCGGCGGATGACTGGGCGGTCCTCGCACAATGTGCAGGGACCGCCCTGTCAGAGCGCCGCTCTCCCCTATGGGGGATCGGATGACGACGGACCGTAGAGTCCGTTGTCATCCGATCCGCAGACGGAAGGAAAAATAGGGTTTTCCTCCGTCACACTTTTGCGGATCGGAGCGGGTTGGATGTCAGCGGACATGTCACCGCTGACATCCGTGGCTCCATAGGAAGACATGGAGCATCCGTTCAGGTCCGCCTAAAAAACTGACAGGCGGACCTGAACGGACCCTCCGTGTGAAAGAGCCCATACTCTTGTGCCTTCATATACTATAGTGAGTGGCTCTGGCAAGCAACAGCTGATCCCTTGCTTTCTAATAAAGAACCTTTATTGTTGAACCATTATCCAGTACTAAATGGTGTTCCCTTGTCAAATTTGTTAATTGCACGTTAACAATTAGCATACATACGTACATATGGTGGCAGCAAAAGAAAAGATCACATATATGGTAATAATATTGAGTTGTAGTTCCAACATAAACTAAAACAATTTTAGCATGGATCTAACTACTCAAAAGATTACGTCATACATTGTATAAGACAGTATAAAACCAACTTAGACCAAGTTAATATAAGATGAACACAGATAAAAGAAAAGGTCTTAATTATTATTAAGCGTATCGTTTTTAACCACTTCCGGACCGCCCGCCCGCCGTCGTTTTACGCCGCTATTTGAAGAGGAATACCGTTATTATGGTAGCAGCTAGCTACCAAAACCCCGGTATCCTCTTCAAGAACGGGCTGTCCGCTTCAAGATAAAAGTGGTCTCTGTGGCGGATTTGCCGCGAGATCACTTTTATCGGTGGCGGGAGAGGCCCCCCCCAACTTAACTCCTAAATTTAAACCTTCATCTCAATCTAATCATCTTCATCTCAGATTAAATTTATATTATGGTAATAATTATTATAAGCTATAAACCCAAAGAAAACATGGATATGGGCTCTACCTCTCCCTCATGTGAAAATATATTTTGGCCCTTACCAAATAATTATTATCATTGAGATACTAGTGGCAATAACACTTATCACAGACTACAATAAAGGTTTTGCCAGTTATGTGACATGCGCCAAATCGGTGCTGGAAAATAAACTGACCTGGTTATATATGGTCAGTGGCGCTTGGTGCTCAATATTTTGGGGGTGGGGGGCGGCAAACCAACGCCCCGAGCCCACCCTTTTTTGAAGCCAGTTAGAGCCTCAGGCTCTCATCGTGTGCTTAAAAAAAAAAAAAAATCCTTGGAATCCATGCGTCCGGCACCCTGCATGCAGATTAGGGGCCGGACGCATGAATTAGGGGGGCAGCGCTCCTGTGCCCCGTATGGATGGGCCGCCACTGCGTATGGTTAATGTTGCAAGTTTAGGAACCTTAGTCTGAACGAAAACTTTTTCTTAGTTTCTCATTTCAGAGTTGGTTAGCTCTCTGAATATATCCTGTTAAAATGCTATCTCTGAAGCTGAGGGTGGCTGATTTTCTAAACACTCAAAATAATCACAGAGCTCTGTACAGAGGGAGCGATCTGTCAGTTTCTTGAGAAACGGAGAGATCTAGTAGTAAAAGCAGCACATTTTATACATATGTAGCGATACCTCCAACTAAGGAGGCCGCAGAATTAGATTTTGGGCCCTGAGTGCAGCTCCACCAACCCCCGGCAATAGGCTCTATCCCCTTCTGGCACAGCTAGTACTAACAATCAATGATATGTCCTATGCAATAGAATAACTAAGCAAGGACACAGTAATGAATTGTAATAGGTAAAGTGTTTTACTCATCAATTCTCAATATGAATAAAAGGGGTAACAATAATCACAGTTCTAAACAATCACTCCTAAGGGCAGCGTCCTGCCACTCTAACACACTATATAGTAACACACGCTACAAGTGCGCCATACGGGCGACCGTTAACTAAGTGCCCTATGGCGCAGCAATCAAACACGCTAGAATCCCCACCAGGCCTGGTTCTAATATTTAGCTTAGTCCTTCTTTCTTCACCGGCAGGTCTGTAATGGTGGTGCACTTAAACAGAGTATAACTTTGTAATCCAAGGGGTATGAAAATAACTTGTAGGCCACGGCAGTCTATAGGCCTATACACAGCAACAGTATCTAAGCTGGGCTTATGCCCTCTCACCCGCCGGACTACGGATCCAGTCCGGGAAAACCTCCACCGGCCGTGTCACACACTCTCGATCTCTCCAACGATCGGGTCCCCGATCCGACAAGGCGGTAGCTCACAAAGTCAGATGCCACCCAGGCTCGCAGAGGGGAGGATGGAAGGCTCTTCGGTGCAGAGCAAGGCCTCAGGCTTCAGGCCTTGCCCCTCCGACACATCCGCACAGGAGGATCCGTCCGTGAAGTCTCGTGTCGCCAAAGAGGCCGAGCCCGGCCCCGCCTCTTCCTTTTATAACCCCTCCCATGAGTCTCTGCGGTGGAACGTCACAACAAGAATGGGGTTATGGGTAATGTAGTTTCTTCCCAATATAGGGGAACACCCCGCTACACACTCCCCCCACTTAAACTCTTTGGTCCCCAAAGATAAATTTTAGCAACAACTATATACAACATTGGACAATTCTGAAAACGATGTTGGGATAGGGGATTCCCACCATAACTGAGGGGTTGAATTCCCTTGCCCACAGGTCACATTATCTTGGGTGGCCTGACTAACTGTGCCAGAGAGTGAGCTGGGGTTGCCCTCCACCAAATGGACAGTGGAGGGATCCGGAATCTCAGCATTTCTCCTAGCAGTGACCACAGAGTCTTCCGAACTGTTCCCCATCTGGGGGTAGGTCAGCTTCTTAGGAGGTTGAATGACTCTTCGAGCTCTTTGCTCTCTTGGAATCTCTGGCTCTGGCGCCTCAGGCTCCTCTTCCTCGGAGTAACTATCATGGGCATCTTCCCAGTAATCTGTTGAAGGACTGAAAGGGATGAATTCTGTAGCCTCTGGGTTCAGTGTTTCATCTGTGGTATCTTGGGTGACTGGAAGATCTATGATAGAAGTTCCTGGAGTTGGGGAAGACCACAGCCAATCAAGCTCTCCTTCTTCATCCCCACTAAGTTGGGAGGCTTCTCCATTTCCAGCTCGGGAGGTCTGTGACCGAGTGTGCGGTCTAGGAGTATCCAAGATAGAGGCCGGTGCAGGGGAGTCTCCCACGGAAGGTATTCTAACTGCCTCCGTCAGTGGGAGCAGGTGGTTTCGATGCCATGTCTTCAGTGGGCCTACCTTTCCCTCTGGCTTCACCTTGTAGACAGGTAGGCCCGGCAACTTCCTGCAGATGACATAAGGTTCAGATCTCCATCTGTCTGCAAGCTTGTGCTTTCCGGGGACTCCCAGATTGCGCAACAGTACTCGATCCCCGGGCTGTAGGTCTTGTACCCGGACCTTCAGGTCGTAATTTTTTTTATTCCGAGCTCCCCTTTGATCTGAGGCCGCTTGAGCTTGTTCATATGCTACTTTCAGGCTGTGTCTGAGCCTATCCACATATCCTCTGTGAGAGGTGACGGAGGAATGGTCCAGTGAGGTGCCAAAAGCCAGGTCCACCGGTAGTCTCGCTTCTCTCCCAAACATGAGTCGATATGGGGAATAGCCTGTAGCATCACTGATGGTGCAGTTGTAAGCATGTACCATGGCTGCTATGTGTTTGCTCCAATGTTGCTTTTTCTCGCTTTCCAGAGTCCCCAACATGTTGAGCAGGGTTCGGTTGAACCTTTCCGGCTGAGCATCTCCCTGAGGATGGTAAGGTGTAGTTCGAGTCTTCCTGATTCCCAACGAATCCAAGAGCTTCCGGATCAGCTTACTCTCGAAGTCCCTCCCTTGATCTGAATGGAGTCTCTGTGGCAGCCCATAATGGACAAAATACTTCTCCATAAGTACCTTGGCCACGGTGGAGGCCTTCTGATCTTTGGTGGGGAAGGCCTGGGCATACCGGGTGAAATGGTCGGTTATCACCAGAACATTTCCTAGTCCACTCAGGTCGGGTTCGAGGCAGAGAAAGTCAATGCACACCAGGTCCATAGGCCCTTGGCTCTGTAGATGGCCCATTGGGGCAGCTTGATGGGGCAAAGTCTTCCTCTGGATGCATCGCGCACATGAGTGGCAGTACTCCTCTACCTCTGCCCTCATGCAGGGCCAATAGAACCGACTTCTGACAAGTTGAAAAGTCCTTTCAGCCCCTAGGTGGCCATGATTGTCATGCAAGGCCATCAAAACAGTCTCCCGATGTTTCTCTGGGAGGAACATCTGCCACTTATCTTCTGAATCATCAGAGGGGCCCCTTCGGTAGACCACTCCCTGATGCAACTGCAACCTATCCCACTCCTTCCTCAGTAGGCGAGCTTCTTTGGAGGGTTGACGCATGAGTATGTTTGGATCCTGATTTTCCAAGGCCTCCAGGACCAATCTCCCCATGGGGTCTTCCAATTGGTCACACCTTAATTCCTTTTTGGACAATCTTGGTAGGTTGCCCTCTTCCAATTGAGCTACTCCACAGTAGTGTTTGGGGACTCCCACCGTGGTAACTCCTATTTCCTCTGCTCTGGAGCATCCTCGGGCTTGGAATGCAGCTCCTTGACAAAGGGCCTGCACCCCGTCCGGTGCCACTTGGGTCCAATCTTCTATTTCAATGGTCGGGGAATGAGATCTTCTGGACAAGGCGTCTGCGTCTCGATTCCCCACTCCTGGTCTATACTTAAGGCTGAAGTTGAATCCAGACAGTGCAGCTAGCCACCTGTGTCCAGTGGCATCCAGCTTGGCCGTGGTGAACAGGTAGGTAAGGGGGTTGTTGTCGGTCTTCACAGTGAACTCTGCTCCGTACAGGTAGTCTTTGAGCTTGTCTACTACCGCCCACTTGAGGGCCAGGAACTCCAGCTTGTGAGTGGGGTAGTTCTTCTCAGAGGGGGTCAGGCTTCTACTCACATAGGCAACAGGCCGCAATTGCCCCTCATGTTCTTGGTAAAGTACTCCTCCCAGACCGTCGTGACTAGCATCCACGTGCAGTTCATAGGGTTTGGTTGGGTCTGCATAGGCCAAGACTGGTGCAGTGGTCAGGCTCCTCTTCAATTCCTGGAAAGCCTCTTCACACCTCTGATTCCACTGATCTCTGATGGACTCTCCTGGCCTCCTGGGCCCCGATCCATCCTCCTCTCCTTCAGTCTTGAGCAACTCATTCAATGGTCTAGCAATTCGAGCAAATCCCTCCACAAACCTTCTATAGTAGGAGCAGAAGCCCAAGAAGGATCTGAGTTCTGTTACTGTGGTGGGCTGTGGCCAGGAGGTAACTGCCTCCAATTTCTCAGGGTCTGTGGCCACCCCTTCTTCAGATACTATGTGCCCCAGATAGTTCACAGAAGACTGGTAGAACCGACACTTCTCAGGCGAAAGCTTAAGTCCTTCCTCACTGAGTCTTCTCAACACTTTCTCCAGCCTCTCTTCATGTTCCTCCAAGGTTCTCCCAAAGACAATGACATCGTCTAGGTATACAAGGACTTCGATCAAGTTCATGTCCCCTACTGTCTTCTCCATGAGACGTTGGAAAGTAGCTGGGGCTCCAGACAGACCTTGGGGCATCCGGTCGAATTCGAAGAACCCCACTGGGGTTATGAAAGCTGTCTTCTCCTTGTCTGCTGGGTGCATCGGAATCTGATAGTACCCACTCTTGAGATCCATAACGCTGAACCATTTGGCTCCAGACAAGCTCTGTAGGGCATCCTCTATCCTCGGAGTGGTGTATTGGTCAGGTATGGTTCTCCTGTTGAGAGTCCTGTAGTCTATACAGAGCCTCAATGATCCATTCTTCTTTCGGACCACTACTATGGGAGAGGCATAGGGGCTTCTGGACTCCCGTATCACACCAGTCCTCTTGAGTTCTGCAAGTTGTTCCCTCAGATCCTCCAGATCTGCTAGCGGGACCCGCCTGACTCTCTCTCGGAAGGGCTTATCTTCTTGGAGGCGGATCCGATGGGTGGCACTTCTTGCACACCCCACATCAAATTCATCCCTAGAGAAGATCTTCTCCCATCTATTCAACTGGGCCTTGGCTCTCTCTTTCCAAGCCCTGGACAGATTCGGGTTTTCCATGGTCAGCTTCTCCCAAACATCCGCTTCTTCACCTGTCCTCTTCACTTCTGACAGGGTAACAGGGGCCGCCGGGCTCACCTGGCCTAGCAACATTCTGGCTGGGATGTCCATGGGGTCTTTGGTAGTATTCCTAACACTCACTGGAACTCTATAATGGGCCTTCTTCAGGACCTTCAGCGGAATCACTTCCGGTATCACCTCCAGGCCTGAGGATTCACCCCTTGGGTCTGACTCCAGCATGACAAAGGGACCAGGCTGTTCCCAAGTAAGCTTCACAGTGGCCCTGAGACAGGTTACTTCACCGGGCTGCAACACTACCCCTTCTCTTCCAAGTCTCCACAACTTCCCTATCTCCTCTCCAGGGGTCTCCCGCTCTTGGACCAGCCGTTGGTAGGCTGTCTTCAGCATGGGATGGATCTTGGTAGCTGCTTGTCTTTCTTCCGTCACTAGAGGGGTCAGGAGTCTTCGGACCAGGTCCGTGTTTGTCCCTATTATAAGGGAATTCTTGTTGGCTCCAGGCGGCCTAGGACACACAACTGCCAGGGTGTCAAACACTTCGGCCTTCCCAGCCACGGATGGGTCAAAGGTTATTTGGACGGGAAGGTAGCCGTCGTAAGGGAAACTCTGGGTTCCAATTCCCCATATTTCCAGCTCCTCTATCTTCTGGATAGGCAGATGACTCAGGTGCCTGTCGTAGAAGTCCCGGTATAGTAGGGTCACTTGTGCCCCGGTGTCCAGGAGGCCCCTGGTGTAGACTCCCTCCACTTGAATGGGCACTATAGGGGATGGGCCTACCAGCTTCTCTGGATATGGTCCGGCAGGAGCTGCCTTCTTCAGACCTTTTCCCTTTGGACTCTCTCTTGTCCTATTCCCTTTGGACTTGAACCTTTCTTGAGCCTGGTATGCACTGACTTCCCTCCTTTTAATGGGTGTAGGAACCCGCTGAGGTGTACTATTATTTTTCTTGGGTGGGCACCTCCTTTGGGGGGTGCCGTGCCTCTCCTGAGGGGTCTCCCCCCTTCTTCTTGGAGTATAGCTTTGTTGAGGGGTATTACGTTTCCCCTTTGGTGTTCTATCTCTCTTTTTGTTTTTCTTTGCATTCAGCTTGGAGTTTACTGAAGATGGTGGGCACCCGGTTGACTCCTTCACCGGGGCCCTCTGAAGTTTCCCGCCGGCTTGCGGTTGTCTGGTCTCTTCTTCTTCGGACTAGAACATGTGGCTGCAATGTGGCCAACTCCCCCACAGTTGAAGCAGACTATATCTCCCCATTCTTGTAAAGGTTCGGGTGCTGAGGCAATCGGGAACAATTCCTTCCTTGGACTTTCCTTCTTCTTGGGACACTCTGTGTCTTTTGCTATCAGAGAGGTCAATATCTCTAATACCTTGGACATCTGAGTTTTTAGGGTGTCTATCTCCGCCTCTCTTTCAGGGGTCATCACTGGATTGACCAGCACCTGTGCGGGTACAACACTTGTCTTATCCTTCTGCTGGTCCTGTTGCAGCGCCTCCTCATCTCTGATAATTTTTATTAAATCAGCATAAGTCAGCAACATTCCTCCTCCCAAGGTTTTCAGGTGCAGCCAGACTGGATCGGAGCGTAGCGCTCCCTTTAAGACTTGCTTCATTCTTGCCGCATCGGCATCTTGGGGCTTCATCCCTTTCTTTAACACAATCTTGCACAGCAGCCTGTTTAGCCTTCTGACATACTCGGAAAGTTTCTCCTCCGGTTTTTGGAAAGTGTGTTCAAACTGGTAGACCGTCTCTGTCACCTTGTCTAATTGACCAAACTCTTCCTGCAGCATAGCTAGACAATCCTGCGCCGTGCACCCTGCATTCCCAAACCGGAAACTTTTCACTGCTTCTGCTGCTGCACCTTTAAGGCTTTCTAACACTCGCTGCCTCTTCTGTGCCTCCGGCACCTCCCATGCCTCCACTGCCTGTAATGCCTGTTCCACCCAAGTATCAAAATCTTCTTCCCCTGCCGGGACAGGGAGCTTCCCTGAGAATATTTTTAGTCTCCGGTAGCTAGTTTCCACATGCACCGTACTTGTCTTCTGACATTTGGCTAGCAAATCCCCTATTGCATTTATCAGTTCTGGTGATATAGCAGTGGCCGATGCAGGTGCCACCGGAGGTGGCGCCCTGTCTTCTCTTTCAGGTGTAGTTCGGGCCGCAGCCTGTGGCGATCCCGTAGGGGATGGTTCCCTTTCTACAGTTATTGCGTGCGCCAGCCTAAATGTTCTGTTGTCTGGCGTCCGCAGACACTTGTGCTTACAGGCCTCTGGCATCCCGTCCCAATATTCCACTAATGCGTATTGATATGAGATGTTTGGGTCTGTCTTCGTCTATCACCCACGGTGTGTGATCTGGGGACACTGAACTCAGCAGTTCCTCTACCGTCTCACTTGACCATTTCTCGCCAGGAAGGCTAATGGCTATCGACTGTTTTGGCTCTGTATTAGCGGCTTTGCACCACTCTTCTACCGCTCTTGGATCCATGGGGTCCATGCCGGCACTTCTGGCGTTCGCTTGCTGCATCAGGATCCCGGACGAGAACCCCCACGTGTAGCGATACCTCCAACTAAGGAGGCCGCAGAATTAGATTTTGGGCCCTGAGTGCAGCTCCGCCAACCCCCGGCAATAGGCTCTATCCCCTTCTGGCACAGCTAGTACTAACAATCAATGATATGTCCTATGCAATAGAATAACTAAGCAAGGACACAGTAATGAATTGTAATAGGTAAAGTGTTTTACTCATCAATTCTCAATATGAATAAAAGGGGTAACAATAATCACAGTTCTAAACAATCACTCCTAAGGGCAGCGTCCTGCCACTCTAACACACTATATAGTAACACACGCTACAAGTGCGCCATACGGGCGACCGTTAACTAAGTGCCCTATGGCGCAGCAATCAAACACGCTAGAATCCCCACCAGGCCTGGTTCTAATATTTAGCTTAGTCCTTCTTTCTTCACCGGCAGGTCTGTAATGGTGGTGCACTTAAACAGAGTATAACTTTGTAATCCAAGGGGTATGAAAATAACTTGTAGGCCACGGCAGTCTATAGGCCTATACACAGCAACAGTATCTAAGCTGGGCTTATGCCCTCTCACCCGCCGGACTACGGATCCAGTCCGGGAAAACCTCCACCGGCCGTGTCACACACTCTCGATCTCTCCAACGATCGGGTCCCCGATCCGACAAGGCGGTAGCTCACAAAGTCAGATGCCACCCAGGCTCGCAGAGGGGAGGATGGAAGGCTCTTCGGTGCAGAGCAAGGCCTCAGGCTTCAGGCCTTGCCCCTCCGACACATCCGCACAGGAGGATCCGTCCGTGAAGTCTCGTGTCGCCAAAGAGGCCGAGCCCGGCCCCGCCTCTTCCTTTTATAACCCCTCCCATGAGTCTCTGCGGTGGAACATCACAACAAGAATGGGGTTATGGGTAATGTAGTTTCTTCCCAATATAGGGGAACACCCCGCTACACATAGTTAGGCACATAGTTGACCCCTTGATCGCCCTAGATGTTAATCCCTTCCCAGCCAGTGTCATTAGTACAGTGACAGTGTATAGTATTAGATACAGTATACAAAAGGCAGTGCTATAAACTAAAATAACACAGTACAAATGTTAAATAGTGCTATCATATAGTGCATATATATATATATATATACTGAACATATAAATGAAAAAAGTCCACAATATATTGCAGCTAGATTCTATATTAATTCTGTGGTTTGTGAAAAGAGACCGTCCAAAAAGAAGCTTAATTTCCACTTTCAAGATGATAGGCTGTCACCAACACCACGCGTGAAGAAACTCTTAAACTCTTACCAGAATCAACTGGATCAAAAGCATAAACACCATAGGCTTGGACTCTCTATCCCTCCAATCACAAAGGAAAGCTGCACCAGAAGGTTGGATCACACAATGATGAGCTCAATCCGGGACAAAGAAAGGAAAAACTCCATAGTGTAATCTCGTTCTAAACAATTTATTGTTTTCCACAAAAAAAAAAACCCTCTTAGGAATTGCACTTACAAAAATTAATTTGCAAACAGGCATAACATTAAAAAAGATCCCATCAGCAGACCATACAGACTCCTACCACATTCAGCTGCACTTTCCAGCGGCGTGCTGACATCACTGATGGTCGTCGTAAAGCCACACACCGATGCGTTTCGTCATCCATAACATCATCTGAGGGTGTGGCTTTAAGGCGAGACTTAACATCCTTTATACTGCAGTTAGCCAGGGCCATTTAACCGCTAATGTCCTACGGCTTCCAACCCCCATCTGGATATCACTATTCAGATAGGGAAAAAGTGACCACAGGCAGGGTGCACCAGAGCAGCTAGCGTCATCCAACCAGCACAAACTGACATCTGCGATTTGGGAAGACGACGACAGCGCTACACACACATGCCCGCGGATCGACAATTCATTCCGCCCAACTTGACATTCATCATATAATGTTTTTATCCTAATATGCTGCACAGTATATACAACCATACAAAAACAGCGATCAATGTATATAATCATGAAAATAAACTTAAAATTGTAATTAGAATTAAACGCAACAACATGAGGGCGGGCCAACTCAATATTGAACCCTACAGACTAAAGCCTCGTACACACGGTCGGACTTCCATCGGACTTTTCCGTGGATTTTTGTCTGAACGGAGTTGGTCGGGAACACCCATAGCATACACATGCTCTGACTTTTCTGCAAACTTTCCCAAAACTTTTTGCAACATCACGTGGTTTTTCTGCTCTTTTCTGCTCTTTACCACCACCCTTTGGTCAACTTCTGCTATTGTTGGTTGATTTTAACATTAGTTGTTTTGCTTTTGTCCGATGGTTTTCTGTACACACGGTCGGACTTTGCTCCATCTGACTTTTGTTGGGCAAAAGTTTGTCCGTTTGCAGACCCAACTTTTGTCCGATGAAAACAAAACCAAACAAAAAAAAGTTTGTCCGATGGAGCGTACACACGGTCGGATTGTTGGTCCAACTTGCTTAAAACGAAGTTTGTTGGGCAAAAGTCCGACTGTGTGTACGGGGCTTAAGACTGGGATGCCATTAAAGTTAATGTGCGTGTAAAGGCAGGTGTCCCAATACTTTTGGCAATATAGTGTGTGTATGTTTAAATCTATGGTGTCAATTCACTAAGAGATATATACTGCATGACTTGTTGAGTCAAAATAACTCAAAAGTTAAAAAATTCACTAAAAAACATTACTTACCGAATGCGTTAAATATTTATGTTTTCTGTTATTTATCACTTAAATTTAACTTTAGACCCCTTTCACACTGAGGCGCTTTCACGCAAAAAAGAAACGTCTGAAAAGCTCACAGAAACCTAGTTCCAATAAAATCAATGAATACTATCACACCAGGGCGGTGCGCTGAAAAAACACCTGCAAACAGCATCTTTGGAGCATGTTTGGAGCTCTAAAAAAAGTGCCTCAAAAGCGGCACTCTCCATTCAAACGAATGTGAAGCACCAGAAAAGCCCACGAAGAGCGCTTCAAAAGCGCCTCAAAATGGTTCTTTTGAGTCACGTGGCATTCAAAAACACCTTAAAAGCGATTGAAAAGCGCCACAAAAGCGCCCGGGCATTTTATGGGCAGTTTTCAAGTGCCTCAGTGTGAAAGGGCTCTTATTGTTGGCTTTGTTTTTTTAAGAGAGTTCTGTAAAAACATGCACACAGAAATATTAGAAACCGTGAAAACATTCTAGTACGCCTTCATTCACAGACTGATCTTCCTCTGGTGAAATGTTACAATTTATTTTTATTCCTGAGCTCAGCGCAGAACACACATCTGATACATTGTACACTTTTAACTTACTGGGCAGTATTGAGTTCCTCTAATTGTTATTTTGTACTTTGCTAAAATACTGACTAGACTAGGCTTTAGCAGCATGAGAACTGAGAGCTACCACAAGTACAAACTGGATTTCGAAGAGACAGAGGAACTAGAGATCAAATTGCCAACATTTGCTGGATCATGGAGAAACCAAGGGAGTTCCAGAAGAATGTCTACGTCTACTTCTGCTTTATCAACTTCAGTAAAGCCTTTGATTGTGTGGATCACAACAAATACTGAAAGAAATGGGAATACCAGACCACCTCACCTGTCTTCCTGAAAAACCTGTATGCAAGTCAAGAAGCAACAGTTATGCCCTGTACACACGACCGGTTTTCCTGACACGCCAAAACCCGATGTTTTTCCCGACGTGATTCCACTCTAGCATGCCTTGCATACACACGTTCATTAAAAAAAACGCTCGACCAAAGTGCGGTGACGTCCAACACGTACGACGGCACTATAAAGGGGATGTTCCATTCAAATGGCGCCACCCTTTGGGCTTGCTTCTGCTGATCTCGTGTTATTAAAAGTTTGGTGAGAGACGATTTGCGCTTTTCAGCCTCGTGCTTTTCAGTCCGTTACAGCGTGACGAATGTGCTATCTCCATTACAAACGCTAGTTTTACAAGAACGAGCTCTCCCGTCTCATACTTGATTCTGAGCATGCGCGTTTTTTTTCCCCTCGGCAAAGCATACACACGACCGTTTTTCGCGATGCGAAAAAGACTGACGGGAAACACGACGGGAAAAAATAAAGCAGGTTCTAAATTTTTTGCGGGCAGTTTTCTCGTCGGGAAAACTGCTATGGAGCATACACACAACCAGTTTTCCCGACCAATCTAAAAAATGGCAGTTTTCTCATCGGGAAAACCGGTCATGTGTACGGGGCATTAGAACAGGATATGAAGCAACTTGCTGGTTCAAAATCGAGAAAGGAGTGCAGCAAGAATGTATATTGTCACCCTACTTATTTAACTTATATGAAGAGTGCATCATGCGAAATGCTAGGATCGAGGAATCACAAGCCGGAATTAAGATCGCAGGGAGAAATATCAACAACCTAATTGCAGAAAGTGAAGAACTAGAGTCTCTTAAGGCGTTTTTGAACCCAAATAAAATAAAATAAATCCTGTTCCCTTGAAGCATGTTATAAAGCACAGTGCTTGTGCTGTGTCATTTGGCCCCCTGTAACAGCCCCCTGTAACACCTGAAATACCTGGCTGATCCTGCCTGGCTTTGCCCTCTCCCCTGTAAACTGACCAAGGTGTATCATGGCTGCTGAGCCCTGACACCATGGTCAGTTTACATGCCTCCATCATCCGCAGCACTGCTGTAACGCCGAGCGCTCCGGGTGTCCCATCCATCCCGGAGCGCCCGCGGCGTCTGTCCCCTTGCAGCGCTCCGGTCGGCTCCTCTGACCGTGAGCGCTGCTCTGATGCTGGCGGGGATGCGATCCATGCGGCGGCATCTGTCCGCCCGCGGATCGCATCCCATCCTGCTCACCAGCCTCCTCCTCCTGCTCCGTCCCGGCGCGCACGGTCCCGCTGCTCTCTAGGGCGCGCGCGCGCCGGTCTTCTTAAATTTAAAGGGCCAGTGCACCATTGATTGGTGCCTGGTCCAATTACTGTGTCACACCCAAAACACTTAAAAACCCACTCCCCCTTCCTGTCCTTGCCGGATCTTGTTGCCTTACAGCCCTGAGAAAGCGTTTTGTAGTTGTCTTGCCAGTGTATCTGATCTTCTGCCGTTGCCCCTGACTACGAACCATTGCCGCCTGCCCTGACCTTCCGCTACGTCTGACCTTGCCTCTGCCTAGTCCCAGTGTACCGTGCCTATCTCAGCTGCCAGAGAAGTCGAGCCGCTACTGGGGGACACGACCTGGTTGCTACCGCCGCAGCAAGTTCATCCCGCCTTGCGGCGGGCTCTGGTGAAAACCGGTAGCTGCTTAGAACCGGTCCTCCAGTGCGACCCGTGCCTTCGCCTCTCTGGCACAGAGGATCCAGCTCCTGTGTCCTCACGAGCCACCCGTCCGGGCCCTGACAACTGCTCTGTCCTCCTCTGTGCTCTCTCCCCCCTCCCCTCCCTGCCTGTCAGCTCCGTGTCTGTGCGGCACTGCTCCCCATCCCGCTCTGCTCCTGCTGCTCAAATTATGGTTAACATTACACTATTCTCTCTATGTATTAATGTAATGTGCACTGTGTCTATGCATTATAAAAATAATGCTGCTATATACCTGTTTCCGAGCTCTAATCGGCTGTCACGTGATCCGACGTCCCTTTCTCCTCTTTCGCACGACAGCTGCAGCAGGCGTGTCCGCTTATCTCCTCCCCTCCCACTCCCCTCCTGACTGATGTCAGCGGGGGATCCTTGGCCCCACCCACTGCAGCTGTCGGGCAGAGAGAGAAAAGAGCCGGCGGATCATGTGAGTGTCGATCTGCACTCTGAAACAGGTATATAGCAGCATTATTTTTACAAGGCATAGACACAGGGCACATTACAGGATTACATAGAGAGGATGGTGTAATTTTAACTTAGTGAGTTAACAACCCCTTTAATGAAGGTGAAAGAGGAGAGTGCAAAAGCTTACCTAAAATTTAACTTTAAGAAAACTAAGATCATGGCAACCGGTCCCATCACTCCTTGGCAAAAAGAAGGAGAAGAAATGGAAACAGTGACAGATTTTTATCTTCTTAGGCTCCAAAATCAAGGCAGACAGTGACTGTAGCCATGAAATTTAGAGACTCTTGCTTCTTGGGATGAAAGCAATGGCAAACCTAGACAACATTATAAAAGCAGAGACATCACCCTACCGACAAAGTGCTGTATAGTCAAAGCTATGGTATTCCCAGTAGTAACCTATGTATGTGAAGTTGGACTATAAGGAAGGCTGAACGCCGAACAATTTATACTTTTGAACTATGGTGTTGGGGAAGACTCTTGAAAGTCCTTTGGATGGCAAGACGATCAAAACGGTCAATCCTGAAAGAAAATCAACCCTGAATATTCACCGGAAGGACAGATCCTCGCATACTTTGGCCACCTATTGCGAAGAGAGGACTCATTGGAAAAGATCCTGATGCTGGGAAACATGGAAGAAAAAAGGAGAAGAGGGCAACAGAAAACAAGATGGATAGATAGCATCATCAAAACAATGAACATGAAGTTAAGCAAGCTCCCGGATGCAGTGGAGGACAGAAAAATAGGATTTTTATAACAGCTTACCTGTAAAATCCTTTTCTTGGAGTACATCACGGGACACAGAGCGGCATAGTCATTACTATGTGGGTTATATAGATACCTTCAGGTGCTGGCACTGGCAACTTCCAAAACCGGAAGTACCCTCCCCTATATAAGCCCCTCCCATCCGGGAGCACCTCAGTTTTGTAGCAAAGCAATAAGTGTCCCCAAAGAGGGGTGGGAGCTCTGTGTCCCGTGATGTACTCCAAGAAAAGGATTTTACAGGTAAGCTGTTATAAAAATCCTATTTTCTTTTTCGTACATCACGGGACACAGAGCGGCATAGTCATTACTATGTGGGATGTCCTAAAGCAATGCCCAATGAGGGGGGGGGATACACCATACATAAGCTGAGCGCTATCAGACATGAGGATCTTTTGCGGCCTGCAACACACTGCGCCCAAAGGCGACATCCTCCTGACTTCTAACGTCCACCTGGTAGAACCTAGTAAACATGTGTACTGAAGACCATGTTGCGGCCTTACAGATTTGAGCCAGGGAGGCCTGGTGATGCACTGCCCATGAAGTTCCAACTGCTCTCGTGGAGTGCGCCCTAACTTTGAACGGAGGCGGTCTCCTTCTCAAGCCATAGGCTTGCATTATGACCTGTCGAATCCACTTGGCTAAAGTAGATTTTGACGCTGCCTGACCCCTTCTGGGGCCTTCCGGCAGAATAAACAAAGTATCCGTTCTGCGAATCTGAGCAGTGGCTTTTAGATAAGCTTTAACTGCTCTTACTACATCCAAAGAATGCAATAACTTTTCCTCTACCGAACTAGGTTTGGGGAAAAAGGAAGGAAGAACCACATCTTGGTTCAAATGAAACCTCGATACCACCTTAGGAAGAAAGGCTGGATGAGGACGTAACACTACTCTGTCCTTATGGATAACCAGATATGGCTCCCTACAGGACATAGCGGCTAATTCCGACACTCTTTTAGCCGAACAAATGGCTACTAGAAAAATCAATTTCCTGGTGAGAAGAACCAGGGAAATATGCTGTAATGGTTCAAATGGTTGTTTCTGTAGAACCGACAGAACCAGGTTTAAGTCCCATGGACATATGGGAATATTAACCGGAGGGCTAATACGCATCACTCCTTGTATAAAGGCTTTGACTAGTGAATGCGAAGCCAAGGGCCTTTGAAAAAATATTGACAAGGCCGAAATCTGACCCTTGATAGTACTCAAGGCAAGCTTCCTATCTACAGCCCACTGTAGGAAGTCCAGAATCCTACCTATTACGTACTTACGTGGATGCCATTTCTTGGCTTCACACCAGGCGATGTACGCCTTCCAGATTCTATAGTAGATCTGCCTGGATACCGGCTTCCTGGCATTGATCATGGTAGATACCACAGGATTAGAGAGCCCTCTCTTCTTTAGAATGTGGGCTTCAATAGCCAGGCCGTCAAACCTAGGGCTGGTAAGGAAGGGTGGTATATCGGTCCTTGCGAAAGCAGGTCCGGACGATGTGGGAGGGTCCAAGGACTCCCCACCGACATCTTTACAATCTCCGCGTACCATGCTCTTCGGGGCCACGCTGGAGCTACCAGAATCACTGGTTTCTTTTCTACCCTGATTCTGCGGAGTAATCGAGGTAACAATTGTGGCGGTGGGAATGCATATATCAGCTTGAACTGATCCCAAGGGAACACTAGGGCATCCAAGCCGCAAGCTAGGGGATCCCTTGTCCAAGAGACAAACCTGTCCACTTTTGCGTTGAATCTGGATGCTAGCAGATCTACATCCGGTGTTCCCCACCGCTGACATATTGTCCGGAAAACCTCGGGATGAAGGGACCATTCCCCTGGGCATAATTGTTGGCGACTTAGAAAGTCCGCCTTCCAATTCTCCACTCCTGGAATGAATACCGCAGATATGGCTGGGACATATCTTTCTGCCCATTTCAGGATGCAATTTACTTCCCTCTGGGCTGCACGACTCCTGGTGCCACCCTGATGGTTGATATATGCCACTGCCGTGGCATTGTCCGATTGAATTCTGACAGGGGACCCTTGGAGTTTGGATGTCCATGCTACTAGGGCATACCGGGCTGCTCGTATCTCTAAGAGATTGATGGGCAGGGCCTTTTCTGCATCCGACCATCTGCCCTGGAGAGACCATTGCTCCAGTACTGCTCCCCAGCCTATAAGGCTGGCATCTGTAGTGACCACCTTCCAAGAAATCGGACTGAAGGATTTCCCTTTTTCCAGATTCTGGGGAACCAACCACCAACGGAGGCTCTTGCGAACGGAAGGGGACAAGGACATTGGTAAGTCTAGGGCCTGAACTTTTTTGTTCCAGGCTGACAGTATGGCCCTTTGCAAATTCCTTGAATGGAATTGACCGTAGGGTACTGCTTCGAATGATGCCACCATTTTTCCCAGCAGCCTCATGCACAGGCGTATGGATGGATGTCTTTTTGTACCCACTAGGTGGATCAAATCTCTCAAAGACGACCCCTTTTCTTGAGGCAAGACAATTTTTCTCTGGTCTGAATCCAGCCTTAGCCCCAAGTATTCCAGACTTTTGACTGGTTTTAGGGCTGACTTGTCTCGGTTGATAATCCAACCGTGATATTCCAGATACTCGATTGTCTCGTGAACAACCACTTCTAGTTTTTCCACTGAGTGGTCTATCAGCAACAAATCGTCTAGATATGCCATTATCGTTACACCTCGTGTTCTTAGATTGGCCAATAATGGGGCCAGAATTTTTGTGAACACTCGTGGTGCTGTGGCCAGACCGAAGGGTAAGGCTCTGAACTGAAAATGGCGCCCTTCTACCGAAAAGCGTAGAAATCTTTGGTGGGCTGGAAGGATGGGAATGTGCAAATAAGCATCTTTGATGTCGATCGAGGCTAACCATTCCTCCCCTTGTAGGGCAGTGGCCACCGATCGGATCGACTCCATCCGGAAAGTCCTGATATGTAGGAATTTGTTTAGCCCTTTTAGATTTAATATGGGCCTCACGTCCCCGTTTGGCTTCGGGACTGTAAAGAGGTTTGAGTAAAACCCGAACCCCCATTCTTCCAGGGGAACCTCTATAATTACTGCTTGGAGCAATAATTGTTCTAGTCCCAACAGGAGGGATCCTCTCTTCTGGGGATCCCTTGGCACGTTTGACCTTATAAAATGGGAAGGAGGGGAGTCTTTTAACTCCAATTTGTATCCCAGACTTACTGCGGAGAGCACCCATCTGTCTCTGATCGTGTCCCGCCAGGTCTCTGCGAACAACTGAAGTCTTCCCCCCACCCGATTGAGTGGGGGCAACCCTTCATGCATTTGACTTTGGGGGAGGTTTTGTACCTCTCCTGATCCAGGGCTTCTTGTTACCCTGCAATTGTCCCTGATTTTTACCTCCGGGATTTGACCGAGGAGGCCGTCGGAACTGTTTCACAGCCGATGTCCTAGGGACTGGAGAAGCAGGCCTCTTAAAAGAGGGACCTCTAACTCTGTTTTTAACCGGCAAAAGTGTACTTTTACCGCTGGAAATTTTCTGGATATATTTGTCCAGGTCTTCCCCGAATAAGCGTTCACCATGAGATGGGAAGCTGACCAGCAATTTTTTACAGGGAGCTTCAGCAGACCAGTTTTTGAGCCACAGAAGCCTGCGCATATGTACTACAGACAGTGTAAGGCGGGAGGCCTGATGGATTGAATCCTTTATAGCGTCCACCGCAAAGCATAAGGCTCTAGGTAGATCAGCTAGGGCAAGAGCCTGCTGATCTGGCAAGTCCCTTAAGACCTGTTTCAACTGATCCTTCACTGCTTGGCAGACCCCAATAGCTGCCACTGCTGGTTGTGTCACCAAGCCTGCTGTAGCAAAAGCAGATTTTAATAAGGACTCTAATTTTTTATCTATTGGGTCCTTGAACATTTGGACATTATCCACTGGACATGTCAGTGATTTATTCACACAAGAGATGGCTGCGTCCACTGTAGGGACCCTCCATTTTTTGATGAACTTATCCTCCATGGGATAGACCACCTGAAATCTCTTGGGAGGAGTAAATATTTTATCAGGATGCTCCCAATCCTGGTAAATGAGCCCTTCCAGTAAAGGATGGATCGGAAAGGAACAAACAGTCTGGGGAGCTTTTAGCGACCCCAACGAGGAGACAGAAGTGGATGATGGCTCCGCAAGGGGCATTTTAAATGCTGATCGGACCATGTTAGTCAGGGACTGAACCCATAATCTTTCAGCATGTGATGCTGAGAATGGCTCTTCCACTGTTGATTCCTCTACAACAGAATCGACCTCATCCTGATCCCCTTCAGGTAGGTCGATCCCTGTATGGGACTGTTGCTCCGCTAACAGGCACTCTGAAGGAGGAGATGGAGATCGAGCGCTTTTTCCCTGTGACAGGGAAGCAGCGATCAATGTTGACAATCTCTCTTCCAGCCCTCCCAGAGCTGAGGAAAAAACCTCCTCTGTTACATACACAGGAGCAGGTGAACTGAGGACAGCCACAGTACCAGGTACTCCTGAGGGTGCTCTACGGTCACTAACCTCTGATTCTTCAGGGGAGATTGGTGCAGCCGAAGCATGCCCAAGATCCTCAGAGCCCGATGGAGACCCCCTATGCTTCCTGGGATTTTTAGTCCCGGAGTTTTTAGACGGCATATTCCTAAGCCCAAAGCTGAGGTATTCCAGCCGAAATACACCACTTACTGACAATAGTCTAGCACAATTGCTGCTATAAAAACAGTTGGTCTCTACTAATGTGCCTTTCTATGGGGATGCCTGCATCAACCGCTTGCTGTATGCCTTTTTTAAATGTTGCCAGCTCTGTTTCTGCACTCCATAGCCAGCTCACAACACATAATTGTGCTTTTTAACATGCTGGGACGCCCGCACATGTGCAGAAGCGCTGCGGCGCGCACAGAGCGTCATCCCCCAAGCTCCGCCCCCTTTCCCAGCTCACCTCTATATATAGAGGCGCGTGCAC
Source organism: Rana muscosa (assembly GCA_029206835.1). NCBI lineage: Eukaryota > Metazoa > Chordata > Amphibia > Anura > Ranidae > Rana > Rana muscosa. The sequence goes on along the minus strand of CM055119.1, from coordinate 367,206,529 downwards.
ACGCACGCACGCGGGCACGTGCGCCTTCGGCGCTCTTTTTTGAAAAGGGAAACTAGGGACAAGAGACAGGGCCCCTTTTGCCGCAGGCCGGGGGATGGACGAGCATTGCAACATGGCAGAGGAAGCAGTTTCCCACAAGCGAACTCACCATCTGCCTGGACTTGCTCTGATGAAAAGAAACTAGTCCACATGACAAGAAACGTTCCACAGCGGCCTCTAGTGGATTAACACAGGTACCGCAGTCTATATATATTTTTTTTTTTTCTTGACCACTATTAAAAATATTACATTTTTTAGTAGTTACAGGCATGCATAAATATTTAGCGGGAATACTGTTAGGTAACAGGCAGAAAGACATATTAGGCTTGGGGGTCCCCTCAATAGAACCAAGTTCCTGAGGGGCCCCCCCTTACCTTTTCCCCGCCGCAGGACTCTGTTTGGTCCACAGAAGCCCAAACTACACCTATCACGGCAGGCATTGTAATTAAACCTTCAGGGACCGGGTTCCCAAGGATTCCACTCCCCTGAACCTGTATAGCACCCTGCACAGAAAACATCTTGGTCGTGGGTATGACCAGAGCTCTGGATCCCAGGGTCCAGCTCTCCTAAGAGAAGCATTACAGGCAAAACCTTGCTCTTCTCTGCAAGGCCCGGGTACCGACCGTTTAGCTATGAAGCTTTTTTGGTTGGATCCGGAATAGCTTACTGAGGCCCAAAAGAACCTGTACGCAAGCTCAGTGAAAAACACATGTTACTTCTTGGCCAACACCTTAGACACTGGCAAAAAACTGAGGTGCTCCCGGATGGGAGGGGCTTATATAGGGGAGGGTACTTCCGGTTTTGGAAGTTGCCAGTGCCAGCACCTGAAGGTATTGTGACAGCAGGAAGGTAAAGTCACCTGGTTGCATCCAGGGGGGTAGATATATTTCGCCCAGATTCAGGCTTTACGCCGACTTATACAACTAGGTGGAGAGTTGTATAAGCCCAGCTGAGGCTAGTGGGCTCATGGATGACTCATACCTCTAGGGAGAGTGTGGGGCGTCGTGCAGACAGGGAGTTGATGAGACCAGCTGAAGCTTGTCAGCTCATTTAGGCCTCTATAAGAACTCCCAGATTCATTAGGTGTTAGCTCATGCCTGGAACCAGACCTGTGTGGACTGTCTAGGGAGAGTGAACCCCTGTGCGGTGAGACAAAGCCTGTGTGGCTATTTGCTTGGACATTTAAAACCAGGGACTTAGGGACTAGGACAGCACTAGGCTGATCCCAGTTGTTAGTTAGGAAACCTGTATGTTTACTCAGAGGTCAAGTTGACCAGGATTTATTTTATTTATGTTTCTTTTGCTTTGCTGTGTTTTGTCACTGTAAATAGAAAATAAACCGCACCTTTTTGATTTTGAAAACCACAACCTCCGTTTGCTGGGCCTGTTTTTGTGTGGGGAGCCCATCCCGGGGGTCACACACACCCGCTGCCGAGCTAACCCCCTCACAGTATCTATATAACCCACATAGTAATGACTATGCCGCTCTGTGTCCCGTGATGTACGAGAAAGAAAGCCTGGCGCACTATGGTCCATGAGGTCACAAACAGTCGGACACGACTAGATGACTGAACAACAACAACAACAAAATACTGACTGCCTACTGCCAGGAGATAAATAACAAATGTGTGTGTTCTTTGACTTTAACCACTTGTCTACTGGGCACTTTCACCCACTTCCTGACCAGGCAAATTTTCAGCTTTCAGCGCTGTCACTATTTGAATGACAATTGCGCAGTCATGCAACACTGTACCCATATGAAATTTTTATATATTTTTTTCACACAAATGGAGCTTTCTTTTAGTGGTATTTAATCACCACTGGGTTTTTAATTTTTTGCTACATAAACGAAAAAAAGACAGAAAATTTGAAAAAAAAAATGTTTTTATCATAGATTGTTATAACATTTTGCAAACAGATAATTATTATCCTTCACTAATGTCTTCTAATAAGGCTGCACTGATAGGCACTGATAGGCTGCACTGATGGGCACTGATAAGGCTGCACCGATGGGGCAGCACTAGTGGCCACTGATGAGGCTGCACTGATAGCCTCACTGATGGGCACTGATAGGTGGCACTGATAGGCACTAATAGATGACACTGAAGGGCACTGATAGGTGGCACTGATAGGCTGCACTGATAGGCACTAATGATAAGTGGCACTGATGGACACTGGTGGGTGGCACTGATAGGTAGCACTGATAGGCGACACTGTTGAGGAGGCACTAATGGGCACTGATTGGCAGCACTAGTGGGCACTGATTGGCAGCACTGGTGGGCACTGATTGGCAGCACTGGTGGGCACTGTTGGGACTGCACTGATAGACTGGAAACTGATAATCAGTGCCCTGATTATCAGTGTAGATGTCCCTTTCACACAAGCTGGCTATCAGCTCTCCTCTCCTCATGCTGTCAGCGTGAAAAAAGGAATGCCGATAACTTGCTTGTGTTTACATCGTGATCAGCTGTGATTGGACACAGCTGATCACATGATAAAGGGCTGCTGTGATTGGCCCTTTACCCTGATCTGTGTTCAGCTGTGTCCTAAGGACGCAGCGATCACAGAGGGCACCGCCTGCGATCACGAGAGGACATCATACGACACCCTCTCAGAACTGGCTGGCCACACTGTAGCCGTCATTCTGCTATAGCGCAGTCGGCAAGTGGTTAATGAGTTATCTAATTTATTTGGGTTTTTTTGCAGTAATCACCTCACATTCAATATTTTACATTAATTCATTAAATGTCCTATTATCTCATGCAATATTTCTGAAAAATTAGTCACGTGACCTTCATATTGTATGCGGAATCCTTTAGTGAATTGACCCTATTGTCCTGGATGACAAGTACAATTTCAGCAGCATGCAAGCCAAATTTATAGACTTTAACATTTTGTATAGAACAGTTTTTAGATCAACTCAAATCTTCTCTACAGATAGAAAATGTTTTTTTATGTGCAACCTAACAATATGCTCTTGCCATGCAGAGTGCAATCTCACGGACATTACTGAGTGCAGTGGAGAACCTGCAGAGTGCTTTACTTACAGGAAAACTTCCCGACAATGAGCCTACAGTCCTGGTGGCTCCATCCGCTACCATGTATATAAACAGGTGAGTCCATTAATACCTCCATTTCATATTTGTACGACATGATAACTATTTTTGTAGAAGAAATACTCCATTTGAAGTACTCATATATTATTGATAACATTGCACATTTTATTCTTGAGGTCAGCCTGTATAACACTCCTGCATACACCTATTATAATAATTAAGATAACTGGCCCATGTGCACAACTTTCCATAAAGAAGAAATGCAAAAACTGCCATTTTATGGGATTCAGTGACAACTCAGTGACAATTCAATACTTAAAGCGGAGTTCCAACTACATTAATCAATTTTTAAAATTAATATCTTTCATGAGGCAATCATATAGTACATCTATGTTTCACTTACTATTTAAAAATCCGCCGCCAATCTCCCGAGTTTTTGTAGAAAGACACTTTTAAAAAATCTTCTCCGACGTTCTCATTTTGCTTGTGGGCATGTGAAGCCCACTTACTTCCTGGATATTGTTGACGATCTGTGACCATCATGCACCGCCCATCCCGCCCCATTCTCGCGCATGCGCATTGTAACCGCACTGCAGCGCCGTCAACCTCTCGGGTTGCCATCACAACGGGCGTCGTCGTCGGAAGTGCCCGCCCCGTTGTTATGGCAACCTAGCCCTCGACGCTGCCCAACTGACAGAATAGACGACAGGAACCGAGGTGACGAAGAAGGCAGATTTCATGGGAGCACATAGCAACAGCTATTTTCCAATTGAGTAAAAAAAAAAAAATATCCAAATGTCGTTTTTTTATTAATTTTATGCACATTAATGGCAGATTTAATTTTTGATGGGAACTCCACTTTCAGCCCATAACTTATTCATATAAATATTGTAAAGGCGAAATAAAAGGCTATAAAAAATAGGCTCTGTATAGCTCTCGCAAGGAACAGCACAATGATACAGAAACCACATCTCCCAGTGTATGCGGTCAATGTATGATTGCTTCTATTGTCCCTTGCATGAGTGCTGAACATTTATACAAGTTAATTCTCTTTTCCTTATGTGTAATTTTCTATGAGCGGACCAAGCTTTTCTAACCAGAATCCCTTTTCACTGATATCTGTGTCTATTATTTATTTTATTTTGTTTATTACAGGAACTTGTATAGCACCGTCAATTTACGCAGTACTTTACATATATATTGTACATTCACATCAGTCCCTACATTCAAGGAGTTTACAATCTAAGGTCCCTAACTCACATGCATACACACACATACTAGGGCCAAGTTGGACAGGAGCCAATTAACCTACCAACATGTCTTTGGAGTGTGGGAGGAAACCAGAGTACCTGGAGGAAACCCACTCAGGCACAGGGAGAACATGCAAACTCCATGCAGGTAGTGTCATGGTTGGGATTCAAACTATTAAATAGTTAATAACTATCTAAAAATCATTGTAGACAGATAAGGGTTGATTTACTAATGGCAAATAGACTGTGTACTTTGCAAGTGCAGTGGGACTCTTTTTTTCTTAGTAAATGTAAATGTGGCGAAGCTTCACATTGTAAAGAATACCCGATCAGGTGCAAAAATAAATATAAATGAAAAAAGCATTTTAGTTTGCACATGATTGAATAATGGAAATCCACAGAGCTTTACCACATTGGTTGTATAGTCATTTTGGTAACTTTTACCTACAGGTAAGCCTATAATAAGGCTTACCTGTAGGTAAAAAAAATAGGAGATATTCCCCTCTCAATGAGCCGCTGACTGCAGCGGCGCATGCACACAGGGGATTCTTGGCTGAAGGCCCGGCAAACGCCGGACCTTGCCGAAAAGAAGTCTCCCGCGCGCATGCCACTCACAGCGCTGGAGCCGCGATACCCGGAAGACACGCCGAGGCAACATGTCATCTCCCTTGGCGTGGACCAGGAAAGTTACCGACGCCTCGTTCTAAGGTAAGTATTTCATAATGAGCTAGTATGCGATGCATACTAGCTCATTATGCCTTTTACCTTACAGATGACAAAAAATGTTTATCTGACTTTAAGCGATGGGGGAAATGAGTGGAACTGCACTTGCAAAGTACACAGTTCATTTGCCTTTAGTAGATCAACCACATATAAATCTTCCATAAGTGTAATATATATATATATATATATATATATATATATATATATATATATATATGTATACAGGGCTTTTTTTCAGGTGGAAGGTCAGTTCCACCACCTCTGGCTCAGACCCTTGGGGGGGGGGCTGCTCACCACAATCACTTGTAAACACAGATGTCCGGTTTCTGTGTTTACAAGTGACAGCTCTGCACTCTGTGTGTAACCCCCCCCCCTGAACTCTGAACTCTGAACTCTGTTTGTAATGCAATCCTGGTATTTAATGCCCCTTTATGACCCTCCTACTGTTTGTGAAATCTGACCACACCCACTATTTAATGTGATTTGGAGGGTGTGTGTGGGGGGAGGGGCTTGGGTAATCGTGGTTGAGTTCCAGCACCTATTGTTAGAGAAAAAAAGCCCTGTGTGTATGTGTATGTATTGTGACAGCAGGAAGGTAAAGTCACCTGGTTGCATCCAGGGGGGTAGATATATTTCTCCCAGATTCAGGCTTTATGCCGACTTATACAACTAGGGAGTTGATGAAGCCCAGCTGAGGCTAGTGGGCTCATGGATGACTCATACCTCTAGAGAGAGGGCTGGGCGTCGTGCAGGCAGGGAGTTGATGAGACCAGCTGAAGCTTGTCAGCTCATTTAAGGCCTTTATAAAAACTCCCAGCTTCATTAGGTGTTAGCTCATGCCTGGAACCAGACCTGTGTGGACTGTCTAGGGAGAGTGAACCCCTGTGCGGTGAGGCAAAGCCTGTGTGGCTATTTGTTTGGACTTTTACTAAACCAGGGACTTAGGGACTAGGACAGCACCAGGCTGATCCCAGTTGTTAGTTTAGGAAACCTGCATGTTTAGTCAGAGGTCAAACTGACCAGGATTTATTTTGTTTATGTTTCTTTTTGGCTTTGCTGTGTTTTTGTCACTGTACATAGAGAAATAAACCGCACCTTTTGATTTTGAAAACCACAACCTCCGTCTGCTGGCCCTGTTTTTGTGTGGGGAGCCCAACCAGGGGGTCACACACACCCGCTACCGAGTTAACCCCCTCACAGTTGGTGGAGAATGCGGGCAGTTTTTTTTAAGCCAGCATGGAGGAGATACTGAAACAGCTGGCTCTAGCAAATGCCAATCAACAGCAGACAAATGCAGGTTTGCAAAGGAGCCTTGCAGCCCAGCAGCAAGCTCATCAACAAGCCCAGCAGCAATCTGAGGCCCGCTTCATAGACCTGTTACAGAAGCAAGAGCAGAGACTACAACAAATGGAAGCAGTAATGCAGCAACGTCCGCAGACCAGTGAGGAAAGCCGTCCCACTAATACCGCGTCCTTTGGGGTGAGTCGTTTATTGACAAAAATGACTGGAGAGGATGATCCAGAGGTATTTTTGACCACATTTGAAAGGACTGCTGAAAGAGAAAAGTGGCCTGAGGAGCAGTGGGCTGGACTGGTGGCTCCTCTGTTAACTGGTGAATCGCAGAAGGCTTACTATGACCTAGAGCCTGACCAAGCAAAAGACTATGTGATGCTAAAAGCTGAAATATTGGCAAGGCTGGGTGTCACCCTGGCTGTCCGGGCTCAGCGTGTGCATAACTGGACTTTCCAGCTTGGAAAACCCCCCAGGTCTCAAATGTATGATCTCATTCACCTGAGCAGGAAGTGGCTACAGCCAGAGACTTTGTCCGCACCGGAGATTGTGGAACGTGTTGTGATGGATCGTTTCTTGAGAGCTCTTCCTACCGCCATTCAAAAGTGGGTAAGCCATGGAGACCCAGAAACGGCCGGTAAACTTGTGGATCGTGTAGAGAGATACTTGGCTACAGAGAACCTGACGGCCTCTTCCAGAGACTCTCGGACTTTCCACCCTAAGACCAGACCATCCCCAGGGGGGGATAAGAGGATTCCAAGGGGTGAGGGTGGAGAGAGTGAGAGGGTGGGAGCTCTACCCAAAGTTTGGCGAGAACAGCCTGGGAAGTCAGGGGCTCAAGAGGCAGCCAAATGGATTGTTTGCTACCGCTGCCGGCAAGCGGGACATATTGCAGCAAATTGCCCGGTTGTGGAGGAACCCATGCAATGTGACTTTCTGATGGACAGACGTCAGTCGCTGTGTGCGACAGTCGCATGCACTGCCATTCGGGGAACTGAGAAACATTTATGCAAAATGTGTATTAATGGTAGAAATGTTGTGGTATTACTGGATTCAGGTAGCCTTGTGACCCTGATAAAGGCTGAATTAGTTAAAACAGAGGTCTCTGGGAATAGCAAGGTAGCTGTTATTTGTGTGCATGGGGACACCCGAGAGTATCCAGTGACTACAGTGTGTTTCGAGACCCCCAAAGGTACCCTCTCTCATCCAGTGGGGTTAGTATCTCAATTACCGCATGATGCCATTGTGGGAAGGGATTTTCCGAAGTTCTGGGAACTGTGGGATGATCCTGAGCCCCCCACTGGTGCCCCTATGTACCAGGAATGTGATAGCCAGAACTCCTCTGAGAGTGGTGAGGACTCTCCAGAATTTCCCTTGTCAGTATTGGCAGGGGAGACTCAAGAAACTGGAGAGGAGCCCACCTCCTCAGACGAAAACCTACCGTCTGTGGAGTTTTCTGATCTGGAGGTTCACAGGGAAAATTTTGCCACAGAACAGTTAAAAGACCCCGCCCTAATAAAGGCACGGGAAAACGTAGTGGAAATAGATGGCGAGTTAGTGAACCCAGATAATACCTGCACTTACCCATACTTCAGCGTAGAGAAGGACCTACTGTATCGGGTGGCAAAAAGGGCAGAAGAAACCGTTGAGCAGCTTGTGGTGCCCAAACCTTACAGGAAGTTGGTGTTGGAGTTGGCCCATGGGCACATTCTTGGAGGTCATCTGGGGACAGAGAAAACCCGAGAGAGGGTATTACAGAGATTCTATTGGCCTGGGGTGATGAAGGACATAGAAAATTATTGTTCCTCCTGCCCTGTGTGTCAGAGGTCGGCCCCGATGCCACATTTCCGTAGCCCGCTGGTCCCCTACCCATCATTGAGGTCCCGTTTGAGAGAATCGCAATGGATTTGGTAGGTCCTATAATCAAGTCCGCTAGGGGGCACCAGTACATATTGGTTATAATGGACTATGCCACCCGTTATCCAGAAGCGATCCCTCTCAGAAATACCTCGGCCAAAACCATAGCCAAAGAGCTATCTCTTGTTTTTAGCCGGGTGGGTATTTGTAAAGAACTGCTTACGGACCAAGGTACACCCTTTATGTCCCGGGTTATGAAAGAGCTGTGTAAATTGTTCAAAGTGACGCAATTGCGTACATCTGTGTATCACCCCCAAACCGATGGGCTGGTTGAAAGATTCAACAAAACCCTAAAACAAATGTTGAAGAAAGTGGTGGATAGAGATGGAAAGGATTGGGACTGTCTACTTCCTTATTTGATGTTTGCTATTAGGGAGGTGCCCCAATCCTCTACGGGATTCTCCCCCTTTGAGTTACTGTATGGGAGACACCCAAGAGGGCTGTTGGATATTGCCAAGGAAACTTGGGAAAGTGAGAGTTCTCCCCACAGGAGTGTGATTGAGCATGTCGCCCTGATGCAAGATCGAATTGCACAGGTAATGCCCATCGTGAAGGAACATTTGGCCCAAGCGCAGTTGGCACAGCAGAGAGTGTACAACCGTGGAGCAAAGACCCGTACCTTTTCCCCGGGGGATAGGATATTGGTACTTGTCCCTACGGTTGAAAGTAAATTCCTTGCCAAATGGCAAGGCCCCTACGAGATAATGGAAAAAGTGAGCGAAGTGAATTACAAGGTCAGACAACCAGGAAGGCGAAAGCCCGAACAGATATATCACGTTAATCTGTTGAAAGCCTGGAGGGATAGAGAGTCCCTAGTCGCAGAAACTTGGTCACCAGCTCAAACTGGTTGCGTGATTCCGGAGGTTGGAATAGCAGCCACCTTGTCACAACCCCAACAACAGGAGGTTAAGGAGTTTGTGCTTCGCAACAAGGAGGTGTTCTCTGAGCTGCCGGGACAAACATCTGGGGTAGAGCATGATATTATTACCCCGCCCGGTGAAAGGGTGAAGTTAAAACCCTATCGGATCCCAGAGGCCCGACGGGAGGCAATACGGGAGGAAGTACAGAAAATGCTGAACTTAGGGGTGATAGAGGAGTCCCAAAGTGATTGGTCTAGTCCCATTGTGTTGGTGCCTAAACCGGATGGGAGCTGGCGATTTTGTAACGATTTTCGTCAGTTGAACAAAGTTACAAAATTTGACACCTACCCCATGCCACGTATAGATGAGTTGATCGACCGGCTGGGAACAGCCCGATACATGACGACTCTTGACCTCACAAAAGGGTATTGGCAAATTCCCCTGGCCAAGTCGGCCAAAGAGAAAACCGCATTTGTAACCCCAGACGGGGCGTTCCAATATAAGAGAATGCCGTTCGGGTTACAGAATGCGCCGGCCACATTCCAGCGGAAAATGGACCAGATACTGAGGCCCCATCGGAAGTATGCTGCGGCTTACCTGGATGACGTAATTGTCCATAGCACAGATTGGGCCTCACATCTGCCAAAAGTGCAAGCAGTCCTAGACTCTATCCGGGAAGCGGGGTTTACGGCTAACCCCAAGAAGTGTACCATTGGGCAGGAGGAGGCCAAATATCTTGGGTACACCATTGGCAGGGGAGTGATAAAACCCCAACTCAACAAAGTCGAGGCCATCCAGAGTTGGCCACGTCCCAACAGCAAGAAGCAGGTACGGGCCTTTCTGGGAATCGCGGGTTATTATCGGCGCTTCATTCCCCACTTTGCTTCTAAGGCTGTGCCCCTAACCAACCTGACGAAAGGGAAAGGGTCGGTCATGATTAAATGGACCCCCGAGGCTGAGGCAGCATTCCAATTCTTGAAACAAGCCTTATGTAGCCAGCCAGTGTTGTACTCACCCGACTTCTCTAAAGACTTTGTCGTACAAAGTGATGCGTCAGATGTGGGGTTAGGAGCAGTATTGTCCCAGGTCTGGAACGGGGAAGAGCACCCAGTCATTTACCTCAGCAGGAAGTTGAAGTCCCATGAGGTAAATTACGCCACGGTTGAAAAGGAGTGTTTAGCGGTGAAGTGGGCTCTAGATTCCCTTCGGTACTATCTGCTAGGTAGGCACTTTGACATGGTTACGGATCACGCTCCGTTAAAGTGGATGGCTCAAAACAAGGAGACAAATAGAAGAGTGAATAGGTGGTTCCTGGCCCTACAGGAATTCAACTTCACAGTAAAGCATCGCCCTGGCGTTCAAATGGGGAATGTGGATGCTTTGTCTCGAGTACATGAATGCCTGATTGCTGGTGTTCCAACCCCAAGGTTAAAACAAGAGGGGGGGGTATGTGACAGCAGGAAGGTAAAGTCACCTGGTTGCATCCAGGGGGGTAGATATATTTCTCCCAGATTCAGGCTTTATGCCGACTTATACAACTAGGGAGTTGATGAAGCCCAGCTGAGGCTAGTGGGCTCATGGATGACTCATACCTCTAGAGAGAGGGCTGGGCGTCGTGCAGGCAGGGAGTTGATGAGACCAGCTGAAGCTTGTCAGCTCATTTAAGGCCTTTATAAAAACTCCCAGCTTCATTAGGTGTTAGCTCATGCCTGGAACCAGACCTGTGTGGACTGTCTAGGGAGAGTGAACCCCTGTGCGGTGAGGCAAAGCCTGTGTGGCTATTTGTTTGGACTTTTACTAAACCAGGGACTAGGACAGCACCAGGCTGATCCCAGTTGTTAGTTTAGGAAACCTGCATGTTTAGTCAGAGGTCAAACTGACCAGGATTTATTTTGTTTATGTTTCTTTTTGGCTTTGCTGTGTTTTTGTCACTGTACATAGAGAAATAAACCGCACCTTTTGATTTTGAAAACCACAACCTCCGTCTGCTGGCCCTGTTTTTGTGTGGGGAGCCCAACCAGGGGGTCACACACACCCGCTACCGAGTTAACCCCCTCACAGTATATATATATATATATATATATATATATTACTGTGAATTTTTTTTAGGCAGGTGTGAATAAATAATATAAATTACAAATGCTTTCAGAAATAGAAATGTTAGTTGTTTATTTTTATTATTTAACAAAATGAAAGCTAAATGAACAGAAGAGAAATCCAAATCAAACCAATATTTGGTGTGACCACCCATTGCCTTCAAAAGAGCTTCAATTCTTCTAAGTACATTTTTTAAAGGAACCCGACAGGTAGGTTGTTCCTAATATCTTGGAGAACTATAGCATGCAAATACCACCTCCAATGTAAGATTGATGGAAAACTGTCTTCAGCTCAGATCCCAGCCCATCAGTCAAACCCCTCTGACGAGTTTCACCCACTCTGCACTCTATGATTAGGTGTATCTCTGGAGTTGTGCCTTAACATTGATATTGTATCTACAACCTTTGTGTGGCAGGCTACAGTCAGACCAGGTGGGAAGTGCCTCTGTGAATGTCCACAATGTCAACACAGCAGCATTTAAACTCCCCTCCATCACATCTATGAATGTTCCCCTAGACAGAGATGAAGCGTTGGATCTTCGGGCAAGTATAAAGTCAATTATATAGTTACACAAATAATAAAAGATATCACCAATAATGTATTATACATGTAACATAGGACATAAGTTTAAGAGGTTCCGTGCAGAATATGTGATATAAAATGTGATTGTTACTATAATTATGCCTTAAAGTGGAAGTAAACCCTCCTATTGTTTTCAGCCAAGGAAGCTGCCATCTTGGCCTCTGTTTAATCTGCAGCTGCCATAATGCTGCACATGTGATCCATTATGACACCGGTAATTGGATGGTTTGACAGTTTGGTTGAGAGCACAACCAATGTGACAGCTAGCATTTCCGGCATGCTGGGAATGTTAACTGTTTTTTTAAACTATAAAATAGATGGGTTTTCTTCCGCTTTAAACAGTATACTTATGGATACCTTCCCTCCCTGTCTTTTGCTGATAGGACACACTTATATTTTGCAAGCATACAGCAGTATGTAGTAGTGGGACAAGGTTGTCCAGCGCCCCAGGAAATGATGCCAAACAATACCCTCCTCTCCACTGGGCAGACCAGATGGTGGGACTAATAGCAGTGTTGTTTCGCTTACGGCATGCACTATAATAGTGCCAATGGTTGTGGAATGCTGTGGAAAAAAAACGAACAGTTGAGTAGCTGTGCACATACACTCCTGCAGTAAAATATGGTGCTAACAGTGGCAAGGGAAGAAATACCCCAGCATCACTGTGTGGGTATAAATGGTGGCATCACTGCATGTAAAAAAAAGTGTCACTGGAGGGGGAAAATGCCATGCACATGTAGTGTCATCTGAAGGAAAAAAGGCCCCTGCATTGGTGGTGTCACTGAAAGGAAAAAATGTTGCTGTACTAGTGTTGGTGGGGAAATAAAATGCTGCTGCATCGCTGTCAGTGGAGGGAAAAAATACCAGTGCGTTGGTGGTGTCAGCTTTGGCATCTGTGGCAGTGGGATGAAGAAGGGTAACTGTGACTCACTGTGGGGTGCACTTAGTTAATGGGCTCTGCATCACTGTAGGGGAGGAAGGGGAGCTGAAGGGTGCTACTCCAGCACAGTCCCATTGCAAGTCAAGAAAAAAGGCCTTGTCTCCTACGAGGCCAGTTCATATCATTGTGTTGCGGTGGGGTAAGCTGAAAAACAGTACGACATGCAGTACTTTTTTTCAGCTTAGCAAAACACAATCCAGCGCCTCACACAATGCTACATCCAATATAACTTAATGAAAGGTCACTCTGTGACATTTCAATAGAGTTTGTTTAACCACTTCAGCCCCGGACCATTTCGCTGGTCAAAGACCAGGCCACTTTTTGCGATTCGGCACTGCGTCGCTTATACTGACAATTGCGCGGTCGTGTGACGTGGCTCCCGAACAAAATTGACGTCCTTTTTTTCCCACAAATAGAGCTTTCTTTTGGTGGTATTTGATCACCTCTGCGGTTTTTATTTTTTGCGCTATAAACAAAAATAGAGCGACAATTTTGAAAAAAATGCAATATTTTTTTTTTTTCTCAGTTTAGGCCGATACGTATTCTTCTACATATTTTTGGTAAAAAAAAATCACAATAAGCGTGTATTGATTGGTTTTCCGCAAAAGTTAGCGTCTACAAAATAGGGGATAGTTTTTTTTTTTTTTTTAATTCTTTATTTTATTTTGTCAAGATTTCAATTATGTTACATCAATACATTTCCATTAATCCAGCCAAGATAATGCACATACAAAAATAATACTGAGTACTAAGGGATTCTTGACTCTTCTCCTTATACTCACATTTCTAAAATCTCTATTTCACCCTCCCACCCCCCCTTTCCCCTTTGTACCCCCTTCCCCCCTTCTACCTCTTATATTCTACCATTTCTCCACTACTTTCTCAGATTCTCTACATAGCTCCATGTTTTCTTAAAATCTTTCCAACATTCCCACTTGTTTTTAAATCCTTTTTTTTCCTCTTCTACGCCGTACTTCAGTCCCTCCATACTGTATATTTGTTCCACGGAGTCTACCCACTCCCATATAGATGGACTTTCCACTTTTCGACATTTTTTGGGGATCAACCTTTTGGCCGCATTTAATAAATGTGGGATCAGTGAATCTTTATACTGTTTCATTCCTCCCTCTCCTCCATGGAATAAAACTATCCATGGATCTTTTTTAATCTCCTTCTCTGTAATTATTTTTATCATTTCCAGTATCTTTTCCCAATATGTTTGAATTTTAGGGCATTGCCACCATAAGTGGGCCATTGTTCCCCTCCCCCCACATTCTCTCCAGCATTCTGCCTTCTGTTCTACTTGAAATTTACTCAATTTATCTGGTGTGGCATACCAGACTGTAATACATTGTTGTCCATGGCAGATGAGTGGGCCAATTTTATTATTCTCTCTATAGTCCTTTTATCCCTACATGTTCCCAATTCTCTTTCCCATTTCTTTATAAATGGGGGCGTCACCAGTTCGTCCACTGTCATCAGCAATTTATAAAGTTTTGATATAGTTCCTGTTAGGTTATCGGTCGTACAGAGCCGTTCCAGCGTCGTAAGCTCCCCCCCAGACCTAATTGGCTGGGGGAGGCTTTGTACAAAGTGGGCCAACTGATGGTACCTCCATTCATCTACTATCATTAATTCCCTATTGTGTCTCAATTCTTGAAATGGTATGATTTTCCCTTTTTTTATTATATCTCTTAACTGTGCTCTCTCTTTTTTAATCCAATTTCCTCCTACTATTTTTTTTCCCGGTGCAAAATATTCATTTTTTTTAAATTCTATAAGGGGAGAATTATAGTCCCTATCTATTTTTTTATGTAATCTATCCCATATTTTCAGTGCAATTCGTGTCATATCGTGAGTGTTTTCACCTAGTGCTCTATACTGGGGGGGGTTCCATATTACACCTCCTAATTGTGTGTTTGCCATTACCTTTTCAATTTTTACCCACCTTTTTTCGTGCCTATCTTTGGCCCACTCCACTACCCGGGACAACACCACCGCGTTATAATATTTTTGGATGTCTGGCACTGCTAGTCCTCCATGCTTTTTTTCCTGTTTTAGTACAGAGAAGGAGATTCTATGTTTTTTATTATTCCATACAAAGTTCATTAGCATCTTTTTTAACACTCTGAGGTACGGTTGAGGTATTGCAACTGGTAACATCTGGAACTTATACAAGATTTTCGGCAACAGAACCATCTTTAAGATGTTAATTCTTCCTATCCATGATATCGGGCGGTTTATCTAATTTCACTTTTTATTTCATTTAACAGAGGGATATAGTTTATTTTATATATTTTTTTATTGAGTTGACGAGTTTTACCCCAAGTACTTAAGTTCCTTCTGCCAAGGAAAGTTGAACTCTTTTCTTAAGCTCTGTTCTTCTACCTTTCCAATATTGACATTTAGAATCTCAGTTTTAGCTATGTTGATTTTAAAGTTTGATATTTCGCCATATTGTTTAAGTGTTTTGAGTAAATTCGGTAATGTGGTCCTAGGATTACTAATAAAAAATAAGACATCGTCCGCAAAAGCTGAGAGTTTGTGTTCATCTTCCTCCAATCTAATCCCTTTTATGTCTGGATTGTTCCGTACCGTCGCAAGTAAGGGTTCTAGGGACAGCACAAATAAGAGGGGAGACAGGGGGCATCCCTGCCTTGTCCCATTTTTCATCACAAAAGCTTGAGACAGTGTGCCATTTATTTTAACCCTGCCCATAGGATGTTGGTACAATGTTTTAATCCACTGTATCATCCTGGCTCCCAGGCCCATAGTTTCCAGGGTTTGTATCATGAGTCCCCAGTCTACCCTGTCAAATGCCTTTTCTGCATCTACTGACAGGAGTAGACCTGGGGACCCATTCTCTTTTATTTTCTGGAGGAGCAGCAATGCTCTCACACCATTGTCCCTCCCCTCCCTACCTGGGATAAATCCCACCTGATCCGGATGGACCAGTGTGGGCATCCATCCCTTTATTCTTTCTGCCAGGACTTTCGCATATAATTTTACATCCGCATTTAATAGCGAGATTGGTCTATATCCGGAGCATAACCTTTCATCTTTCCCCTCTTTTGATATGACCGTTATTATGGCCACTGAGGCTTCCCTTCCCATTTCATAGTCCGTCCCTAGTCCATTCATGTAATTGCATATCCTGGGTACCAGTATCTCCTTACATTTTTTGAAGTATAAAGCTGTAAACCCATTGGGCCGGGACTTTTCCCTAGGGCTGAGTCTCTTAGTGCCTTACTTATTTCTTCTTCCGTTATGGGTTTATCTAATGCTGTTCTTTCCTCTTCATTAATCCTATGCAATCCCGCCTTGTTTAAAAATTCTTTAATTTTCAGTTGTTTCTCTCCTATCCCCCATCTGTTCTGCTCCACTGAATACAGCCCCTCATAGTAGTTTTTAAATGCGTCTGCTATATCCTTAGTTCTATACACTTCCTCTCCGTTCTTTTTTTTGATCTTTTCTATAAAATTTCTAGTCTTTTTATTTTGTACCATTCTTGCAAGGTGTTTACTAGACTTATTCCCCCACTTATATCTTTCTTTTGCTATGTGATGTAGTTTTATTTTTGTCTCTTGTTCCATTAGTTCTTTAAGTTCGTTCCTTTTCATCACTAGATCATGATATAACTCTTGTTGTTGCCCCTGTTGTTTTTTATGTTCTTGCTCAATTTTGAATATTTCTTCTATCAACAAATTACATTTTCTGTTTCTCTCTTTTTTTTTCCTTGCCCCTTCCGAAATCAAAATCCCCCTGATGTAGGCTTTATGTGCCTCCCATAAAGTTGCCCCTGATATCCCTTCCGTATCGTTTACCTGGAAGTAATGCTCTAATTCCTCTTTCACCCTCTTTAATCCTCCTTCATCTCGGAGCAATTCCTTGTTTAATCGCCAAGTATACGGTTGTCTATGATATTCGGGTACTTTTAGTTTCATGCTTATTGGGGCATGGTCAGAGAGTGAGGCAATTCCTATATTTGATTCCATGACCATATCCAACATTCTATGTTCGACCATTATGTGATCTATCCTCGAGTACGTCCCATGCACAGGGGAGAAAAACGTATAATCCTTTGATTTTGAATGCATAATCCTCCATATATCAACCATCTGACTGCTATGCATTTTTTTTTTTATCTTTGTTAGTTGTACGTTATTTGTCCCCTGTGTCCGGGACATACTATCCACGGCCGGATCCAAACAGAAGTTCATATCTCCCATCAATATTATATATCCCTCCCCAAAATCCTTCAGTTTCCCCAGAGGGGAAATAGGGAATCGTTTTATGGCATTTTTATTAATATTTTTTTTTTACTAGTAATGGCGGCGATCAGCGATTTTTATCGTGACTGCGACATTATGGCGGACACATCGGCCACTTTTGACACCATTTTGGGACCATTGTCATTTTTACAGCGATCAGTGCTATAAAAATGCACTGCTTACTGTAAAAATGACACTGGCAGTGAAGGGGTTAACCTGTAGGGGGCGCTGAAGGGGTTAAGTGTGACCTAGAGAGTGCTTGTAACTGTTAGGGGGCGTGCCTTGGCGTGATACATCACTGATCGCTGTTCCCGATGACAGGGAACAGACGATCACTGACAGTGCCACTGTGAAGAACGGGGAGATGTTTGTTTACACTTACCTCTCCCTGTTCTTCAGCTCTGTGACCCGATCGCGGGACACCGGTGGCGATCGGGTCTCGTGGGCGCGGTCACGGAGCTCCGGACCGAGTCGCGCGCGCGACCCACGGCTGGAATCTTAAAGGGGACGTACCTGTATGCCCATATGCCCAGCCGTGCCATTCTGTCGACGTATATCATCGTGCGGCGGTCCTTAAGTGGTTAAAAAAAAAGTAAAGCCACAATCAGCGGGTCCGCAATGATGTCATCCTACTGCACACCAGCGGCTGGGTTATATCTCAACCACTGGTATAAATGGGCCCTATGGGCTCTTTCACACAGAGCTGTGAGCAAATCCCCTGCTAAATCAGAGCTGAATGGATGGATGTCATTTTTTTTTTTTACATCCGTGCACGTTCAGTTTGTGTCCGGCAGACATGGGCTGACCCGTGATAGCATTGTGGGCAGGCAGATGTAAATGGACTTGTGTCAGTTTACATCAGGCTACCTCTGATCCATTATGTTTCGGTCCAGAAAAAGGCACAGTTCTTTTCATTTTATTTTCCGGACCTGGACTTGACTTGGAGGTAGGTGGGTGTAAATGGACACAAGTCTGTTTACTTATAGACCATAGAGCTGCATGGAGCTTTCGATCAGGTTTACCTGAAAAACTGACAGGCGCATCTGATCAGAAAGCCTGTTTGAAAGGGCCCTAAAGCTAACACCACACATTACAATCTCTTTTAGATATACCAATAACTGAATAGTGCAAAGGCTTACCTGATTGGATATTAAATGGATAGTTGTAAAATCCTCGTTTCCATGAATTCGATTTATTGGTAAATCTAAAGGCGATTGTACAGAGGTTGTACAGTCAGATTGTAACATGTATATTTGGCCAGAAGACATTAGAAAACCAGGATGGGTGAATTCAGACCTGAATTAGATTCATTCTTGATATTTATGTA
The DNA here is from genome assembly GCA_029206835.1 of Rana muscosa. NCBI lineage: Eukaryota > Metazoa > Chordata > Amphibia > Anura > Ranidae > Rana > Rana muscosa. The sequence goes on along the minus strand of CM055119.1, from coordinate 367,188,177 downwards.
AATTGACCTAACTAAATTGGTTTAGCTATTTGTTTGTTTTTTTAATTGAAAAAATGAATGATCACATCCCCACCCACAGAAAGAATGACCCATATGTTCTGAGCACATTGGCTGGTGTCCACATTGAAGGAATGGTGGGTGAGCGTGTGTCCTATACAGGGCTTTTTTTCAGCTGGAACTTGGTGGATCTCAGTTCCACCACCACTGGCTCAGGCCCTCTGCTCCCTGCTGACCACTATTACTTGAAAACACAAAAGTCCGGCTTCTATGCTTACAAGTGACAGCTTGTTCCCCAACAGCTCCCACAGATCAGATCTCCCGAGTGGCTCCCACTGAGTGAAGGATGGGGACAGGGGAGATGCAGGTACATGGGGTGCAGTGCAAATGCCAACATCACCGCTGGATGATATCCCCGCAAGTGAGAGAGGTGGAGCCAACTATAGTATGCAGGGAGGTACTAGAGCTGGCTGGGTGCTTTAGCTCAATACAGCAACAAAAATAAGACATGTGAATGATTGTGGAGCTTTTAAGGAGATGGGGAAAGATGGGGCAGTAGAGGGGGGTTGTATGCAGAGGTCAGAGCTGAAGAGGAGTAATTGTGAGATGTGGATGGGGGATGCAGAGGTAAGAAGCTGTGGAAGAAGGCTGAATTCTCCGCACTGTGTGTAGCGCACACCTAAATTCTGCACTCTGTGTGTAGTGCACCCCTTGAACTCTGCATTATTTACGTAGCACACCCTGAACTCTGCAGTCTGTGTGCAACCCCCTCCCTGAACTCTGCACTCTGTACATATTGCACTCCTGGTATTTAATGACCCTGTTAAGACCCTCCCACTGTTAGTGAAATTTGAGCACACCCACTTTTTTATGCGGTTTGGAGGGTGTGTGTAAGGGATGGGGGGGGTTGTGATTGAGTTCCTGTACATATTTTAAGAGAAAAAATAGGATTTTTTACTCACCGTAAAATCCTTTTCTCTGAGTCCATGGACCGACACAGCTTCTCTATTGACAAAGTGGGTATTATCCTTTAATTAGGAGTGACTAGGCAGAAAAACTTGTAAAAAGTGTTGCATCACACCTTCTACAGAACCGCCCAGGGGGCGGACCCTCTGGGTATAACCTCTCAGTCTGCACATCGCAGATCAGTTCGTCAAAAAGCAGTACAAACTTAAAAGGAGGGGTGGGTGCTGTGTCGGTCCATGGACTCAGAGAAAAGGATTTTACGGTGAGTAAAAAATCCTATTTACTCTTTCGTCCATGGACCGACACAGCTTCTCTATTGACAAAGTGGGATGTCCCAAAGCAGTGTCAGAGAAAAAACGAGGGGTGGTAACAGCATAAAAACAAACTTCACCCCAAAACACAAAACAGCACTCCTCCAACGGAGGAGTTGCAACTCTAAACAGCCGCCTGCAAAACCTTGCGGCCGAAAGAGGCATCCGAAGATGCACCTACATCAATTTTGTAGAATTTTGTGAAAGTGTGAGCGGACGACCAAGTCGCCGCTTTACATAGTTGGGAAACAGACGCTTGATGTCGGAAAGCCCAAGAGGCACCTATTGCCCTGGTCGAATGCGCCGTGACAGGAAAGGGGGGCGCCTGACCCTTTAAGGCGTAAGCCTGGATTACTATCTGTCGGATCCACCTAGAGATGGTGGCCGATGAGACTGCTTGGCCCTTCTTGGGACCAGCCACCGAAACAAACAGTGAGTCTGACTTCCGGAACAGGGAAGTAGCAGATATGTATACTCTCAAAGCTCGGACAACGTCCAAGGAATGCAACGCCGACTCCTTAGGATTCGACGGCTGAGGACACAAGGATGGAAGTACAATGTCTTCGTTGAGATGAAAAGCCGAAACGACTTTCGGAAGAAAGGAAGGCTGCGGCCGCAGCACCACCTTATCCTTGTGGAAAATCAAATAGGGAGCCTTGCAGGACAAGGCTGCCAGCTCAGAGACTCGTCTAACTGACGTAACAGCCACCAAAAAGACCACCTTCTGAGAAAGTGTCAACAGGGGAATATCTCTAATATTCTCAAACGGTGCCGTCTGAAGCACCGAGAGGACCAGGTTCAAGTCCCACGGAGGTAATGGGGGGCGGACCGGAGGGGCCACATGTCGAACCCCCTGCCCAAATGTACTCACGAGAGAGTGAGTCGCCAGGGGTCGCTGAAAAAAGACAGCCACGGCAGATATCTGTCCCTTAATCGTACTTAGGGCAAGCCTTTGGTCTACCCCATGCTGTAAAAACAGCAGGATTCTGGAAACCAAATAGGTACGCGGATGCCATTTCATTTCCTCACATATGGAGATGTAGGCCCTCCAAGTGCGGTGATAGACCTTCCTAGAGGACGGTTTCCGAGCACTTCTCATAGTAGAGATTACTGAGTCTGACAGGCCCCGATCTCTCAGTACCTGGTTCTCAACAGCCATGCCGTTAAAGCCAATGACTGTAAAGCAGGATGGAATATGGGACCTTGCGATAGCAGGTCCTTCCGTAGTGGTAGGCGCCAGGGGACGTCTGCTACCAGACGTACTAGATCGGCGTACCAAGGACGCTGAGGCCAATCTGGAGTGATTAGGATCATTGGAATTCCCTCTGCCTCCACTCTGCGGAGCAGAAGAGGAAGAAGCCTTAAGGGAGGGAAGGCATAGATTAGCCGATACTGACCCCACGATGCTACCAACGCGTCCGTTGCGTCTGCCCATGGGTCTCTTGACCGGGCCACAAACCTCAATACCTTTCGATTGAGTCGGGAAGCCAGAAGATCTACGTCTGGTGTGCCCCATCTTTGGCAGAGGAGTTGGAACACCTCCGGGTGTAAGGACCATTCTCCCTGGTCCAGCATCTGGCGGCTCAGGTAGTCCGCCTGCCAGTTTTCCACACCCGGAATGTACACGGCCGACAGTGCCGGTACGCTCCTCTCTGCCCACTTCAGGATGCGAGCGATCTCCGATGCTGCAGCTGAGCTTCTTGTTCCTCCTAGATGATTGACATATGCCACTGCTGTGGCGTTGTCTGACTGGATCCTGACTGGACGCCCTTGCAGTCTCTGAGACCATTTGAAGAGGCACAGCTTGATCGCCCGGATCTCCAGGACATTGATCGGCAGGAGGGCTTCCTCTGGGGTCCAGCGACCTTGCGCCGACTGGACACCCCAGACTCCCCCCCAACCTGTAAGGCTGGCGTCCGTCGTGATCACTATCCAGTAAACCGGAAGAAATGACTTCCCGGCCATTAGAGCCGGTGCTGTCAGCCACCATACCAGGGATCTCCTGACTAGGTGGCTCACTCGGATTTGATAATCCAGAGATGAAGGGCATCTGTTCCATCTGGACAGAACTTCCTTCTGTAACACTCGAGTGTGGTATTGAGCATATGGGACCGCCTCGAAGGAGGCTACCATGAGGCCCAACACTCGCATGCAAAAACGGAGTGACGACCAATTCCTGGAAGTCAGCTGCCGTACTGCAGCCCGGAGGGTCTGCAACTTCTCCACAGGGAGGAATACCTTTGCCTCTGAGGAATCCAGAATCAACCCCAGGTACACTAGGCGTTGAGTGGGCACCAATACTGACTTTTGCGTGTTTAGTATCCAACCACAGTCTCGAAGAGTCTGACAGGTAATGGACACGCTTACCTCTAATTCTGAGCTTGAAGGGGCCTTCAGCAGAAGGTCGTCCAAGTAACCTGTGATAGCGATACCCCGCTGTCTTAGAAGTGCCAGAATCGGAGCGAGCACCTTGGTGAACGTCCTGGGTGCTGAGGCAAGGCCAAACGGGAGGGCCACAAACTGGTAGTGGTTCTTCCCGATAGCAAATCGCAGAAACCTCTGGTGTCTGGAGTATATGGGGACATGCAGGTATGCGTCCTTGATGTCCAAGGAGGCTAGAAAGTCCCCCGGATGGAGAGCCGTGACTACGGATCGAACCGACTCCATCCGAAATCTTTGTACCTTCACAAAGCAATTGAGGGCTCTGAGATCCAAGATTGGACGAACCCCCTCCTTCTTCGGCACAATGAACAGATTTGAGTAAAAACCCTGACCCCGTTCCTGTTCAGGAACTGGAATAACTACCCCGCGTTCCAGTAGACCCTGGACCGCCCCATATAGGGCCTCCCGACGGGTCGGTAGTAGCTGGAGATTGGAGGTGATGAATCTGTCTGGTGGACAAGAGAGAAATTCTATCTTGTAGCCTGAGGAGATTACTTCGCAAACCCACCTGTCGGAGACTAGAGCAGTCCACTGAGTCACGAATTCGCGAAGACGTCCCCCCACCCGAGAGCTGGGTGGGGGCGGACCTTCATGTGGACGCAGATTTGTCCGCAGGCTTGTTGGGTCTGCGGGACCAAGGACGCTTTTGTCCTTGGGCAGGCGCTTTATCGGCCTGGGGTCTTTTCCCTGTCGCCCTAGGGGGACGAAAAACCACTTGTGTGCAGTAAAGGAGGGCCCTTGCCCTTGGCGTGGCCCCTTACCCTTGCTAATTTGGGGAAGCAAAGTGCTTTTACTTCCTGTGGCATCCTTGATGATGTCATCCAGAGAAGCCCCAAAAAGTCTGTCGCCCTTAAAAGGCAGATCCAACAGGGCTTTCTTGGAAGTCTGGTCCGCAGACCAGCCTTTTAGCCAGATCAGGCGGCGTATTGCTACTGCATAAACCGAAGTTTTAGACAGCAGGGGAATAGTATTCATGTCTGACTCGCAGACAAACCTAAGGCCCTGGACCAACAGGTCGGCCAATGTTATCTCATCAGGAGGAGCATCTCGCTCCTTAACCCCTGGAGTAGCAATCTTGCCCATTCAGTAAGTGTGTGAGACACTAGGGCCCCCGCCAATGCCGGGCGTACTGCCGAGTAGGGATGAGCTTCGTGTTCGAGTCGAACATACGTTCGACTCGAACATCGGCTGTTCGATCGTTCGACGAAGATCGAACGATTTGGGCCGTTCGCGCCAAATTCGAGTGACGCGAACGGCCCACAATGCACTACGCCATCGCAGTGTCATCCAGGCGCTGTGATTGGCCAAGCATGCACTGTGACCCCGCATGCTTGGCCAATCACAGCGCCGGCAGCGAGGAGAGCAATGATTGGCCACAGGCAGGATGCCTGTGGCCAATTATTGCTGAGGGTGTTTAGTACACGTCCCACACTATAAAAGGCCGCCAGCACGGCGGCCTAGTGTAGTGTGTTCCGGAGCAGGGATAGAGCAGCATAGGCAGGGACAGTGACTGTTATTTCTTTCTTGCTTAACCTGGATTCCTTTAGTTTAGGGAAAGAGAAGGATAGGTAGGGAGAGTGTCAGTGTGTTTTGTGCTTGTGCTATAGTGTGCTTAAAAAAAACATTTATTCTAGGGACAGAAAACTGTAGGTAGGGACAGTGTCAGTTTCTTTCACTCTGCAAGTCCTTGTTTCCAGGGACCTGGAAGGACAGTGAGTGAATTGTCCTTGTGCTATATTGTGCTTAAAAAAACATTTATTCTAGGGACAGAAAACTGTAGGTAGGGAGAGTGTCAGTTTCTTTCACTCTGCAAGTCCTTGTTTCCAGGGACCTGTAAGGACAGTGAGTGAATTGTCCTTGTGCTATATTGTGCTTAAAAAAAACATTTATTCTAGGGACAGAAAACTGTAGGTAGGGAGAGTGTCAGTTTATTTCACTCTGCAAGTCCTTGTTTCCAGGGACCTGTAAGGACAGTGAGTGAATTGTCCTTGTGCTATATTGTGCTTAAAAAAAACATTTATTCTAGGGACAGAAAACTGTAGGTAGGGAGAGTGTCAGTTTATTTCACTCTGCAAGTCCTTGTTTCCAGGGACCTGTAAGGACAGTGAGTGAATTGTCCTTGTGCTATATTGTGCTTAAAAAAAACATTTATTCTAGGGACAGAAAACTGTAGGTAGGGAGAGTGTCAGTTTATTTCACTCTGCAAGTCCTTGTTTCCAGGGACCTGGAAGGACAGTGACTGAATTGTCCTTGTGCTATATTGTGATTAAAAAAAACATTTATTCTAGGGACAGAAAACTGTAGGTAGGGAGAGTGTCAGTTTATTTCACTCTGCAAGTCCTTGTTTCCAGGGACCTGGAAGGACAGTGAGTGAATTGTCCTTGTGTTATATTGTGATTAAAAAAAACATTTTTTCTAGGGACAGAAAACTGTAGGTAGGGAGAGTGTTTTTTTTCTTTCACTCTGCAAGTCCTTGTTTCCAGGGACCTGGAAGGACAGTGAGTGAATTCTCCTTGTGCTATATTGTGCTTAAAAAAAACATTTATTCTAGGGACAGAAAACTGTAGGTAGGGAGAGTGTCAGTTTATTTCACTCTGCAAGTCCTTGTTTCCAGGGACCTGTAAGGACAGTGAGTGAATTGTCCTTGTGCTATATTGTGATTAAAAAAAACATTTATTCTAGGGACAGAAAACTGTAGGTAGGGAGAGTGTCAGTTTATTTCACTCTGCAAGTCCTTGTTTCCAGGGACCTGGAAGGACAGTGACTGAATTGTCCTTGTGCTATATTGTGATTAAAAAAAACATTTATTCTAGGGACAGAAAACTGTAGGTAGGGAGAGTGTCAGTTTATTTCACTCTGCAAGTCCTTGTTTCCAGGGACCTGGAAGGACAGTGACTGAATTGTCCTTGTGCTATATTGTGATTAAAAAAAACATTTATTCTAGGGACAGAAAACTGTAGGTAGGGAGAGTGTCAGTTTATTTCACTCTGCAAGTCCTTGTTTCCAGGGACCTGGAAGGACAGTGAGTGAATTGTCCTTGTGTTATATTGTGATTAAAAAAAACATTTTTTCTAGGGACAGAAAACTGTAGGTAGGGAGAGTGTTTTTTTTCTTTCACTCTGCAAGTCCTTGTTTCCAGGGACCTGGAAGGACAGTGAGTGAATTCTCCTTGTGCTATATTGTGCTTAAAAAAAACATTTATTCTAGGGACAGAAAACTGTAGGTAGGGAGAGTGTCAGTTTATTTCACTCTGCAAGTCCTTGTTTCCAGGGACCTGTAAGGACAGTGAGTGAATTGTCCTTGTGCTATATTGTGATTAAAAAAAACATTTATTCTAGGGACAGAAAACTGTAGGTAGGGAGAGTGTCAGTTTATTTCACTCTGCAAGTCCTTGTTTCCAGGGACCTGGAAGGACAGTGACTGAATTGTCCTTGTGCTATATTGTGATTAAAAAAAACATTTATTCTAGGGACAGAAAACTGTAGGTAGGGAGAGTGTCAGTTTATTTCACTCTGCAAGTCCTTGTTTCCAGGGACCTGGAAGGACAGTGACTGAATTGTCCTTGTGCTATATTGTGCTTAAAAAAAACATTTATTCTAGGGACAGAAAACTGTAGGTAGGGAGAGTGTCAGTTTATTTCACTCTGCAAGTCCTTGTTTCCAGGGACCTGGAAGGACAGTGAGTGAATTGTCCTTGTGTTATATTGTGATTAAAAAAAACATTTTTTCTAGGGACAGAAAACTGTAGGTAGGGAGAGTGTTTTTTTTCTTTCACTCTGCAAGTCCTTGTTTCCAGGGACCTGTAAGGACAGTGAGTGAATTGTCCTTGTGCTATATTGTGCTTAAAAAAAACATTTATTCTAGGGACAGAAAACTGTAGGTAGGGAGAGTGTCAGTTTATTTCACTCTGCAAGTCCTTGTTTCCAGGGACCTGGAAGGACAGTGACTGAATTGTCCTTGTGCTATATTGTGATTAAAAAAAACATTTATTCTAGGGACAGAAAACTGTAGGTAGGGAGAGTGTCAGTTTATTTCACTCTGCAAGTCCTTGTTTCCAGGGACCTGGAAGGACAGTGAGTGAATTGTCCTTGTGTTATATTGTGATTAAAAAAAACATTTTTTCTAGGGACAGAAAACTGTAGGTAGGGAGAGTGTTTTTTTTCTTTCACTCTGCAAGTCCTTGTTTCCAGGGACCTGGAAGGACAGTGACTGAATTGTCCTTGTGCTATATTGTGATTAAAAAAAACATTTATTCTAGGGACAGAAAACTGTAGGTAGGGAGAGTGTCAGTTTATTTCACTCTGCAAGTCCTTGTTTCCAGGGACCTGGAAGGACAGTGACTGAATTGTCCTTGTGCTATATTGTGATTAAAAAAAACATTTATTCTAGGGACAGAAAACTGTAGGTAGGGAGAGTGTCAGTTTATTTCACTCTGCAAGTCCTTGTTTCCAGGGACCTGGAAGGACAGTGAGTGAATTGTCCTTGTGTTATATTGTGATTAAAAAAAACTTTTTTTCTAGGGACAGAAAACTGTAGGTAGGGAGAGTGTTTTTTTTCTTTCACTCTGCAAGTCCTTGTTTCCAGGGACCTGTAAGGACAGTGAGTGAATTGTCCTTGTGCTATATTGTGCTTAAAAAAAACATTTATTCTAGGGACAGAAAACTGTAGGTAGGGAGAGTGTCAGTTTATTTCACTCTGCAAGTCCTTGTTTCCAGGGACCTGGAAGGACAGTGAGTGAATTGTCCTTGTGTTATATTGTGATTAAAAAAAACATTTTTTCTAGGGACAGAAAACTGTAGGTAGGGAGAGTGTTTTTTTTCTTTCACTCTGCAAGTCCTTGTTTCCAGGGACCTGTAAGGACAGTGAGTGAATTGTCCTTGTGCTATATTGTGCTTAAAAAAAACATTTATTCTAGGGACAGAAAACTGTAGGTAGGGAGAGTGTCAGTTTATTTCACTCTGCAAGTCCTTGTTTCCAGGGACCTGTAAGGACAGTGAGTGAATTGTCCTTGTGCTATATTGTGCTTAAAAAAAACATTTATTCTAGGGACAGAAAACTGTAGGTAGGGAGAGTGTCAGTTTATTTCACTCTGCAAGTCCTTGTTTCCAGGGACCTGGAAGGACAGTGACTGAATTGTCCTTGTGCTATATTGTGCTTAAAAAAAACATTTATTCTAGGGACAGAAAACTGTAGGTAGGGAGAGTGTCAGTTTATTTCACTCTGCAAGTCCTTGTTTCCAGGGACCTGGAAGGACAGTGAGTGAATTGTCCTTGTGTTATATTGTGATTAAAAAAAACATTTTTTCTAGGGACAGAAAACTGTAGGTAGGGAGAGTGTTTTTTTTCTTTCACTCTGCAAGTCCTTGTTTCCAGGGACCTGGAAGGACAGTGAGTGAATTGTCCTTGTGTTATATTGTGATTAAAAAAAACATTTTTTCTAGGGACAGAAAACTGTAGGTAGGGAGAGTGTTTTTTTTCTTTCACTCTGCAAGTCCTTGTTTCCAGGGACCTGTAAGGACAGTGAGTGAATTGTCCTTGTGCTATATTGTGCTTAAAAAAAACATTTATTCTAGGGACAGAAAACTGTAGGTAGGGAGAGTGTCAGTTTATTTCACTCTGCAAGTCCTTGTTTCCAGGGACCTGTAAGGACAGTGACTGAATTGTCCTTGTGCTATATTGTGCTTAAAAAAAACATTTATTCTAGGGACAGAAAACTGTAGGTAGGGAGAGTGTCAGTTTATTTCACTCTGCAAGTCCTTGTTTCCAGGGACCTGGAAGGACAGTGACTGAATTGTCCTTGTGCTATATTGTGATTAAAAAAAACATTTATTCTAGGGACAGAAAACTGTAGGTAGGGAGAGTGTCAGTTTATTTCACTCTGCAAGTCCTTGTTTCCAGGGACCTGGAAGGACAGTGAGTGAATTGTCCTTGTGTTATATTGTGATTAAAAAAAACATTTTTTCTAGGGACAGAAAACTGTAGGTAGGGAGAGTGTTTTTTTTCTTTCACTCTGCAAGTCCTTGTTTCCAGGGACCTGGAAGGACAGTGACTGAATTGTCCTTGTGCTATATTGTGATTAAAAAAAACATTTATTCTAGGGACAGAAAACTGTAGGTAGGGAGAGTGTTTTTTTTCTTTCACTCTGCAAGTCCTTGTTTCCAGGGACCTGTAAGGACAGTGAGTGAATTGTCCTTGTGCTATATTGTGCTTAAAAAAAACATTTATTCTAGGGACAGAAAACTGTAGGTAGGGAGAGTGTCAGTTTATTTCACTCTGCAAGTCCTTGTTTCCAGGGACCTGGAAGGACAGTGAGTGAATTGTCCTTGTGTTATATTGTGATTAAAAAAAACATTTTTTCTAGGGACAGAAAACTGTAGGTAGGGAGAGTGTTTTTTTTCTTTCACTCTGCAAGTCCTTGTTTCCAGGGACCTGTAAGGACAGTGAGTGAATTGTCCTTGTGCTATATTGTGCTTAAAAAAAACATTTATTCTAGGGACAGAAAACTGTAGGTAGGGAGAGTGTCAGTTTATTTCACTCTGCAAGTCCTTGTTTCCAGGGACCTGGAAGGACAGTGACTGAATTGTCCTTGTGCTATATTGTGATTAAAAAAAACATTTATTCTAGGGACAGAAAACTGTAGGTAGGGAGAGTGTCAGTTTATTTCACTCTGCAAGTCCTTGTTTCAAGGGACAGAGAAGGACACCTGAAGGTAGCCCTTATTGCTTTTTTCCCATCTCCCTGCAGGCCATCTATTAGAATGTCTGGAAGGCAAACAAGGAGAGGCAGACAGTCAGGAGGCAATAAAAGAGGGCAAGCAGGCTCTGTGTCTGGGGGCAACAGTGCTGGTCGTGGACGCGGTGCATTGTCATCAGCACATGGCCATGGGACACGCTTGTCCTTCTTTTCGGCAGCTGGACATGTTGAGCCACATCATGCCGAAGACTTGGTAGAGTGGATGACCAAGCCCTCCTCCTCCTCCTCATCCTCTCTCACCCAGGCTCAGGGTACTGGAAAAGCAGCTGCCAAAGCGTCGTCTTCCCTGGTATCAATGTCAGACAAATCATCAGTCACTCCTTCCCTAGACCCACCATGTCCTCCTCCTGAGGAGTCCCCCGAACTGTTTCAGCACAGTGTTGGGTACATGCTCCAGGAGGATGCCCAGCGTTTCGAAGGGTCTGATGATGAAACCCAGCTAGAGGAAGGCAGTAGCGTGAGAGCAGACAGAGGGGATGCTCAAGAAGGACACCAATCTGGCAGTCATGTTCCAGCAGCTGCAGCATACTGCCAGATTGGCTCCAGTGATGAGGAGGGAGGGGATGATGAGGTCACTGACTCCACGTGGGTGCCTAATAGGAGAGAGGAGGAGGAGGAGGATGAGGAGGAGGCACATCTCCAACGAGGCAGGATGCCCTTTGGTGGCCAGCGTAAGGGCAGTACACCGACGGAATCACACCGCAGAGCTCCGCCTGTGCAGGGCGCTGCCTCTGCCCGTCATTCAAAAAGTTCTTTGGTGTGGGCCTTTTTTGAGGCTAGTGCATCAGATCGCACAGCTGCTGTTTGCAACATATGTCTCAAGCGTATATCGCGTGGCCAAAACATCAGCCGCTTGGGTACCACATGCCTGACCAGACATATGTTGACCTGCCATGCAGCTCGTTGGCAAGCCTACCTCAAAGACCCACACCAAAGAACAAAGCGGACCTCTCCTTGCACCGCATCAGCTGGGATCTCCAACCCCACTATAACTTCAGTCCTCTCTGAAACATGCACTGAGAGGAATGAAGGTGTAGAATTAGGTGTGTCACAGCCAAGTACTTGCGCCCACTCTGCTAGCAGTACACCGACGTCCGATTCTAGCAGGCAAATTTCCCTGCCCCAGCTGCTGGACCGTCGAAAGAAGTTCACTCCCAGCCATCCACATGCCCAGCGGTTGAATGCTAGCTTGGCTAAATTGCTAGCGCTTCAACTGCTGCCTTTTCAGTTGGTAGACTCGGCCCCCTTCCGTGAGTTTGTGCAATGTGCAGTTCCTCAGTGGCAGGTTCCCAAACGCCACTTTTTCTCACGGAAGGCTATTCCGGCTCTCTACCGGCATGTGGAAGGCAATGTCTTGGCCTCGCTGGACAGGGCGGTCAGCGGTAAGGTGCATATTACCGCTGACTCATGGTCCAGCAGGCATGGACAGGGACGTTACCTTTCTTTCACGGCCCATTGGGTCACTCTTTTGGCAGCTGGGAAGGATTCAGGACAAGGTGCAGTAGTGTTGGAGGTTGTCCCACCGCCACGCCTCCAAAATGCTACTACTGGTTGTGACACACCTCTCTCCTCCACCCCCTCCTCTTCTTCTTCCTCCATGGCCTCTTCCTGTGGTTTGTCCTATGAACCAGCGGTGCTCCGTAGCCGTTCACGGGGCTACGCAAGTACGCAGGCAAAAAGATGCCATGCCGTGCTTGCGCTGGTGTGTTTGGGGGACAGAAGCCACACTGGGGCAGAGGTCCTGTCTGCTCTGCAGGGCCAGGCCGAGAGGTGGTTGACGCCACGCCAGCTTAAGCCAGGAATGGTGGTTTGCGACAATGGCACCAACCTCCTCTCCGCCCTCCGACAGGGACAACTGACCCATGTGCCCTGTGTGGCTCACGTCCTTAACCTGGTGGTGCAGCGCTTCTTGGGCAGGTACCCGGGCTTACAGGATGTCCTGAGGCAGGCCAGGAAAGTCTGTGTGCATTTCCGCAGATCTTATAATGCCAGTGCTCGCCTGGCTGAGCTGCAAAAGGAGTTGAACCTGCCCAAGAACCGCCTTATATGTGACATGCCCACCAGGTGGAACTCAACGTTGGCCATGCTGCAGCGGCTGCACACGCAGCAGAGGGCCATCAATGAGTACCTGTGCGACTACGGCACCAGGACAGGGTCAGGGGAGCTTGGTTTTTTTTCTCCACGCCAGTGGGGCATGATCAGGGATGCATGCACTGTCCTGGCACCATTTGAGGAGGCCACGAGGATGGTGAGCAGTGACAGTGCATGCATCAGTGACACTGTACCTCTTGTCCACCTGTTGGAGCACACGCTGCGTGGAATAATGGACAGGGCACTTGAGGCAGAACAGAGGCAGGAAGAGGAGGACTTCCTTGCCTCTCAAGGCCCCCTTTACCCAGACAGTGTTCCTTCTGTCCCACCCATCGCACAGGAAGAGGAGGAGGAGGAGGAGGAGGAGGAGGAGGAGGAGGATTGTGTCAGCATGGAGGTGGAGGCTGGCACTCAGCATCATCAGCAGCAGTCTTTTAGGGATGATTTACAGTCCCAAGAAACCAGTGGACTTGTACGTGGCTGGGAGGAGGTGGCTGCGGATCATGTCGTCCTTAGTGACCCAGAGGACTCCGGAGCGAATGCCTCAGCAAACCTACGCTGCATGGCCTCCCTGATCCTGCAAAGTCTGCGGAAGGATCCTCGTATTCTTCGGATCAAGGAGAGGGACCATTACTGGCTGGCCACTCTCCTTGATCCACGGTACAAGGGTAAGGTTGCGGACCTTATGTTACCGTCGCAGAGGGAGCAGAGGATGAGACAACTCCGGGAGGCCTTGCAGAAAGGTCTGTGCAACGCGTTCCCAGAGACTGGGAGGTTGCAAACTCCTGGTCCTGGACAACGAGTTGCTGAGGCTTCGGCCAGTCAAAGAAGGAGCGGTGGGGAAGGTGGCCGTCTGACCGATGCGTTCAGACAATTCTTTAGTCCGCAGCCCCAAAGTATGATCGGTTCCAGCAACCATCGCCAGCGTCTGATAAACATGGTGCAGGAATATCTAGGGGCAAGGTCAGACTTGGACACCTTCCCCACCGAAAATCCTCTGGCTTACTGGGTCTTGAGGATGGATCACTGGCCAGAGCTTGCACAGTATGCAATTGAGCTACTGGCCTGTCCTGCATCCAGCGTTCTTTCGGAACGCACATTCAGTGCTGCTGGAGGATTTGTCACGGATCACAGGGTGCGCCTGTCCACCGACTCGGTTGATCGACTGACTTTCATCAAGATGAACCAGTCTTGGATCACCACCAGCTACCACACACCTGATGCTGATATAACAGACTAATTGATTTTAACATGTCACATCCCTTCAAGACTGATGCTGATGCTGAGTGCCTGTGCTGTTATGTTGACTGGCTATCCTCCTCCTCCGAGTCCTCAATGATACGATTGATGATGATAGCTTGTAAGATCATTTTTGTTTATGGGTGCCGCCACCAGTGCCTAACGCCCAATTTTTCAGCCCCTGTTTAACAGGGGCGTGTAATTACAATTTTTGAAGCAATACTTTGCAACAGGGCTCATTGCTGTGCTCCAAGTACAGTATCTGTGAGGAGTTGCAGTGTTGTGCCACCAGTGCCTAACGCCCAATTTTTCAGCCCCTGTTTAACAGGGGCGTGTAATTACAATTTTTGAAGCAATACTTTGCAACAGGGCTCATTGCTGTGCTCCAAGTACAGTATCTGTGAGGAGTTGCAGTGTTGTGCCACCAGTGCCTAAGGCCCAATTTTTCAGCCCCTGTTTAACAGGGGCGTGTCATTACAATTTTTGAAGCAATACTTTGCAACAGGGCTCATTGGTGTGCTCCAAGTACAGTATCTGTGAGGAGTTGCAGTGTTGTGCCACCAGTGCCTAAGGCCCAATTTTTCAGCCCCTGTTTAACAGGGGCGTGTCATTACAATTTTTGAAGCAATACTTTGCAACAGGGCTCATTGCTGTGCTCCAAGTACAGTTGCTGTGAGGGGTTGCAGTGTTGTGCCACCAGTGCCTAAGGCCCAATTTTTCAGCCCCTGTTCAACAGGGGCATGTAATTACAATTCTTGATCTAATAATTCACAGCAGGGCCCATTGCTGCACCCACCAAGAGTAACTGTCAGGGCTTACAGTGTTGTGGCACCAGCACCACCATCAAAGGCCCAATTTTTACTACCACTGTTCAACAATTATATGTAATTAAAATTCCTGATATAATAGTTGACAGCAGGGCGTTCCAGCACCAACCAAGAGTAACTGTGAGTGCTTACAGTGTTGTGCCAACACCAACAACTAAGGGGCCTATTTCTGCAGAGTATATACGGCAGGTCCCTACTTTCAAACATCCAACTTACAAACGACTCCTACTTGCAAACGCAAGAAGACAACAGGAAGTGAGAGGAAATCTACCACTAGGAAGGAAAATTCTCTCCTGTAAGAATAAATATGGGAGAAAGGTGTCTCCTCTGTACTGATGCTTTATCAGCAATCCTTGTTTCAAGAAAAACACCACATTTCAAAAACAGTTGTCATTGGGACGGAAAGTGAGGTGAAATGTTCTGAACAGGGGCACAGACAGCAAAACAAATGTTACAGGGGTGATAACCCTTACCTATGTTTTCCAAAAAGTTTAAAAATAGATTTTTGGTCTGGAGCTACACTTCAACAATGTACCTGTTCAAAATTACAAACAGATTCTACATAAGAACAAACCTACAGTCCCTGTCTTGTATGCACCGCCTGTATAGGGCTGTTCAGAGTATATAGGGCCTTTTTTATTTTATGTGCGGGGTTCCCCTTAATATCCATACAAGACCCAAAGGGGCTGGTAATGGGCTGGGGTAGGGGGGGGGGGGTCATGGGGTAGCTATGCCATTTTTCTTAAAGAATTTCATCCATATTACCGGGACCAGACATTACATTAAAGCCGCAAGCAGTTTTAAATGGCTTTTTTTTCCTTTAGAAGTGTCATTTTGTGCAGGGACAGTTCTAAACACGGGAAACACGTGGCACTTCACAGGCATACTTTAGACACCCCCCAGGTACGATATTTAAAGGAATATTTGACTTTTTTTTTTTCACTTTATGCATCATTAAAATGACTGCTCCCGAAAAACGACCGTTTTTAAAACTTCTTTTTGCATTGATACATGTCCCCTGGTGCAGAACCCGGGTTCCCAAACCCTTTTTAGGACAATAACATGCATAATAGTTGTTATAATTAGCACTTTAGAATTCGAACGTTCGCATCCATTGTATTTAATAGGGTTCTAATGTTCGTTCGAACTTTCGGTCCGTTCGCGGGTTCTGGTGCGAACCGAACCCGGGGGTGTTCGGCTCATCACTACTGCCGAGCCTACCACTGAGTATAGGTAGCAAGCGAGTGCTTCAGCCTTCTTATCCACAGGGTCCTTGAAAACAGGAGCCCCTTCTACAGGAATTGTGGTGGCTCTATTAAGTCTGGACACCGGAGGGTCCACTATAGGGGGGAGAGGTCCATTTCTTCAGAAAACTCTCCTCAAAAGGGGTACCGTACCGCAAACCTCTTTGGGGCTGTAAAGACCCTCAGTGGGTTCTCCCATTCCTTGTATAAGAGTTTATCAAAAGACACACAAGGGAACACCTTAGCAGTGCGGGCAGGTCTATGAAACCCAAGTGGACCGGAGTCTCTGCTGCTTCTGCAGTATTTTCCAACTTTAGCGTATCCCGCACTGCAGTAATAAGGTCAGATACCAAAGCCGTCTCGCGTACTGACCTGGACTTGGAGTCCTCCTCACTGTCCGATCGGTCACGGTCTGCAGTCTCTGATGCATCAGAATCTGGGCCATGAGCCGTAGCTGGACCTGGTTCTGCATAAGAAATATCCCCAGAAGATTGCAGGGGACGGGGGCGTTTATTACCCCCTGTATTCCCGTGTGCTGCTTCCACCCTGGCAGCAAACGCCTCTAGGATTGCAGTCATAGCGTCCATAGACACCTCAGGGACACCAGCTGCTAAATCTGGTGTTTCAGGGGAGAAGACATCTGGCTCAGATGCCATGCTGACCACACGCTGACACTCACAGGGCTCCAGGCAAGATATCAATAGGCCACCCTCCTGCGCTGCAGAGATGCTGGGTTACCCAGAGGACTCACCACCCTGGATAGGTACTGCTATGCTGCGCCTGTGATGCTGTCCCCTTGCTGCTGTGTCAGTCTGCTTCTTTTATCAGCACTTCCTGTGTGAATTTTCACGCCAGTGTAATGCACCCTAGAGGCCGGAGGCTCTCGCAAAATGGTTGCCAAAAACGTCTGTATGGAAGATAATGTGGGCTCTAAGAAAATGGCCGCCGACAGAAGATAGAGGTCAGGCAGCCATAGCCCACAAAAAGATGGCCGCCGAACGGCAATATCTGCATACAGGGTGGACCAACATGGCCGCCGATCACCTGATAGGGGCCAGTGGGTGTGGCCGAACCACAGGAAGATGGCCGCCAGGCAGTTACAAGAGGCCAAACTTGGCATGGACCACCTCAAAATGGCCGCCGACAGCATGGAGACACAGAAACACAGGTAAGCAAAAATGACATTTCTTTTAAATGTTAGTTACAGCCAGCCCCGCTCCAGTGGGACCCCCTAGGTGACCCCCAGCACCCAGCAACCTTTAGCTAGAAGCCCAGGGAGGAGGGAAAGGCAGGGAGAGAGGGAAGAAAGGGGCCACAACCACTTACTTGATCTCTCCAGGAATGTCCAGCTAAATCACCCAGCCGAGGCAGGGGAGTTTTACTTACCTATCCTGCATGTATTCTGCTGGAAGACATTCCAAACAGATCATCGTCCGCGCACGGAAGGTGACTGTTGGCCAGGCATGCTGTGATTGGACCCAGAAGGGACGATCATATGTATGCCCTGGAGCATGACGCTCACCGGACAGGCTGCTGCGACTCGGCCGTAAGGTCAGCCGAAGCTGAGCGGTCCGATGCAAGCCTTGGAGCGTAAGCTCACCGGCCAGGCTGCTGCGACTCGGCCGTAAGGTCAGCCGAAGCTGAGCGGTCCGATGCAGGCCCTGGAGCGTAGGCTCACCGGCCACCCGTGGAGCGACGGGCATGTCGTGGAAAACCCAGCGCGTAGCTAGGGTCGGCACACGCTCGATGGCCGAAACTGGGGAGACTACAAGGATCGAGGATCCAGCCTGTCACCCAGTCGGCAGTTGATCGAAGATCGCAGGAAACAACAAATGTAGCAAAAAAAAAAAAAATATATATATATATATATATATCTTTTTTCCCCGGACCAATGGGCCCGAAGGGAGCCATGTCCTACTCCTTGCTAGACAGAAAAAAACTGATCTGCGATGTGCAGACTGAGAGGGTATACCCAGAGGGTCCGCCCCCTGGGCGGTACTGTAGAAGGTGTGATGCAACACTTTTTACAAGTTTTTCTGCCTAGTCACTCCTAATTAACGGATAATACCCACTTTGTCAATAGAGAAGCTGTGTCGGTCCATGGACGAAAGAGTAAAAAGCCTTGGTCCTTTATCAATGACCAGGTGCATAAGTGCTGGCATCTACTGAGCAGGAGGCCTGCACACATATTGCCCTCTTGCTGTGGCAATACCAGCCAGTATCTGCACTCACTTGTGATGACCAGTGCTGACTCCTAAAGTAAAGTATCAGAATAACATTTCAGACATTTTAGCTGATCTGTTGGAACAAGTTGCCATCTAGTGAAACTGTAAGGTAAAACAACAACCACATGATTTCAGAACTAACCAAGACTGTTACAGTACTTTAACTTTCATTTAAATTTTCAGATGGTGAGCTTTTCAGTGAACCCGTTTTCCTCAAGGAACACATTTGAAATTGCTGGTTCTGTAGGAGGTCTGAGCCTTTCTAGCACCAATGGATCCATCATCCCTGTAAAGAATCTTACAGAATATATAGAGGTAAAAAAATCTTCTATCCATGTATCATCACCAGTCTAGTGGGGAAAGACTAAGCCTACATGTGACCATGAAGGGAATGCGGAGAGTACTACTAGGGAAATGTTAAAGTTGCAGACATCAATATAAAGTGTTGCTTAAAGGAGTTGTAAAGGTACATTTTTTATTTTCTAAATAGGTTCCTTTAAGCTAGTGCATTGTTGCTTCACTTACCTTTTCCTTTGATTTACCTTCTAAATGTTTGTTTTCTTTGTCTGAATTTCTCACTTCCTGTTTCTCCTCACTGAACTCCACACCATCATCTGAGTGGTGTGGAGTCATCCAGAACAGCTTACTGAACAGCTTACTGAGGAGAAACAGGAAGTGAGAAATTCAGACAAAGAAAACAAAGAAAAAAAATATTTAGAAGGGAAATCTAAGGAAAAGGTAAGTGAACCAACAATGCACTAGCTTAAAGGAACCTATTTAGAAAATAAAAAAACAAACCTTTACAACTCCTTTAAGCCAGCTGCTGAATGTTGTTATGCCAATTCACTGTTCCATAGCACCTATTATGACTTTTCGTCCGAATACATTGTATCTTTGTTTCCACTAGCCCTGATGAAGGGTATGGTGTGTGGCCAACAAAATACATTTGCTTTTATATACAGTCTATGTTTGGAAAACCCAGTTTTGTACTTAGAAATTATGGTGTGGTGCTTCAGCTTTCCATTTACCCATCGCCTTCACAATCTAAGGTGACTGTGATAACCCTTCAGTGTGTACCTACTATTCGGATACCCTATATCAATATACACTATATTACCAAAAGTATTGGGGCGCCTGCCTGTACACGCACATGAACTTTAATGGCATTCTAGTCTTAGTCCTTAGGGTACAATATTGAGTTGGCCCACCCTTTGCAGCTATAGAAAGGCTGTCCACAAGGTTTAGGAGTGTGTCTATGTGAATGTTTGACCATTCTTCCAGAAGCGCGTTTGTGAGGTCAGGCACTGATGTTGGACAAGAAGGCCTGGCTCACAGTCTCCGCTCTAATTCACGCCAAAGGTCAACTCAATGTTGAACCCTATGGACTAAGATTGGGATGCCAATAAAGTTCATGGGTGTGTAAAGGCAGGCGTCCCAATACTTTTGGTAATATAGTGTAGAGCTGGATAACAGTAAAAGTACAAAACCTTTATTTAATCAAACATCCTAGATCAATATAAATGGGTCACTGTTGTTTAATTAAAATAATAGGTTGTTATAAAGATATACAAGAAATAAAGTGAAAGAGAGTAAGAGAGAGTAAAGCCGCGTACACACGATAGGTTTTCCCGATGAAAACAGTCCGATGGATTTTTTTCATCGGACAAACCGATCGTGTATGGGCCCCATCGGTCTTTTTTCCATCGATGTTAAAAAATAGAACATGTTTTAAATTTTTCCGATGGATAAAAAAACGATAGCAAATTCTGATCGTCTATGGGCAAGTCCATCTGTTAAAAAAACCACGCATGCTCAGAATCAAGTCGACGCATGCTCAGAAGCATTGAACTTCATATTTCTCGGCTCATCAGAGTGTTTTACGTCACAGCGTTTGGAACGGTCGGTTTTTTGACTGATGGTGTGTAGGCAAGACTGATGGAAGTCAGCTTCATCGGTTTTCCGATGGAAAAATCCATCGGTTTAAAATCCATAGGAAATCCGATCGTGTGTACAGGGCTTAAGACATCCCAAATGGGATTGGTGGGATGGTGGCTGTACAGGAGAACATTTCTAAGTAGTCTGAACCTTGAAGGATAATGTAATCAATCCATAATGTTGGGTCCCTAGAAATGATTTATTATTTGTGTTGCTCACAAGGCTATCCATACCTTCAAACAGTAACATTGGCCAGGCAATAATTTATTTTGTTATAGTTCTTTGTTTATTAAAACGTTGGTTATCTTTCTTATAGATTTGTTTTATATTGGCTTCCTGAGTGTTGGAATGCAGATTATGATGGGGATTGAAATAATAAAGATATGCACTATGATGAAAAACTTCTAAATCAGACTAGACCAGCATATACGTAACAAAGTTGCCATCAGAACATTGTAGAGAATATGTCAGCATACATTTCACTATATAATTTCAGAGATTGTGTCAGGATATATTCGATATATATTCGATATATAAATTGGCATATATTTTTTACAGATGTGTGCTCTGAAGCCAAAAAAAAAGGTGGATGTTATTTATGATTTAAAAATGATGTGCCCAATTTAAAACCAGTATCCACTTACAATTGCTTTATATTTAGGGTTGTAAAGCCCTGTACACACGGCCGGGATTCCCGGCGATATAAAGTCCGCCGGGAATCCTGACGGGAAAACTGCGGGAAGAGCTTTGGCCGGGAATACCGGCCGTGTGTACAGGGCTTATGCTTCCATTGACAAGTGTAGTAAATCTGGCGGAAAAAAAAGGGAATCCCAGCGGGAAAATAGAGAGCAGGTTCTCTATTTTTCCCGCCAGTATTCCCATCAGTTTTTCCGGCGAGGGAGCATACACACGCCCGGTTTCCACGGAAAAAAGCTCTCCCAGCAGTTTTCTTGCCAGAAAAATCGGTCGTGTGTACGATGCTTAAGATTAATGGGTTTTGAATCTGGAGGAATTAAGTGCAATACAAAGTGTGAAAAATAAGCCTGGTAAATGTGGACTATTATATCATCTGAATTAAAAGGTTTTAAATATATTGCTGCTGATTTATCTTTTTCTAAAAATGATACGCAATGTTGAGCTGTTGAGTTTGTAGTGTATTTTAGGGCAGCTCTTTCTCACTGTCCATTTTTGTATTGAAGTCAATACAAGACACCCTTGCAATCAGTTGTTTCCTTGTGAAAAAGCACTAGCGGTAAGAATCATAATTTGTAATGGGGCTTCTCATTGGCCGACTGTTGGCACCAGATCAGCCAAGCTCCCACCCTGCTTCTTCTTGGATAGGACTACAACCCACTGCTTGTAGCTCTTAGCCTTCGTCATATTGTGCCCAACTTCTTACCAGAGGCCTTCCCATGACATCCCTGGCCATTAGCCTTTATATTCACAAGAAAAGAATGTCCACACAAAAGTTATATTTTCCACACTTTACTGTTGTTCTTCATAGATGGCAGTGACAAACATCACATGGACATACTAACTAGTGTCTCTGCCATACTTCACCAATCATATTTAGTCGACGGACCGTAGCAGTCAATTGTGAAAGCTGCACATTTCACATCACTGATAAGCCATCTTCCCTTAGTATCTCTCTCTCCTCTCCTTGGGAGCACCACAGTGTTGGGACTCATCTCCCGGTAAACTATATCTGTAGCATTCTGCTCTATTCATACCAAGATTTACAAGGTGGAGCTTCCTGCCCTGTTAGCCAAGATTAACAAGGTGCCTTCAATAGTATACCAGGCTATCTTTCTGTGTTCCACTCCATAGCTCTACTCTCTTACTTCCCAGGATCAATAGTATTCACTCAGAGGGCTCTGACTTGCTCCTTAGGCTTTATGCATCCAGCTTAAGACTTACTGTACTTCATGTCATTCCAGAGACAGGACTGCTGCAGCTGCACCTCTAGATTTGGTATACTTCTCCTAGGTGTCACTAGAAGTTCCAGGGGCCTTAGTATGCACGCCAAAGAACAATAGCCTAGCCTAAAAGACCTTTTGTATCCCGCTCCCAGTCCAGTTAGACTAAGTTCCCTGTCCGCTTAAACCTTGTTTCGTGAGACAGGACAACTACAGCTGCTTCTTCTGGGTATTTGATTATCTGACCCAGGCATTTTTCCCTGTCCACTGCCTTGCAATAGCTGACTACTTCTGCAGGCCTATGTGGTGTTTGGTTCCCATGCCCCAAGTCACTAGGACTTCTCCCATACTGGCATATATATGGGCAGTGACTACATCCATCACATCACTATTTCCAAAAGGGGACCTAGCACCCAATAAGATAATTCTCTATTACTAGACAGTTGGGACCACCAGTGGCAAACTAGCTAACTGCACCTGCTTACAAACTTGGTGATACTGATATTTTCTTTTCAGATAATGTTACCCCGGGATTCCACAGATAACGATGTAAAAAGCATTTTCTATCTGGCTAATTTAACATCTGTTCTGGTAAATGTGACATCAGCCAGTCTTCCTCTTGTGATTGATGTGGAACCCAGTCAACACATACCTCTGGTGCTGTACCTGGGGTACGAGTACCACCCAAATGAAACAAACTATGACATCAATTTCCATCTGCCCAATGGAAAATACCCTGGAGGTAAGTGCATGTCTTAAATACACCCCTTACAATCACAGCTACCTTCTAATAACCAACATGTTATACTTACCTGCTCTGTGTAAGGGTTTTTCACAGAACAGCCCCGATCCTCTTCTTCTGGGGTGCACCAGCGGCGCTCCATACTCCTCCTCATTATCGGGTCCCCCCACGGAGAGATGCTTTCCCTGGGTGCACCCGGCCAGGCACTCGCGAGTCCCGCTGCTGCATCCATTGACACAGACAGCAGGACTGGGCCCCGCCCCCCGCTCCTGTGTCACTGGATTTGATTGACAGCAGTGGAAGCCAATGTATCAATCTATCCAATGAGGACGGGGACAGCGACTGGAGTCGCTGGGCTCCTGCTCATCGCTGGAACGAACGGGCTGAGGTAAGAAAAAGGGGCGGTCTCTGGGGGGCAGCACAGAAGGTTATTCATCTTTAAAGTGATTGTAAAGGCTCGTTTTAAAAAAATAAAAAAAATAACAAACATGTTATACTGACCTCCTCTGTGCAGTTGGTTATGAACAGAGCAACCAGGATCCTCCTCTTCTCGGGTCCCTCTTTGCTGCTCCTAGCCCCTCCCTCCTTTGAGTGCCTCTCAGCCAGCAGCTTGCTACAGGGGGCACCCAAGCCGAGTCAGAGCTCCGTGTATCCATTCAGACACGGAGCTCCGACCTGGCCCCCACCCCCTCTCCCCCTGATTGGCTGACTGAATTTGATTGACGCTTCTGCTCTTTCTCAGACAATAAGGAGGAGTGTACTGGATGGCTGAGGGGATCGTGGACAGCGCTGGAGAGAGAAGGAGCTCAGTTAGGTAATTGGGGGGTGCTACACAGGGAAGGTTTTTTATCTTAATGCATAGACTACATTAAGATATAAAAAATAAAACTTCCGCCTTTACAACCCCTTTAATGGATAGAATGCATTAAGGCGAAAAACCTGGAGAGTTGACAACCCCTTTAAGATTTGGGCAAGCCCTAACACTATATAATCCAAAGCCAGCCCTGTGTATGAACATAACTTTACCTCCTGCAAAAAATAAAAAATAACATGCACAGCTCTCACATTGCATTAAGTTCAGTATGTCTGAGTATATATTTTAATGGTTAATATTGATTCTTTCCCAAGAAAAGGTCTATTCTTGGGTTATAAATCCAGAAGAGCTGTTCGGGGAAGGGACATATTACTTGACATTGAAACCAGATGTAGAGGATGACATATTTAATGGAAATGACATATCTGTGTCAGTCACATGTTTCACCTCCCAGTGTGTGTTTTGGGATGAGATCAACCAGAGCTGGAACAACACTGGATGCCATGTAAGTATACCACAAATAATGTATGTCACTGTTTCTAAGTAGCTACATCTGACTGTCAGCAGCCTCTATAGGTTCTTCTACATGTCTTAAAAGCTCACCCTTAATTCCCTTTAAATGGGCATGTATCAATGAATAAGATATTCAACCTATATAAGTCCGTAAGAGTATATATTTTTTGCATTAAAGCTATTTCAGAGCTATTTTAGCTAGATCAGTGCCATTTCTTACATTTGAATGTGGCTCAAAAGTTGACTGTGGGTGGTGATATTTGATGGTAAAATATTAGCAAAAATAAAGCATTCTTTCTTTGAACGTCAGTAATGTCGGTTTCTTCTGGTGCACCGATAGTCTGCATTCTCTCTAAATTACATTTGTTACTTGCACAGAACAGCAGGCTGATAAGATGTTAAAAGTCTTGGAGCTTATGCCGCGTACACACAATCGTTTTTCACGTCGTTAAAAATGCCATTTTTTAAATTGGGCATTAAAAACGATCATGTGTAGGCTCCAGAGCATTTTTAACGACGTGAAAAATGGCCTAAAAAAATGAGAACCTGCTCCATTTTTTCACGTCGTTTTTTTTTTAACGACGTGAAAAACGGTAGTGTGTATGCTTTTACGAGGGGAAAAAAAACGCGCATGCTCAGAATCAAGTATGAGACGAGAGCGCTCGTTCTGGTAAAACTAGCGTTCGTAATGGAGATAGCACATTCGTCACGCTGTAACGGACTGAAAAGCACGAGGCTGAAAAGCGCGAATCGTTGCTCAACAAACTTTACTAACATGAAGGGTGGCGCCATTCGAACGGAACTTCCCCTTTATAGTGCCGTCGTACGTGTAGTACGTCACTGCGCTTTGCTCAAGCGTTTTTTTTTAATGAACGTGTGTATGCAAGACAGGCTTGAGAGGAAACAAGAAAAATCACGTCGAGAAAAACATCGTTTTTGAAAAGGACATTAAAAACGATCGTGTGTACGCGGCATTAGAAAGGTTTTATCCCCTTGGATCACTCACAATTTCCCTGGTGACTTAGATGGTTCCTTATGGACTATCTAACATCCACCTAATTTAATGGAGATAGTTTCAATTGTGGTTGAGCTCTCACTAGTTGCTTTCCCTCCCTTACCCCCCACCCTGTCTTATCTCTCCACCCTTTCCTTTACCCCTCCTTTTTTATCTCTTTTTTTGTTATGAGTGGTCTTCCTCTTCTCCCTTATCGGGCTATCATCAACAGAAGTGTAGATGGAGAATCCTAGCTATTGTTGATCTCAAATTGTTATTATACTTTATAATTTCTTCTTTGTATGTTACAGAGTTTTATATCTCTGATTCTCTTTTTGTTTACTAATATTAATATTGTAAATCTTCTTAATAAGAATATATTTAAACTAAAAAGTCTTGGGAGCATGGATGGGAATCAATAACAATAAAAGCATGCACGAAGAACATTGCACCATTACAAATGTGGCATAGTGGGTTCACGCGGCTTTTATTTTCAGTAAAATTCCTGATACAGATTTAGCACACCACTGGAAGATCATAACGAGAGCAGCCTATTTGCAAATGAACAAACATATTGTAAAGGATTGTCTTCTTGCCATAAGAGGGACCATATGCAGGGAGGTACCTAACTACTGAACTATAAAATATTAATAAAGGTGCTTTAGAATTAGCCAGTAGACCATGAAAATATCAGTAAACGTGCAAACTCTCCATTCACAAGTGACCATTCATTTTAGTGAGAATGCAGCCTATCCATTCACTTGATATATCACTAAGGACACTGTCTATTCATTAACTAGAGCCAAATGACATTCTTGATATCCTTGAAAATGCAGATTTTCCATTCACCTGAGGTCAGTGGCATCACAAAAATACAGGCTGTATATTATTAAATATTATAATATACTGTCCTTCATTGTGCATAATACATTCATATGGAATATATGCAACAGTGTACAAACCTTTCTCTGTAATAGGATTTCTGCATCAATCTAGTATTTAGTCATAAAATCAGTGCCATGGTATTGGACACAAAGGAAATGATTTACTAAAGGCAAATAGGCTGTTCACTTTGCAAAAGAAGTTGTGCTTCGCAAGGGAATCGGCCTCAGGACTTAGGGAATGAGGTGACATTTCACTTTTCAAAGAATAACCAATTGCATGCAAAAAAAAAATGAATTTTTGCTCACATATGATTGGATGATGGAAGTTGGCAGAGCTTCACCTCATTCACTAAGCTCTGGGGAAAGTTCCCTTGCAAAGTGAACAGCCCATTTGCCTTTAGTAAATCAACCCCTGCATCTGCCAGCGAATCCACTGTAGAAAGAATTTATTAGACACCTTGCTTCTAATATCTTGGAACCGATCAATGGGCTAGACTGTGGAATGGCTGCAAAGATGGGGTGGTCACAGGACTAAAACCAACCATAGAAGGTTCGAATCTCGGCCAGTTCAGCAGGAACCAGACAAAATTTGAATTTGTGCATGGGCAGCTTTAATGTACCAAGTTGATTAATCACTCAACTTGGGTACAACCAGCCTACTAGATTTACTTGCGAAGAGGGCATTTTTAGGCACTGCTGAGTTTGTAGAGGCCAATCTGCTGACAGCCTTAAAGCGGAATAAACCTTCCTATTCTTTACAGCCAAGAATCTGCAACTGCCATGATGCTGCACATGTGATCAGCTATGACACCAGCCATTTGATGGTTTGACTGTTTGGTTTAGGACACAAGCAAATGTGGAAGTTAGCAATCCCGGTATTCCAGGAATGTAACTGTTTTTTGAAACCATTAATTCGATGGGTTTAGTTCAGCTTTATGATTTACTGCTGTTTATGGGCTTTGGGATTCAACAAAATGTCAGCCCCCAGCAAGAAGAAACACAAGCAATGCTGGAGGAAACTTACAGCACACACTAATTTTGGTAGCATCATTATTAATGTGAAATGTATGTTCCTTGCTAAAGAACATTCTTTTTTATCAAGTTGTTATGGGTAAAGTTCCACTTTAAGTCATAGAATACCTGGCAGGACACCAAAGAGCCCCAACTGCTTGGGCTTTGTGACAACAACTTATCCCTTTAAACATTTGTTAACCCTGTATTAGCTCATATTTGGATGCGTCCCATTAATTGTTGTTGTTAGTTGTGGCTACCATTTAGATTCTCACCTTCAGTATTTCCTTATTCACTAGTAAAATAATTTGATTTTAGTGGCATTATCTAGTAAAGCAATTGTTTCCGGCACAGACCTTTTGGCCCCTTTCACACGGAGGGTCCGTTCAGGTCCGCCTGTCAGTTTTTTAGGTGGACCTGGACGGACGCTCCATGTAGCCCTATGGAGCCACGGATGTCAGCAGTGACATGTCCGCTGACATCCGCTCCGCTCCGCCAAAGTGTGACGGAGGAAAACCCTATTTTTCCTTCCGTCGGCGGAGCGGATCGGATGAACACGGACAGACGGTCCGTGTTCATCCGATCTCCCCATAGGGGAGAGCGGCGCTCTGACAGGGCGGTCCCTGCACAGTGTGCGGGGACCGCCCTGTCATCCGCCGGCTCAGCGGGGATCAAATGAGCGTTCCCCGCTGAGCAAGCGGAGCTTCACGGGGCGGATCTTCACGGATCCATCCCATGTGAAAGAGCCCTTAGGTGCTGAAAATAAGTAAAATAAAACAGGTGCTCCAAATTAAGTATTGCCACTAAAATTACCAGTCTAGTGATCTGAACTGAAAGCTACTGATTCAAATATCACTATAATTTTTTATAACAGCTAATAGCATTTCATGCCCAGTGATGGTCAGGCAGTTCTTTAGCTGGATTTTAACAAGTAAAATGTGACAGCTACTATGTTTAAATAGTTTAAGAGTTAAATTGGCTTTTTATTACTGTCAGTTGATTTCTCAATTTTGATTTACCAAAACCCATGACCAATTCTCTCTTCCAGGTTGGACCCAAGACATCACTCCATAGTACCCAGTGTCTTTGCACTCACTTAACATTTTTTGGCAGCTCATTTATTGTTATGCCCAATGTTGTTGATGTAAGCAGGACAGTTGAACTCTTTGCAACGTTTGTGGACAATCCTGTGGTGGTAACCACCGTTGGCTGCATTGCTGCTATTTATATTTTGGTGATGATTTGGGCCAGGAGAAAAGATATTCAGGATAATGCCAAGGTGAGCTGAGAATCATCTAGTGGTTGTTTGGTCCTCTGGAAAAAGGCTTTGGCTGTAGCTGTTACATGAACTTTTAAGGTGTACAGTGGAACCTTGGATTACAAGCATAATCCAGGAGAATGCTTGTAATCCCCATAGAAGTCAATGGAAACAAAGAGAATTCTTTCTGCATTGACTTCTATTGCATGCATTGTGGCCAGGGGTTGGGGGGGCGCCGGAGAGCCTCGAAAATACTCAGAGACCACTCGGCTGAACTCGGAAACCCTCGGAAAGGCTCGGAAACACTCGGGAATGGAGTATTTCCTAGTGTTTCTGAGTATTTCCGAACGGCTCTGAACCGTTCTGAGTGTCACCAGCGCCCCCGCACCTCTGGCTAAATGCATTACTGCACACCACAGAGGCTTAGATCCTGCTCGTTTTGCGAGACAACACTCGCAACCCGTGTCAGGATTTTTTTTTTTAAAGTTGCTCGCCTTTCAA
The DNA here is from genome assembly GCA_029206835.1 of Rana muscosa. Lineage (NCBI taxonomy): Eukaryota > Metazoa > Chordata > Amphibia > Anura > Ranidae > Rana > Rana muscosa. The sequence goes on along the minus strand of CM055119.1, from coordinate 367,159,516 downwards.
AACGCTTGTTAACCTTGTTACTCATAAACCAAGGTTACACTGTATTATGTTCTTAGTTACATAGTTGTTAAGGCTGAAAACAAGACACCAGTCCATCCAGTTCAAGCTGTGGTGTGTGAGTGTGCTTGTGTTTATGTCAGTAGTACGGTACATTGTATATCCCTGTAAGTTGTGATCATTAAAGTGACCATCTAATAGTTTTTTTAAACTATTATTATTCTTAATATGTCTTTAACCTAGGTGAAGGTTATAGCTCTTGAAGATAATGATCCATTTGCTGAGTATCGATACCTAGTCACGGTTTTTACTGGTCACCGCCGAGGTGCTGCTACAAGTTCCAGGGTATGTGCTGAAGAAAATAAATGTACAAAAAAAGTCAATACATCCACCATCTCACATTTTAGATTTCCATAATAGAGACTCTATGGCTTCGTAGTGGTCAATTTTTTTGCTATGGGGGGGAAGGCTCAATTTCAGCCTCTGACATGTCCAAAGGGCAGCACATAGTAATCCATGAATGTAATGCTACAGAAAGCTTTCAGAGACTGCAGACATGCAACAGGAGATAATTAGAGACTGCAGAAATGCAATAGGAGATAATTAGAGACTGCAGGCATGCTGCAGGAGATGATCAGAAACTGAAAACATGCTAAGTTGTTGGAGACTGCAGACATGCTATAGAAGTTGTTGGTGACTAGTTACATGCTTCAGATTGACTTGAGAAAACTCCTAGCTAAGGAAAACACTACCTACTGTTTACAGAGGCCTACACATGGCCCCTAAGCTACAGGTAGGGTATAGATCATGCAGCCAAAAACTATGTCAGTAACCTGCAAACTTGAGCTCCTGAAGATTTGCCTGCCCCCCCCCCCCCCCCTTCATGACCATGCCATTTTTCACTTTTTTGGCACTGCGTTACTTTATCTGACAATTGAGCGATCATGCAATGCTGCACACAAATTCAATTTCCCCCACAAATAGAGCTTTCTGTTGGTGGTTTTTGATAACCACTAGGTTCTTTATTTTTTGTGCTATAAATGAAGAGAGACCGAAAAACAAACAATATTTTTTACTTTCTGCTATAAATCATATCCAATAAAATAATGAAAAAAATCGAATTTCTTCATAAATTTAGGCCAATATGTATTCTGCTACATATTTTTGGTAAAAATCACAATAAGCGTATATTGATTGGTTTCCGCAAAAGTTATAGCATTTACAAACTATGGTATATATACTCAAATTTTTATTAATTCTTTATTTTTTATACCTGTGACACTAATACAGCGATCAGTGCTAAAAATATGCACTGTCATTGTACTAGTGACACTGGCTGGGAAGGGGTTAAACATCTAGGGCGATCAAAGGGTTATATGTGTGCCTAACCAGTGTTTTTGTGTTTACTGTAAGGGGCTTTCACTAAGGGATGTGCTGGTTTTTATTCCCTGCTTTGTAGGGAAACAAAATCCAGCACATCCCTGATGACATGACAGAACTCTGCCTTGTTTACATAGGCAGAGCTCTGTCCTGTCTGTCTCCTCGCCAATTAGCGGGCGCCGGCGGTCATCCATTGGCCGGCACCTGCTTATCGGCTTGTTCTGTGTCTAATCACAGCACAGCCGGTGCACCCCCTACCTGGAAGTGCCAGATCACATACTAGGAATGTGATCTGGCACAGGAGAGACACTTTGCCGCCGTATAATGCTGTTATGCGTTCAGCAAGTGGTCTTTGCCCAAATGCAGTCCCACTCTATGGAAAACTGACTTAGTGTGCAGTGCAACAGGCCACACAAACAATACAGGAACTAATACTTGTGTGCGTTCTCTGCCTCCTGCATACAGAAATATCTCTACTGAACAGCTATATAGCAGCACTGTAGCTTTGTACACCGATGGTAATGTGGGGACAATTATAGTAGGGAAATGAGTGGGTATTAGTAATAAAGGATGCAAATTACACAGTCAAAATTCTACCATTTTAATTTAATACTACTCAACATTTTGATTTTTTCACCTTACATCTCCCCGATGCTGAAGGCAGATCAGTTATATCCCAAATATTTGGAAATCCCTATGTAGCAAGGGTGTCACTTTGCAACGTAGCTAATGGACTACAGCTTGTGATAACAAAGAACTCGGCTCCCTCCAGTGGTCAATTGTATTATTGCTTCAACCTGTTCAGTTTAATTATATTAGAACAATGCATTATGGACCTTGAAGTACAGGGAGATAAAAGACTCCATTGCCTTGGGTGTTAAACAGACTACAATACCCACAGTGCTTCTGTGCTACCAGAGTGCATTGCAGCAAGCACAGCACTCTGGGAGAGGCTTTTTAAAGGAGGAGGAGGCGGACATCCGGCCTCTTGGGACGCAGCCTTCAATCAAGCAGGAAGCCTGTGCTGGGGCCTGCTACCAGGGTGCGTAGGCCCGAGAAGCCTGGGCCCACCGTCGCCAGAGCGGATCGCCTAACCTGAGAGGGATCCTTTTCGTAGTGTCTGACCTACGCTCCACAGCAACCAGAGTCGCCCATCCACCGACGCCTTGTGACGGATGCGCGGAGGACCAGGGACTGCAAGTTGCGGAGAGGCCGAGAACCGGGACACTACAAACGGAACATACCGGAGAGGCGAGGCCTCATTGGGTGAGAGGGCACTTGCTCAACGATATAAATAATTGTATCGCAGGAAGGTGGATCTTATAGACTCAACATTACTGTCTGGAAGTTAACACGCCACGTGCAAAGACACATTGCATCTTGCAGTGACAGTGCCTTGAAAGGATTGGCGCTTATGCCGCCAGCATGTTATATATACTGTGAATGTTCGGTTTCTTCATACCAGTTGGATTACAAATTATTAATGTGCACCAACTAAAGCTAGCGAAGACTACTATTAACCGGAAGGAACACTTACAGGACTCAGTTTGTTTGTTTGAACTAAAGCAGTAGGACACGTATATGGGAGTTGCCCGTTAGAGGGAGCCAAAGAGCATATAGACTCATCTACATATATATAATAACTGTTTATGCTAGTTTGTACATTCATCGTTATTACTGAGAGCTGGGTGAGGCCTGGTGGAGAGGTAATCCAGTGCTGATCTTATTGCATTGGGGATATCCCTCCACTGCGTGCTTACTAAGGTCTGACTTCAGCTCATATTGCTAAACCTGTTATTGAATTTCAATTCCATGCCATTGACTCTTACAGGGCCTTGTTTGAAGTCAACTGTCATTTGTTAACTTTGTTTCATCCTTCTCTCACCAAGTAAACGCTTTATCCTTGGTTAAACTACACTTGTGTGGAATCTTGTCTGTTACAGTTGAGACAGGTAACCAGCATTAGGTAACAATATTTCACAGTATTATCAGTACTGTATGATATCATTGTGGTTCCCAACTATCAGTGGGTTTCACAATCATTGTGTTGTCCAGTTGTGCCAAGGGAGGGTTCGAGCCAAACTTCTGGGGTTGATAGGCAGAGCGTAGACCCAAAACTTAAACCTGCAGCTTCTACGGGGGTAGTGCTACACCTACAATATATTTCATGATATAGATAGAGCAGGAAGGATATAAGTGGGCAATGTTTTTAATCATGTCTGCAAAGGTAAGTTCAATTTTGTATGTAAGATTCTCTAAATGTTTCCAAAACAAAATTAGTGGTTAAGGCCTCGTACACACGGCCGAGATTCTCGTTGAAAAAAACATGTCGTTTTTTTCGACGAGATTCTTGGACAAGAAACTTGTCCCGGCCGAGTGTACACACGCTCGTTTCAAAGAACCCGCGGTTCTTTGAAAGGAGCGTACGCGGTGACGTCATCCACTACGTCGAGCATGCGCTCGTCACATTCGATGCCGTCGCCGCCATCTTGGTATACCCTACGTATGCCTAGGAAGCTACCGCGCATGCGTCGAATTCATTTCGAACATGCGCGGGCTTCGGGGAGGACAGGTAAGTGTACACACACTCACTTTTCTCGTCGAGAAACATGCCGAGGAGAATCTCGACGAGAAAATAGAGAGCAGTAATATTTTCTCGTCGAGGTTTCTTGTCGGTTTTCTCGACGAGAAACCCGATAGCAGCGTACACACGACCGATTTACTCGGCAAGACCTCTCTGCCAGCAAGTTTCTTGCTGGTTCTTGCCGAGAAAATCGGTCGTGTGTACGAGGCCTCAGAGTAAGCTTTTGTTTAAAATATTGGAGTTTTTTTCTTACAGGTAACTATGACACTGTACGGTTCTGATGGAGAAAGTGAGCCTCACCACCTGTATGATGCAGATGGAGCTGTGTATGAACGCGGAGGGTCTGATATCTTTCTGCTCACAACTCTGTTTCCACTAGGGGAGGTGCAGAGCATTCGACTTTGGCATGACAACTCTGGAGACAAGCCCTCATGGTAAGGGTAGCATTTTTAGATATAAAAAGTAAAGTGCATCGAATAATATAGTTCCAATAGATCACAAAAGCAGTGAGGAATTATGTGAAAAAAACTCTGCAATCCACTCTTCATTCACATGTGATGCTCGTGATCCTCCTCCTGCATGTGTACATCCTGTGCACTCCTTCACCCTTGTGGTAAACCAAGCTGCTCACCTTATATTAAGACCTCGCATATACTGTATACAGAGGTCACACAAGCTAATGCCTCTTTAAGGGAAAATAGAGAGACGATCCAGTTTCCTCAGCACTCACCTGGATGTAATCCAGCTCTCAGATGTACATTAACATCATGCACCATATACTGTATATGAAAGACAAGAAACTGGCATAGTGCTCACCGATAAATGTATTAAAACAAGCAAGGATTAAAATCACTCACTGGGGTGGATTTTCTAAAGGAAAATGGACTGTGCACTTTGCAATTGCCGGTGCACTCTTTTTTTCTAATGCCGCGTACACACGATCGGATTTTCCATCGGAAAAACCATGGATGGTTTTTCCGACGGAATACCGCTCAAGCTTGTCTTGCATACACACGGTCACACAAAAGTTCTCGGAACTTTCGACCGTCAAGAACGCGGTGACGTACAACACTACGACGAGCCGAGAAAATTAAGTTCAATGCTTCTGAGCATGCGTCGAATTGTTTTTCGAGCATGCGTCGGAATTTTGCGCGTCGAAATTGCTACAGGCGATCAGATTTTTTTCTGTTGGAAAATTTGAGAACCAGCTCTCAATCTTTTGCTGGTGGAAATTCCGAAAGCAAAAGTCCGATGCCTGATACACACAGTCGGAATTTCCGACCAAAAGCTCACATCGGACTTTTGCTGGCGGAATTTCCGACCGTGTGTACGCGGCATTAGTAACGCTTTATTTGGTAAAGAACACTTAATCAGGTGCAAGGAAAATGTAATAAAAAAATTGGCGTTCCGTCATCCACGATTGGATGAAAGGTGCCGCAACCCGATACTGGTCTCACCAAAGTCTTTTATTTCTATTTCTCTTTGCACATTCTGCATAGGCTCCTCCTTCTAATGAAGAGCTCTCTCAGCACATCCAGCAAAGACTCCTCCCTCTAATGTAGACTTGATGATTAGAGCGGAGCTCCACCCTAAAGTGGAACTTCCGCTCATCTGAACCCTCCCCCCCTCCGGTGTCACAATTGACACCTTTCAGGGGGGAGGGGGGTGCAGATACCTGTCTAAGACAGGTATTTTCACTCACATCCGGGAGTCCTCTCTGCGGGAAGTACGTCACTTCCCGCAGAATACCCGTTGTGTTCTGGGAGACACTCGGCTCCCAGAATACACGGGGGCCAGTCAGAACGGCGCAGCGCGACTCACGCATGCGCCGTAGGGAACCGGGCATGAAGCCGCAAGGCTTCACTTCCTGGTTCCCTCACCGAGGATGGCGGAGGGGGCAGCAGAGTGACAAGTGATTGCTCGTCTTCTGCTGCGGACGTCGCTGGACTCCAGGACAGGTAAGTGTCCTAATATTAAAAGTCAGCAGCTGCTGTAGCTGTAGCTGCTGGCTTTTAAAAAAAAAAATTTGGCGGAGCTCCGCTTTAAAGTTTAACTCTTGTCAAAAAACACAAATTAATGCAGCTATGTAATCATTATTGCATCACTAAATGTATTCTTTAAATGCAGGCAGTGTGAGAAGCATAATTTGACCTAGTATCAGCCTCTTACAGGATGTGGGAAAAAGGGGGAAAAAGCAACGCAAGGAGTCAATCGGTTCACATGCAGACAAGAAGCATGCTGATAGATGGATCGATCAGAGTGACAGAGAGATGAGCTCATCACTGTGCTGCTTCTCCAAGTCATAGGCTGGAGTCTGGACCATGTCCAAGACAACCTCTGGGTTGACAGATGTGGCTACCAGACTGAGAATATCCAAAGCAATTTGGGGGAAATCTCTAGATTAAATTTGAATATTGCAGCATAATCTGGGTTAGTTACTTTCTCTTTAATGGGCTATTCGTGTTTTTTTTATGATTAAATCTGAAGTTCTGCTTTAAGCTCTTTAGAGTAAAACACGTTAGGGGAAGGCATCTGTGTGGGGTGTGCTTAGAAAAATAAAATGCAGCATCTTACCCTTTCAAGAATGAAACAAAATGTAGAACTACCAATTCCTGTCCTTATGTAGTAATTCTTCCTTTACAGGTATGTGAACAGGGTCTTGGTACATGACTTAGAAATGGACCGAAAGTGGTATTTCCTCTGTAACTCCTGGCTTTCTGTTGAGGTCGGGGACTGTGTGTTGGATAAAGTGTTCAGTGTGGCCACAGAAGAGGATATGAAACAATTCAGGTAGATCCATTACTTCACTTAATACACAAGCAGAAGCAAGAATGTAAATTTTACTACATTATCATATACAACTAACCTAGGGTGACCAGACATCCCTGGTTTCAGGGGACAGTCCCCGGATTGAGGACACTGTCCCCGGTCCAAGTCTGTCCCCGGTTTTGTCCCTGGATTGGATTTGAACAGGGGCTGGGGCGATTTCAAAGACAGTCAGTGCAGAATTGAAAAAAATAAATTCTGAATTACACCCCCCCGCTCCTACTAGCTTAGGGGGGTGTATTTTTTTCCATTATCTGTGCCCCTTTCTGATGATATGCTGGTCGGAGTGGAGGGAATATTTCTTCAGTTTCGGGTGTATGCCCGTTCCACTCCCGCTCGCATGTTCTTCTGCCTTGGCTCAAGTCCCGGTCAGTCGTCTGCCTGCTTATCTCCTTGCCTTCCCTGGCAGAGTGATCTTCCTCCGCTCCCGACCCAGTAGTAGCCGGGGCCCGGAGAGTAATGGCCCGTACACACGATCCGAATATCGGACGAAAACTGTCGTCCGAGGATAAATCGCACGATTTTCGGATCGTGTGTACACTACTTTGGAGAGCCGATCACGACAGTTCATCCGATATTATTTGATCAAACAAACACAAAAATTTTCCTCGTACGATACCAGATCGTACAATTTTCGTTTAGTCAGTCTAGTTGTCGTCTGAAAATACAAATACATTACAACACATGACATCACTTCCGATTTTTTTTTCTGTTGTACGAGAATTTGTGACTTTAGTAACCTATTCAATTTCTACTTGCGACTATTAAGCGAAAAAAGTCGTACGATCTGTCGTACGATATTCGGATCATGTGTACGGGCCATAAGACTTGACAGGCCGTGAGGCGGGCGGCGGCAGCAGCGATGGGCAGAGTGTCGCTGATTGCCGCCATTACTAGTAAAAAAAATATATATATGTCCCCGGATTTCATTTTAAAAATCTGGTCACCTTAAACTAACCTGAATTCACATTCTATTCAATTGAATATTCATTAGGTTGTTGATTTGTCAGATACAGTACTTGTATGCTATGGTAATTCTCTCTCGTCTTGTTATAGCAATCTGTTCTTCATGAAAACATCTAAAGGGTTCCGTGATGGCCATATCTGGTACTCTGTTTTTAACCGCTCTCCCAGAAGCCCTTTCACCAGGGTGCAGAGAGTGTCTTGCTGCTTCTCCCTGCTGCTGTGCACCATGCTGACCAGCATTATGTTTTGGGGGGTGCCCACCGACCCAGCTGAGCAGAAGATGGACTTGGGTAATCAAAGAAGAGTGATAAAATATAAAGTGACTGTGCACAGGACCTTATCTTAAATAAACTTAAATTGGAGTTCCACCCATTTAAAAGTCAGCAGCTACAAAAAGTGTAGCTGATGACTTTTAATAATCAGACACTTGATCCAGCGATGCGGGCGCACCAAGCCCTACTCCTCTCCCCCTACTCTCCGTGGCGCCGGCATTCTAACTGCTATGGCTTCACAGTGGCGCTCACTGCGCATGTGCGAGCCGCACTGCGCGCTGTGATTGCCCGGGCAATCTTCTGGGACCTGTGACCTGTCCCAGAAGATTGCAGGGAGGGAGGGGTGATCTTCCTTCCAGTGCCGCAACGCCAGGGAACGAAGTGGGAGCTGAGTGCCTGTAAAAACAGGGTACCCACTTCCCCCCCCCAAAAAATTACATGCCAAATGTGGCATGTCAGGGGGTCACCAACACTTAAAGTGGAAGTTCCATTTTTGGGTGGAACTCCGCTTTAAGCAAGCATATAGAGTAAAATGGTTGTGCATAACACTTTACCAAAAATGAAACCAAAAAATTAAATAAAAACATATGTAGCGCACCCACCCCTCCCCTACCTGCCTTTAACTTTGGCTCCTCGCAGGAAGGGAGAGGCACACCGCACCACAAGCCCGTACCCTCCTGTGTAAGGAGGTTGAGCGGTGTTCGTTTTGGGCCTTGTCTGCGGCCAGGGTTAAAGTCCTCCTGAGAATGATCTCACCTCTACCTTGGATAGATGCAAGTCCTTGACTTCCCCAGGAACGTGAATGTCCACACTAGCTGAAAGTCCAACTCAATATTTATTTCTCACAGGATATTAAACAGTCTCTTTGATAGAAGAAAGGTTGGAGCAAAGATACAGGACAGCTTAGGTGTGGAGGAGGTCCAGGCACAAACGTAGCTCAAACTCTTTAGACTGTTCAGGTTCTCTCAGGCTCGAGTCACACTAATGCATGTTGCTTTTGAGCGTTTTTGCCTTGCTTTTTGCGGTGCTTGCCGCTTTTTTCAACATGCGTTTTTACCGCGTCTTTTTTACCGCGTTTTTACCGCGATTTGCATTTTTTTTTTATTAATTTGTATACATTAATTTTTATTTTTATACATTTCCATAAAAAATAAAAAAATAAACGCAAATCGCGGCAAAATTGCGGTAAAAACGCGGTAAAAACGCATCAAAAACGCGGTACTTGCGTTTTTGATGCTGGTCCATTGACTTCTATTACATGCAAAACGCTGCTTTTTGCAGGAAAAAAAGTCCCCGACCCTTTCCAAAAACGCAGAGGCACAAAAATGCATTGATGTGAACATGTTCCATAGGAACCCATGTTAAAAAATTTCCATGCATTTCTGCAAAATGCAAAATGCACCAAAAAACGCATTAGTGTGAATCGAGCCTCAAACAGCTTTGGCGCACGGTCTCTGCCACAGACCTTGTGGATAAGGTCACTGCCACTGACCTGAAGAATATGGCCAATGCCACTGGCCCGATGAACTTTAGTTTCATCTTAGAACATAGCCCTTTAGGAGAAGATGTCCCCCCAGAGAGTCAACAGACCCCTTCCTTCACCATGACTACCGCATCGGTCCCTCGGAACGGATCCTCCCTTCTCTTAGGGTGCGGGTCCCCTCGCAGGGTGGCACCCTGGACTCCTCGATCCCTAGTGGGTCCCAGCCGAAGGTTGCTGAGCCCCGGGCCTTCGCTGCGACCCCTGGGTCTCCATACCCAGGCGAACAGGATGGCAGAACAGTACCTCACCCCAAGCTGAAGGTGCCTGGGATGGAACAGGAACACCGCCTCTGGGCCTAGGGCACCCGGTGACGACCCTCACTCACCCCCAGGCTGAAGGTGCCTGGGCGTGGACCCTGAACAGGAGGCGTCTGCCCCTTTTATATCCTCTCCCAGCATGCACAGCAGGTTCCCCGCCCCGCTGCACGGCTGCTGAGAGGGGTCATAAAAGGCACAGCACTGTACTGGTGGTTCAACCCTGGCCTGCGGTGGCAGCGCCACCCATAGGCCACAGGGAACTGCACACCAATAGTCTTCCTGTGGACAGAATGGTCCATGAACCCTAACAAATTAGGGTGTCTGAGCCTAGTTACCACTCAGACACTAACCCTTAAATTGACCACCCCGCTACACATATATAGAGAGCAGTAAATTCGATTTTGAATAGAAACAAAATGGCAGAGCTTTTTCTGACATCATTGCGTTCCAGGAAATGGTTACATGCCAGCTAAGTGATTTTTTTTACATGCGCATTGCTTTTAACGATATGGACTGTAAGTGCATTTTCTCATTCAATTAAAGTTTTAGCAGCTTTTTTACACTAAGGAGGGGACTCTCATGGTTTTCTTTACATGAGCAATCTGTTGTAGAATCTTGCTGCTACTGCATGAGTGTTGCCGTCCCTGACCAATTGAGGTGCGCCCACAGTGGAGATTTGGGGTCCATTATCGCCACCCAAAAAAGCACTTTAAGACCACCCTAAATATGGGGTCATGGGGACTCAGTAAGCAAGCATTCCATCCATCGCTCTGGGTAAAGGTGCCTGCTGGTGTTACCCCAAAAATCTTTAGGATTTTAAGAGACATCACACTTGCTTGCTTTGCACAGTGGATTGAACTTTGAGTTGACTTTTGTTTCTATTTACATGACTGCTGAGAAGCATAGGCTCATTTATGACCAACTAATAAACCAATACCTTGCCCCCAAACAGACACACAAGCTGAATAAGTTGGAGGTTCAAGGGGACTTGATTAGAATTATTGCTCTCTATACAGTGCCTTAAAAAAGTATTCATACCCCTTGAAATTTCCACATTTTGTCATGTTACAACAAAAAACTTAAATGTATTTCATTGGGATTTTATGTGATAGACCAACACAAAGTAGCATGTAATTGTGAAGTGAAAGGAAAATGATAAATGGTTTTCAAAATGTTTTACAAATAAATATGTGAAAAGTGTGGTGTGCATTTGTATTAATTCAATACTTTGTAGAATCACCTTTCGCTGCAATTACAGCTACAAGTCTTTTTGGGGACGTCTCTACCAGCTTTGCACATCTAGAAAGTGACATTTTTGCCCATTCTTCTTTGCAAAATAGCTCAAGCTCTGTCAGATTGGATGGAGAGCGTCTGTGAACAGCAATTTTCAAGTCTTGCCACAGATTCTCAATTGGATTTAGGTCTAGACTTTGATCTAAACCATTTCATTGTAGCTCTGGCTGTATGTTTAGGGTCGTTGTCCTGCTGGAAGGTGAACCTCGCCCCAGTCGCAAGTCTTTTGCAGACTCTAATGCGGCGCGCAGGCGATCGGACATTCCGACAACAAAACCGTGAATTTTTTTCTGACGGATGTTGGCTCAAACTTGTCTTGCATACACACGGTCACACAAATATTGTCGTAAATTGCGAACGTCAAGAACGCGGTGACGTACAACACGTACGACGAGCTGAGAAAAATGAAGTTCAATAGCCAGCGCGGCTCTTCTGCTTGATTCCGAACATGCGTGGAATTTTGTGCGTCGGAATTGTGTACACACGCTAGGAATTTCCAACAACAAGTTTTGTTGTCGGAAAATTTGAGAATCAAACATTTGTTGTCGGAAATTCCGACAGCAAATGTCCCATGGAGCCTACACATGGTCGGATTTTCCGACAACAAGCTCACATCGAACTATTGTTGTTGGAAATTCCAACCATGTGTACGCGGCATAACAGGTTTTCTTCTAGGATTACCCTATATTTGGCTCCATCCATCTTCCCATCAACTCTGACCAACTTCCCTGTTCCTGCTGAAGAAAAACATCCCCACAACATGATGCTGCCACCACCATGTTTGACGGTGGGGATAGAGTGTTTAGGGTGTTAGTTTTCCGCCACACATAGCATTTTGCATTTAGGCCAAAAAGTTCCATTTTGGTCTCATCTGACCAGAGCACCTTCTTCCACATGTTTGCTGTGTCCCCCACATGGCTTCTCGCAAACTGCAAACGTGACTTCTTATGGCTTTTTTTCAACAATGGCTTTCTTCTTGCCACTCTTTCATAAAGGCCAGATTTGTGGAGTACACGACTAATAGTTGTCCTGTGGACAGATTCTCCCACCTGAGGCCTCGTACACATGACCGTTTTTCTCGTCCAAAACAGTCAAGAAAAGTGCCGCGAGAGTTTTTTTGTCTAGAAAAACGTTCGTGTGTATGGTTTTACGACGAGAAACTTGCCGAGAATCTCGACGAGAAAATAGAGAACCTGCTCTCTATTTTCTCGTCAGGATTCCAGATTTCCTCGTCGTGTTTCTCGTCGGCCTGTTTTGTGACGAGAAAATGGTTTGTGTGTATGCTTTTACGACTCTTCCAAAAGCGTGCATGCTCACAAGCAACTATGAGACGGGAGCGCATCTTCTGGTAAAACAAGCCTTCATAATGGAGAGAGCATATTCGTCACGCTCATAAATATTTCATCGTTTAAATGTTCTGCATTGAAATCTTCGTTAGAATGTTACATTAATCAAAACGAGAGACCTTCTTTTGCTGCTGATATTCACACAGAGTTATGCCTTATTTTTAACCTTTTTCATGCTGCTCTTTATAAGATTTATGTGTATTATATCGTGCAAGTTTTTAGGAATAATTTAAATGGTTTGATTTTTCAAAATGATGTTAATTCTAATTTCTCAATGTTTTGATAGCGATCTCCCATTTAATTTTGGAATCTATATTATTTAAATTTCACACCATGTTTTTGTGGTAATCAGATTTAGTTATTCTTTTGGGGGGGTGATATCTGTGCCTTTTATTGTCAGTCAAATGTATCTGCTTACTCCAAAGCTTGATTTTGTTTATTTAAAAATACACATAGTCAAGTATGAACTTAAACAAAAAACACATTTATTCATGTTTATAAATTAAATAAAGAGAAGGCAGCGCTGGAGAAGCTGCTGCCATTTGTGCATCCCAGGGACCCCAGAGCACACAGCAACCCTGTGTGGACACTAAAATTGGGAGCTTGAGAAGGCCCACATTTCTGAACACAATCTGATGCTGGCCTCCCAGAGGTCAGGAACAGCAGCAGGTGAGATATATGTCCCAAGTGTGTGGTACTACAACAGGCTGCCTTCTGTCCGACCACAATGAAGCAAGGCCATCACTTCCTCTTCTTCCTGGCAACCTTCCCTGCAGCCTTTCCTGAAGCCTTTCCTGAAGCCTTTCCTGCAGCCTTCCTTCTTCGTTTGGCTGGAGGCTGGCCCACTGGAGGGGTACTCCTGTCAGGAGGAGGAGGTGGAGGTGTAGCAGAAGGGGGTGGGGCAGAAGAAGAAGGTGGAGGTGTAGCAGAAGGGGGTGGGGCAGAAGAAGAAGGTGGAGGTGTAGCAGAAGGGGGTGGGGCAGAAGGTGGAGGTGTAGCAGAAGGGGGTGGGGCAGAAGGTGGAGGTGTAGCAGAAGGGGGTGGAGGTGTAGCAGAAGGGGGTGGGGCAGAAGGTGGAGGTGTAGCAGAAGGGGGTGGGGCAGAAGGTGGAGGTGTAGCAGAAGGGGGTGGGGCAGAAGAGGAAGGTGGAGGTGGAGGTTGAGGTTGGGTCAGTTGGGCCACCTCACATATGGCGGTATTGGGTGTAATTTTCTCCATCACCCCCTTGTTGAGCAAGATGATGAGCAGGGGCTCGCATAGGAGGCGTTGCTCCATGCTCATCACCTTGAACTTAGCCTCCACTAGGCCGGCAATGGCCTCTTCAGGGGATGTGGGCTCCTTGAGGGTGGCATGGGCCTCTTTAATAAGGGCCATTGCTGCCTCACTGGTGGTCCTGTCCCTCCTGCCTCTTTTGTGAAGCCGGATGGGAGGCACCTGGGATCTGGTGCTTCTCCTTTGCCCTGCCACCTCCTGTCTGCCACTGGGCCCTGCCACCTCCTGTCTGCCATACATACTATACCTGGCTCCAGATGGACAAATCAGGATCATCCAGGATGGCTGCCTCCTCTTGCTCCAGAGAAGGCTCAGGTTGGCTGCAGGGAAGTCTGGGGGGAAGAGTGGAGAGTGATGGCCTTGTCTCAATGTGGTCATCCAGGAAGGACATCCTGTTGTAGTACCACAAAATCGGGACATAAACATCATCTGCTGCTGCTCCTGACCTGGGAGAAGCCAGCACCTTAGAGCGTTCAGTCCTGTAGGTACCTCTCAAGCTCCCAATTTTAGTGTCCACTTGTTTTGCTGTGGCTGTGGGCACCTTGGTATGCACAAATGGGAGCAGCTTCTCCAGCGCTGCTTTTCTCACCCCTTTTTTTATGGATGGGGTTTTTCGTCTCCCACAGAGCCGGCAGCTCCCTTACCCGGTCAATAAATTCCGCCAGGAACTCTTTGTCGCTAATAAAGACATTCATATTGTATCTGCAAGTAAAATAAATTATATTTAAATAATGTGAGGCAAACAGTCTAACCTCCTTCACATCCTAGTCACCATATATATCCTCCACCAATCTCAAGACAGTATAGGCCAACAATTTTTACAAGTCACAAAATCACATACCTTCGTTTGCACGTCCGTCACTTGAACTCCTCTCTCCGCACACCGAACGTACTATAGTCACATGTGTGTTTGCTATATACACACCACGCATGCGTCAAAATACTAACATGTCGCTCCGCACACGTCGCCCGCCCATGACGTTCTAACTTACATCTTTTCCCCGCCCCTTCTCTTTCGGCGCGCAGACAGATATGGCGGAGTTACAGCAGGTGTCTGATAATTCCGCAACTAGCGAGGAGACAAGCCCGGAGACCAAGGACACGTCACGATCAAGGAGGAGATTCAAGGCATCGAATATGTCTTTGGCGGAGATGGTGGAGATGGTGGACATCTTGGTCAAGGCTGATTATGATGCCAAGCATGGGCCATATAGCAAACCAAATAGAAGGAAGGCCAAAATCCTCACTAAAGTTGTGAAGAGTCTGCGGGCGAAGTTCGGGGTGAAACGCTCAAATGAGCAGCTCAGAAAGAGGTGGTCAGACCTCAAACTGAGGGAGCCAGACCAGTTGAGGATCATAAAGAGGATGCTCGCTAAAAGTAAGTAAAATGACGACGTTTCTGCTATTAATATTTTTAGAAACTGACATGTTTTTTTTTTTTTTATCATATTGGACTCCCTTCCAAAATGTAATATTTTGAACTAGGTTGGGCACAGTAATCGTTCGTTACGTTACCGACACTTCGTTCGGCCACTATCCGCGGTTTTGGCTTATTTAAGAGCCACAAAAGTAATTAGACATCTGCCATTTTTGATCAAGTATTGTGGATAATTTTTAAGTCTAGATGATGTGTTTGTAAAGAGAATGAAATGCAAACTTTAATCAGTGTAAAGGACAGGACACTCAGCAGCTGCTTCCACATCTGTACTTTGGAGCACTATAGTGTGGGCCAACAGACCCGCCTTTTTTGGGTGTCCCACACAGGTGCATCAGAGATTTTTTGTGGTGCCTACATGTCCAAAAAATTACATCCAAATGTGAATACTAAACATATTTGGGGTCATAAATAATGCATTCTTCTTTAAATTCCGCACAAACACACACTTGTACCCCACTTCCAAACAATTTAGCCTGTTTTTAGTTTAACAAGGAGATTTACAGTGTGATAAATAGACCTTTGGTTTTATTCTCATAGGGGAGAGAAGACTGGGAGGAGGACACTCCAGGGAGCACATGCACCCCACAACTTCCAAACAACACCAAACTCCCAAAGACCCACAACCGAAAGATGTGCAGGAAGTTGAGGTGGAGGAAGGAGAAGTGCAGGAAGGAGAGGTGGATGACGTTGTGGATCTGGTCACCACAACAGGTCAGTATCTGACACCACAGCTTAAGGTAAGCGAGGTAGGCCTGCAGAGTTTTATTAATTTTTTTTTTGGTTTTTAGGGGATGTAAATGTTGTGAAGGATAGCACACGGTTCTCTGCTGACAGTGCCCTCCGCCTCATCCAGCAAGTGATGGAATGTAGCACGGAACTGGACCTAATTAAACAAAGAATCCATGTGATGGAACAAACATTTAAAGACATTCTCGATGTTTTGGGGAGAATTCAATAAGCCATCCAAACACATTTGTTTTTACATGTTTGTTTTTATAATTTTTTCTAATGTTTTGAGTAACAAACCAGCCAAAAATTGAATATGCACACAGTGTGTGAACATGTGCTATCTGCCATCAGGGGATATCCATGTACGTCTTTTGTGGGTGCAACCCCTTCCTCGTATCAAAAGTCGGTGAACGGAGGAAGGGGATGCACCCCCAAAACACGTCCATTGATCACCCCTGATGGCAGATAGCACATGTTGACAATAGGGATCAGGATTGTAAACTTCCTATATGAAAAAAAAAAAATGTGTGCATATTCAATTTTTGGCTGGGCAAGGGGTGGCAGGACCCCATATTAGGACGGGCACATAGAGACATAGTTTGTGTAAGTGAATGTCTCCGATTGCTCAGAGGTATCCAATGTTGTAATTTTTGAAATGCAACTGATATTTTTGTATTTTCATAAGCCAAAAATTGCCGGGTTGTGGCCAGGCCAACCCCAAAGTAAATTTTTTTTTAAAAAAATGAAGAGAATGTGCACAGAGTAAAATATTTGACCACAAACAACGTGTAGCTTCTTTTTATAATACCCTCTAAGCTTATTTGGTTCTTTTGTAAGGTAACATAGTGAAATGGTTGTTATTTACTAAAGTAAAATACACTTGCCACTACAAATGCACAAAGACAAACTAGGAGACAGGAAAGAACAAATAATTAAAGGTTTAAACAAGATTTTTATTGGGATACTTAGACATAGGCTGGCATAGGAATTGCCCCCCTACCCGTGAAATACTCCATGTATTTGTCCCGAACCACACGGGCATTTTGGGGGGGCAAGCCAAGACGGGCAGATTCCAGGCCCGGAAGGGGATTTGCAGGGGAAAGTCCAGCCTCTGGCAAAACTGAGGCCATATAGGAATTTTATTTTTGGCTCAGAAAGTTGTGTAGCACACAGCAGCATAACACTACATAGTTTATTTTGTAGTCCGCCAAGTGGATGGAAGTCATAAAAAGGCGGAACCGGCTGGCCATTATGCCGAAGGCATTTTCAACGACTCTTCGGCCCCTGGCCAGCCGGTAATTGAACACACTCTTCTCTGGGGTCAGGGTCCTCTGTGGAAATGGCCTCATAAGATGCCGTCCGAGTCCGAAGGCTTCATCAGCCAAGAAAACAAAGGGGAGTCCTTCAATATTCCCTGCATCCGGTGGCAATGCAAGGTCGTCACTCTGGAGACGGAGGGCAAACTCCGTCTGGATGAAGGATCCCCCATCGGACATCCGGCCATTCTTCCGTACATCAACATAGAGGAATTCATACCGTGCTGACACCACCGCCATCAGCACAATGCTATGAAACCCCTTGTAGTTGTAGTAGTAGGACCCAGAACGGGGTGGCGGCACGATGCGGACGTGCTTCCCGTCTATGGCACCACCGCAGTTGGGGAAGTCCCACCGCGTGGCAAACTCCGATGCCACAGTCTGCCATTCCTGTGGCGTGGAAGGAAGCTGTGGAGTGAAACAAGATGAAATAATATTAGAAAAACAAAGTCATACATTACAAGGAAATTCTATCCCAAAAAATTAGAGACCAACATCAATCTAATTATACGTTTATTAAGGTGTGTAAAAAAAGTATAATGGAAGGCTCATTTATCATATTCATCACCCCCTCTGATGGGCCATTACTAAATTATTTTGGGGGGGGGGGGAGATGTGTTTGGCCACAGGATAGCATTGCAGTGGCGGTGCGTCCAGAGTGGGCGCTGGAGCACTGTCCCCTCTCTTCTGTGCCCATCACTCAGAACAATACATAGGTTCATGCGTTGCATGAACCTATGTATTGTCTATGCCGCACACTATTCAGGTGGATGGCCTCTTGTAAAGCGACCGACATATGAATCATTGCGGCATTTAGGGGGTTAAAATTGCAGAGCAGAAACAGGTATTAAAATAGTCTTGCAAATTACAACCTGAGGGATGTAATTGGCTTCCTCAAAGAAAAATCGGGGACGCAAGGTGGGGGGCATTCCTTGTGTAAACACTGACAGGCTGCTCTGCCAATCATGTTCACCAAGTCTGTTTAATGGTAACATGATTGGCTGATGCAACATGAAGGGAAGGAGAAGACATCAAGGACAGAAGAAGGATGGCGCTGACCACAAGAAGGTAAGTGCAGGGCTGGGGGAAACTGGCTGCATTAGAGGGGACTAAATGGCTGCATTTGAGGGAACAAAATGGCTGCATTGGAGGGGACAACTGGGGGCGTTTATTAGGCAACAGAGCAAAAAAGGAGGAAGTTTATTTCCTAAATTGGGGTTTGAACCCCCCAACATTTGGAGCAACAGGCGCCCCTGCTGGAAAAGTAAGTGAAGGGAAATATTTATGGAGGAGAAAAAAGGGGCAATCTAAAGCTTCCAACATGCATGGGGACAAAGGGGACATTCTCAGCATATTACAATCATGGTAATTAGGGAAGGATGAAAGAAATACAATACATTAGCATACATGTAATACATAAAATGTGATGTTAAGGGAGAAAACTTACCCTAATATAGTCCTCCTGCAGGACTTGGATGATGGCAGAACAGGTGTCTGGGATTATGAGGCCCAGAGCCTGGGGGGAGATGCCTGTGGTGAACTTCAAGTCCTGAAGACTTCTCCCTGTCCCCAGGTAACGCAACGTGACGATGAGCCTCTGCTCAGCACTGATGGCTTCCCGCATAACGGTGTCCTTCCTGGTAATATAGGGGGACACCAAAGCCAACAGTTCCTGAAAAACGGGGTCAGACATCCTCAGAAAATTCCTGTAGTCCTCAGGATTATTCTCGACGATCTCCCGCAGCAGAGGCATGTGGCAGAATTGGTCCCGCTTGAGCAACCAATTCTTGGTCCATGAACTCCTCCTCACACCATTCATGGACTGGTCTTGGTCCAAAACAAGCAGACCAACACCAAGCGCACGCACAGCACGAACTCGACGACGAGAACGTCCAGGCGACATGGCTAGGAAACGGTCGTCTAATCAGAACGTACAGAACAGAACGCACTTTAGAACAGCAAGGCCTATGAATAACGAACTGAAAATCAGAAACAAACAGGCAAGAACGCACTGTAAAACAGATACGACCTGCCTAGACGCCCTGAAAGTCAAGATACGAACCCACAAGCACAAACTGAACGGCAGAAAACGATCTGAAAAGTACGAAGACTGAAAAGCGCGAATCGTCTCTTCCCAAACTTTTACTTCACACGCGGTAACACGAGATCAGCAAAAGCAGCCCAAGGGGTGGCGCCAAGAAAAAAGATCTTCCCCTTTATAGTGCCGTCGTACGTGCTGGACGTGAGCGCAGAGAACAACGAGGAAATTGGGAAATGACAGTGTGTACGCATAGAAAGCTTGACGAGAAAATCGACAAGCTTAACAAGAATCTCGTCGAAAAAAATGACGTGTTTTTTACGACGAGAAAATCGGTCGTGTGTACGAGGCCTGAGCTGTGGATCTCTGCAGCTCCTCCAGACTTACCAAGGACCTCTCTGCTGCTTCTCTGATACATGCTCTCCTTGCCCGTCAGTTTAGGTGGACGGCCATGTCTTGGTAGGTTTGCAGTTGTGCCATACTCTTTCCATTTTCAGATGATGGATTGAACAGTGCTCCGTGAGATGTTCAAAGCTTGGGATATTTTTTCCTAACCTGTAACATTTTATATTTTTATAATTTTTTAATATTACCTCGCACACCCATGCACTTTCTGACTGTCTATACTGTCAGTCTTCCACACACACACATTGCACTCCTTCTTAGATAACACACTAAGTAAGACGCATCGTTAATTTTTTAATAATATTACTAATGGATCACCTATACAATTTTTGTATCAATATGACTTCACCATACCCTACTACATTAATTAATTATGATTCTTTATTGGCCAGTTACCCCAATGGGAAGCTAATATGTCGCCTTGACTAACTTTTACTTTTTACTGGCAACCTACAAATTTGCTGCTAGTCCCTCTACATTATATATGCCCAAAAAATACTTTTAGTCAAACTGACACTATAGCAAAATGCGCCATGAACTAATATATTTAAACCCTTTTATAATATACGGCTAACAATTGGGTGCTCATTGCAGGCATCGGCTCCCCCGTCCTCCGGAGCGCGTTCACAGTGTGGCTCCTTGTAAACCCTTCGGGGTGGGCTCCTTCCCCCCTGGGTGTTTGGGCGGCATCTATGAGGCTCCCTTTGGATTCTCCAATGGCTTGTATCACTTCCGGTCACTAGTATATCCATTCCTTAACAGTAAATATTCAATTTTGGGTTTATTCACGTGATATATAATGACATGTTTTTATAAATCTTAAATATATGTAATGCGTATTTTCTAGAATCAATTATCCCCCTGAAGAGACCGCACATAGGTCAAAACGCGTTGTGGCACGCACACCATGTAGCATTATGTAATTTTTTTCTAACCTAACCCTGCTGTAAATTTCTCCACAACTTTGTCCCTCACCTGTCTGGTGTGTTCCCTGGCCTTCAAGATGCTGTTTGTTCACCAAGGTTCTCTAACAAACCTCTGAGGGTTTCACAGAACAGTTGTATTTATACTGAGATTAAATTACACACAGCTCGACTATTTACTAATTATGTGACTTCTGAAGGCAATTGGTTTCACAAAATTTTAGTTAGAGGTATCAGAGTAAAGGGGGCTGAATACAAATGCACGCTACACTTTTAACACATTTATTTATAAAACAATTTGAAAACTATTTATCCTTTTCTTTCCATTTCACAATTATGTGCCACTTTGTGTTGGTCTAGCAAATAAAATCCCAATAAAATACATTTACGTTTTGTAACATGACAAAATGTGGAAAATTTCAAGGGGTATGAATACTATTTCAAGGCACTGTATATGTTTATATTATTTTTTTTGGTTTAATTTTTGGTAAAGTGTTATGCACAGTCACTTTTCTCTATATGCTTGCTTATATTTATTAAAATAAGGTCCTATGCACAGTCACTTTATATTTGATCATTTATGAACATTGGTGTTGATGCAAGATAAGGTCTAGTGCACAATCTCTTTATATTTTATTTATCATTTGTTATTGGTTGAGAACAAAACACAGTATTATTTTAATTGCATTTAGTAGAAATGATGTCTCCTTAGGGGTTTGCTGCTTCACCAATTTATATTTGCATGGTTTTTCTAATTGCTTAAATCAAAGAAGAATATCAGAAACAACAGATTAGGATAAAATGGATCAAGGCTTTAATATTAGATGATTTACTGTAAAAGTTAGCTTTGGATCACGATAAGATATTTGTATTGCCAAAACACCCTCTAAAAAATGTAGCGCACATACCCCTGTCTTTACCTGCATTTAACTTGGCTCCTCGCAGGAAGAGAGAGGCACACCGCACCACAAGCCCGTACCCTCCTGTGTGAGGAAGTTGAGCGGTGTTAGTTTTTGGGCCTGCGGCTGGAGTTAGAGTCCTCACCTCTACCTTGGATAGATGCAAGTCCTTAATTTTCCCCAGGAATGTAACTGTCCACACCAACTGAAAGTCCAACTTCGATATTTATTTCACACGGATAATAAATATTCTCTTTGACAGCAGACAGGTTGGAACAAGACACAGAACAGCTTAGGTGGGAGGAGGTCCAGGCACAAACTTAGCTTAACTCTTGACTGTTTAGGTTTCTCAAACAGCTTTGGCGCACAGTCTCTGCCACAGACCGCGAGGTTGGTCTCTGCCACAGACCGGGTAAATAAAGTCACTGCCACTGACTTGGAGAACAGGTCACTTCTACTGACCGGGTGAATAGGGCCTTGCCCTATGAGGCCACCGCCACTGACCTTGAACGTGCACTTCCTTCTTAGAGTACCTGGCCTATGTCAAGGAGAAAACATCCCTCCGATGAGTTACAAGAGGCCCCCACCGTCACTACGACTCTGCACTGGGTCTTCGAAAGGGGTCACCTCCCTGGCCTCCTCGTCCTAGATACGGGTCCCCTCGCAAGGTGGCACCCTGGGAGTCCTTGATCCCTAGCGGACCCCAGTCGAAGGTGCTGGGCCCCGGGCCTTCAAAATAGTACCTCACCCCAGACTGAAGGTGTCTGGGATGGAACAGCAACTCCGCCTCCAGGCTTAGGGCACCCGGAGACAACCCTCACTCACCCCCAGGCCGAAGGTGCCTGGGCGTGGACGACCCCGCTCGTAAGATGTCTGCCCCTTTTATACCCTCTCCCAGCAGGCACAACAGGTTACTCGCCCACTGTACTACTGCCCAGAGGGGACACAAAAGGCACAGTCCTCTATTGGCAGTTCAACCCTGGCCTACGGCGACAGCGCCACCTGTAGGCCACAGGGAACTGTACACCAATACTATCCCCCGTGAGCAGAAATGATCCACGAATCCTAACAATCAGTGTGTCTGAGCCTAATTACCACTCAGACACCCCCCCTAAATTGAGCACCCCACTACACAAAGAATAAGGTTCAGACAAAAAAGAGAAAAGATAAGGTGATATTAATTTAGAACAACTATTGTCAGAGATCATAAAGCAATGGTAGGCTCCCTACATGACCATTTATTTTTGTGTACAGTCTTGGATAGAGCAGACCCATGTAAGGGCCAAACCATTAATAATTCACACTTACAATGTGGTGTTGTATTCTATAATTAAAGGTAAGATTGAGTTCACCTGGCAGGAGGTCATGATCGGATTTGAGAGCTCCCTGCTGATGTTCCCCATCAACCTCCTAATTGTTCAGATCTTCAGACACATACGACCTAAACAGACAAAGGAATCAGAAAAGAAAGAAAAGGACTGTACTTCTGATACTGCCATAGGGTCTTCATCCTCACCACTTGTCTCCAGCTCAACTCTCACTACAGAGACTGTTTTAAAGGTATGAACATTACGCACAGTAAAATCAAATTCCACATTTTCAAATTTAAAAGGTTACAGATCTGTATCTGCCATTAGTCGATCTGCAAAGTTTTATGTATTGCAAGGCGGACTAAAGCCTCGTAAACACGGTCGGACTTCCATCTGACTTTTCCGTGGATTTTTGTCTGAACGGAGTTGGCCGGGCACACCCATATCATACACACCACAGGACTTTTCTGCAAACTTTCCCAAAACTTTTTCCAACATCACGTGGTTTTTCTGCTCTTTTCTGCTGTTTACCGCCACCCTTTGGTCAACTTCTGCTATTGTTGGTTGATTTTAACATTATTTGTTTTGTCCATCAGACAAAGGTCCGATGGTTTTCTGTACACACGGTCAGACTTTGCTCCATCGGACTTTTGTTGGCCAAAAGTTTGTCCGTTTGCAGACCGAACTTTTGTCCGATGAAAACAAACAAAAAAGTTTGTCCAATGGAGTGTACACACGGTCAGATTGTTGGTCCAACTTGCTCAAAATGAAGTTTGTTGGCCAAAAGTCCGACCGTGTGTACGGGGCTTTATGCTCACTATACTATATTCCTAAGAGATGTAAGTACAGGAAGGTTTAAAAAAATAATAATTATATAGCATTGAATCTCTGACACATAACAGTTAATATATTCCCCTGCCATATAGCTATTATGATGTTACAGTCAATATTATGATGCCAAGGTAGGTATTGGGATGTCAAAAAGTGTTCTTTTACCACGTCAGGTCTTGTAAGTGTATACCTCGTATGGACCAAAGCAATTTTTCCACTTCCGTTATGGACCTGTTTATAATTTTTATTAAAATGTAAGATAATGAAGAAACACATACAGTACATCATTTTTATTATGACAAACATTGAGCATACTTTGGGCAATAGAGTCTGTAAAAAATAAATAAATAAATTCTATGCAATCTATAGACAAAAAGAATGAGGTTTATGGTACATGTGTGCCTTTGCAAAATAAAAATAAAAAAGCCTTTTTTTTATATTGCACATTGGTTTTGCAATACTGAAAAAAAATTACAAATTAATTGAATTAAAACTAAAAATATTTAAATATTAATAGTTAAACAAAAAAAATAGAAATCAACAGAAAAATAATAGCTGAGGTGAGAAGGGGGGGGGGGGGGAGCTGATTATAGTTAACTAAGGCAGAGGTCTCCAAACGTTCTAAACAAAGGGCCAGTTTACTCTCCTTCAGACTTTAGGGGGGCCGGACTGTGGCCACCATGAGTAGAAATTGTTCCAGCTTCAGTTGGAGTAAACAATGCCCCATTTTGGTGTCAGTGAGAGCAATAGTGCCCCATTGTTGAGGTCATTGGGAGGAATAGTGTCCGATCTTTGGTGTCATTGGGAGGAATGGTCCCCCATCATTTGGTATTATTGGGCCCCATTATTGGTGTCATTGGGAGGAATTGTGCCCCTTCGTTGGTGTCAGTGAATAAAAAACTGCCCCAAGGGCCGGATAAAAGCAAGCAAAGGGCCACATTCGGCCCTGGGGCCACAGTTTGGAGACCACTGAACTAAGGGTTAATAAGGGGTGAAATAGGAATACCTTTTTCTTTTCACACTTTCAGTGAATATTGTGTAACAATGTCAATTTACAAGTACTGTATATTTTAACTACAGTGAGTTCTATTCCTCTATATACAAATAGGACATCAGGAGAATTGCCAACTCGTTGTTTAAAGCCCAGAAGGCTCCATTGCCAGAAATGAACTTTGGGAATTCAACTGACATCAATAGACTTCTGTCTCTGGTTGAAGACATCATCCTCAAGCAAAACAGAGTTACCCAGGAATTTTTTGATGATAGTAAGAAGAAGGAGAGGTCCCTGAACCTCAGTTTGGGCTCCGTAGACTTGAACGGTATGTTGCCATTTTGCCTGACCTAGAACTGGACACATAAGCATAACTGGATGTACAATGGATTTGCATATGGATGATGACTACACTATACCGTGTGTGTATGTGTCAGTGTGTAGCCTAAAGTCTAGCTTGAATTAAAATGATCTCCATGGTATTGGACCATTTATTTGGTTTATCTGACAGCAACTTTTATTTAGAAGAGAAAAATCTTATAATTATCTTATTATTTATTCTGCACTCTAAACCGTGTGGCGCATTAAGTCTGAAATGTGTCTGGAGCTGGAGAAGGAAGGACAGTGCTGCATATATCAACCCAAAGACTATATTTTTATTGGTCATCATTTCGAGAAGGGTCTGGCTCTGGGGACCTTAAAATACCACCCCCCTTGTCTATCAAGGGGTCCACGTGGCTTGAAGTCAACATTATGGCTTACAGGTGTAACAGGCTTTCTGATAACCTGTCCTGCTTCCGTAGTCTACACAGAGTAGTGGAGATTACACCAATGGCTACAGCCATGGAGCAGTTTTGTTTTTCTCCTTTAGGCTCGGTTCACATATATGCAAATTGGATGCGTTTTTGAATATGCAATTTGAAACTAACTGGCTTTCTATATGTCCAAGCCGGCCACAGACCATTTTTAAAGAGTCCTTTTATAGGTGCGATTTCAAGTAAAAATTCGAACCTGAATTGCCCCTGAACCGGTGAACAAAACCGCACTGAAAACGCGGCTGGATACAAGTGAACCGAGGCGAACCTAACAGCATTAAGGCAGACCTTGCTTCAGAATGCAATATAACACTATCTAATAGACCCCCCACCCCTCCATGTAAAAATGCTTGGAAAAAAATATAAAAATTAGGAGAAATAAGAAAAGGTTACTTACATTACATTACACTTCAGTGGCGGCTGGTGTTTTTTTTTTGTGGGACGGGGTGGCAGCAGACAACCAGCCCCCCCGAGCGGCCGGTGGCACCTCAAACCCCGCCCGCCCGCTCGTTTGTCTGCCAGTCGGTCCGGCACTTACCCCATCTAGGTGGCAGGTAGCAGGTGGTGGGTGGCAGGCGGTGGGTATCGGCTCCTGTGTCCTCTCCTCCATCATGGCGGCTTCCGCTGTGCGTCTCCTCCCCTCCTCCTAGGCGTCCAATAGGATCACCTGTCCTTTCAGCCAATTAGGTGGCGGGTCTCAATACCCGCTTCCTGATTGGCCGGGAGGAGGATCAGTGTTACAATAGTGAATATTCATTCGCATTTGTTACACACCTGGGTGGGCTTGGTTCGCATTGCTTGTGCCCCGAGCCCACCCTATTTTTAAGCCTATTAGAGCCTCTGGCTCTAATCAGGTGCTTCAAAAAAACAACCCCCATTGCAATCCATGCATCCGGCGTCCTGTATCTGGGGCGCATGAATAGAGGGGGCGTCGCCCGTGCGCCCTTAATGGACATGCCACCCCTGTTACACTCTGACTTCCCGTGTACCCACTTGACTTCTGTTGACTTGTGGTCCCTAAATTCACAAGACATCACAAAAATGTTCTCCAATGCTGTTTTTTTTCCTAAGCATTTTATATAGAGAATGAATATTTACTAAATAGATATACTTTGCAGTGAGATACAAAATCCACTTTAAGCCCAGGTTCACACTGGGCTGCGGGAGTGAAGCCGTGCGAGTTCAGCTGAACTCTCACGATTTCACTCCTGCCTGTCAGTCCCGATTTCGGCCGTGATTACAGGGACATCTGTGCAGGTTTCTGCACAGATGTCAATGTAAATCGCGCCCCGAAATCGCAAAAAGTAGTACAGAAACTACTTTTTGAAATCAGTGCAGCACCGCAGATGCTAAATGATATAAGTGCATTTTAACACAGTCATAAAACTCTGGTTTTGCCCTTTTATTTTATTTTCAGAAGACATAAGAAGTCCCACTCCAGTAAAAGAACTGTGTGAGAAGATCCCTCGTGGAGAACAGAACCGCTATCTCTATCTACAACTGCAGCATGTGGAGAGGAGGCTGGAACTTCTAGGACCTCATCAATTCCAAAACTCTCAAAGTTACATCCAAGCTGTGTCACAAGTCCAGCATATGAAGGACATTTTGGAGAATCAGCTCTATGCATCTGGTTCTGCTAGTGACATGTAAGTCACAGTAAGCCCGTCATTTATTTCAGTTGATTTATAAGATATAGGAGCTTTATGATACTATTTATAGAAAATCTTTATGGATTAAACTTCAATCAATCACATAGGAGCATGTCCTCAGCCTGGCAGAGGAAAGTTCAAGAGTAACTTTAAAGAGTAAAGCCTCGTACACACGATCGGATTTCCATCGGCCAAAGCGTAGGTCTTTTGTCTGAAGAGCGTTGGTCGTGAACTTGTGTTGCATACAAACGGCGAAGAATTGTCGGCCAACAAACACGAAACTATGTGTTTTTCAGCTCTTTAGCGCCACCCTTTGGGCAACTTCTGCTAATGTTGTGTTATGGTGAGCATTGCTTCCGAGCATGCGTGTTTGTACTTTGGCGTTTGGTCCAAAGGACTTCTGTACACACCATCGGATAATCCGACAACACACATTTGTTCTCGGAAAATTTGAAAGCATGCTATCCAACATTTTTTGGCGGAAAATCCGACAACAATTGTCCGATGGAGCATACAAATGGTCTGATTTTCCGACAACAGCCGGTCATCACACAATTCCCATCGGAAAATCCGATCGTGTGTACGGGCCTTAAGACTTTACCAAAAGTGTAGTGACTACTTGGAACAGAATTTCAGCAGAGGAAGGCCTCATTCACACATGATAGAAACAGGTGGCTCAGCTGTGTTATTGCCTTATTACCACCCCCCTCCCTCCCACTCACCAAAAGTCTTAACAAGGCAATTAGAGGCCACCCCAAATTTAACTTGATTTGGTGATTTTGACAGGTGGTATTGCCTTGTATTGAACTAAAGGGCAAAACATTTTTATTTATTTTTTTCATTTTGGATATTGTAAGGAGGGATTATAACCCCTGTCAAGTTGTTTTTTGCTATCTGCGTCCCCTTGGAGCGATTCCCCTTCACTTCCTGTCTCATAGCCAAAACAGTAAGACCCCTTTCACACTGGGGCGGGCAGGAGCGGTGGCGGTATAGCAGCGCAATTTTCAGCGCTGCTATACTGTCGTTCTTACCGTGGTATGCGGTCGCTAGGGGGGTAAATTTAACCCCCGCTAGCGGCCGAAAAAGGGTTAATACCGCCCGCAAACCGCGGCTATTGCCGCGGTTTGCGGGCGGTATTACCGCGCTGTCCCATTGATTTCAATGGGAGACCGCAGTAAAGGAGCGGTGAACACACCGCTCCTTCACCGCTGTAAAGAAGCGGCTAGCAGGACTTTTGGAGCGGTCCTGCTAGCGCACCGCTTCAGTGTGAAAGCCTTCGGGCTTTCACATTGAAGGCTAAAGGGTATGATTTTTTCATGCGGTATAATAGCGCTAATATTAGCGCTAAACCGCATGAAAAACGCCCCAGTGTGAAAGGGGCCTTAGTGAGAGGAAATCCCTCCAAAGCAAGGGAATCCCTGGTTATCAGCCCGGTCACCAGAACTGTGTCCTCATTAGAAGATTTCCCCTCTATTCCTGTTCTGGGGACAACTCACAATTTGGGATTTTCTTTAAAGGGGTTGTAAAGGTAAAAAAAAATTCACCTTAATGCATTCTATGCATTAAGGTGAAAAAACATCCGACAATACCGGTTCCCCCTGGCCCTCCGTTTAGCTTACCTGACCCCTCGAAAGTCCTGCGCTTGCCCCCGACATCCTCTTTGCCGCTCAGCCTGGCCCATTGATTGGTTACAGTGGATGGATCGAAAGCAGCGCAACCATTGGCTCGCGCTGCTGTCAATCACATCCAATGACGCGACGTGCCGGGGGGCAGGGCCGAGTGATACAGTGAGCGGCTATAGCCGCCGGCTGTATCACAGGAGCGCGCCCGCAATCACTCACCACCATGTGAGCTCGCATATAGGTGGTGAGTGATTGCGGGGAGGAGCCGAGACAGCCGCCCAGGGACCCCTGAAGACGTGGATCGGGGCCACTCTGTGCAAAACAAGCTGCACAGTGGAGGTAAGTATAACATGTTTGTTATTTAAAAAATAAATAAAAAATTCTTTAGTGTTCCTTTAACTTTCACTATCTGTGTTAATGGGATACAAGACAAATTTAGTCATTAAATCTCCCAAATGGGGGCACAGACAGCAATATAAACCCGACAAGTGTTCAAATCCCTTTCCACTCTGTCCAAATTTTTAAATAAGTTTTACCTTTAGTTATACTTTAAATAGCAGTCAAAGTAAGAGTAATGCCCTGTACACACGATCAATTTTTCCGACAAGAAAACCGTGTTTTTTTTTCCTAAGGAAAATGGCTCAAACCAGTGTTGCATACACAAGGTCACACAAATCTTGTCTGAAATTCCGAACGTCAAGAACGCGGTGACGTTCAACACTTACGACGAGCCGAGATCAATGAAGTTCAATAGGCAGTTCGGCTCTTCTGCTTGATTCTGAGCATGCACGGTTTTTTTTTGCGTCGTAATTGCATACAGACAATCGCGATTCCCGATAGGAATTTTTCCTGTCCCGAAAATAGAGAACCTGCTCTCGATCTTTTCTTGGCAGGAATTCTCACAAAAAAAGTGTGATGGAGCATACACATGGTCGGAATTCCTGACAAAAAGTTCACATCGCACTTTTCTTGTTGGAAAAACAGATCGTGTGTACGAGGCATTAAGACACTGAGAAATCAAAGGCACCATATCTGATTTGATAAGCCATTTACCAGTTTTACTGTACCGGCCATATGTACTCCCATGCTTCTATTGCCCACTGTAATTCTTCTAAAAAGGTTATAGGAAGTGCATGACAATCAGGATCGGGGCAGAAAAGGTCCTATTTGTACAGAGTAGTATGGCGGCTTCTACCAAATGCTTTGTGTACTGACTTACCTGTGTTGTGTCATCATTCTGTAGGTGCTCATCCACAGCCAGTCTGTCTGAGGATAAAAAAAAGAACTCAGCCAAGGGACTGCCTTGGTGGTTTGTATTCATCGGTTGGTTCCTGGTGGCAGCGACCAGTGGCGTATCGGGCTTCTTCACAATGTTGTATGGTCTGCATTATGGGAAGGACAGCTCCATCAAGTGGCTGATCTCAATGGCAATCTCATTCTTTGAGAGCCTCTTTATTACACAACCTTTAAAAGTTAGTTTCAAAGAGATATAGTATTTCAAACAATGGGATCTTTATGACTGGAGTATTAACAGTAAAAATGTCTGTTTTCTCTTTACTATCGCTCTGTTACTTTTTCATCCTAATATAACGCATTATTTATTTAGTGCCGTACTTTCACAGTGCAGTTAGCAGGCTGGGAAAATTACTAAATAAGTACCGTATATACTCGAGTATAAGCCGAGTTTTTCAGCACATTTTTTTGTGCTGAAAATGCCCCCCTCGGCTTATACTCAAGTCACCTTTTTGCCCCTGATCTCCTGGACTTTGGGGGCCCGGTACTTATAGCCTCACTCTTCCTCTACAAGTGTGCAAAGTTTGTTGTCCGGGGGACCTACGGCCGGGGAGCACCGATTTTTCAAAGCCGGGCACTCCTTCCATAGACTCCCATGTTAAACGTCAGTCTAGTCATGGACACAGTGAGGCATGGACACAGTGAGGCATGGGCACACACAAGGCTGGAATGGGCTACAAGACCATCGCCAAGCAGCTTGGTGAGAGGGTAACAGTTGGTGCGATTATTCACAAATGGAGGAAACCCAAAAAAACTGTCAATCTCGCTTGGTTTGGGGCTCCATGCAAGATCTCACCTCGTGGAGTTTCAATGATCATGAGAATGGTGAGGAATTAGCCCAGGACTACATGGCAAAGTGTTGTGGTCAGATGAGACCAAAATTGAGCCCTTTGGCATCAACTCAACTTGCCATGTTTGGAGGAGAAGGAATGCTGCTTATGACCTCAAATAGACCATCCCCACTGTCGAACATGGAGGTGGAAACATTATGCTTTGGGGGTGTGTTTCTGCTAAGGGGACAGCTTCACTGCATCAAAGGGACGATGGACGGGACCATGTACCCTCAAATCTTGGGTGAGAACCTCCTTCCCTCAGTCAGGGCATTGAAAATCGGTCATGGATGGGTATTCCAGCATGACAATGACCCAAAACACACGACCAAGGGAACAAAGAGTGGCTCAAGAAGGAGCACATTAAGGTCCTGTCTCCAGACCTTAATCCAATAGAAAATATGTGGAGGGAGCTGAAGGTTCAAGTTACCAAACGTCAGCCTCAAAACCTTAATGACTTTGAGAGGAATCGGATCTGCAAGAGGAGTGGGACAAAATTCCTACTGAGATGTGTGCAAACCTGATGTCCAACTACATGAAATGTCTGACCTTTGTGATTGCCAACAAGGGTTTTGCCACCAAGTACCAAGTCATGTTTTGCGCAGGGGTCAAATACTTATTTCACTCATTAAAATGCTAATCAATTTAAGCCCTGGTTCACACTGGTGCGATTTGACATGCGATTTGACATGTCAAATCGCATGTCAAATCGGCGAAATTTGCCGCAAATTGCAGGCAATGGCACCGTCCTAATCGGTGCGACGCCGCATCTACGGCGCTGCACCGATTACAAAAAGTAGTTTCTGTACTACTTTTTGCAATTTCAGCCGCGATTTACATTGACATCTGTTTCAGGTGTCTTTGAAATTGTGGCTGAAATCGGGACTGCCAGCGGGAGTGAAATCGTGCGAGTTCAGCTGAACTCGCAGGCTTCACTCCCGCAGCCCCAGTGTGAACCTGGGCAAAAGGAGAAGTCCAGCCTGAGCTTTTTAGGCTGGGCTTCTCCTCTGGGTCACAGGAGTGCAATTCATTTTGCACTCCTGTCACCCGTTTTCAGCCGAGAGCGGTCTGAAGTCCGCTGTCTGCTGACGTCACTGCCATCAGTCGAGCGCGTCATCAAGACTTCCAATTTGGGATCCACCAGCTGCCTTGATTGATGGCAGTCTCTGTGAGTCGCTGAGACGCTAAAACGGCCACTCCCCACCCTCCGCAGCTCAGCGCTCCAATGAGTAGAGCAGAAGCGATGCTGACTGACAGTCAGCATCGCTCTGCTCGGGGAGGAGTGAGAACCGAGCCATCGGCGGTGTTCGGTGGCTCGGTTCTTAGTGCAGAGACGCCGGGGGACAGCTGCAGCATCGGTCTGATGCTCCATCCACCGAGGTAAGTATGAATAGCAAAAAATAAATAAAACCCCATACTTCTCTTTTAAAACTTTTTTTTTAAATGCATTTTTCTGGATTTTTTTAGTTGTTATTCTGTCTCTCACTGTTAAAATAAACCGACCATTAAAATTCGAGACTTATAATTTCTTTGTCAGTGGGCAAACCTACGAAATCAGAAATTTCGTGCATTTTGTAATCCAATGGCTCCACCATTGATTTTGAAATTCGACCAACCAAGCCTTCAATTTCACCTCGTGTTGCTGCAGAATTTTTTTTTCGTGGCTGGGAATATTCTTTTCTTTCTAGGAATTTTCTTCTATTGAGCTCATTAACATATCTTGTATGATTATATTTCTCACACAATTATGCCATCATTAATTAGAAAATCGTTTGTTTTTCAAAAAATTTCCAACATGGCCGATTTCTCAAATTCGATGGCCGATGCTGCAGGCCACTAATGGGGCAACATTCGAACAAACATTCTTAGATACGATTTTTGAAAGATTTTCGATCCATGTATGGCCGGCTTAAGCTTAGTAGAAAATATTGTCCAAACAGTAACTTCATCCTATCTAACGCAGTCGTTTTTTGGTAGTGGAGATTCCTGCACTGTTTATCATAGATAGGGAAATCGACTGATTTTCTCAAACAGGCTGAATGAGAGAAAATAAAGACATGTATTAGCTTAAAGTGATATTAAAGGCAGATTTTAAAAATAAAAAATAAACTTGTCATACTTACCTGCTCTGTGCAGTGGTTTTGCAAAGAGCAGCCCCAAATCTCCTCTTCTCAGGTCCCCTGCCGGTGCTCCTGGCTCCTCCCTCCTGCCGAGCAGCTTGCTATGGGGCCACCCAAACGGGCTCACTCCGGAGCCACCAATGGCTCCCGTCGCTTTCTCAGCCAATGAGGAGGAAGAGACCTGGAAGAGCCAATGCTCTCGTGTAAATCGCTGGATCAAGATAGGGGTCAGGTAAATATTAGGGGGGCTGCACATAGAAAGTTTTTTACCTTCATGCATAGCAGTGATATTCACTTTGTGTGCATCCAGCAGAGACCACCACAGTAATTTGCTGGTTGTGCAGGAAGCTGCGAATAGCTGCGGCCGCCAGCCACCTGTCATTATAGTGAACAGTGGGGACACCTAACCGCTCAGAGCTGCAGCAGGAATGAGAAGATTCCTGCCGCTACAATTTGCACTGGACGAAATCGCCAGTGTGAATGTAGCCTAATTTCCAATTTTAGGGATTCTAGATTACAGTGGTTTTATTATTTATTTATATATTTTATAAATGATTACATGTATAATTTAACCATTTCAGCCCCGGACCATTTTGCTGGTCAAAGACCAGGCCCCTTTTTGCGATTCGGCACTGCGTCGCTTTAACTGACAATTGCGCGGTCGTGCGACGTGGCTCGCAAACAAAATTGATGTCCTTTTTTTCCCACAAATAGAGCTTTCTTTTGGTGGTATTTGATCACATCTGCGGTTTTTTTTTTTGCGCTATAAACAAAAATAGAGCGACAATTTTGAAAAAAATTACATATTTTTTACTTTTTGCTATAATAAATATCCCTAAAAAATATATAAAAAAACTTTTTTTTTCCTCAGTTTAGGCCGATACGTATTCTGCTACATATTTTTGGTTAAAAAAAAAAATCGCAATAAGCGTTTATTGATTGGTTTGCGCAAAAGTTATAGTGTCTACAAAATAGGGGGTAGTTTTATTGCATTTTTATTAATAATTATTTTTTTTACTAGATCTGCGATTTTTATCGTGACTGCAAAATTATGGCGGACACTTTTGACACATTTTTGGGACCTTTGTCATTTTTACAGCGATCAGTGCTATAAATATGCACTGATTACTGTGAAAATGACACTGGCAGTGAAGGGTTTAAACTCTAGGTGGCGCTGTAGGGGTTAAGTGTGACCTAATGAGTGATTCTTACTGTAGGGGGGCGTGACTTGGCGTGTGACATCACTGATCGTCATTCCCTATGTCAGGGAACAGATGATCACTGACATGCCACTAGGAAGAACGAGGAAAGGTTTGTTTACACTTACCTCTCCCCGTTCTTCAGCTCTGTGACCCAATCACGGGACACTGGCGGCTAACGGGTCCACGGGTCCCGCGGGCGCTGTCATGGAGCTTCGGACCGGGTCGCGAGCGTGCGACCCATGGACAGGTTCTTAAAGGGGACATACCTGTACGCCCTTGTGCCTGTCCGTGCCATTCTGTCGACGTACATCGTCGTGTGGCGGTCCTTAAGTGGTTAAAGGAAACCAGTGCCAAGAAATATTTAGCTTGCAATTGCCTAGCTAAGCATTGCCATTGCTGACCTTGTTTTTTTAAAGCTGATAGTTGCCTGTATGCCAGGTTGATCTAATGGCTTTTATACAGTCGGTGTCACCAACTAAAAACAGGTATACAGATCCGGAAATTTGCCTTTGCTGGGTCTGTGATTCAAAAGGTAATAAAGTAAAAGTCAATCAGGCAGGCAGATAGCATTTTCAGGTTAGAAATTGTGTTTCAGTGCACTGTTACATTAATACCGCGTACACACGGTCGGATTTTCCGTCGGGATAAACTCAGACGGATTTTTCTGATGAAATTCCGTTTAAGCTGTCTTGCATACACACTGTCACACCAAATTCCGACCGTCAAGAACGTGGTGACGTACAACACTACAACGAGCCGAGA
The DNA here is from genome assembly GCA_029206835.1 of Rana muscosa. Taxonomy (NCBI): domain Eukaryota; kingdom Metazoa; phylum Chordata; class Amphibia; order Anura; family Ranidae; genus Rana; species Rana muscosa. The sequence continues at coordinate 367,124,607 of CM055119.1, read as the reverse complement.
AAAATTAAGTTCAATGCTTCCGAGCATGCGTCGACTTGATTCTGAGCATGCATGTTTTTTTCTCCGTCGGAGTTCCATACAGACGAACAAAATTTCCGAGGGGAAAAAAAGAGAACATGTTCTCTTTCTAACTCCGTCGGAATTTCCGACGGAAAAAGTCCGATGGGGCACACACACGGTTGGAATATCCGATGAAATATTCCGTCTGACTTTTTTTATCGTAAATTCCGACCCTGTGTACGCAGCAATATACTGTTCATATGCTACATGACAGGACTAACCAAATTAAAATGATAATGTGCCAAAGTATAGTTACTGGTGTGGGTAATTTCCCTGGTCACACAGTGTAAGCCCTAGCTAATCAGAAGACATTTTTGGAAGTCTTGCAACCTAATTTAAAGAAATCATGTAAACATGTTATATAAATAAAACTAAGATATAATGAAGAGGGGCTGGCTCATATAGTACATAGGCAAGAGAGAAATAAGGAACATGAAATTATTTTGTTTGTACAACTTGCTACACCTATTTATAAAACCTAATTGTTACAAGATCCTATCAGCCAGTTAAATTCTAAGCAAAGACAAGCAAAAGTGTGCCGGTAAAAGGGTGTGGGGGGCCAGATGTTGGATAAGATGTATTTCTAGGCAAAACATTTCTGCAATTCATGCACATTTCTCCCTTTAAAATGCAGCACAATACCTATTGATCTGGCAGAAATCTAGTGTGCTCATAACTTCCCGTTTTAGCTGTCAACCTGGCTGTCAACCTGGCAATAATTTCCCATTTGGGATTATTAAAGAATTCTGAACACAGTACACTAAAATAGACTATAGAACTTCTCCTGCCCCCTAATCCTCTATATCTACTCAACATGCAGTGGTGGCCCGTCCATTAAAGGCACAAGGGTGCTGCCCCCCTAATTCATGCACCCAGCCTCTACATGCAGGGTGCCGGACACATGGATTCCAATTGGAGTTTTTTTTTTTTAGAAGCACATAATTAGAGCCAGAGGCTCTAATTGGCTTCCAAAAAGGGTGGCCTCAGGGCGCAGAGCACTTCACCCTGAGCCCACCCTGTTGTGTGGCAATAGCGATTTAATTTTCGCTATTGTCTTCCTGATTCTCCTCCCAGCAAAACAGGAAGCTGGTCCTGAGGCCAGATTGGCCAGGGAGTCTCAGCACCCACTTCCTTTTCGGCTGGAAGGAGAAGCAACGGCCCCATAGCTTGGAAGAGTAAGGAAGGCGGTCCTCTCCAGCCAGGACTTGGCTCCCTCTTCAGCCACATCCAGCACTCCCCGGCTCAGAGGGAGGAGGAGGGAAGATCAGAGTGTCATCCCGGGACTCCGCACCTGCCTCCTAAGGTAAGGAGGCCTCTGATCGCCTGGAAATACACTTTAAAAAGGGGATGGCACAGACAGGAAGGTAATGACTGACGATACTGGATTTAATGACAAAGCAGTGTTTGATAAAGACCACTTTATCAGATGATCAGCATGCATTTACACCCTGAAAACCAGTGTTACTGTTTTCTAGATTAGTTGTCATAACCATAGCTGTCACTAAAATGCGGGCACAACAAAAGCAAGCATAGCCATGTGTGGTATGTGCGATTAGTCCATGAAACCATATATATGCACATTGGCATGAGTATTGGTGTCAACGTAAGATGTCAATGTAGTGCCTACTGCATTATAAGAAATAACACACTTACTTCCAGCTGCTGAAACCAGCTTGGTTCCCTGGTGGTTAGAGCTTCATTGCTAACAAATACATTTTTGGAAGCTTACGGTATATTAATAAATAATGTGCAATTTTCTAAAGGCTTTAACGGAGCGACAGTTGTTTTTTCTTCTTGTTAAAACCAAGCGACAAATAATCCAGTCTGAATCTTAACAGCTTGCATTTATTATGTTTTAGGTTCTGGGATTTGCTGCATTTTTTGCTCTAGTTCTTAAGAAAGTAGAACCAGAAGATGAAGAAGACACTGCTCTCAATGGAAACCTTTCTACACCAGGTATCTCAAAAAATCAATTTTACCAAAGGCAGCAAGGTATAATATTAATAATACTTCAAGCAATAAAATATCAGTATAGTACAAAGGCATATTGTAAGACTAAGGGCTCTTTCACACGGGACGGATCCGTGAAGATCCGCCCCGTGAAGCTCCGCTTCCTCAGCGCGGATCGCTCCGTTGATCCCCGCTGAGCCGGCGGATGACTGGGCGGTCCCCGCACAATGTGCAGGGACCGCCCTGTCAGAGCGCCGCTCTCCCCTATGGGGGGATCGGATGACGACGGACCGTAGAGTCCGTTGTCATCTGATCCGCTCCGCCGACGGAAGGAAAAATAGTGTTTTCCTCCGTCACATTTTGGCGGAGCGGAGCGGGTCGGATGTCAGCGGACATGTCACCGCTGACATCCGTGGCTCCATAGGGCTACATGGAGCATCCGTTCAGGTCTGCCTAAAAAACTGACAGGCGGACCTGAACGGACTGTCTGTGTGAAAGGGGCCTAATGCCGCATACAGACGATCGGACATTCCGACAACAAAACCGTGGATTTTTTTCCGACGGATGTTGGCTCAAACTTGTCTTGCATAAACACGGTCACACAAATGTTGTCGGAAATTGCCAACGTCAAGAACGCGGTGACGTACAACATGTACGACGAGCCGAGAAAAATGAAGTTCAATAGCCAGTGCGGCTCTTCAGCTTGATTCCGAGCATGCGTGGAATTTGGTGCGTCGGAATTGTATACACACGGTCTGAATTTCCGTCAACAAGTTTTGTTGTCGGAAAATTTGAGCACCAGCTCTCAAATTTTTGTTGTCGGAAATTCGACAGCAAATGTCTGATGGAGCATACACACGGTCGGAATTTCCGACAACAAGCTCCCATCGAACATTTGTTTTCGGAAATTCCGAGCGTGTGTACGCGGCATAAGAATTTAAAAACTAGAGGAAGGGATGAAGCAGCGGTATCGGCCATGGCAGGTAGCTAGGTGATTTTTGTTATGCTGTTGGGGAGGAAAGAAAAATAACAGGTTGGCACTTTTCATTGTGCATGCATCAATAATGGTGGAGAATACCATGGTAGATAATGTACTATTTCCAAGAATACTTTTTATTAGGAAAAATGTTATATGCAATTTAGAAGATTGCAGTTTCCTCTGGGATTATATACGCCGGAATCCATCTCCAGAGTCCATGCTTTCCACATAGACAATTATACATTAATCTTTTTAGAGTTGGAAATCCAAACAATATACATTTTTTGGCAAAGTAATATTGTTTATACCAACATAAGTTTACTTTTACAAGTTTTATATTTTCACTGTGTCTGTTCAACCAATATGTCAGTTAGCCACTTCACTGAGGGCATCAACTTCATGTTTGAGGCTGGGTTTACACTTAACTCAGATGCGGCTCACGGCAGGGGTCCGGTGCGTCCCTGTTCTCCATTTCAGGGACGAATCAGGCCCAAACTTTTGCCTGAATTCGGACCTGAAACGGAGCCAAAGACACACAGGACCCTTGTGCAATGCGCTCCGAGCCTGCCCCGGAGATGTGTGAACCGGCTCCATTGAGAGCCTATCACAGTCTCCTGTCATGCGAATTGGATGCGGGGAAACTGTGAACCCAGCTTAATATTTGATCTATTGACTGAAATGGAAAGCAGGTTACATGCATATCAGTGGTGCATTCAGACGGTAGGGGGTCCGTGTGCAGACACAAAACTTGGGTCCTCCTTTAGCACTATTTGCTGTTGCCCCACACACGTGTTTACATTCTTGCAAAGCTTCTGCATTTTAGCGGAATGGCACCTGTTCATCTCTGGCCTGGAAGGTCTACCAAATTGTAGCTCCTCTCCTTCTTTCATTCTTTACCATATCCCGCTACTCAATGACCTTTTCACAAAATTCATGTGACATTACTACCCACAGTGTCTAAATTTTGTACCCTAACTAGCAGTCCTTTATGTTTTATCGCTGAACATTTCAGCACACTGGTTTTCTCCCACTTCTATGGACTAGATGCCTTACCCTGATTAAAGGGACACTAAAGCTTCCCTTTTTTTTGCACAAAAAAACAAACAGTTTATACTTACCTCCACTGTGCAGCTCGTTTTGCACACAGTGGCCCCGATCCTGGTCTTCTGGGGTCCCTCGGCGGCTGTCTCGGCTCCTCCCCGCAAGGACTCCACACCTTCATGCGAGCGAGCTCGCATAGTGTGGAGTTATTGCGGGCGCGCTCCCGTGATACAGCGGCGGCCATAGCCGCTGACTGTATCACTCGGCCCCGGTGCGCCGCGTCATTGGATGTGATTGACAGCAGCGCCAGCCAATGGCTGCGCTGCTTTCAATCCATCCAGTGTAGCCAATCGGCGGCCAGGCTGAGAACCGAGAAGGATGACGGGGACGAGCGCGGGACTTTCGAAGGGCCAGGTAAGTAAAATGGGGGCTCGGGGGGGGGGGGGGGGGGCACGGTACTGTCGGATGTTTTTTCACCTTAATGCATAGGATGCATTAAGGTGAATAAACATGTACCTTTACAACCCCTTTAAGCCTGGTATCATTATTTTATGTGCCTAATCTATTCTTTGGAGCCCCTGTGAAAAAGTTGCAAAGGCAGTATGTCCTTCCATAACTAAGTGCTGCCATTGCAACAAATAGTATGGAATGTGATTTGCTACAAAAATATTTTCGTAGACGAAATTAACACTGTTATGGTGCAGTGCAAAGCACATGTGCTGTGGCATGTTCTGTTAGTATATTGGAATGGTACTGCGATGCACCGTGCTAACATACATTACAAATTCACTTTTTTGAGTGGGTTACCACATTGTACCAGTGTGTACTGGCCTCAATAGTCCAAGCACACCATTTCAGTACACTTTGAGGATCGGAACACCGAAGGAACTCCACACCAAAATGTCCATGTTTGTTCTGCACAACAATAACACAAACATCACATCTAGGGTTTCATCATACACTAAAGTTCCATACTGCTGAACAACAGGTTCAAATTTTTCTTCAGCTCACACAGCCTTTGGGTTTTGTGTGGAGGGTTCTTCTTAGCCCCCCCCCCCCCCCCCCCGGGTTCTTAGCCCAGTGCAGAGCATGAAATGGAGTTTACCTAAGAAAGTGCCACAACTTGGGCGCCGCACAAATCCTGCCAAGACTGGATCCTGTGTCCTTCAAGGCCACTTATTAATCCAAAACATGAAATTCATACAAAGTGTTGGATTAGTTATTCTTTTATACATGGGAAATGGGAAGATATAGTAGCTGTATAACAAATCATATCGTTTTTTTAAGGCAGATCTCAAAAATCTGAAACTACTCCACTAAGACATGTGAGCTGTGATCCTGACTTATGCAACTGTTTTTAACCAGAAAAAAAATTCAAAGTGTCCATATTACCGAGAAGAATGAGTATTGCCCAGTACACACGACCGGGATTTCCGACGGCAAAAGGTCCGAAAAGTAGAGAACCTGCTCTCTACTTTTCCCCCGTACACACGTTCGGTTTTCCCGTCGGGTAAAACTCAGATGAGAGCTTTTCCTCGGGAATCTCAACCGTGTATATGCTCCATCGGACTTTTTCCCCACAGGAAAATTGCAAAAACGGCCGTGTTCCGCCAGAAAAAAGTCTGCCGGGAATACTGACGGGAAAAAAGAGAGCAGGTTCTCTTTTTTTGTCCAGCGGTTTTCTGGCAGTTTTCCCGTCGGAAAAACTGAGAGGGAGCATACACACGGCCGGGATTCCCAGCCAAAAGCTCTCCTCGCAGTTTTCCAGTCGGAAAACCCTGTTGTGTGTACGGGTCATAAGGTTTAGATTCAAAGGTCACACTGCATATGTTTGAGTTAATGGTTCTCTAGGGAAATACAGCAAATGGAAACATCCAGAGATAATCTCACCATCCATGGAGATGGCATTAAATGTTTGCTTGGTTTAGCCATGAACTGGAGTTCGTGAATTAGTAATGCATGTGTAAGAAAACAGGGCCTCACTATGTCATTTTTATGTATTCTGCACATCTGTCTCAATGGCTGAGAGTGCTGACCAGTGTGTTCTGGCAGGGAGGCCATCACCCTGTTAGAACACAAATGCTCCTCAGGTGAAATCGCTGTACTAACATTGGATTGTTAGTACAGCAGCTCCTCCTGAGCTCTTCAGTTTTTTTTTTTCGTTCAGCCCACTCAGTCAAACGAAAAAAACTACTAGTGTGTGCTAGGCTTTAGTCTCGAATGTCTATGGGCTCCTATAGATAACATTTCTTTATGAATAGTGTGTTTTGCATTTTGAATGCAACTTTACTCAAACATATGCTTTTGGGTACAGGGGCTAAGCCCTAGTTCATATTTCTGCGATTTCTCATGCGATTTGCTGCGACGTGTGACACAGAGTCACATGACAAGTCAAAACACATTAATTTCAATGGGTGCTGTCTTAATTGCTGTGCCTTAAGTTGCAGTGACTAAAAAAATTGTTCCTGTACTACTTTTCTGCACCTTCCTTGCAACATGAGTGCCATAGACAGCAATGTTAAAAATCACAAAAGTTGCAAGTAGTTTCCTTGTCTTATCATTGCGACTTCAGAGGGTTTTGTAAGTTCAATACTATGTATCACACTTTTTATTGTTATGATTTGCCAAAGTTGCAAAACATCAAAGTCGCACGAAAGTTGCATTGATGTTGCATCAAGTTGCAAGCAAGTCACAACACAAAGTTGCCCTGTACCTACTGTTTTGTGAACAGAACTTCAGCAGGTAAAAACCTGCTATTCTGCTTTTAAAAAGTCCTTCAAATGCCGAAAAACAAAATACTTTTAACAAATCCTTAAAGGATGAACTCCAGGAAACCTAAAAATTCTCCTCTCTTGCAGTGGGGCTGCACCTGCACTACAATAGTTAAATGCTAGTTACTGTCTAGGGGATTTAGTAAAGCTGTTTTGGTTATGTTTTCCTCCGTTTCTGGGGTCTCCTCCACATTGCTAGACAAGGTCTCCGAAGCCCCTTCTCCCACATGCTCTGAGAGACCATAACCCATTGGACGTTAGCACAGCAAAGGATAGTCCACTGCTAGAGCATAGGGAGCGCTGTCTTTCAGGGGGGCAGAGGATCAGGTAAGTAAAAGAGCTTCTTGCTAAGGCCCCTTTCAGCTAACTGATCGGGTCCGCCTGTCCATTTTTCAGGTGAACCCCATCGAACCACCTATTCTCTATGGGGCGGCGGATGTCAGAAGACGTGTCTGCTGTCACCCGCTGGAATCTGATCCGCTAAAAGCAGATGGATAGGGATCGTTCTCCACTAATCCAGTGGATCGGATTGGATGACAATTGGATGGAAACTGACAGACAGTCCATTTCCATCTGACCACCCCATAGAGAAAAATAAGCTGTCTCTGCTATGCAGAGCTGTTATCCGCCTGCTCAGCAGGGATCAGCGGAGGGATGCTCTCTCCGCTGAGCAGGCGGATCCGCTTGGACGGATTCCGCTCTGTCTGAAAGGGGCCTTAGACAGAAGCAAGTTTAGGTTTTCTGGAGTTGGGCTTTAAACGACATCTTTGTTCAAACCAAGTACTGCAGTATAAAATTATACATTATAGGGTCTGTGTATACAAAGGTTCATTAAAGGAATGTGACACACATTCAAACAGCTCCAATGAAACTTCACATTTTCTGTATTAAGTACAGTATCTAATAGCCATAATGCGGTATTCATTTTAAATATTCTCTAATCAGGAAAAAAAGCAATTTTGACCACTAGATGGAGCTTCAATCATATGACAAAGTTATATAACGCAGGCTATGTCAAGTCTTGTTGGAGCTTTTTAACGTGTTACATTTGTTTAGCAAAATTTTTATACATAACCTGTAGATCCCTATTCCTGTTTATTAAAAGAGCTCATCAATTCTGTTTTCATTTCATTCTCTCTTTTTTTTTTTTTTTTTTTGCAATTCATGGGTGTTGAAGGAAACCTGTCATTTATGTAGCAATACCCCCGAAGGGGCCGCTGGTTTAAGATTTGGGCATGCCGTTACCTTACTGTTCACCACGTCCGTCCTAGGGGTCTTCCTTGAAGAGTTGTTAATAAATGTCTGCACCAAAAACACTAATGCCGCGTACACACGACCGTTTTTCATGACGAGAAAAATGCAATTTTTTAAATTGGTCATTAAAAACGATCGTGTGTAGGCTCCAGAGAATTTTTCTCGACGAGAAAAATGGCCATTAAAAATTTAGAACATGCTCTATTTTTTCTCATCGTTTTTCATGTTGACGTTTTTCTCATCGTGAAAAACGGACGTGCGTACGCTTTAATGACGGGAAAAAAACGCGCATGCTCAGAAACAAGTTATGAGACGGGAGCGTTCGTTCTGGTAAAACTAGCGTTCGTAATGGAGATAGCACATTCATCATGCTGTAATGGACTGAAAAGTACAGAGACTGAAAAGCGCAAATCGGCTAACACCAAACTTTTACTAACACGCGGTAACACAAAATCATCAAAAGCAGCCCAAAGGGTGGCGCCATCCGAATGGAACTTCACCTTTATAGTGCCGTCGTACGTGTTGTCGTACGCGTTGTACGTCACCGCACTTTGCTCAAGCATTTTTTTTCACGATAGTGTGTAGGCAAGGCAGGCTTGAGAAGAATCACGTCGAGAAAAACACAGTTTTTTTCCATGACATTAAAAACGGTCGTGTGTACGCGGCATTAGTCTCTTTTTCTCAAGGGTTTATTTCAAGAACTTCAGACAGAGGGATGGAGGGTTTGGGAGATTCAGGTACCTTAGGTTTTGCGGATCACGGGTACTTTCCTTTATCCAGAGGACCAATAACTTCCACACTGGATGTAGCATCCACCAGATAGGCCTCTCTCACTGACCTAGCAGCCAGTGCGAGCTCGTTCAAAAAGTCTCTGCCACAGACTTGTGTAACCACACACTTGGTAAAGTTCCGAAAAAAACAACACACAGGATCTTTCAGCCAGGCCGGCAGCACTGTGAGGTAGATTTTTGATCCGGATGCGTCCTCCAATTGAGTCCTCAATTGCTCGGTCCCTTCCCGCAGGCAAGGCGACACAGGACCATCTCTGGATCAGTAGGCCCCAGCAACTTCTGGGCCTATTGTCAGTAATGGAGCCTCGGGGGGTCCTCATGCCCCGAGGCATAAAACGGCTAACACATCCCTGAGGCCAGGAGTGCCGTCAGGTCAGGATCGGAAGACCCCACCAAAACGGTGTCTGCCCCTTAAATACCCTCTCCCAGAATGCACAGCTGGGTGACCAAACTCACTGAGCTGCTTCTGGGCAAGAGGTACGCAATGCATCCAGCCAGCTGCAGTTTCAACCTTGACCTGTGGTGACAACGACCCCCAGAGGAAGGTGGAAAATGTGCAACTCAGCTGAACTGGAACAGAGACCCATAATTTGGTACAATTATTCTGAGTTGAACTATAACTCAGACAACTAAATTTACACTAGCGCCTACCCAATAGGGGCAGGGCGCTACACACTTCCCCCACCGCAACAGCTGATGTCCTCATCGTCGAGAAAAATGTTACTCTCATTCCGGAGAGGCGATACCTGAATCCCAAAACTTGGTTGGGGAAGGGAAAGGGGGGAGTTAGCAAAGAAATACAAATTTAACATGCCTATAAGATAACGTCACATCAATGTAAATTACAATATCTCTCCCACTATCTATCTAAACCACCCATTCTCCAGTAGTTTGATAGAATATCCATACACCTGAAAAAAAAAAACAGACACAGGCAATCATACAAACGCTGTACAATAGGAAGCAAAGCCTCACTTCCGAGGAAATGAGCCTTTCTTTCCCCATATCTACGTTGTGTGTTTGGGTAGCTAGATGTACAAAGAAACCATGTCCAGTTGTGTGAACACACTCCCACCGCCTAGTGGCAGAAGAGCAACATGGCAGAGTCCTTTAACACAAGTACTGGTCCAGGTAGTGGAATCTTGATCCCGAAGTTTACGGTAACCTGACACTAGCTAGCTATATTACCCAACAGTCCTTTAAAAGAAAAGCAAGAAAAAATATTTTCCTTTAGCAAAGTGACAAAAAAAAACGTCACTAAAGGTGATCAGCAGTAAAATCGGGGGTCAGGCAGAGTCAGTGGTTTCCCCTGTTTGTCCAAAGTGGTGATAAAGTACACATAGTTGTCCTTTCCAGGCCTGCAGATGACCACTTTATCGGCATGAATGTGTCTGCCGTAGCTCCAATGCAACAAGCACCCATTAAAGCGGTCATCCATAGTAGGAGAATGACCTGTTCTCCGGAATGGTTTAGGCACGGCCAAATAGTCCCAAACAGCCTCACCGTACCATTTTTCTCTGTTGGCCTCGATCTCTTGCATGGTCTCCCTGGGAACATAGGGAAACTCTAGTCCATATTCAGTGGCTACCTGCTTGTTGAGTAACCTTTTGTGACCGGGCAAGCCTAGGCAAAGATCTGGTGCTTCCAAGTCCAGGAGGTATACACGAAACTGGGGACTTTTGCACCATAGCATTTACAGACAGTTTTCCTGACCCAAACGAACTGGTAACTTTAGGCAGGATTTCACTAGTAACAACCGGGGGTTCCACACTGGGTGTTGTCTTCCCCGAGTCCATATCTGCCCATTCAGCAAAGGTGAAGGCCGAGGCAACATAATCTCCATTGGCCCATAGCATCTCCTGAGACATGGTTTTGAACAAGTCATCGTCTCCAGAGATGTCTGACAAGGAAACTAGTTCAGAGTCCCGTAACTCCTCTGCGGGTATATAATTGCGAACAGTTCCTATATGTACAATTTCCCCAGATCTCTCACCCGTTCCTGTCGTGGACTCCTCAGGAATCAGACTTTCCTCTGGATCCGGTCCAGGTAGTCCTTGGGGTGAGCCTCGACCACGGCCGCGGGAGGCTTTTACATATCCCACTTTCCTTTGGGCAGGTGCAGCAGGAACAAATGCAGCGGAGGCAGTAATAGTGGAGGTAACAGCAGTGGCAAATTCCGCTGGTGACTCCTCAATGGAAGTAACAGCGCCATCTCCCTCCGGAATAGCTGTTGTAGCGGATGTTGAAAGCGCAGGTCTAGCCGCAGAAGCAAAGGCCCCAGCCTCTTCAGGAGCGATGCCCGTGGCCCAGTCCATCCGGTAGGCACGGTGTGGCATGGTGGGTTGCTCTACGGCAAACAGGTACTCCCCACAGTGTAGGCACCGAACAAATGGATGGGAGTTTACAGCCAGTCCTTCGCACCTGTTGCACAGCATACCCTAGGCATCCACATCCCCAATCACGTAGAGTATGAACCGCCCATGCGGTTTCAACCGAATGCCAGTGTATGCAGCGTAGCCCTCGGCAGCATAGCACTTGTGTCACATACCTGGTAGTAGAGCCCAACGTGCAGGGAGCGGCCTCTCGTAAACCTCTGGCTCAAGAACCCCTGGTAGAGCAGACAGGAGCTCGAGAGTGCAAAGGGGCACAAGTGCCTGGAAGGTAAGCTGGTGTAGAGGGCTGGATGCAGCAGCAGGGAGGTGTACTGTAGTCCAAAGCAGGATGCAGGCAGCAGGCTGAGAACTGTAGACAGTAGCACGGCACTCGTGGATCAGGAGATTGGCAGGTGAGGACAGGCCGGGTCAAACACAGGCAGGCAGATCGAGTGCAGAAGCAAAATCCAGAGAATAGTCAAAGTCCAGGCCAGGTCAGTTCATCAGGTGGGCAACAATCAGGTTTGAAGGAGAAGCAGGAGCGAAGTCAGGATAAGCCAGGATCAAAGACAGGCAGCAAGCAAGAGTAGTCAAGGGAGAGCCGGATCAGGTAACAAGTCAGTAATCGAAAACACAGGTAGCAGGGGTCTCAGGAACGCTGTAGACCAGACAGCAAGGCAGCAAGGTGTCTGATCTCTTTAAATAGCCTATTTTGGAGGCAAGTGCTGTCACAGCGCGCGCCCTTGCGCACGCCGTTCACGCTATTGCGCACGCGCCGAACGGCTCTTCCGCGCACAGGCATTCTTCTGATACTGCTGTTGGTAGGTAGATTACTAAAACGCCTTTCCTGACAACTTGTAGCGGTGCTCACAGCAAACATCCTGGGCCCCATAGCAGACTGCATCGACATAGCTGCAGACATGACAATGTTCCGACTCTTTCTGAGTGCTGGACACACGTGGCGTCATACGCAGCAAGCAGGCGGGAACTCCTCCCACCTGTCTCTTCAGTCACGTAGTTCACGGGTTTTTCTCTTTCTTGGCTCCGCCCACAGCCCACGCAACTAAGAAGTGATACGCAATTGTCCCCCTTTTTCAGAAACGACACAGTCCAAACCCTCTGTAACATAAGCCCCGGTTGACCGCTTACTTGATTTGTGGTCGGTAATGGCAAATGCCGGACTCGAGCCCCCACATGTAGCAATACCCCCGAAGGGGCCGCTTGTTTAAGATTAGGGCCTGCCGTTACCTTACTGTTCACCACGTCCGTCCTAGGGGTCTTCCTTGAAGAGTTGTTAATAAATGTCTGCACCAAACACTTTTTCTTTTTCTCAAGGGTTTATTTCAAGAACTTCAGACAGAGGGATGGAGGGTTGGGGAGATTCAGGTACCTTAGGTTTTGCGGATCACGGGTGCTTTCCTTTATCCAGAGGACCAATAACATCCACACTGGATGTAGCATCCACCAGATAGGCCTCTCTCACTGACCTAGCAGCCGGTGCGAGCTCTTTCAAAAAGTCTCTGCCACAGACTTGTGTAACCACACACTTGGTAAAGTTCTGAAACACAACTCACAGCGCCAGGATCTTTCAGCCAGGCCGGCAGCACTGTGAGGTAGATTTTTGATCCGGATGCGTCCTCCAATTGAGTCCTCAATTGCTCGGTCCCTTCCCGCAGGCAAGGCGACACAGGACCATCTCTGGATCAGTAGGCCCCAGCAACTTCTGGGCCTACTCTCAGTAACGGAGCCTCGGGGGGTCTGCATGCCCCGAGGCATAAAACTGCAAACACATCCCTGAGGCCAGGAGGCCCGCCAGGTCAGGATCAGAAGACCCCGCCAAAACGGTGTCTGCCCTTAAGTACCCTCTCCCAGAATGCACAGCGGGGTGACCAAACCCACTGAGCTGCTTCTGGGCAAGAGGTACCCAATACATCCAGCCAGCTGCAGTTCCAACATTGACCTGTGGTGACAACGACCCCCAGAGGAAGGTGGAAAATGTGCAACTCAGCTGAACTGGAACAGAGACCCATAATTTGGTACAATTATTCTGAGTTGAACTATAACTCAGACAACTAAATTTACACTAGCGCCTACCCAATAGGGGCAGGGCGCTACATTTAGAAAGCCTGAAAAGTGCATTGCTGACTTCTTTCAAAAGCACTGGTTATGTGGCTGTTATGCCTGTAGTTTCAATACTTCAGAGTTACAAACATAGAAATGTAATCAGACTCTACTCTAAGTCTGACTTTACATATTTGCATACTTGTTGCAGGGCATTGATTCGGAGCAAACAGCAGCCAGGTAACCAGTATTTTCAGAATGTCAGAAGCCCCTTGTTCCTCATGTGACAAGTGTACTTATATATCTCTGTGGTCTAATGAAATAATTATAGTGACATTCATGGCCATCATCCATAATGTATACAGTAGAAAAAATTGGAAAAAGATTGGACTGTGCAGGCCCAAAAGAGGAGGAGTAACTATTGGAAATTTGTTAAAACATTAGATATTTATTTCAGTATCAGTTATTAAAACAGCATTGATGTCAACATGAACATCTAGTAAAAAAAACATAGAAAACAAAGGCCACATATTGCAGTTTCCTGCATAGAATTCAGTAGCAAAAAGGTGAGCACTGATGGGTAGGTTCTCGCGTGCCGACGCGTTTTGCCACTGCTTTATCAGGGCCTATGAAGACCACACAGTACTCACCTATGAAGGAAAACAATACCATTTATATATATATATATTTATCATATTTGAATGTTTGTCATTTACATTACATAGTTTTTATATCACAGCACAATCTATTGCAGCCATATGTGAGACCCACCTCGTAGATGAGCCACACGTGCATAACTGCTCCCTGGGCGGGTGACAAAACACTAGGGAGATTCCAACCTTTCTAAACACTGTAGACCAGGGGTAGGCAACCTCGGCCCTCCAGCTGTGGTGAAACTACAAATCCCATCATGCCTCTGCCTCTAGGAGTCATGCTTGTGATTGTCAGGGTCTTGCAATGTCTCATGGGACTTGTAGTTTCACCACAGCTGCAAGGCCGAGGTTGCCTAGACCTGCTCTATACTCTGTCTAGTAGTAATCAATATTTTAACCTATATGGTTATGTATTATGGCTACGTGTGATGGGCCAGTTACTGGAGGACGAATAATCTGATGGAAATCGTTTTTTAGTAGATGTTCATGTTGACATCATTGCTGTTTTAATAACTGATACTGAAATAAATATCTAATGTTTTAACAAATTTTAAATAGTTACTCCTCTGCGGTCTAATAATGTAGCAGCACAAAGATAAATTGGCAAAATATGGTATTTTGGCAATGGTGTTCCTGGTCCTATGTAGTGAAGGATCTTTCTGTAACAAATGGGTCAGGAGCAGAAGGAGACATTTCCAACTATCATAGAAAACACTGCCATAATGCAAAAAAGGGAATGAAAGTAGAAATCATTGAACCCATCAATTGTGTCTTCTTTCATAATGGTATCTGTATTTATTGTGTATCCACAGGTGATTCAAACCTTTTGCTGGAATCTCGCAGAGACAGCAACATTTACCAGCCTCCTCCTCCTAGCGATGTCTCAAAGATGAAGGATAATTGTATTAAAGAGCAAAAAGTATTTGCATTAATAAGAGAAATACTAGGTAAGATCTGAGCATAGAACAAATCAGACTGCTTTCTTCATGTATCAGAAATCCAGAGCATGTATGAAAAAGGAAAATAATAAAAGGTACAGTTTTTGTCAGATAGATAATATGCACTTCTATTAAATTCTGAAGCTACCAAAAAAAATCTACTAATCAGGGTTGCCAACCTCCCGCAGCATTTTTTACTGACAAAACATGGCATTTTACTGGCGGAGCACATTTTTTTACTGCCAACCTGAGAAATTACAAAAGTCCTATTGAAAACTAACACAGTGAATATTTGAACAGTATAAACATGATATGAAAACAATGACAATACCTATAACAAAGTAATTTGCTTGATTTACACTTAAAAAGTCAACACAGCATGAAATTATCAGCCCCTAATATTTACTGGCAGTTGTAAAAAAATCACAGATTTTTTACAAACTGTCAGTAATTTTTTTAAACAAGAGAAACTGTCAGTAAATTTACTGGCGGTTGGCAACCCTGCTTGGAATTATCGAGAATTGCGCAGGTAGGGCTACAGCTAAGCTACAGCATAATCATACACGTGAACAGGGCCGGTGCTACCACTAGGCAAACTAGGCAACTGCCTAGGGCGCACTGCTGCCTAGGGGTGCCCGGCCACTGGTTTCCCTTCACATCTGCATGCTCTGCAGACTGCAGCATGTATCTAACTAAGTTTCAGGCAGCAGCTCTGTCCGACTAGTAGTGTAATTAGAGGTGCAGTGCCACACTGGAGCCAGCGCTAGAGGAAGCAGAATGCTTCCTGTATAGCGCTACCTGCTGTCACATGGGCAGGGCAAAGGGGGTGGAGTCAGGGGTGGAGACAATGGGGGCGGCAAAATGAGGTTTTGCCTAGGGTGTCAAAAATCCTTGCACCAGCCCTGCACGTGAATGTGCTGTGGGGGTGTAGGATTATACTAAAAAGTCCACAGGTCCAAAGATATCCATGGCAGATCCTCAATGAGACTGATGTAATCTCTGCAATGTATAAAGGAAACAGCTAAGGGCGCCAACTAAGTGCAGTATATAGGAAAAGACTTTATTAAAAATCACAAGTGGCAACTCACGATATACATAAGGATATGAGCATGTAATCCACCCAGTGTGGTTTGCTGTTGAGGCAACCTGTGAAGCTCTGGTGAACTCCATGCCCAAGAGGGTTAAGGCAGTGCTGAAAAATAATGGTGGCCACACAAAATATTGACATTTTGGGCCCAATTTGGACATTTTAACTTAGGGGTGTACTCACTTTTGTTGCCAGCGGTTTAGACATTAATGGCTGTGTTGAGTTATTTTGAGGGGATGGCAAATTGCCACTGTTATACAAGCTGTACACTCACTACTATACATTGTAGCAAAGTGTCATTTCTTCAGTGTTGTCACATGAAAAGATATAATAAAATATTTATAAAAATGTGAGGGGTGTACTCACTTTTGTGAGATACTGTCTATTGCCTGCATCAGGGCTGAGGGGTATTGAGTGCAGTACTAAGGCAGATTGCTGTGAAGTTTTTAGGAAGCCATATACAGCACCTTCCTAGCCCCTCCGACCAGGCATAACTTGCCCCAAATTGCATAGAGAACTTCACTGTGTCTAAAATAAGGTATTACTGGAAAAAAGAAAGTTGTTATTTAAATTTTTTTTTTATTGGTGTGGTAATGAGAGGACAGGAAGGGACCAGAGGAGGCAAGTTTTCTTTTTCGTACATCACGGGACACAGAGCGACATAGTCATTACTAATGGGTTATATAGATACCGTCAGGTGCTGGCACTGGCAACTTCTAAAACCGGAAGTACCCTCCCCTATATAAGCCCCTCCCATCCGGGAGCACCTCAGTTTTTTGCCAGTGTCTAAGGTGTTGGCCAAGAAGAAACATGTGTTTTTCACTGAGCTTGCGTACAGGTTCTTTTGGGCCTCAGTAAGCTATTCCGGATCCGACCAAAAAAGCTTCATAGCTAAACGGTCGGTACCCGGGCCTTGCAGAGAAGAGCAAGGTTTTGCCTGTAATGCTTCTCTTAGGAGAGCTGGACCCTGGGATCCAGAGCTCTGGTCATACCCACGACCAAGATGTTTTCTGTGCAGGGTGCTATACAGGTCCAGGGGAGTGGAATCCTTGGGAACCCGGTCCCTGAAGGTTTGATTACAATGCCTGCCGTGATAGGTGAAGTTTGGGCTTTTGTGGACCAAACAAAGTCCTGCGGCGGGGAACAGGTAAGTGGGGGCCCCCAGGAACTTGGTTCTATTGGGGGACCCCCAAGCCTAATTTGTCTTTCTGTCTGTTACCTAATGGTATTCCCGCAAGATTCTGTGCATGCCTGTAACTACTAAAAAAAATGTAATAATTTTTAATGGTGGTCAAGAAAAAAAAAAAAAAAAAAATTTTTTATATATATATATTTAATATATTAGACTGCGGTACCTGTGTTTGTCCACTAGAGGCCGCTGTGGAATGTTTTCTTGTCATGTGGACTAGTTTCTTCTCAGCAGAGCAAAGTCCAGGCAGTTGGTGAGTTCTCTTATAGGAAACTGCTTCCTCTGCCATGTTGCAGTGCTCGTCCATCCCCCGGCCTGTGGCAAAGAGGGGCCCTGGCTCCTGTCCCTTTGTTTCCATTTTGAAATTAGCGCCGAAGGCGCACGTGGCCGCGCGCATGCGCGTGCACGCGCCTCTATATATAGAGGTGAGCCGGAAAAGGGGGCGGAGCCTGGGGGATGACGCTCTGTGCGCGCCGCAGCGCTTCTGCGCATGTGCGGGCGTCCCAGCAGGTTTAAAAACCACAATATTGTAGTAAGCTGGCTATGAAGTACAGAGACAGAGCTGGCAACATTTAAAGGCATACAGCAAGCGGTTGATACAGGCATCCCCTAGAAAGGCACATTAGTAGACACCAACTGTTTCTTATAGCAGCATTTATGCTAGACTATTATCAGTAACTGGTGTATTTCGGCTGGAATACCTCAGCTTTGTGGCTTAGGAATATGCCGTCTAAAAACTCCGGGACTAGAAATTCCAGGAGAAATAGGGGGTCTCCATCGGGCTCTGAGGATCTTGGGCATGATTTGGCTGCACCAGTCTCCCCTGAAGAATCAGAGGTTAGTGACCGTAGGGCACCCCCAGGAGTACCTGGTACTGTGGCTGTCCTCAGTTCACCTGCTCCTGTGTATGTAACAGAGGAGGTTTTTTCCTCAGCTCTGGGAGGGCTGGAAGAGAGATTGTCAGCATTGATCGCTGCTTCCCTGTCACAGGAGAAAAGCGCTCGATCTCCGTCTCCTCCCTCAGAGTGCCTGTTAACAGAGCAACAGTCCCATACAGAGGTCGACCTACCTGAGGGGGATCAGGATGAGGTCGATTCGGTTGCAGAGGAATCAACAGTGGAAGAGCCGTTCTCAGCATCACATGCTGAAAGGTTATGGGTTCAGTCCCTGACTAATATGGTCCGATCAGCATTTAAAATGCCACTTGCGGAGCCATCCTCCACTTCTGTCTCCTCGTTGGGGTCGCTAAAAGCTCCCCAGACTGTCTGTTCCTTTCCGATCCATCCTTTACTGGAGGGGCTCATTTACCAGGATTGGGAGCATCCTGACAAAATATTTACTCCTCCCAAGAGATTTCCGGTGGTCTATCCCATGGAGGATAAGTTCATCAGAAAATGGAGGGTCCCTACAGTGGACGCAGCCATCTCTTGTGTGAATAAATCACTGACATGTCCGGTGGAAAATGTCCAAATGTTCAAGGACCCAATAGATAAAAAATTGGAGTCCTTATTGAAATCTGCTTTTTCTACAGCAGGATTGGTGACACAACCAGCAGTGGCAGCTATTGGGGTCTGCCAAGCAGTGAAGGATCAGTTGAAACAGGTCTTAAGGGACTTGCCAGATCAGCAGGCTCTTGCCCTAGCTGATCTACCTAGAGCCTTATGCTTTGCGGTGGACGCTATAAAGGATTCAATCCATCAGGCCTCCCGCCTTACGCTGTCTGTAGTACATATGCGCAGGCTTCTATGGCTCAAAAACTGGTCTGCTGAAGCTCCCTGTAAAAAATTGCTGGTCAGCTTCCCATTTCATGGGGAGCGCTTATTCGGGGAAGACCTGGACAAGTATATCCAGAGAATTTCCAGCGGTAAAAGTACACTTTTGCCGGTTAAAAATAGAGTTAGAGGTCCCTCTTTTAAGAGGCCGGCTTCTCCAGTCCCTAGGACATCGGCTGTGAAACAGTTCCGACGGCCTCCTCGATCAAATCCCGGAGGTAGAAATCAGGGACAGTTGCAGGGTAACAAGAAGCCCTGGAGCAGGAGAGGTACAAAACCTCCCCCAAAGTCAAATGCATGAAGGGTTGCCCCCACCCAATCGGGTGGGGGGAAGACTTCAGCTGTTCACAGAGACCCGGCGGGACACGATCCGAGAACGATGGGTGCTCTCCGCAGTAAATCTGGGATACAAATTGGAGTTAAAAAACTCCCCTTCTTCCCGCTTTATAAGGTCAAACGTACCAAGGGATCCCCAGAAGAGAGGATCCCTCCTGTTGGCACTAGAACAATTATTGCTTCAAGCAGTAATTATAGAGGTTCCCCTGGAAGAGTGGGGGTTCGGGTTTTACTCAAACCTCTTTACAGTTCCGAAGCCAAACGGGGACGTGAGGCCCATACTAAATCTAAAAGGGCTAAACAAATTCCTGCATATCAGGACTTTCCGGATGGAGTCGATCCGATCGGTAGCCACTGCCCTACAAGGGGAGGAATGGTTAGCCTCGATCGACATCAAGGATGCTTATTTGCACATTCCCATCTTTCCAGCCCACCAAAAATTTCTACGCTTTGCGGTAGAAGGCCGCCATTTTCAGTTCAGAGCCTTACCCTTCGGTCTGGCCACAGCACCAAGAGTGTTCACAAAAATTTTGGCCCCGTTATTGGCCAATCTAAGAACACGAGGTGTAACGATAATGGCATATCTAGACGACTTGTTGCTGATAGACCACTCAGTGGAAAAACTAGAAGTGGTTGTTCACGAGACAATCAAGTATCTGGAATATCACGGTTGGATTATCAACCGAGACAAGTCAGCCCTAAAACCAGTCAAAAGTCTGGAATACTTGGGGCTAAGGCTGGATTCAGACCAGAGAAAATTTTTCTTGCCTCAAGAAAAGGGGTCGTCTTTGAGAGATTTGATCCACTTAGTGGGCTCAAAAAGACAGCCATCCATACGCCTGTGCATGAGGCTGCTGGGAAAGATGGTGGCATCATTCGAAGCAGTACCCTACGGTCAATTCCATTCAAGGAAGTTGCAAAGGGCCATACTGTCAGCCTGGAACAAAAAAGTTCAGGCTCTGGACTTACCAATGTCCTTGTCCCCTTCCGTTCGCAGGAGCCTCCGCTGGTGGTTGGTTCCCCAGAATCTGGAAAGAGGGAAATCCTTCAGTCCGATTTCCTGGAAGGTGGTCACTACAGATGCCAGCCTTGTAGGCTGGGGAGCAGTACTGGAGCAATGGTCTCTCCAGGGCAAGTGGTCAGAAGCAGAAAAGGCCCTGCCCATAAATCTCTTAGAGATACGAGCAGCCCGGTATGCCCTAGTAGCATGGACATCCAAACTCCAAGGGTCCCCTGTCAGAGTTCAATCAGACAATGCCACAGCAGTGGCATATATCAATCGTCAGGGGGGCACCAGGAGTCGTGCAGCCCAAAGGGAAGTAAATTACATCCTGAGATGGGCAGAAAGATATGTCCCAGCCATATCTGCGGTATTCATTCCAGGAGTGGAGAATTGGAAGGCGGACTTTCTAAGTCGCCAACAATTATGCCCAGGGGAATGGTCCCTTCATCCCGAGGTTTTCCGGACAATATGTCAGCGGTGGGGAACACCGGATGTAGATCTGCTAGCATCCAGATTCAACACAAAAGTGGACAGGTTTGTCTCTTGGACAAGGGATCCCCTAGCTTGCGGCTCGGATGCCCTAGTGTTCCCTTGGGATCAGTTCAAGCTGATATATGCATTCCCACCGCCACAATTGTTACCTCGATTACTCCGCAGAATCAGGGTAGAAAAGAAACCAGTGATTCTGGTGGCTCCAGCGTGGCCCCGAAGAGCATGGTACGCGGAGATTGTAAAAATGTCTGTGGGGAGTCCTTGGACCCTCCCACATCGTCCGGACCTGCTTTCGCAGGGACCGATATACCACCCTTCCTTACCAGCCCTAGGTTTGACGGCCTGGCTATTGAAGCCCACATTCTAAAGAAGAGAGGGCTCTCTAATGCTGTGGTGTCTACCATGATCAATGCCAGGAAACCGGTATCCAGGCAGATCTACTATAGAATCTGGAAGGCGTACATCGCCTGGTGTGAGGCCAGAAAATGGCATCCACGTAAATACGTAATAGGTAGGATTCTGGACTTCCTACAATGGGCTGTAGATAGGAAGCTTGCCTTGAGTACTATCAAGGGTCAGATTTCGGCCTTGTCAATATTTTTTCAAAGGCCCTTGGCTTCGCATTCACTAGTCAAAGCCTTTATACAAGGAGTGATGCGTATTAGTCCTCCGGTTAATATTCCCATATGTCCATGGGATCTAGACTTGGTTCTGTCAGTTCTACAGAAACAACCATTTGAACCATTACAGCATATTTCCTTGGTGCTTCTCACCAGGAAATTGATTTTTCTAGTAGCCATTTGTTCGGCTAAAAGAGTGTCGGAATTAGCAGCTATGTCCTGTAAGGAGCCATATCTGGTTATCCATAAGGACAGAGTAGTGTTACGTCCTCATCCAGCCTTTCTTCCTAAGGTGGTATCGAGGTTTCATTTGAACCAAGATGTGGTTCTTCCTTCGTTTTTTCCCAAGCCTACTTCGGTAGAGGAAAAGTTATTGCATTCTTTGGATGTAGTAAGAGCAGTTAAAGCTTATCTAAAAGCCACTGCTCAGATTCGCAGAACGGATACTTTGTTTATTCTGCCGGAAGGCCCCAGAAGGGGTCAGGCAGCGTCAAAATCTACTTTAGCCAAGTGGATTCGACAGGTCATAATACAAGCCTATGGCTTGAGAAGTAGACCGCCTCCGTTCAAAGTTAGGGCGCACTCCACGAGAGCAGTTGGAACTTCATGGGCAGTGCATCACCAGGCCTCCCTGGCTCAAATCTGTAAGGCCGCAACATGGTCTTCAGTACACACGTTTACTAGGTTCTACCAGGTGGACGTTAGAAGTCAGGAGGATGTCGCCTTTGGGCGCAGTGTGTTGCAGGCCGCAAAAGATCCTCATGTCTGATAGCGCTCAGCTTATATATGGTGTATCCCCCCCCCCTCATTTGGCATTGCTTTAGGACATCCCATTAGTAATGACTATGTCGCTCTGTGTCCCGTGATGTACGAAAAAGAAAATAGGATTTTTATAACAGCTTACCTGTAAAATCCTTTTCTTGGAGTACATCACGGGACACAGAGCTCCCACCCCTCTTTGGGGACACTTATTGCTTTGCTACAAAACTGAGGTGCTCCCGGATGGGAGGGGCTTATATAGGGGAGGGTACTTCCGGTTTTGGAAGTTGCCAGTGCCAGCACCTGACGGTATCTATATAACCCATTAGTAATGACTATGTCGCTCTGTGTCCCGTGATGTACTCCAAGAAAAGGATTTTACAGGTAAGCTGTTATAAAAATCCTATTATAAGCAAATTAAACTTCAGCTTTAAGTTGAATCTAAAATCGTACGTGGCTGTATTGTAATGTGTTTCTATTGCATTTGTTTTTCAGCCTACCTAGGATTCCTGTGGATGCTTCTACTAGTGGCATATGGACAGAGAGATCCAAATTCATACTACCTTAATAAGCATGTAGAGGGCAGGTTTACAGATGGAATGGGGAAAGTCTGCAGCTACCAAGATTTCTTTAACTGGGCTAACACTACCCTCATCAATAACCTCTATGGAACCTACCCAGGTACAATTTGTATTTACAGGTTTTATTTGCACCCTCTCCAAAAATGGCAACCAAGGGCATTCAGTGAACTGTTTGAATATGAAACACCCCCATATATTGCATATCTTGCTTGTGTGATTGGCTTGCTTATTTTTCCAGATGTTTTTGCATATAGCTGGAAACATTGGTGTGCGCTAGAGATGAGCTTTATGTTCGAGTCGAACATTGGCTGTTCGCCCGTTCAGCGAACAATTTGAGGTGTTCGCGGCAAATTTGAAAAGCCACGGAACGCCGTTAAAAGTCTATGGGAGAAATCAAAAGTGTTAATTTTTAAGGTTAATATGCAAGTTATTGTCATAAAAAGTGTTTGGGGACCGGGTCCTGCCCCAGGGGACATGCATCAATGCAAAAAAAAGTTTTAAAAACTGCATTTTTTTTAGAGAGCAGTGATTTTATTGATGCTTAAAGTGAAACACTAAAAGTGAAATCTTCCTTTAAATTCCATACCTGGGGGGTGTGTATAGTATGCCTGTAAAGTAGCGCATGTTTCCCGTGTTTAGAACAGTCCCTGCACAAAATGTCATTTCTAAAGGAAAAAAAGTCATTTAAAACTACTAAAAACGGCAGGGCCCCCCCCCCCCCCCAGTCCATTACCAGGCCCTTTGGGTCTGGTATGAATATTAAGGGCAACCAAAAAAAAAAAGCGTGGGGGTCCCCCCAAATTCCATATCAGGCCCTTCAGGTCTGGTATGGATATTAAGGGGAACCCCGTGCCATTTTATTTTTAAAAAATGGCGTGGGTTTCCCCCAAAAATCCATACCAGACCCTTCAGGCCTGGTATAGATTTTAGGGGGAACCCCACGCCATTTCACAAAGAAAGTGTAAAAAATTTTAAAAAACACACAGACACAGCTGGACAAGTCCTTTATTTAAAAAAATTAAAAAAAAAATTAATTTCCAGCGATGTAATCCCGTCTCCTGTTTCCCCGATGTCCAACGATGATCCATTCTCCAGCAACGCTGCAGTCTCCACTCATTCTCTAGCGAGGAACGAAACCCCCATGACGCGTAAGAGGGGGCGGGGTCACCCGCCCACGTCATTTGGTAAGCCCCGGCTTTCTCCGGCAAGCGGGGTTACCCAATGAAGTGGGCGGGTGACCCCGCCCTGTGACGTCACGGGGCGGGGTCATCCACCTACATCATTGGGTAACCCCGCTTGCCGGAGAAAGCCGGGGCTTACCCAAGGATGTGGGCAGGTGACCCCGCCCCGTGACGTAACGGGGCGGGGTCACCCACCCACGTCATTGGGTAAACTCTGGCTTTCTCCTGGAAGCGGGGCTTACTCAATGACGTGGGCGGGTGACCCCGCCCCCTCTTACGCGTCATGGGGGTTTTGTGTGGAGTGGAGACTGCAGCATCGCTGGAGAATGGATCACCGCGGGACATAGAGAATGGAGTACAACGCTGGACAGACTGGATTACCTCCACTGGAATGTTGTTTTTACTTTTTATTTTTTTATTTTTAATAAAGGACTTATCCCAACTGTGTCTGTGTGGTTCTTAAAATTTTTGACACTTTCTTTGTGAAATGGTAGGGGTACAATGTACCCCGTTACCAATTTACATAAGGGGGGCCGGAATCTGGGGGTCCCCTTTTGTTAAAGGGGGCTTCCAGATTTTGATAAGCCCCTCGCCCGCAGATCCCCATAACCACCGGGCAAGGGTTGTGGGGATGAGGCCCTTGTCCCCATCAACATGGGGACATCCTCCCCATGTTGAGGGCATGTGGCCTGGTATGGTTCAGGAGGGGGGCGCTCTCTCGTCCCCCCCTATTTCCTATGGCCTGCCAGGTTGCGTGCTCAGATAAGGGTCTGGTATGGATTTTTGGGGGGAACCCCGCGCCATTTTTTTTTTAAATGGCGCGGGGTTCCCCTTAATATCCACACCAGACCTGAAGGGTAGAATTTGGGGGGGGGGGCCCACGCTTTTTTTTTGGTTGACTTTGATCTGTATTGCCAGGACCCGGCAATTCATGAATAGCCGCGAGTAGTTTTAAATTACTTTTTTTCCTTTTAGAAATTAAATTTTCTGCAGGGACAGTTCTAAGCACAGGAAACATGCGCTACTTTACAGGCATACTATACACACCCCCAGGTACGAAATTTAAAGGAATATTTTACTTTTATTGTTTCACTTTAAGCATTATTAAAATCACTGCTCACAAAAAAACTGCAGTTTTTAAAACCTTTTTTTGCATTGATACATGTCCCCTGGGGCAGGACCCGGGTCCCCAAACACTTTTTATGACAATAACTTGCATATTAACCTTTAAAATTAGCACTTTTGATTTTTCATGTTCGTGTCCTATAGACTTTAATAGTGTTTGCGTGTTCGAACAAATTTTTTGCCTGTTCACATGTTCTGGTGCGAACCGAACCGGGGGGGTGTTCGGCTCATCGCTAGTGTGCGCAGCCTACTGCATTAGGGTGTGCACCCCAGAGCACAAACACACATGTCTGTATATCAGCAGAGCAGTGGACAGTGTAAGTAGAGCAGAGATTGGTTTCAGTAGTGCAGTGGACAGTGTCAGTAGGTTTTAATTTGTATTATTTCTTCCAATTTAACTTTTTTATTATTTTTTTTTACAATTTTTGTAGGAGCCCTAAATAGACCCCTGATGTCTTACTTTTGAGACAGAGAAAGGAACTGAGGACAGAGATTCCCCAGGTCCCTTTCTCTGCAGCCTCAGCTGCACAGGACAGTGAACAGTGGGAAGTGGTCTGTGCTGAGTGGATGCCTGTTCATTCACAAACTGAAGCATAGTAAACTATGCTCACTTAAGAATGAACACAGGAGCAATCGGTACAGATCACTCACTGTGTTCATTTAGAAAAGGAAGGGGCTGGTAAGTGAAATATTTACTAGCCCCTTCCCCTGCTGTCCATCCTGAAACATCTCCCGCAGCAGACGGTGGGAGAAGAAAGGAGGGGAGCTGGAAGCACTGCAGGAGGGAGACGGGGGGTGCCAGAAAGAAGGGGAAATCAGCACTGCGCGGGGTGATTAGGGTGTGCTCAGGCACACCTGGCACACCCTTTGCGCACACCTATGGCTGGAAGCCAGATTAGAAGCATCCCTTGCAATAGGAGTTTCATTTTTTGCAAAGATGCTTCCTAAAATTCTTTATGGCTAAAAGGATGTAGATGATGTTCTTTTTCCTATTACAACACTGAGATCATAGGCAGATTCTTCCACTTAGAAGTCAGTATGATAAAGGATTTGGCAAGGGACAAATCAGTTTCTTAAAAACAGAAAAAGATTTAGCTAAAACCCTTGCAAAGTGTTTTAGTTCACTAGGAGAGGATTTTTTTTTTTTTTTACAACACTGGAGTTTTACTTGTTGGGAGAACTTGTCAAACATACTGTACTGTGAAAGTAAAATATTACCTCTCTTCAGGGAATATGGCCTTAATAAAGACAGCCCCATTCCCTACTCACATATACTTCTTCTATCCCAGCAATCCTCAGTAAGTAGGTTTCTTTAATGACAGTGGGGTAGTTGATATAAAGCTAAAGACTGAGAGAAGCCACCAATTAACAAACAGTGAAAAGAGAGTACATGCTTTCTTTTAAATATAACTTCTCTTTATTGAGAACTTTTAATATTAATTAAAAAACATAGCCTTGGGGCATTTCCCAGCTAACAGGTATACAAACACATCATACAATACTAATGGCTTACAAAACACATCTATTACTATTAACCATAAACCCGTTGCTCAGGTCCACACCAATAAAATAAAATACCATAGGACCAATAAATCCCAGTAATATAACGCCCCCTCATATACTCAAGGACAGTCTACAATAGTGCTAGCAGTTCCTCAGCTGCTCTCGCATTTATACAGAAATTTCGCAGCCACCTTCATAGGTCAAGCTCAAACCAGGGTTTAATCAACTATTACCATGAGATGGGGACTCTGATCCACCATCACCTTGATCATCAATAGTGGAGTGTGAATTAATTTACAGATTCCATACCTTCCTAAATTTTTTGGGGCAGCCCTGGGATAAATGCCTATTAGGAACAGCTGAGATTACAAAGTGCTTCCAAAAGGAAAGAGTAGGGGCCCTGTCTGACTTCCACTTAAGCACAAAAGCCTTTCTGGCATAGAATAATAAAAAGATTAGGGTGCGCACAACCCTGGCAAAGGCCAGAGAGTCCACTAACCCCAGTAGGCACAAACTAACTTTAAGGGGGACAGGTTTGGTAGTCATAGGGGATATAAATTGGGTCACCTCCTGCCAATAAATTTGAATCTGTGAACATTCCAAGAGGATATACAGTAGGTAAATCCTGCAGGATGACTTGGACATCTCCAACAGCGGTAGGGAGTATTGGGGTAGATACCGTGTAGCCGCTGTGGCGTAAGATAAATTCTCTGCAAAATCTTGAATTGGATTAGCCTATCTCTAGTTTCTTTTAGTTGTTGTAGACGGGTATTCTCACATATCCTCACTGTCAAGATCCTGCTCCTCCACATGCCACATAGAATTCAGTGCATCTAGGCCTACATGAACGGAGGGTAGCAACGCCTTATAAATCATGGATAGTGGTTTACAGAGAGTATCATCCCGAAGGAGAGACAAGACCCCATACACACTATTAGATTTTATGCAGGATTTTATCTTCAGATTTACCAAAACCATATAGTGCAAGGGCCTGCCTGATTGCATACAAATTGAAACCCTTAAGGTTTGAACTCATATTATATGGTTTTGGTAAATCTGAAGACAAAAATCTGCAGAAAATCCAATAGGGTGAAACTGTGAGCCATAGGCGTGCCGGAGCTTCAGGAACCGAAATAAAAAGGAATTTGGTAACTTAAATGTAAATTTACTTTTCAGCCTATCAAACGTGATCAATGTACCCCATCACATACATCAGCTAGATACTTCCCATAGGCAAGGATCAGGTAGTAATTGAGATTCTGTATTGGGGGACCAACGACCACTTGTGAGATTGGGTTTAGCTATGATAATATGCCAAGCTTTGATGACTGCCCTCATTGCCAGGGTTAGCGGTGGATAAGAAGTTCTCAGTCTTCTATAGAGGAGGTTACGGAGCGTCTCATAGGAGCCCGAGTGTGCTGCTTCTAGGACTATAGAGACATTTGTGTCATCTGCGATCAGACAATTGTGGGCATGGGTGAGCATGGCTGCTAAAAAGTAGGCATATAGGTCTGGGCAAGCCAAGCCCCCCTGTGTCCAGGGCCTACGTATTTTCCTCTTGCTAAATCTAGCTGGGTGAGATTGCCAGAGAAATTAATTAACAAGGGAATCAAAATGCTTAAAAAAGGATCTCGGAATCCAGACAGGGGAATGCCTTAAGCTATACAGCAGACTGGGAGAATTTTAATTTTTATTAGATAATATTTAATTATGATAGATATTGGTAAATGGGACCAGGCCTTCAACTCTGAATGCTTTTTTAACTGAAATTAGTCTGCAAGCTCATATTTTCAGTAATGTCTCTGCAAATGATCATATTTAAGATATGGTATTGTAAGAAACATGTGGTCTGCTCACTGCTTTTCCCATATTCTGCCCCTCTTGTCTCTTTGAAAATCATGAGCGTCTATGGTTGTAAAACTAGCTAGAGTTTTTTTTTTCTTCCACAAATAATTTTTATTAGAGAAAAGAATATGGTTGTACATACTGTAGCCTGGGGGACAGGTAGTAGGTACAAAAGCTCCCTGGGATGAGCAGGCACAGATACCAAGTCCATTGGATCAGTGAAAACACAGTGTGGTTTATTGGTGCTATATACAATGTCAATGACAGGTGCTGTACAGTGTGCTTCTTGCTCTCACAGACCAATGTTGTCTGTGTTTCCCAGGCTGAGCAAAGGCTGTCTGCTCAGGTGAGCTTTTAATTAAGCTTGTGGAGAGAACCAACACCTGAAGTGGATCCTGGCTCAGAGATCCCTGAATGTATATGAGAGGAGCCTGGGAGATGTATAAACCCCGAACAGGACTTTCCCAGGCTCTCTCTGGGATGCTCTGTCACACATCCTCCCCCCTTGTTTCAACCCCAGGGTTGGAACACCTGTAGCCCAACAGGAGTGAACACGGGAGAGGGCATCTACATTCCCCATCTCAACACCTGGCCTGTGTTTTACCGTAAAGGCGTAATCTTGTAGGGCCAAAAACCACCGGTTCACCCGCCTATTAGTCTCCTTCTTTTGGGCCATCCATTTCAGGGGAGCATGGTCAGTTATTAACTCAAACTGGCGCCCCAACAAGTAGTACCTGAGCGCGTCCACGGCCCACTTTATGGCCAGACACTCCTTTTCAATGACTGCGTACTTCTTTTCATGGTCATTGAGCTTTCTGCTTAAGTACACCACAGGGTGTTCTTCCCCATTGTGTACCTGTGAAAGTACTGCCCCGATACCAACATCAGACGCATCTGTCTGGACCAAAAAGTTTTTGGAGAAATCGGGGGAGTATAGGATTGGCTGTGCACAAAGAGCCTTCTTCAGGACTTGAAAAGACTCTTCTGCTACTGGAGACCATTTCACCATTACGTAGGCTTTCCCTTTCGTAAGGTCTGTCAGTGGGGCAGCTATAGTTGCGAAATTTGGGATAAATCTTCTATAGTACCCCGCAATGCCAAGAAAGGCCCTGACCTGCTTCTTGTTTGCAGGGCGTGGCCACTCCTGGATGGCTTCTATTTTATTCACCTGGGGCTTTATGACACCCCGGCCAATAGTGTAGCCCAAATACCTGGCTTCCTCTAGCCCAATGGCACATTTTTTTGGATTTGCCGTAAACCCCTCCTTGAAGAGGGAATCCAGGACAGCCTGGACACGGGGCAAGTGAGACTCCCAGTCAGTGCTATGCACCACTATGTCGTCCAGATAGGCTGCAGCATACTGTCGGTGAGGTCTTAGGGTCCTGTCCATAGCCCTCTGAAATGTTGCAGGGGCATTTTGCAACCCAAAAGGCATTTTCTTATATTGAAACGACCCCTCCGGGGTCACAAATGCAGTCTTTTCTTTGGCACTACCAGTCAGGGGTATTTGCCAATATCCTTTGGTCAAGTCCAAAGTGGTCAGATAACGGGCCTTGCCAAGTCGGTCTATAAGCTCGTCTACCCTGGGCATTGGGTATGTGTCAAACTTTGTTACCGCATTAAGCTTTCTGAAGTCATTACAAAACCTCCAAGTGCCATCCGGTTTTGGGACCAATACAATGGGGCTAGACCAGTCACTATTGGATTCCTCAATAACATCTAGCTCCAACATCCTTTTAACTTCCTCACCGATGTCCTTTCTTCTAGCTTCGGGAATTCGGTATGGTTTGAGCTTGACACGGACTCCAGGTTCAGTAACAATATCATGCTGAACTGCTGAAGTCGTGCCCGGCAACTCTGAAAATTTCTCTTTATTCCTCATCAGGAACTCTCTAGCTTCCTGTTTCTGGGAACATGACAGGGTGTCTGGAATCGTGACCTCAGGGATCAGAGGGGATTCAGTACCTTTAAGGGTTACCGGGAGGGACCTCACAGTTAATGCCAGTCTATCCTTCCAGGGTTTTAACAGGTTTATGTGGTAAATCTGTTCGGGCTTCCTTTTACCTGGTTGATACACCTTGTAATTGACCTCCCCAACTCTTTCAATTACTTCAAAGGGTCCCTGCCACTTAGCCAGGAATTTGCTCTCAACAGTGGGAACTAACACGAGGACCCGGTCACCAGGTGAGAAAACACGAAGTTGGGCCCCCCTGTTGTATATCCTCTGTTGGGCTGCTTGGGCCTGCAGTAAATGTTCTTTTACTACCGGCATGATTGCTGCAATCCTATCCTGCATTTGAGCGATATGCTCAATAACACTTTTGTGAGGTGTCTGCTCCCCCTCCCAAGTTTCCTTGGCTATGTCTAAGAGTCCCCGAGGGTGTCTCCCATAAAGCAACTCAAATGGAGAGTACCCCGTAGAGGACTGGGGAACTTCCCTGATGGCGAACATCAAGTAAGGTATCAGGAAGTCCCAGTTTTTCCCATCCTTATCAACAACCTTTTTTAACATACTCTTTAATGTCTTATTGAAGCGTTCCACCAAGCCATCCGTTTGAGGATGGTACACTGAGGTACGCAACTGCGTCACCTTAAATAACTTGCAGAGCTCCCTAGTTATTTGTGACATGAATGGGGTACCTTGGTCTGTAAGGACTTCTTTCGGGATGCCAACCCGACTGAACACCATAAACAGCTCTTTGGCAATGTTTTTAGCAGATGCAGTGCGTAAGGGAACGGCCTCGGGGTAACGGGTAGCGTAATCCATGATCACGAGGATATGTTGATGACCGCGGGCAGATTTGGGGAGTGGACCCACAAGGTCCATGGCAATCCTCTCAAAAGGCACTTCAATAATGGGCAAGGGCACTAACGGACTTCGGAAGTGGGGTTGGGGGGCTGACATCTGACACACAGGACAGGATTGACAATAATTTTCTATGTTTTTCCGTATCCCAGGCCAGTAAAACCTGCGCAACACCCTTTCAGTGGTTTTCTCAACCCCTAAATGGCCTCCTAGCAAGTGCCCATGGGCAAGTTCCAACACCACCCGTCTGTATAACTTAGGGACTACCAACTGTTCAACCACTTCATCATTAGATTTACATACACGATACAGTAAATCCTCATTGCTGCAGAAATATGGAAAACAGAGCCTGTCCCCTGGTTCGACAGGTACCTCATTAATCACTATTACATTTTCCCAGGCCCTGGCAAGGGTAGGGTCTTTTCTCTGCTCCGTACCAAAATTTTCCTTGTGCACATTAAGATTGGCAAACTCTAACGTAGGCTCAGATTCAGCAGACGGCTGTCCAGCTCTACTGGTTGTGGGGACTTCTTCCGGCTCCCCCAGCTCTCCTGCCATAACTGAGAAAGGATCACCCGGAGAGCCCTGAGAGGAGTCCCCTGAACTCACAAGGTCAGTAATGGCCACGAGTTCTGGCTCTGCGACTGAGTTAGGTACTGCGACTGGGTCGGGACAATCCCACAGTTCCCAAAACTTAGGGAAGTCCCTACCAATGATAGCCTCATGCACCAAGTGGGGCACCAGTCCGACCGAATGGGTCACCGTACCTAAGCCAGTTTTAAACTGAACAGTGGCTATTGGATACTCGCGGGTATCCCCATGTACACAGATCACAGCAACCTTTTTTGCATGAAAATTCACAGTTTCAACCATCTCAGCTGTAACCAAAGTAACCAGACTTCCAGAGTCCAGCAAGGCCATAATAGGCTTATTATTAATAGTCACATGACACATGTGTTTTCCCACATTTGGCATTGCAGCGCATGAAACAGCAGCAAACATAGACTGCCTTCTAAAAGATAGATCACACTGCATTGGTTCATCTGTCAATGGACAGTTTGCTGCAACATGTCCCAGTTCTTGGCAACGAAAACACCTGATGTTTCCCCAGTTTGGTTTGCTGACAGGCAGTGGCTTCCCTTGTTTGGGCCGCCAAACTTCAGTCCTGGCACCAAAAATCCTCCCCCCTATTTCCTTGCCATGCTTACCACCCACTTCCCCTGGAACAGTCTTACCGGTTGCCTGGGGAGACCGTGGCTTTGGGTGGAAAGTCCGTGCGGCTGTAGGGGTGGTGACCAGGTTCTCTGCAGCAAAGTACCTCTCAACGAGCTCCACCAGGTTGTCTGCTGACTTGGGGTCTCCTTGACTCACCCACTTCTGCAGGGGAATTGGCAGTGACCTCAGGAATTGGTCCATGACCACACGCTCCACTATTTGTGGCGCAGACAGGGACTCCGGCTGTAGCCATTTCCGCACCAGGTGGATCAGATCAAACATCTGCGATCTTGGGGGCCTCTTGTCTTGGAAGAACCAGCTGTGGACCCGCTGAGCTCGAACAGCCAAGGTAACGCCAAGTCGTGCCAGGATTTCCCGCTTGACCTTCTCATAATCTCCCGCTTCTGCTGACTCCAGATCATAGTAGGCCTTCTGCGCTTCTCCAGAAAGTAAGGGGGCGATCAGTCCTGCCCACTGGGTTTGGGGCCAACCTTCCCTCTCAGCAGTCCGTTCAAATGTTAGTAGGAAGGCCTCTGGATCATCATCTGCCGTCATCTTTGAAAGAAAGCGACCCACATGGATGGCTGAGGGCTTGTCTCCAATATCCTTCATTATTGCAGGTGACCCCTGTGCTAGCGTCTCCACAACCTCAGTGAGGGTTTTCCTATCCGCTTTTGCAGCAGTGGCAAGCTGTTCAAACAGCCTCTGCGATTGCTCCTGTACAGCACCAATCTGTTGGAACAGCACCTTGGTTTGCTCCTGTGCGATAGCGTTGACTTGCTGTTGTGCAGCGTTAGTTTGCTGTTGTGTAGCATTTGCTTGCTGCCATGCAGCGTTTGCTTGCCGCAATTCAGCGTTAGTTTGCTGTTGTGCAGCGTTTGCCAACACCATTTGTTTGAGGAGGTCCTCCATGTTATCACTTTAGGTACTGGCCTTTTAAGTAGTAACTTACTACAGCTGGTCGCAGCCTCCACCATATGTAGCCTGGGGGACAGGTAGTAGGTACAAAAGCTCCCTGGGATGAGCAGGCACAGATACCAAGTCCATTGGATCAGTGAAAACACAGTGTGGTTTATTGGTGCTATATACAATGTCAATGACAGGTGCTGTACAGTGTGCTTCTTGCTCTCACAGACCAATGTTGTCTGTGTTTCCCAGGCTGAGCAAAGGCTGTCTGCTCAGGTGAGCTTTTAATTAAGCTTGTGGAGAGAACCAACACCTGAAGTGGATCCTGGCTCAGAGATCCCTGAATGTATATGAGAGGAGCCTGGGAGATGTATAAACCCCGAACAGGACTTTCCCAGGCTCTCTCTGGGATGCTCTGTCACAATACATTATGAAAGATACTCCATCTGCAAATCGAACCATAGCACATTAACATGCAACGAACATTTTATGCGGTAATATAACAATAAATAGCAAAAAGTAAGACATCAGGGGTTAGTACAAGTGTATACAAGACACGGCCTATGTAATACTAAAGGTTGACCGCATCACCTTCTAGCAGGGTCAGGTATCTGGGTGACATGCGAGCACCCTGTTCATGAAAGCACAGGCCCCGTAGACCCCTATCAACCGTTCTAGTCGCGGCCAATAAGATTATAGTATACCTGATAGCTAGGAGGGTAGATATGTTGCGTGGAGCCCCGACCAGGACCCCAGCAGATGTTAGGTGAGCTGCGGCCGTGTGATGATGAAATTATGGGGCAAAAATGAAGGATGCGAGATAAAAGGGAAAAGGGAGGGGGGGAAGGGTAGTCAGGGTAGAAAGAGGAAGGAGGGGGCAGGGGGTCAGGGAGTTAGAGAGGGGGGGAAGGAGGGGGCAGGGGGGGCCACTCCACCTCTCAGAACCCCTGTTTCCCTTCCGGATCTCATGGGTCGGGTATTGGGTAGGTTTAGGATCTCAGTGTTGAGAAGAAAAGTGGGATTTAAACTGGTCAGTGGTTTTAAAATATAGCCAACAGGCCCAGGTTAGTGTGAATCTCTGAATGCGATCTTGGGAGATAGAGATTAATTCCTCCATCTCCTCTATTCTGATTACTCTAAGCAGCCATTCCCTAATGGAGGGGATATTCGTCGAACGCCAGTGGGTAGGGATGCATAGTCTGGCAGCATTTACCATATGCATGGCTAGCGACCTATGGTAAGTGCGTTTCGCTAAGGTAGAGTGATGTAAGAGAAATTGCGCTGGTCCAAAGTTTAAGGTAAGAGTGGTAACCCGCTCTATAATGGAGTGAACCTCGCTCCAAAAAGGACGGAGCAAGGCACACTCCCACCATATGTGAATCATGGATCCTTCGTCTCTGTTGCATCGCCAACATGTGTTCGGAATCTGGGGTGAGAATCTGTGTAAACGGGCTGGGGTTCTATACCATTTTGTAATAATTTTGTATCCGTTTTCTTGGATCGCCACATTCAACGAACCCGTGTGTGCCATAGTGTAGACAGATTCCCACTCCTTATCTGTGAATAAAATTTGCAAATCTCTCTCCCAAGACGAGCGAACAGCCTGTGTCGCTGATAGACCAGGGGTCTCCAGCAACATGGCATATATAGATGATATAAGGTGTCGTTGCAGCGAGTTGCGTGAGCATAGGGTTTCAAAGGGAGTAAGTTGTCTACTCCAAACATCGGTGGGGCCTTTAGAGGTAAAGAAATGTGACAGCTGTCTGTACGACCAAAAAGGGAAGGAGTTGGTACGAGAATCCGCAACCAACTCCTCATACAATCGCCGTCGGCCTCCGCGAAAGAAGTGGCGTGCCTGAATCTCCTCCAGCGGCCATTCCCTGTGTAAGAAAGTTTTGGATTCTCCCGGAGGGAACTCAGGATTACCCCACATTGTGGTCAGGGGGCCCGGTTGAGAGGAGATGTTGAAGAGGGCGACCGCTTTCCCAAAGGCCAACAGCGAGGGCATGATCAGAGGGTGTAGTTTGATATCCTGGGGGTAAGATCGTGGAGCCAGCCATGGAAGTGTGCAAGTCGATGTTGGCGTATATGCGTTTTCCAATGTGACCCAGGCTTTCCCCACTTTGTGAATATTCCAGTCCACCACTCTAGTCAAGTGGCAGGCCAGGTAATACTTATGGAGGTCCGGTAGACCAATACCCCCCGACGTCTTGGAGCAAGTCAGGCGGGAGTATTTAATACGTGGGGCTGAGCCTTTCCAGAGAAATGTTGTGCATGCTTTCTTATATGTCAAGAAGAAGGATGGGGGAAGGTGTGTTGGGATCGTTTGCATTAGATACAGTAAGCGAGGGAGAATAACCATCTTAATGAGTGCCGCCCGGCCAAACCAGGACACATTCAGACTAGCCCACTCCTTCAAATCCGCTTGGATTCTGGAGAGTGCGCGAAGAAAATTGAGACTATACAGATCTGAAAGTTTCCTAGGTATCTGAATCCCTAAATATGTGATAGCGTCTTTCTTACATATAAATGGAAAAAGAGTCTTGGCAGTGAGAAACTTCCTGCGGGATTAGAGATATGTTCAAGGCGTGAGACTTGGAAAAGTTAATTTTAAGGTACGACAGCTCGCCGAAATATTTAATGTCACTCAATAGGTTAGGCAAGGATACTCGAGGAGATTGCAGGGACAGCAGAATATCGTCCGCGAACGCTGCGACTTTGTACTCCCTGTGATGTATGGGAATTCCTTTGATGTTGTCATTGGCGCGCAATCTGTTTAATAACGGTTCAAGAGACAAGACAAAGATCAGTGGAGAAAGGGGGCAACCCTGGCGTGTCCCATTGCTTATGGAGAAGGCGTCCAACAGGAGACCATTGGCCTTCACCCTTGCCACTGGGTTGGCATAAAGGGCGTTAATGTGCGTTAGCATCTGGGGTAACAGGCCTATGCCCTTCAGTACCCCCTGCATATAATCCCATGCTACCCTGTGGAACGCCTTCTCAGCGTCAAGGGAGAGGAGAAAGCCCTGGATCTTCGAAGAGGAGAGCCAATGATGTATATTCAGAGTGCGTATGGTATTTTCCCTTGCCTCCCTTCCCGGGATAAAGCCCACCTGATCATATGTTATAAGTTCGGGTATCAGAGGTACCATTCTGTTAGCTAACATTTTTGCATAGAGCTTAATGTCTACATTGAGAAGGGATATCGGTCTGTAGCTGGATACCAATTTATCTGTTTTAGGGATAACAGTTATATGTGCCTCTAAGAGCCTGCCAAGGGATGCGCGAGGGCTTGCAAGTGAGTTAAAGGTTTGAAGCATCTGAGGTGTCAGTTCTTCCTGAAAGCATTTGCAGTACACCAACGGGAGGCCGTCGGGTCCCGGGCTCTTACCAACAGTCATTTGTTTAATCGCTACACGGAGTTCATCCATGGAGAGCGGGCTCTCCAGGGCTTCAGCCTGCTGAGTGGTGAGGGGTTTGGGGCAATATTCTGTTAAGAATTCTGCTAATTGGGAGGAACGGTCGACCGGGGTCAACAGTCCTCCCGTCCCAGGCGAAAGATTGTAAAGTTTCTTGTAAAAGTTTTCAAATTGTTTGGCTATGTCTTCATTCTTAGTGTGGAGTGTACCCTGTCCATCTCTGATGTGGTGGATCACTGAGGTGGTCTTAGCTGCTTGTATCGTCCGTGCTAGTAGTCTCCCGCTCTTGTTACCATGTTCGTAAAATACCTTCTGTCTAAGGACATACTGTCTCCTAGTGTGTTTTCCCAGTTCCTCCCTTAGGGCGGAGCGAGCGTGTAAAAGATCCTGTAATGTGGATTGCATGGCCGAGCGTTTATGAGCCAGTTCCAGTTTATTAATTGTTACGATAAGGGATTTGATGAGTTCTTGCTGTCTTTTCTTGGCAATCATTGCCAAGGAAATCAACTTCCCTCGTAGCACACATTTGTGTGCTTCCCAAATCGTGACAGGTGACACATCAGGGGTGGAATTTTCTTGAAAGTATAACTTAATTTGTTCGCTTATCTGTCTGAGATTTTCTGAGTCTTTCAGTAGGGAGGGGTTTAGTCTCCAAGATTTTGTCATTTTGTTTGAGTCTGGGAACGTGAGGGTGGTTGTTATGGGGTGATGGACAGAGAGAAACATTGGTTCAATAGTAGCATGGGTGAGGAGGGCTAAGTCAGGCTGCGAGAGGAATAAATAGTCTAGCCTGGAATATTTATTATGAGGG
The DNA here is from genome assembly GCA_029206835.1 of Rana muscosa. Classification (NCBI taxonomy): domain Eukaryota; kingdom Metazoa; phylum Chordata; class Amphibia; order Anura; family Ranidae; genus Rana; species Rana muscosa. The sequence continues at coordinate 367,087,087 of CM055119.1, read as the reverse complement.
AGAGAGAAAAGGGTGTAGTCTCTAACTGTAGGGAACATGGTATGCCATGTGTCGTGGAGTGTTAGAGTTTGTAATTCTCTTTTAATCTGACGCAGGGCACGATATGGGAGAGTCGATGTACCTGTGGAGGAGTCAAGAGGTGGGTTCAGCGGGACATTAAAGTCTCCTCCTAAGATTACTATGCCTTCTTGAAAGGATGCCAACTCCGCACAGGTAGATCTAAAGAAGGATACTTGGTGTTCATTGGGGCAGTACACATTTGCCAGCGTAATCGGCCTGGTCGCGTATGTGCCCTTAATGAAGACATACCTGCCTTTGGGATCGATCAGTGAGTCTGACATGTTGAAGTCTGCGTGCTTAGAGATGAGTATGGACACTCCCTTGGCTTTGGAGTCTGGGTTCGTGGAGTGCACTGCCTTTTTGTATACATGGTTCCCTAGTTTAGGGATAGCGTCTGATCGAAAATGGGTCTCTTGTAGCATAAGGAAGTGAGCTCTGTGTTTGGTTAGTGCCGAAAGCACCTGTGCTCTTTTTTCTGGCAGGTTTAGACCCTTAACATTTAGAGAGACATTTTAGAGAAACCTGTTGCCTGGTCGTGGAGTCTTTCTGCATCTTACACGCAGGTGGGGGTCAAAGAGTAAGAGCAAGTGTAAGAGGTATTTGTGGGGGTTCTAGAATATTGTTGGAAGTCTGGTGGTACACTGATAGGTTCCCCTAAGGGAAGTGAGCGAGAAGTGGCCCCCACCAAAATAGGAAAAAGGGGAGGCAAAAAGAAAAAAAGGGGGGAGTGGGATAGGGAAAGAGTAGGGGGGAAGAGGGGAGGGAGAGGAGTCTTAGAGGTAAGAGGGGGGGAGAGTTCAGGGACACAGTGTTCCGCTCCCAGGGGAGCGGAGGGGGTGTAGGTAAGATATGTAGGTCTTGTACGTACGTGGGGTTCTTTGGCCACTAGTACAAGGAGTTTACCGGAGGTGGCTGAGAACGCTCCCAACCACCTGAGGGGGGGAGTTCCGGAGGTTCAGCAATTATCCAATAGGATAGCTGATGGGGGACAATAAACCAGGACTATAAGTCGAGAATACGCAACAAGGAGGACGAAAAAGGATATATACAAAAAAAAACTTTAAGGGTATCTGTTAACAATTAACTTAGTGAATCGTGACCAGGAATTATCAGACGTGTACAAGGTATTCATAATAAAAGTAAAGAGAACATAAGCAGGTGCGAATACAAATCGCAATTGGGGCCCGGTGGGTGCTCGTAATTTGTCTAAATCCGCGTACCATATGCAGAGTAGTTGTTAAATAATTGCAAACAAGGCTAAATTAAATTCAGGACTGTTTTAGACTACAACTGCCACCTGCTCAGTGCCGTCTATCAATTGAATTGCGAGAATTGACAGATAGCTAAGTCATCCGTCTGATGAACTGAGGTTACCAGCATCTAGGTAGGTTAGTACCTTCAAAAAGCTTTGGGCACCCACTTCCCCTCCCGCCTACATATAATAAGACAGAAGAGGGGGGAAAAAAAGGGGGGGAGGGGGTTCGTGTTTTCTGATAAACTGCTCCGCCCCTATGCTATATTTGGTATAAACCTTCCCAGGTGAGGTTCAGCATAAGTAAATGCTACCGAGGGGCATTTTAAGTTCTAAGCTCCCAAACAATAGAATATGGGTGAACAATATTAGGGAGGTTCCCCAATCAGGGCTAGAGGGTGTTCTCTCCTCCCACAAACCCCTCCAGACCTCCCCGCCAACTACCTCATATAAACTTGTTAGCAACATTCGCAAGTTAGAAGACAATATCACCTGAATGCGGTGTACAGCGTGGTCCTTGGGGGAGAAAATGGGGTCTAAGGGGAAGGAAGATAGCTTAGTGTCCAGAGTAACTTAGATTATCCATGAGGGATTATCTGCAAAAGAAATTCAGCAAGACTCTACTAGTACTTGGGGTGGGTCGATCAAAGCGTCCTATAAGTCTCCAGGAATGTACTTCGGTCAGGTCCCTCAAGGTATAGGGTCCGCAGATCAGATATTGACTGAGGGGCCGAGTAGATGTTGACATGCTTGTGAGATAGAGAGGAATTTCCTGGGGAAAAAAAACAAAAAAAACAAAAGTGTCTCTCATCTACTTTTGTGTAGTAACATGGAAGGAGTAACAATCAGTCATCCTGGCGACCCCTTCGGGGGGTGTCTGCTCTCTCCCGATCGAATGAGGGATGATCCCGTCTCATGTCGCGATCGTTCGGCGAGGTGGGGTCCAGCCTGCGGCGTCTGGATCGTTGTCGTTGAGCCTTTGGAGAGGAGATGTGGAAAACCGGTTTCCACGGTTCCGCGGGGAAATAGAAAGAGTACCAGTCGGGCAGCTCGATCGGTGGAATGTCTACCTGCTCACAGAATGTCGGTAAGTCTTCAGGCGTTCTGAGAAGAGCTGTGCGCCCTCTGTAGGTAGCAGATAAGCAAAATGGGAACTTCCATCTATATTGTATGTTGCGTGACCGTAAGACATCCAGCAGGGGGCGGAGAGAGCATCTGTTCTGTAAGGTAATCTGCGATAGATCCTGAAATAGTTTAATGTCAGCTCCATTGAGCACAATACGTCCCCTGTCCCTGGCCTTTCTAAGGATCTCCTCTTTAAGGGGGTAGTTCACGATGCAACATACAATGTCTCTGGGGGGTTCGGAGTCCCGGGGAAGGGGCCTCAAGGCGCGGTGGAGCCTCTCCATTTCAATTGGAGTATCTGCCGGCCGGCCGAGCAGGTCATTGAAAATGGCGCATACAGTCTGCATCAGGGTTGCCTGGTCTATGCTTTCAGGGACCCCCTCACCCTGATATTGTGTCTACGTCCCCTGTTGTCTAAATCTTCCACATGCCTGTGGAGTTCAAACATGTGTGGCAGTTGTATGTCATAGGCCTTCTGCACTTGCCTGATTGCAGCTGCTTGCAGGTGAGACGTGTCCTCCACTTCAGCCACGCGGCGGTTGATCACCAGGAGCTCTGATTTGAGCTCCGATATGGAGGACATCATGGTGGATTTAATGTCCAACGCCACCTTTTGCAGGTCCCTCTGGAGGTCCAGCAGGGTCGGATTGGGAGCTGCGGCGCCGTCGCCGTCTGTCAACGGTTCCTTCGCGGTACTAATTGAGGCCGGGGATGCGGCCTGCACGTCCGCATGTTGTCCCTGCGGCCGGTTCCGGAACATCTCCGGGATGTTGTTGTTTAGCTGGGGCCCAGTATCTCTCAGTGTGCGGGGTGTTGACGAGCTCCTGGTCGATTTGCCCATGTTTGTAGGCTGATGTACCTGTAGCTTAGCTTCGTTTTCGTCCTCGTTGTGCAGGAGCTCTTGTCTTAAGCTGCCATCTCGGGTCCCGTCCAAGCCACGCCCCACTAGCTAGAGTTTTAATTGAACCCAGTTTGCTTGAGCTTTTCCTGACTATTGCTCTCTTCCAACATTTCCCATGGCCTCTTTTATATACATGTGCACTCTGTAATGTTCTCTCTGCAAGGACCTTTTACCTACTCAAAAAGCATGGGTGGTAGTTATGCACCTAGAAAGGTTTCCCTTGGAAATATACCACTCAGTAAACTCTGCCAGGGTAGAGCCCACATCTTTGTGGAACTTTCATTTTTGTATACAAAAGTTTAAAGGTGTTCTATGATAACAGCATGCACCTTCATTTTATAGCATCAGCATTGTAAAAAACATACAAAACAATAATACTTATTTTTTAATAAGCTGCTTGATCACTTTTACAGGGCGTGGGAGGGGACCACCTGCCATCTTTACTGGTCTCTCCTGTGTGATCGGAGAGCCTAGTACTGCCACCGCATGGTGCACTTGTGCTCTGAGACCGGATCCTCATTGCTTCCAGTTTTTTACCCGCCTCCACTCTGTAATATAAAAAACTGGAAGCAATGAGGATCCGGTTTTGATATATACCAGCTGTTACCAGCTTGTAAAGCATCTAATCAAATCACTCATAAGTACCACATGCATCTGTAAACGGTGATTGCAGTTTATATGAGGTATTACTGCAAATGTCAGAGCGAAAGCAATAGTTCTAGCACCAGACCTCCTGTGTAACTCTAAACTGATAATATGTAAATGATATAAAGCATAGCTTATGGAGATTTTTAGGTACCGCAGTTTGTCGCCATTCCACAGGTATACTCAGTTTTAAAAAGTAACATGCTGGGCATGATGCAAAACATCATATTTTATATTTTATCAAAAATTGGGTATTATAACATTTATTAAAGTGTATTTTTCCCTAAAAGCTTGCTATTAAAAATGGCTGCGCAAATATCATGCAACATAAAAATTTGCAATAATCAACATTTGTATTCTCTCTGATTCAAAAAATATAATGTTTGGGGGTTCTAAGTAATTTTCTGTTTTTTTTTTTTTTTTTTTTTAGTAAATGCTGATTTTTACTTGAATGTAAAAAGTGTTGGAATTAGCCTGGGGATAAAGTGATTAACATATTTATATAATATATACTTCTTTGTTTGATGTGGGACAGGCTTTGTGACGGATGGTAACTCCAAGCTGGTTGGCAGCGCAAGGTTTCGCCAGGTGCGAGTCAAGAAGGACTCTTGCCCAGTAGCTTCTGTCCTCCAGAATACGATTAATGAATGTCGGGCACCTTATTCCCTGGATACTGAGGATATGGAACATTATGGTGAAGGCTGGAATTCCTCTGCATTCACCAATGCAACCAACACTGATACTGCCTGGTACTACAAGAGCCAGTCCAAGCTTAGAGGCCACCCTACCTGGGGTCGACTGGCAACATACCGCGGAGGGGGTTATGTGGTACATTTAGGAGGCGATAGAACAACTGCACGCAGGTATTTTCCTAAATTTTTTATTTGGCTGATGGAATTAAGGCAAATATAAAACAATAGCTACAGCTTGCTTATGGAAAATCTAGTGCTGTGATTTCTTGACAATGTTGCTCCTACTAGACCTGAGTGTCATGAGGATTTATCCAAAAACCCAGGGGCTCGCTCCTTTTTTTTTGTCAGGGAAAAAAACAAAAACAAAAAAGCACAAGAAAGCACTAGAGAAAAAAATCCAATGCTGAATCCTCATGCAGACATGGCAAAGATAAGCTGGAGGCTCTGAGGACTGCTAAAAAAAAGTAGCCTGACCTCATAGGGATTCAAGAAAACTTGAATTATAATTTTAGATTTATCTCCTTTAAAAATTCGTTTTTCAACCATAATCACTCATTATAACATAATACATTATAAAATATGAAAAACAGTCATGATATGCAGCAAAGGAAAAAATGAAGAGGAACATATGCATATTCATTATTGTATGCAAGAACTAGAGGTGTTTCTTTTAATTCCATAAGATGAAAGTGACAATTTGAACACCTACCAGATGTCATGAACAACACCAATTTTACCTTATTGGTGTTTTTTTTTATTTTTTATTATTAATAAACAGCATGTTATTTAAGGGGTTACATGGTTAAAAAAGAATCCCATGTATGGATATTTTTAATTCATTACATCGGTCCAGCTTTAACCAGTGTAACTATAGATTTACCATACAGGTACCTGTAGGATCCCTCTGCAAATCACTGTAGTAGACACCGCTTCTCTACTGAATCCCAACTTGCTTCAAGGTCCAATGCTGAGTGGCTGTCCTGCTGCATTGTTAAAGGATAAGTTCACCTTTGTTACATGTTCCTCCCGTTTTGTTCCCAAGGCTGCAGCTGCTCCCTGGCCCGCCACCTCTAGGGACAGCAAGCGGGGGATCTTCTCCTCAAGCTCACTGTCACAAACACGGCCATGCAAGGCTGTTCCCACTCAGCCACGTCATTCAGCCACGATGTCACCATGAGGAGAGGCGAGCCGATAACCGACTTGTGTAAAAGGGTTATCTACACTGATAACCAGTTCACTGATTATCAATGTCCTGATTATCAGTGCAGTACAGTACCAACAGTCCCCACCAGTGCTGCCTATCAGTGCCCACCAGTGCTGCCAATCAGTCCTGCAATCCAGTGCCCATCAGTGCCTTCTCATCAGTGTCGTCTATCAATGCTCCTCAGTGCAGCCTATCAGTGCCCATTAGTGCTGCCTCATCAGTTCCGCTTCATCAGTGCAGCCTATCAGTGCAGCCTCATCAGCGCACATCAGTGAGGGAGAAAAAATACCTGTTTACAAAATTTGATAACAAATTATGTAAAACCTTTATTTTTTTTGTACATTTTCAGGAGTTTTTTTGTTTATTTAGCAATAAATAAAAAACCCAGTGGTGATTAAATACTACCGAAAGAAAGCTGTATTTGTGTGCAAAAAAATTATAAAAATGTCATATGGGTACAGTGTTGCACGACCGCGCAATTGTGATTCAAAGTGTGAGAGTGCTGAAAGCTGAAAATTGGCCTGAGCAGCAACAGGGTAAAAGTGCGTAATAGGCAAGTGGTTAAAATGTTTTCTCTGTCTCTTCTTTATAGTAAAATAATGTGGGCCACTTCATGATTCTCCCAAATTTATCAGAAGCCACAATTTCACATTTTACCTGTTAGTGAATCCTGGCATTGTGACTTCCCAAATAAGATTCAGATGCTCTAGAAACATAATAAATCTGAATAGTTGATAGTTTACTTATGTAATGATTTCTCCAAAGAAACCTTTCTTTGCTAGGTTTTATCATTAAAAATATATAAAATACGTCACAGGTGTAGCGGGGGTTCCCTTTAAGACCTTATGGACTACGGTACCCATAACACCACTGGACACCCAAGGTGCATTGCCACCCGCAGAGACTGCTGGGATGGCCTATATAATTGAGGGGCGAGGCCGAGTTCGACCTCTTTGGACACCGCCCTCCCAGCAAGAGGACCTCCGTGCTGGTTTGCTGTTTCTACAGGGCCTGAAGCCTGGGCCTTGTACTTTGCCAAAGAGCATTCCGTTCCACTGAGGAACCTGTGGGACGTCTGATCCTGTTGTTCACTTGCTGTTATCAGGAGGACTGAAGACCCGGGTATCGTGGACTCTGTGTACCAAGACACAGCAACGGAAGAAACGGACAAGGACCAAGTTCGGTTGGGTGAAAGAACACCTGCTCAGAACTATCATACTGTATCTCTAGGCCCACTAACTGTATTCAGGGCTATCACTATTGATTGTGATTGCACGCCGGAGAGACTACATGCAGAACTGAGCTATCAATCTCCTCTGTGCTGTTAAGTGATCAATCACTGTTTCTTTGTGGATTACAAATTGTTCCTGAAGTGCACCACCGTACTGCTAGCGAAGATTTTCCTCTGAAGAACTACACCCTAACTATAGTCAGGCCTGACTGGGTAGTGTAGGACATTGCTGGGCGCCATATTGTCCACGAGGGAGGATAGCTGCAGCGGGGTCTGTTAACCTGGACACCATATTACTGAACATTTTGCTGCTTCTTAAGTGTTCTTACATTGCAGGGCTCTGCATATGTTATTGCATACTGTTTATCTACCTAACCTTTATCATCAGTAAAATATTAGAGTTAAGTATATTGGTTGTCAGTGTCATTTACTGTGCTATATCATTACTGTGTGCTTTACAGCAGGATTGTGTTACAGAGAGTTATAGTGATTGCAATCCTATCATCCCCTTTACTAGCTGTGCCATGAGAGGTTAGAGTAGATTGCCGGGGGTTGACAGTGCTGTGTACAGGGCCCGAAAACTTTACCAGCGGCTCTCTTAAGTTGGGGGTATCGCTACACGGGTAAGATAGACAACATCTCTAAGAAATGAGTCCACATGGTGTTTAGCAAAAGCCTCATTCTTAAGGGCTGCCAGCAGAAAACATGGCGGGGAATTTTGGATTGTCATCTTTTGCGTTATCCATTCTGAAATAAATCTCCTGGTTCTCTTCCTGAACCCTCCGTAGACTTTCTTTCTTTTGGAATTTGGCCCCAGCCTGGGTATGACACTGACAGTAATGTGAGAGGGGTTGCTGGGTAGGATCCACAGGCAGCAGCAGTGCCTTTATTGCTCTAATGAAAGCTTAGATTCATATTAACAGTTTGTATACTAATGTGCAACGTTCAAGGAAAGATATATTGAACTAGTTTGGCATGAGGGTGACCTCCATCAAGGCCATGAGCAATTCATGTCATGATCTCTCCGTTTTATCTTCCCTACATTATAATGATAGTAATTAAGCATAAGCATAAAGTAATGTTGCTTGGATAACATCAGCTTTCAATGTTGGGAGCCTAGTGCAGGTAGATTTCATTGCATAGCTCAGGGTGCTGATGGCAATGCCCTACCCCCTCATTATAACCCCCCGTAAGCTTAAGCCTAAAAATAGGGCCGTTTTATACCACCATGTTAGAAAACGCATTTGTTTTCCTCAATATGCAAATTGCATTTACAGCACATTTTTTATGTATTTGGCCTCGTACACACGGCCGAGATTCTCGTTGAAAAAAACATGTCGTTTTTTTCGACGAGATTCTTGGACAAGAAACTTGTCCCGGCCGAGTGTACACACGCTCGTTTCAAAGAACCCGCGGTTCTTTGAAAGGAGTGTACGCGGTGACGTCATCGACTACGTCGAGCATGCGCTCGTCACATTCGATGCCGGCGCCGCCATCTTGGTCTACCCTACGTATGCCTAGGAAGCTACCGCGCATGCGTCTAATTCATTTCGAACATGCGCGGGCTTCCGGGAGGACAGGTAAGTGTACACACACTCACTTTTCTCGTCGAGAAACATGCCGAGGAGAATCTCGACGAGAAAATAGAGAGCAGGTTCTCTATTTTCTCGTCGAGGTTTCTTGTCGGTTTTCTCAACGAGAAACCCGATAGCAGCGTACACACGACCGATTTACTCGGCAAGACCTCTCTGCCAGCAAGTTTCTTGCTGGTTCTTGCCGAGAAAATCGGTCGTGTGTACGAGGCCTGAGTGTTAAAATGTGATGCAATGCAAGATGCATTTTATGTGCATTTTGCATGCGCATTACACACTATATTAAAACACATTTTGCATCTTTTGTGTATTTTCAATGCGTTTCCATTGACTATAACTTTTTTTTTTTAAACAAAAAATGCAGCAAGCAGGGTTTTTCAGAAACACAAAGCACTGGCCTTGAACACAATTTGGGGAAGATTTATTAAAATTGGTACGCACAGATTTTGGTGCAGCTGTGCATGGTAGCCAATCAGCTTCTAACCTTAGCTTGTTCAAGTAAGCTTTGGCTATAAAAACCTGGAAGCTGATTGGCTTCTATGCAGAACTGCACCAGATTTTGCACCCTCCAGTTTTAGTAAATATCCCCAAATATAATGATGTCAAGAGCTTCATAAAATGTAATGGTACTGTAAGTAGTTTTCAATGTGCTTTTGGCATGCTGTGATCCTGTATGGTAGCGCATTTAAAACACGATGATATGAGCGGGTCCTAACCCTCCCTAACGTAAACCCAAACTCTTGTTTAAAGCGGAGTTCCACCAAAAAGTGGATATTCGGCTTTAAGCACTCCTTTGGCATGTAATTTTTTTGGGAGGGTAGTGGGTGCCTAGTTTTGAGTGGGACTTCGTGTCCCGTCACAGGTCCCAGAAGATTGCCTGTCCACTCGGAGAGCGCATCTCGACTCGCGCATGCTCAGTGCGCGCCTGGCTGTGAAGCCGCAAGCTGTCACGGCCGGGTTCCCACAGTTTCAATGGAGGCGCCACGGAGAGAATCAGGAGAGGAGTGAGGCTCTGTGCGTCCGCATCGCTGGACCGTGGGACAGGTAAGTGTTTGTTTATTAAAAGTCAGCAGCTACACTTTTTGTAGCTGCTGACTTTTAATAAATGAAAAAAAGCATGGAAATTCGCTTTAAGTACTGATCTCCTGCACCAAGGTTCCTCTGCACAAAAGATCAACCCTTCCTGTGCTGGAAGATAACAGCGCTGTGATCCCTGTTTTGCATTGTATAGGCTGGTTAACTGGATTGACATAAGTCAGGTCCATAAATATTTGGACATCGACACAATTCTAATCTTTTTGGCTCTATACACCACCACAATGTATTTGAAATGAAACGAACAAGATGTGCTTTAACTGCAGACTTTCAGCTTTAATTTGAGGGCATTTACATCCAAATCAGGTGAACGGTGTAGGAATTACAACAGTTTGTACATGTGCCTCCCACTTTTTAAGGGACCAAAAGTAATGGGACAATTGACTGCTCAACTGTTCCATGGCCAGGTGTGTGTTATTCCCATCATTATCCCATTTACATGGAGCAGATAAAAGGTCCAAAGTTCATTTTAAGTGTGCTATTTGCATTTGGAATCTGTTGCTGTCAACTCTCAATATGAGATCCAAAGAGCTGTCACTATCAGTGAAGCAAGCCATCATTAGGCTGAAAAAACAAAACAAACCCATCGGAGAGATAGCAAAAACATTAGGTGTGGCCAAATCAACTGTTTGGAACATCCCTAAAAAGAAAGAACGCACTGGTGAGCTCAGCAACACCAAAAGTCCCGGAAGACCACGGAAAACAACTGTGGTGGATGACCGAAGAATTCTTTCTCTGGTGAAGAAGACACCCTTCACAACAGTTGGCCAGCTCAAGAACACTCTCCAGGAGGTAGGTGTATGTGTGTGAAAGTCAACAATCAAGAGAAGACTTCACCAGAGTGGATATAGAGGGTTCACCACAAGATGTAAAGCATTGGTGAGCCTCAAAAACAGGAAGGCCAGATTAGAGTTTGCCAAACAACATCTAAAAAAGGCTTCACAGTTCTGGAACAACATCCTATGGACAGATGAGACCAAGATCAACTTATACCAGAGTGATGGGAAGAGAAGAGTATGGAGAAGGAAAGGAACTGCTCATGATCCAAAGCATACCACCTCATCAGTGAAGCATGGTGGTGATAGTGTCATGGCGTGGGCATGTAGGGCTGCCAATGGAACTGGTTCTCTTGTATTTACTGATGATGTGACTGCTGACAAAAGCAGCAGGATGAATTCTGAAGTCTTTGGGCAATATTATCTGCTCATATTCAGCCAAATGCTTCAGAACTCATTGGACGGCGCTTCACAGTGCAGATGGACAATGACCCGAAGCATACTGCGAAAGCAACCAACGTGTTTTTTAAGGGAAAGAAGTGGAATGTTATGCAATGGCCAAGTCAATCACCTGACCTGAATCCAATTGAGCATGCATTTCACTTGCTGAAGACAAAACTGAAGGGAAAATGCCCCAAGAACAAGAAGGAACTGAAGACAGTTGCAGTAGAGGCCTGGCAGAGCATCACCAGGGATGAAACCCAGCGACTGGTGATGTCTATGCGTTCCAGACTTCAGGCTGTAATTGACTGCAAAGGATTTGCAGCCAAGTATTAAAAAGTGAAAGTTTGATTTACGATTGTTAATCTGTCCCATTACTTTTGGTCCCTTAAAAAGTGGGAGGCACATATACAAACTGTTGTAATTCCTACACCGTTCACCTGATTTAGATGTAAATACCCTCAAATTAAAGCTGAAAGTCTGAATTTAAAGCACATCTTGTTCGTTTCATTTCAAATCCATTGTGGTGGTGTATAGAGCCAAAAAGGATATAATTGTGTCGATGTCCTAATATTTATGGACCTGACTATATACTCAAGGCCAGACTCGTCCTGCTAAATATTACAGGCAATTACTCATATTTTGAATGATAGAAACTTAAGTGCCGGTTCACACAGGGGCAACCCGACTTACAGCGCGACTTTGCAAGGCGACTTCAGCGTGATTTGGAGCAACTTACAACGTGACTTAAAGTTGCCTCCAGGACAGGCGACTTTGGCTGTGGCCAATCACAGAATAATAAGCTCTGTGGGAGGGGGGGTTTGCTTGAGTAAACTATTTTCTTTTCCTGTAAAGTTGTTTCAGTTAAGATGGAGATCCTACTTTGGAGGAAACTTCCATTGAAATCTATGGGTACAGGTTGTCTAGAAGTTGCTTTGAAGTAGTACAGGAAGTGCCGGTTCACACTACAGCGACTTGGGATCCGACTTGTCAGACCTCAAGTTGAAAGTTCCTTCCTCCATAAATCATTCCATTCCATACCCTACTTCTACCATCTACCCAAAATCCACAAAAACCAACAACATCCTCCAGGCAGACCAATTGTGGCTTCCATGGACAGTGTCACTTCAGGATTCAGCTTATACGTTGATCAGTTCCTGAAACCCCTAGTCCTTAAGCTCCAGTCATACATCGGAGACGGGACACATCTTATGGAACTTCTTCTACCCTACACATGGGAACCCACATATGTCCGGTTATCATTGGACGTCAGTTCTCTGTACACTTCCATTCCCCATACTTTTGGCATCATGGCATTAGAGCACTTTCTGGATAAGGATCCCCTCATCAATTCCCATCAAGCAGCTTTCATCGTAAAAGCCACAAAGTTTTGCTTAACGCATAACTACTTTCAATGGAGACTTTTTTTACAGCAACAAGGAACAGCAATGGGGGCTAATTTTGCCCCCTCTTATGCCAATTTGGCTATGGGTTTTGGGAAAATCGATATATCCATAACAATAACCCCTTTTCGGACAATATCATATTTTTTGGACGATATATTGATGATCTTATTATTATTTGGGATGGCACCCCAGACCTTATGCACTCATTTGTAAAATACTGTAATGACAATACCTATGGATTGGCATTCACACATGAAAGCAATCAGACTTCCCTAGCCTTAGATTTGGAGCTTGGATACGACGGTCAAGAAATATACGCTAAGAATTTTACTAAGCCCACAGCAGGAAATTCCTACCTGTATTTTAACAGCTGTCACTACCCAAAATGGGTCCAAAACATCCCAAAAGGACAATTTTGTCTCCTCAGACAAAATTGCACAAGAGATGCGGATTACATCAAACTGAGTGCCAATCTGAAAAATAAATTTTTGGAGAAACAATATCCGGAGAGCCTATTAGAAGATCCCTATCTACTATACCTACACGGAAAACGACCCAAACCTAATCTACCTCCCAGAGATTGCTCAAGCAGATTCATCACCACTTTTCACTCCAAACATAAGAAAATGGAAACGATCCTATCCCATCATTGGGGAATCCTGCAACAAGACCCCCATCTCAAATCCATCCTTCCTTCACATCCGAGGGCTGTTAGGACCTGGGCTTGAACCTGGGACCTCTGGTGTGTCTGGTGGTGTCTCTACTTGCTGAGCCACCTGGAATGCTGGACAGCTCTTTGGACAATTCCTTGAATGATCTTGTCCTGAATCTTGTTTGCCTTGAACCTTGAACCCTTGAACCTTGAACCCTTTGCTCCTCCCATGAACTTCCTGATTTAAGCCATGTTCCTGCACTTCCTGGTTGCCAGAATATTGTGTCTTCACCAGCCAATATCTTGCTCCTCTCTCCTGCTGCCGACCGCATCTTTGCTACCACTCACTACCGACTTTTGGCGCGTCCCCGACTACGCTTCTGCTGAATTCCAACCTGCAACTGTTACCGACTTTTGGCTCATCCTCGACTACGCTTCTGCTTGATCCCTACCTGTATTATCTGCTTCCGGACCCCGGCTTGCTCACCTCCTGGTGGAGCTAACCTGAGGACCGCGACCTGGCACTGACACGCAGCGAAGCCCATCTCCACCATTAGGAGCCCTGGTGAATACCGGTCAGTGCTTAGACCTCAGGTGAACCCGTGTCATCAGCCAGGGTTACCTGTGTGAATACCTGCTCTGCTGCTATAGCTACTTGCCTCTGAGCCTGGCTCCAGACCGTGACAGAATATTCTGGCCCAAAACATGGAGGCCGATATAGCAGCTGCCATAGCTCCTCTCAGGGTGCAAATCGCTGAGTTGCAGACGTTTGGTGTTAATTACCAGGAGAAATTTGCTGGGTTACAAATTTAAGTGAAAGCACTACAAGATGAAATCCATGATCTGAATAAACTATTGCGGGACTTTCGTGCCCGAGATACTGCTGCCGTAGATACTAATGCACGAATGCCCCTACCACTTAAGTTTAACGGAAACCGCCGCCATTATAGAGGGTTCCTTAATCAATGTCGTATATACTTTCAGATGCAACCTGCTGCATTTATTTCTGACAGGAAAAGGGTACTGTTTATTATCAACCTCCTGACTGAGGAAGCTTTTGACTGGGCCTCCCCTTATGTGGAGAAAGATGATGTCGTCCTGGATGATTTAGTTTATTTTGTGGCTGTGATAAACCAAGTTTTCGATGATCCTAACCGCTGCGCTACCACTGAGGCAAAATTGCATAATTTACGGCAGGGTAGACGCTCCGTTGCGGAGTACACAACTGAATTCCGACGTTGGATCTCCGATACCAATTGGAATCCAGCAGCACAAAAGAGCCGGTTCCGTCAAGGACTCTCGGAACAAGTAAAAGATGAGCTTGCCAGAGTAGAAAGTCCTGACGACCTCGAGGCTTTTATTAAATTGTGTATTCGAATTGATCAGAGACTTACTGAAAGGAGAAAGGAGAGACTTGGAATCCTAGGCAGTAATGCTGGCATGCGTTTTTCTACTACTCAGTATCCTCTCAGGGGTCCAAGAGTTTTTCCCGATTCTGATACTCCTGAACCTATGCAGGTGGATGCTATTAAAAGATCTATTACTACTCAGGAGAAAGAAAGACGACGTTCAGAGAACTTATGCCTTTATTGTGGAGATTCCGGACATTATGCAGTTAATTGTCCCAATAAATTTAAAAGAACAGTTGCAGCAACAGATGTTACAGTATCTGAAAAAATAAACTCAAACTCTCAGTCCATCTCCCCTTTGATTCAGGAAGCAAATAAAGTTAATTCTTTATCAACTCACTTTGTCATCCCAATAAGGCTTATTGTGGAAAGCAATGAAATATCTTGCGCTGCTATGCTGGACTCAGGGGCCGGGGAAACTTCATGGACATCGAATTTGCCCAAAGTAATAACCTTCAAATAAGAAATAAGCTTGCCCCTATTGATATGGAAACTGTGGATGGCTCACCTTTGTCTTCAGGTCCAGTTACCCACGAGACCATCCCGCTTAAACTCCTAATCGAGACTGACCATCAGGAGACTATCAGCTTTGAGCTGATCACATCACCCAAGTTCCCTATTATCCTGGGCATTCCTTGGTTCTCTATCCATAACCCCTCCATCAACTGGGAAACACGTTCTTTAAGCTTTACATCTGACCATTGCAAAAGACATTGCAAAGAATCTTATCAAATAAGCCCTCCACCAACCCAAGATTTACAAGCAGTTTTGGCAACTACCAAGCCATACGACAAGCTACCTCCACAATATCTTGAGTTTCGGGACGTTTGTGATTAAAAAGAACGCAGATCAGCTGCCTCCTCATCGCTCTTATGATTGTCCCATTGAATTTCTTCCAGGGGCAGAAATACCATTTGGGCGCCTTTATTCTTTATCAGAACCTGAACTTAAGGTGCTCAGAGAGAGGATTAATGAGAATCTTGAGAAGGGTTTTATCAGACACTCAACCTCTCCTGCTGGGGCAGCCTTATTCTTTGTGGTGAAAAAGGACTCCACCCTGCGTCCGTGTATTGACCACAGAGATTTAAATAGGATCACAATTAAGAATCGCTATCCACTCCCACTGATTCCAGAAATGCTTGAGAGACTCCGCTCTGCCAAGCTCTTTACCAAATTAGATTTACGGGGGGCATACAACCTTGTCCGCATTCGTCCCGGAGATGAATGGAAAACTGCTTTCAGAACCAGATATGGACATTTTAAGTCTTTGGTTATGCCCTTTGGGCTCTGCAATGCTCTTGCAACTTTTCAACATTTTATTAATGATGCTTTTCGAGATTTGCTTGCTCAGTTTGTAATAGCATATTTGGATGACATTCTCATTTTCTCTGATACTTTGGAAGAACACCGCAAGTATGTCTGTATTGTTTTCGAGAGACTAAGGCGGAATCAACTTTACATCAAACTAGAGAAATGCGAGTTTAAACAGACTCAGATCCAGTTCTTGAGATACATAATTACTTCTGAAGGGATAAGCATGGATCCTGATAAGATCAAAGCAGTGGTGGATTGGCCTGTCCCTAGGAATGTTAAGGAGATACAGCGATTTGTTGGATTTGCCAACTTTTACAGAAGATTTATACGGAATTTCTCCAAGGTAATTGCTCCAGTTACACAGCTGACAAAAAGTGGTCACCTGAGGCACAGGCTGCTTTTAGTAGACTGAAAACTCTTTTCACTTCTGCACCAATACTGGTACATCCAGATCCAGAACTACCTTTCATCGTAGAGGTTGATGCTTCTAATTCTGCTGTGGGAGCTATCCTTTCTCAGCGAATTGGAGAAAAGATGCAGCTTCATCCTTGCGCTTATTTCTCTCGACTGATGTCTCCAGCCGAGAAGAATTATGACATTGGAAACAAGGAGCTGCTGGCAATTAATGAAGCATTTTCTGAGTGGAGGCATCTGCTGGAAGGGGCTAAGCACCCTGTAACTGTTCTCACCGATCATAGAAATTTAGAATTTATTAGGTCTGCTAAAAGGTTGTCATCTAGACAAGCACGTTGGACTCTTTTCTTCTCCAGGTTCAATTTTGTTATCTCATACCGCCCTGGGTCAGGGAATGGTAAGGCTGATGCCCTATCACGGATGTTGCCTGGGCCTCTCCAGTAAAGCCACTCTGAATGTACAATCCTGCCTCAAAGGAACTTTCTAGGGGCCACGAGTTCGAAGACATTTCTTAATCTTCTCAAGGAGGGGTATGAGAATGACCCACTTCTTAATAATCCTCCTAAAGGCATAAACCTCAAGTACAACAATGGTTTTTGGACTCAAGCGCATTGCCTCTATGTACCTGAATCAGTTCGGGTAGAAGCCCTCAGGTTGGTACACTAAACTTGCTGGTCACTTTGGGGTTTCCAAGACAGAAGAACACTTATCACGTTCCTTTTGGTGGCCTGGGTACAAGAAAGATGTAAAGAGATATGTGGCCTCATGTCTAACCTGTGCTCGCAATAAGACACCCAGATCTTCTCCTCTGGGGTTACTTCTACCACTGCCTGTTCCATCTAGGCCATGGGGGTCAATTTCTATGGACTTTGTGGTCGACCTTCCTCTTTCAAAAGGGATGACCACATTCTGGTAGTCGTTGACCGTCTCACTAAGATGGCTCATTTTATTCCAGTTAAGGTGGTACCGTCCACCGAACATACTGCTGAGGTAATGGTTAGAGAAGTTTTTAAACTACATGGAATTCCTGATGATGTGGTGTCTGACAGAGGGGTACAGTTTACCTCAAAATTTTGGAGAAGTTTTTGCTCAGCTTTGGGTGTAACAATTAATCTGTCCTCAGCTTTTCATCCACAGTCTAATGGTCAGACCGAGAGGACCAATCAAACTCTGGAGCAATACCTTCGATGTTTTGTGAGTTATCTCCAGGATGACTGGGTGGACTACCTTCCTACAGCAGAGTTTGCTTATAATAACTCTAAACATAGCTCCACTTCCCAAAGCCCATTTGTCTTAAACACCGGGTATCATCCAGTTTTTATTCCTGATCTCCCTATCTCAACTTCAATTCCTGCTGTTACCAACAGACTAACTTTATTACATGAGGTCCAGGAGAAATTGACTGATACATTGAAGGAGGCGCAGGAATATTACAAGAAGGCCGCTGACAGACACCGTAGGTCTATTCCCACCTTTCAGGTAGGTGACAAAGTTTGGTTATCTACCAAAAATGTAAAGGTTCAGGTTCCATGTGCTAAGTTGGGTCAAAAGTTTATGGGACCTTTTGAGATTTCTGCTCAAATCAACCCGGTCACCTTCCCCGCCCCGCCGTACTACTGTCGCGAGGGGACACAAAGGGCACAGCCCTCCAATGGTGGTTCAACCCCGGCCCAGGGCAACAGTGCCACCCATAGGCCGCAGGGAACTGGACACCACTGATATCCTCCACAAGCAGAAATAGTCCATAATCCCTAACAATTAGTGTATCTGAGCCTAGTTACCACTCAGATACTTCCCCTAAATATAACACCCCGCTACATATACATATATATTGTTTTATATATGATAATTTTTTTATATATAAAATTTTCCCATATCTCTTGTCCCCCCCCCCCTCTTTTTGTACACCCCCGGTCTATATCATATCCAGTTCTGCTACTGTTTTTATTGCCGTTTTTTAAGGTGCGTTTTTTTAATGCGTTTTTTAAAATGCGTTTTCAAGATATATTTTTAAACACACATTTTTTAAAACGCATGATTTATTATCATTGATTAATTTTTGCTTTGTGTCTGTTTTATTAATTTCCGGTCTTCCCTGTGATACTGACGATCAGATTGTTTTATAAATTCATGATGCTATTAGCCAGCAAGCATTTGCAGCACATCCTCGTTTCCCAGCCTGTGATGTGTCATCTGCATTACACCTGTGTATCTCTGCACAGAGTGCATTCCATTCCGGCCACTCCCTCTCCCTTCCCCTCCCTCTCCTTATATCCTTCGTCACTGGTTCCTGCAAATTAGCCTGAAGAATGAGCGCGCCCATTACGTTGTTCACGGCACGCCAGCTTGAGAAACGTCGCGCATTCTAGTGACATCATCTCTCCTCGCCTGGATTACAGTCTGCTCCTCAAGCCTCGCTCTGATGTCCATCCACTGCTGCCGGCCTTATACCATCTAGTGGCTAAAGAGATGACTGCAGAGACAGCACATCCATCGGCTCCATAGAGACAAATAGCACTGATGACCCTGGTTGTTAAATGTGAGTGTTTTTACAAACCTTTCTATTTGATTAAACTTTTTATACCGTCTGCACCCAGAGGCGCTTTCTGTTCTTGTGTTTTGCTGTAGTGTGAACCGGCACTTACTCCATCCTGGCATTTTAGCAATAAATCTTTTTTTTCTGACTGCAGCTGAAGAGGCTCAAACACAGCAGGAATGAGAGGATTTTAGTTGTGGGATGTGGAGCAGAAGAGAACAAATAATGAGTCTCTATTTAGAGTCAAAAGCAAGCAAATATTCTGCTGTTCAATTATGTCTTGATGTTTCTTTCTCTTTTCAGGATTCTGCGAAACCTTTTCAACAATGTCTGGTTGGACGATTTCACGAGGGCTCTTTTTGTAGAATTTACGATTTATAATGCCAATGTCAACCTCTTCTGCATTGTGCGGGTAATGTTTGAGACCAATGCATTAGGTAGGTGCAACAGTAAGAGGATTTTAAAGTTATTTTAGCATCACAACACATCTGTCTGTAAGTATATGTAAACCCTAACAATGAACTTCTCTTACTTTCTCCCTTTTGGTCTTTTAAAATTACTGTTGAAAGCATTTTTTTATATCAGTAGAAGAAGTCTAAAACCATACCTGTCATAGTTGCCAACATTGCAAAAAAAAAATCCGTGACACTTTTTCGCATGTAGGCGGAGCCTTGGTATAATTAGGGGGTGGGGCATTCATTTGAAGGTGTGTTATACTTTAGGAGAAAAAAGTGGCGCACGAAGCGTGGGCGTGGTTTACGCGGGTAGTGGGAGTGGCTTAAATGAGCGTTGCTCAAAGGGGGTGTGGTTAAAGTCTGAGATGAATGAGGGATGAAGGGAGAAAGAAAGAGGGAGGGAAGGAAAGAGAAGGAAGGATGGAAGGACAGCAGGCCCAGATCCTACACCATAATAGAAATATGTGTATTCCAGAGTTTAACAATCAACAGATAAAGATAATCCAAACATCTGGTGTTAGCTCTTTAATCATCCCGGCACCATGGTTGTTAGGGTGTCAGGATGACTGAAGTGCATTATTTCTCTTATTACATTTTAATATAAAATGAAATCATTCAACTCACCAAAATGCCGAATCAGTGTTAGCCCCGAGTGTGTCACCTGCCACGTCGCCTGCCACCAGATGCCATCAGGTGTCCCCAGGGGAGTCCCTCCTTACATCAGGCATCCCCAGAGGAGTCCCTCCTTACATCAGGCGTACCCAGCGGAGTCCTTCCTTACATCAGGTGTACCCAGAGGAGTCCCCCTTACATCAGGCGTCCCCAGCGGAGACCCCCCTTACATCAGGCGTCCCCAGCGGAGTCCCCCCTTACATCAGGCGTCCCCAGTGGAGTCCCCCCTTACATCAAGTGTCCCCAGAGGAGTCCCTCCTTACATCAGGCGTCCCCAGCGGAGTCCCTCCTTACATCAGGCGTCCCCAGAGGAGTCCCTCCTTACATTAGGCGTACCCAGCGGAGTCCTTCCTTACATCTGGTGTCCCCAGCGGAGTCCCCCCTTACCTCAGGCGTCCCCAGCGGAGTCCCCCCTTACCTCAGGCGTCCCCAGCGGAGTCCCCCCTTACCTCAGGCGTCCCCAGCGGAGTCCCCCCTTACCTCAGGCGTCCCCAGCGGAGTCCCCCCTTACATCAGGCGTCCCCAGCGGAGTCCCCCCTTACATCAGGCGTCCCCAGCGGAGTCCCCCCTTACATCAGGCGTCCCC
Organism: Rana muscosa; assembly: GCA_029206835.1. Classification (NCBI taxonomy): domain Eukaryota; kingdom Metazoa; phylum Chordata; class Amphibia; order Anura; family Ranidae; genus Rana; species Rana muscosa. The sequence continues at coordinate 367,066,629 of CM055119.1, read as the reverse complement.
AGCGGAGTCCCCCCTTACATCAGGCGTCCCCAGCGGAGTCCCCCCTTACCTCAGCCGTCCCCAGCGGAGTCCTCCCTTACCACAGCCGTCCCCAGCGGAGTCCCCCCTTACCACAGGCATCCCCAGCGGAGTCCCCCCTTAACCACAGGCGTCTCCTGTCTCGGCCGCCATTATTGTTTCCCCTTCCCCGAAGGGGAACAAAATAGAGGCGGAGCCGACAGTGTGGCTGCAAAAAAAAAAAAAATTAAGCTGTGGCGCTGCCGACCCCCGCCCCTTTCCATTACAGACAGACCTGCAGCGGGGCGGGGCGGGCGGGGGGGTGGCCGGCCGGCCAGCCAAAACACCGATGTAGTACAATAGAAGATAAAGCTGCTGCGGCGCCTCCCACCCCCGGGGAGGTGCGGGGTGTGGGCGGCGCCGCAGCGGCTTTATTTTCTATTGTACTACATCCGTGTTTTGGTCTTCTTGAACATGGCGGCCGGCCGAGACATTGTCTCTGCCAGCCGTGGACCTCTAGCGGCGGCGGCCTGCGGCGTCCAAATTCGGGGAAAACGGGAAAAATCGGATTGGCCGGGACATTGGCCGGGACAAAATAAATCCGGGAAAAGGGTTTGAATCCCGGGAACGTCCCGGCCAATCCGTGACTGTTGGCAACTATGACCTGTTGACCTGTCCAGAAATCCAGTGCTGTTCTATTTCCTGCAATGTTATCTCAAACAATGTTATCAGAAAGTTTGTTGAGACCACAGAACCGAAACCATGTAATGGCAAAGAGAGAAAAGTTGTCTGTAGTACACACGGGCCAAATGTCGGGTGGCATCGGCTGGTTCAATAGAAATCGGCCAACATATGGCCCATGTGTACGGCAGCCTGTTCGACAGAAGACGGCTGGTTTCTGTCGAAGGGGCATGAGCGAAAAAGGTCTGCCGACTGGCTTCTATATCAACGAGAGTGTCGAAAGTGCTGACAGGAGTGTTCTGGCGTAGGGGCCGTCCCCCTGTCAGAACACGATAGAACAGCAGGGGAGATTGCTGTACTAACATTGGATTGTTAGTACAGTGGCTTTGAGCTGAACTGTCAGTCTTTTCTGTCCAGTCCGGTGGGTTGAACGAAAAAAAAAATAGAAATGTGTACCAGGCTTTAGGCCTAGTTTACACATGTAGCTATCACTGGCGTGCTGCGTTCAACCACGGATCACTTTTTAGATGTGTTTGACAGGCAGCAAGGAGGTGATGTTGCCTACTGACCTATTTTAACCCTACTGCACCATTGCACTGCAACCTCATGCATGCGTGTGCTTGCAGTGTGGCCCTCACCTCACTTAAATAGGTCATGTTTGGTGGGTGGTAGTACCGTGGCATGTGTACAATTCTGTCCGCTGTCTGCAGCTTAAGAGGGAGTGGTTGGGGAGCAGTAAAAACATGTCTCCACTACGTATTTACCCTCCTCCCCAACCACTTCTACCACAACTGTAAATGAGCCCTTCGGATGACATTGCTGCTCCTCTATAGTGAGTAAGCATTGTTACTTTGGGATCGAAATGCAGGATCACTGGGTGAAAATAAAGGGGAAAAAAAAGCCTTAATGAAAACCAGTGCACCCACCATGTCTAAGACCTGTAAGATGCAATATATTACATTTTTGTTCTTGGGTTTATGTACACTTTAATAGCTAAATTATACAGTATATCACAAAAGTGAGTACACCCCTCACATTTTTGTAAATATTTTATTATATCTTTTCATGTGACAACAATGAAGAAATGCCACTTTGCTACAATGTAAAGTAGTTAGTGTACAGCTTGTATAACAGTGTACATTTGCTGTCCCCTCAAAATAACTCAACACACAGCCATTAATGTCTAAACCGCTGGCAACAAAAGTGAGTACACCCCTAAGTGAAAATGTCCAGATTGGGCCAAAATTGTCAATATTTTGTGGTGCCAGCACTGCCTTAACCCTCTTGGGCATGGAGTTCACCAGAGCTTCACAGGTTGCCACTGGAGTCCTTTTCTACTCCTCCATGACGACATCATGGAGCTGGTGGATTTTAGAGACCTTGCGCTCCTCCACCTTCCATTTGAGAATGCCCCACAGATGCTCAATAGGGTTTAGGTCTGGAGACATGCTTGGCCAGTCCATCACCTTTACCCTCAGCTCCTTTAGTAAGGCAGTGGTCATCTTGGAGGTGTGTTTGGGGTCGTTATCATGTTGGAATACTGCCCTGCGGCCCAGTCTCCGAAGGGAGGGGATCATGCTCGGCTTCAGTATGTCACAGTACATGTTGGCATTCATGGTTCCCTCAATGAACTGTAGCTCCCCAGTGCCGGCAGCACTGATGCAGCCCCAGACCATGACACTCCACCACCATTCTTGAACGTAGGCAAGACACACTTGTCTTTGTACTCCTCACCTGGTTGCCGCCACACACGCTTGACACCATCTGAACCAAATAAGTTTATCTTGGTCTCATCAGACCACAGGACATGGTTCCAGTAATCCATGTCCTTAGTCTTGAGCAAACTGTGGGCTTTCTTGTGCATATACATTATATAATGGTGCTATCAAATTATTTCACAAATTTGTATGTAAAAGTATGCTCACCTAAACAGAAATTGAGGTATTAAACACTTGTGTAATTTTGTAGACTATCGCTGTTTGTTACCTGTTCTAACAGTTAACATTATAACATTCAGCTGTTTTCTGCTATGGGACTACTAGACAGAAATTCAGTGAAGTGTTTGAAAGTCTCGGCTTTTGTTGTTTCTGCCTCTTTTAAATTGGTTTATATTATGAAGATCTCCTAAAAGTTTTACTGTACCTACTTATCTTTAAAAAAAAAATCTGAACAGAAATAGATCAACTTATGAATGATGTATGTTTTTGCTCTTTTATGAAATAGCACAAAAAATATTAACTTTACTTTTCTCTTTAAGGAACCTTCATGACTCACGCTGATCTTCAAAGTGTCAGGCTGTATCCCTACACAGATGGCTTACATATATTTGTTGTGGCAGCGGAAGTGATTTATTTCCTCTTTGTTATATACTACATGGTGGTGCAGGTAAGACTCACTCAGTGACACCAACAAGCTCAGCTACCTGTGTGTCTGCAGCAGCTGCCAGCAGGAGAGGAGGGAAGCTGGCAGCACTGCAGGGGAAGGGGACACACAGGGGGTCCCGGACAGCAGGGGGTTGGGGGTACAAATACAAGAACCAAGGATCGGTTCCTTCAATAGAGCAGTACAGCCTGCCTTCTTGGCAGGTGCCTGGTCCGCCCTTTTGAACTGATGGAGCCTGGGCCTGGTACAGGAGGGCCAGCTGTACTGGCTTATCAGCGGCCCTGGTCATTTATTTCGCACAGGTTCAAGAAAACCTGTGTAGCGCCCTCACCCCCTTTCTCCCTTCTTCTGTACGGCTGGTTGACTCGTCTAGGGGACCAGGGAGAAGAGTGAGGCGTACCACCAGCTCACACCTTGTGTGTGTGTGTGTGTGTAGAGGTGTGAGCTAAGATCTTTTACCTTCGGGTCTGTGTCCCTGTCTGGAGCCTCAGCTTCCCTCTCTCTTGCAGGTGAAATGTAGAACACTTAGCTCCCAGAAAAGTCAAGCCCACACCAGGTGACAGTCCAACAACTATATTTATTTCCGCAGATATAAATATGCCTCTTTGCAAGCAGACAGGTTGAATCAAACACAATCTTGGTGGGGAGAGGTTCAGGCACAATCCTATTCGGATTAGATAAGCTGCTAGAAGTTCACAACAGCTCTTGGCGCACGGTCGCTGCCACCGACCGTGAGGTTGGTCCCTGCCACAGACCGGGTGAACGATGAGGCCTCTGCCACAGACCTTTGGATAGGTCTCTGCCACCGACCTGATTTAGTTGGGCCTCTGCAAAGACCATAAGGACATGGACTACCTTCTAGTTGCGGCCCCTGTTAGGGAGATGATCCATCCGGACGCTCCCCAGAGGCCTCCACTGTCACCAGCCAATGCTGCGCTGGATCTTCAGGCAAGGTCACCTCCCTGGTTCCCCTCGTCCAAGATTTGGGTCCCCTCACTTGGTGGGCCCCTAGGAATCTTCATCCCATGCGGGACCCAGTCGAAGGTACTGGGCCCTAGGCCTTCTCCTAGTACCTCACCCCAGGCTGAAGGTGCCTGGGATGGAACGCACACTCCCTTGCTCCCAGGCCAAGGGCACCTGGGCGCAGACGAACAAACAGCAGCCCCCAGGCTGAATGTGCCTGGGGCTCGGACCTCGTGTGCAAGATGTCCGCCTCCTTTATACATTCTCCCGGCAGGCACAGCAGGTTCCCCGGTCTGCTGTACTACTGCCACGAGGGGACACAAAGGGCACGGCCCTCCAATGGTGGTTCAACCCGGGCCCAGGGCAACAGCGCCACCCATAGGCCGCAGGGAACTGAACACCACTGATATCCTCCACAAACAAAATGGCCCTTAATCCCTAATAATTAGTGTATCTGGGCCTAGTTACCACCCAGATACTTCCCTTAAATATTGACCCCCACTATACCTGTAATGAGAGAAATACACAAGCTTTTATTGTTGATCCCTTCTACTAAAAATGATAGTCACTTGACTTTTATTGATCCAATGGCTTTAGTTCTTTCTGAATCATAGGCTAGGGTGACCATACAATTCCCCAATTTCCTCCTTGGTTAAAAGAATGTGTCCCTGATTTATTTTCAGACTTAAAGTGATACTAAACACGCACAGTTTAATGTACATTGGGGGTTATTTACAAAAGGCAAATCCACTTTGCACTACAAGTGCAAACTACAAGTGCAAAGTGCACTTGAAATTGCACTGAAATTGCACTTGGAAGTGCAGTCGCTGTAAATCTGAGGAGAAGATCTGAAATGAGGGGAAGCTCTGATGATTTTATCATCCAATCATGTGTGAGCTAAAATGCTGTTTTTCTTTTCCTTGCATTACCCCCTCGGATCTGCAGCGACTGCACTTCCAAGTGCACTTTCAGTGCAATTTCAAGTGCACTTTGCACTTGTAGTTTGCACTTGTATTGCAAAGTGGATTTGCCTTTAGTAAATAACCCCCATTGTCCCTTCTATTTCTGTATGTGAATGATGGCACAGGAATTATTTTAATAAAAAAAAAATCTAAATACCTTTTTTCGAATTGAAATACAGATGTCACATGACCCAGCTCTTTCCCAGACTGTCTGCAGGGAAACATAAGCAGGAGGAACTTCTAATCTTCTGCTGCTGGTCACATGTTCAAAATAAAACAAAAACAGCCTTTGGAATACAGAGTAAAAATAAATAATTAACTACCCAATATGATCAGAAAATTATTTAGAGCTACCTGGGTGCGGAAAGGCAGTCGCACAGCTGCAGTAACAATCATGAGAAAAGATGGTCTGCAACTCGTTGCTTGCTCTTTAAAATTTTCATAATTTATTGATTCTCCATAAAAGACACAGACAGCAGATGTCAACGCGTTTCAGCCTTCCTTCCAATGTAAAGAAGCACAGCTAAATTTTTTTAAAAAAGACAACATAAGGAGAAGTAAAAAAAAAATTGTCAAGTAGCATGCCTTTCCCAGATGAGGATGATATTGCTGGGCCTTCTGCCGGGATCTTGGAAAATCTGACCACAAGTCCTATGATAAGATGCTCTTGTAGAGTGCTGGAGCATTCTCCAAAGATTTGGGAACATCAGCTTTCTAAGACCCCTGGAGAAAGTCCAGGGCCAGAAGCCGAGTGTAAAGTAACTTTTACTTTTTTTCATTTTTTTTATTTTTATTTAATTGTGCTTTTTTACATGGAGATAGGTCTACAAGGTATGTGACCCTTGTGTCTTCTTTATTAGGTGTATGTATGAAAAGTGTGTTAACAAGAAAAATTACTTCCAGCTGTCAATTTTACAGTGCAAACTTGAAAATGAAACATGCAAAATTGATTGCCTGCACATAAGCCCAACATTATTAATGGAATTTATGTGTCTTTAAAAGAGAAGTATGGGTTTCCTTTTTTTTTTTTTGCTTACATCTATGTGAGCTGCTGATATCTATAAACCCTCCCAGCCCTCTCAGAAGTGCCCCCATTCTGTTAAAATCGAGATAAGTACCCCTTACCCTAGTTGGCAGGGTCAACTTAGTGAAAATGTCCATTCTCCCTAAGTTCTTGTACTTATTTAGACAAACCCCAATACACATCCCTGTCTCGTTCTTCAAAAAAGTGGACAGTGTGCTCACCTCGTTTCTTTGGCATGGGGGCACCCCTAGGATAGCAAAGACGACGTTACAACTCCCGATTTCCTTAGGGGGTCTAGCCCTACCTTGTCTACTAAAGTACTATTGGGCCGCGGTTCTGGTCACAGTACGCTGGTGGCTTTCAGAGACACCCGCGAATCCGGCCGCTACCCTAGAAGCAGCGTTGCTGGGCTCCTATACAGAGCTCAGGAACCTGATACACCGTGGACACCGGTCCAATAACAAAATTACCGCCCCTATGAAAACAACACTTAAAGTGTGGGATATTGTTAAGTCCAAAGTCCAAACGGCAGATACCTGGTCTCCTCACACCCCCCTTTGGGGTAATCCTAGGCTGCCCCATTTTACCACTATACCAGACCCAGTAATATGGGCCCAATTGGAGGTTAAGACCCTAGGGGACATAGTGGCGAATGGCAGATTACTATACTTTGATGAACTCAAGAACTCCAAAAACCTTCCCAACCGCATGCTGTTCAGATACTTCCAACTACGGCATGCGTTCCAGGCTCAATTCCCAGGCCCCATACAACTGGAGGCGAATGCAGTCGAAACACTGCTGGGTAGGACAGACGCGGGGGGAACGCTATCGGATCTATACACTATCCTAGCTGGCCTTGACACGTCAAAGGTCTCCCGACTGTTTAATGAGTGGCAAACTGATATACCTTCATTAGCGGACGATGACTGGGAGGAGGGCATTCAACAATATCTACCATTAATGATATCATCCAGAGACCGCCTCACCCAGCTAAAGTTCATTCACCGGGTTTATTACTCTCCCGACCGTCTAGCTAAAATTTATCCCAATAGACAACCGACTTGCCTCAGATGTAAGACGGATACTGGTACATTCTTCCATGTGGTTTGGTCCTGCCGATACCTTGAGACGTTCTGGAGGGGGGTGGAGGACGTGATTAATGCTGTAGGAAAAGTTGGAGTGACCTGTGACCCTAAGTGCCTGTTACTGGGCATCTGCGATACGCTAGAAGCCCCTCAAGCTAAGAAACTGTTTGTCTTTTACTCAGCTTTCTATGCTAGGAAGGCAATATTGCTATGCTGGAACAAACCTACCCCTCCCACAGTTCAACAGTGGCAGTCGCTCATTGATCAGGCGCTGCCGCTGTATAAACTGACATATCTTGGGCGTAACTGCCCACAAAAATTTGAAAAAATTTGGGCTTCCTGGGTCCGCGAGAGAAGGTTACCCCTGGACTGAATGCGGAGCATATGGAAGAGTTAATGCATAGGTAGAATATTTGGCTAGCAAAAGGGACTATAAGAGTTCAGGGTCGGTCACAATGGAATGGACAATTATATTATGAGCGCTAGCTATTGGAACCTTACTTGCATTCATGTGTTTAACCCAATATACGTACGTAAGGGTGATTGAGGTACCTTCCCCTGATTCTCCAACTAACCTTACATATTGTACAATGTGAAGAGTATGCTGCCAATTGGCTACTATAACACCACGCTGTTTATATAATGAATGTTACTACTCTGTGAGAATGTACCACTGCACTCTGTTTTATTTTGTGTTGTGTTGAAACTTTAATAAAAAATTTCTGTCAAAAAAAATCGAGATAAGTACCTGTGGGAGGTTCTACAGTCTTTCATACAGCATCATCCAGACAATGGTGTGAATATAGAGTCTGGATCCACCCCCTTTCCTGTCATTTTGCTTGATTGATGTCGGCTCTCCTCCCTCTGCTTGTTTCTGAGACTTCACAGAGCGTAGCTGCTCCCCCCCTCCCTTCTCCCTCCTCCCCCTCCCTGTCTATCAGCACAGACACGTCTCTTAGGGGAGGGGGGCAGAGGCAGGGGGTGTGTTGGTGTGTTGGTGGAGATGTTCACACCCCCTGAGAACTTTTCAAACTGAAAATGGACCGTTTTTGCCAGCTGAAGGAAGTTCATGTGCACATGCTGTAAAAACTAAAAGAGGTAGGAAAAAAAGATTAGCTGATATGTGACTAATGTGATATGTACTAGTTATTTAACCCATCCCATACTTCTCAACTATGTAATGCTCTGAATACTGTCCACAGGGAAAACTCATGAAAACTCTTAAATGGGGGTATTTCCACAGTAAGTGGAACCTGCTGGAGTTGGCTCTGATTATAATAAGCTGGAGTGCCCTTTCTGTGTTTGTAAAGAGGACCATTCTTGGAAACAAGGACATCAATTACTACCAGAATCACAAGGATGAGTGAGTAGTATATATCATTACTATCAACCATCTGTCTGATTGTCAGGGCTAACAATATATATAGTTCTTTGCTTTAGTCAAATGTAAAACACTGCATGTGTCCATTTTGTATTAGCATATGCAGCCACCAGGTGGATCACTTGTCTCCCTTTCACGTGTTTTCCAGTCTATATTATACATAAATCTGATATACACATATACGCACACATTCATATATGCAGAATACTTTATTAATCCCAAAGGGAACTTATTATTAAACTACAGTTATATATACTGTATGTATTGGTATATGATACTGATCCAAAACATACTTTCCCTTTACTAGTTCTAACTTTGCTTCCTGAGAATATGAATCTTTTAAAATGAGTTCATCATGTACATACAGCATCCAGTTTATAGCCTGTACCAGAATTAATGCATGCACAACCTGTTAATCCACCAGCCATTTATGCCATCACAAATTACCAATGTACATATACAGTTGAACCTCGGATTACGAGCATAATCCGTACCAGGAGAATGCACGTAATCCAAAGAACTTGCATATCAAAGCGAGTTTCCCCATTGAAGTAAATGGAAACAAAAATAATTTGTTCCGCATTGACTTCAATAGAATGCAATACCGCATGCGGCCAGAGGTGGGGGGGCGCCGGAGAGCCTCTGAAATGGCCGGAAAGGCCAGAGGACACGTTGGCTGACTTCGGCAAACGGAAAGGCTCGGAAACTGAGTATTTCCGTGTCTTTCCGAGCATTGCCGAAAGGCGGGGATATCCGCTGCGATCGTCGCTGTTTGGCTCTGCTCGGCTCCGGCACCCCCGCACCTCAGGCCAAATGCGGTACTGCAGGCCCTATTAGGTTGAATTCTGCTCGTCTTTGCGAGACAACACTCGCAAGCCGAGTCAGAATTAAAAAAAAATATTTGGTCGCAAATCAAAACGCTCGTTAACTGCGTTGCTCTTAAACCGAGGTTCCACTGTATTGGCAAAGTATGTATAGGTTGTCAGGTACTTATAAAATATGGCTGTTAATGTGGAATACAAAAGTAACAAAAATGCTAATCTAATGCCCTGTACACACGATCGATTTTCATCGGAAAAACCGATCGTGTGTGGGCCCCATCTGACTTTTTTCCCATCTTTTCCGATGGAAAAAAAACGATAGGAAATTCCGATCGTCTGTGTGGAACTCCAACGGAGAAAATACCCACGCATGCTCAGAATCAAGTCGACGCATGCTCAGAAGCATTGAACTTAATTTTTCTCGGCTCGTCTGAGTGTTTTACGTCACCGCGTTTTGGACGGTCGGAATTTTGTCTGATGGTGTGTATGCAAGACTGATGGAAGTCAGCTTCATCGGAATTCTGATGGAAAATTCCATCGGAAATCCGATCGTGTGTACAGGGCATTACTTATGTTGACATTTTATTTTCCATGCCTCTCTTTTTTACAAAATAAAGAATAGTATGCCTTTTGCTTTAATGTTCTGCAGGTTTGTGAGTTTTAATGAAACGGCCACTGCAGATGCAGCCCTGGGCTACCTTATAGCTTTCCTAGTGCTCCTATCAACTATCAAGCTGTGGCATCTGATGAGATTGAACCCAAAACTAAACATGATCACAGCAACTCTGCGCAGAGCCTGGGGTGATATTTCTGGATTTATCACCGTCATCATAATTATGTTCCTAGCCTATTCCATTGCTGTGAGTATGCTGTATTTTATTACTTCTGTTTTGCTGATTCATCAGGTGAAATATGTGTGATAGCTACAAGAGTAAAGACAAAAAAGGTGTGCAGTAGGAGAAACACTGGCCTTTAGTCCATATAGAAACACTGGTCAACTAAATTTTAAAAATTTGACATTAGAGATAAACTACAGAGGTCTCCTGGTGTGGCAGGGATCAGTACTGCACCTGCAAATGTCCTTTTGCTCCTGATATCCTTGTACACCAAGTTGCATTAAAGTGTATTTTCACCCCTGCCTACCTCTTTTTATACAGATGATGTTGATCACCCCCACCTTGTTGCTACCCTTCTATTTTTCCTAACTTAAGCCTCGTACACACGATCGGATTATCCGACGGGAATTGTGTGATGACAGGCTATTGTCGGAAAATCCGACCGTTTGTATGCTCCATCGGACAACTGTTGTTGGATTTTCCATGGACAAATGTGGGATAGCATGCTTTAAAATTGTCTGCCAACAATTGTGTGTTGTTGGATTTTCCGATCGTGTGTACACAAGTCCCTTGAAAAAAAACTCCAAAGTACAAACATGCATTCTCAGAAGCAATGTTCACCATAACACAACATTAGCAGAAGTTGCCCAAAGGGTGGCGCTAAAGAGCTGAAAAACCACGTAGTTTCATGTTTGTTGGCCGACAATTCTTTGCCGTTTCTATGCAAGACAAGTTCCTGGCCAACGCCCTTCGAACAAAAGTCCTACGCTTTGTCCGCAGAAAATCCGATGGTGTGTATGAGGCTTTAGGGCAGGGATATGCAATTAGCGGACCTCCAGCTGTTGCAAAACTACAAGTCCCATCATGCCTCTGCCTCTGGCTGTCATGCTTGTGGCCGTCAGAGTCTTGCTATGCCTCTTGGGACTTGTAGTTCTGCAACAGCTGGAGGTCCGCTAATTGCATATCCCTGCTTTAGGGTTTTCTTTTTTCTATTTTTGGATTGTAAGATCTCTGACATCCATGCATGTCTCTTTGGGAGATTATTTGTCTATCAGGTCACATCCTAGTTCTTATTATAGATCATCTTGTCCCTAAGCTAAAAGGTTAGGGTGCTGTTGACTGGCTGGTGTTTTTTGTGGACATACCTTGTCAATCCAGGTATACCCTATTATACTCTTTTAAACATTGCATTCTAGCTTTTGGTCCAAGTATTTTTCTCCTGTTCAGGTAGTTTGTGTAACGATAGGGGTTAACGTCATTTAAATATATTCCATTCCCAAACACACAGCAGCTAGCTACCAGACACTCCAACCAGCCGAATAAGACCCCATACAAATAATTCTCCCCGCAGAAATGAGACAACGCTCTGTGTTGAAGTTCCAAAACAGGGAATGAATCTTTATTGCAAGCACATGGTAACACATTTCTCTTCAAAACACTTCCCTCCCATCCTTGGGGAACAGGGCGGGTTAAACTGTCCAATGACAATGGTGATACATGTCAGGTGTGTTCAAACTTCTCCTTCGGTAAACAGTCTTAGCAGGAGGGGTTGCTGGAGTGATTCCCCCCCCCCTTTCCTCACAGCAAGACACTTCAACATCCCATAATAGGCAGCCAGACGGTCTACCAAGCTCCAATCCACATCATCACAAACAACAATGAAAAGCTCTTTGGAAGCTAGTCTGGATTTAATCTACATTACACAGCCAGCCAGGTGGTTGAAGTTGAACACATGAGCATCTCTCAATTAACCTGTTGAGTTCAGAATCAAACAGTAAATAGTCCTTTACAGATATCCTTGGGAATATTGTGGATAAATATTACAGACCCATTTTAGGTAGTCCAAGATATATTTCCTCAGTCACCCTATGCCCAAAAAGACTCCCGTTACAGTTTGTATTTCCACTTATTTTTTCTTTTGGATGATTGGTTGTCCTCTATATAGTAGGTAGCAATTTACCCCTACAGGTAACCCCTACCCTACAGGTTACCCCTACAGCTGTCATGGTCTAAGATTGATACCCGGTGCTCTGCTCCTGGGCTGTGGCAATACCTTATCTGTTGGCCCTGCTTCATTCAACCTTTGTTTAAATGCCGGTCCCTTCAGATTCTCTTTGAAATATGGTTTGTACATCTGTACATCTGTACGATCCTTTGGTGGTCATTGCCTGCCCCTCAGTTGGATTGCTTTTGGATGTCCCAAATGTCTAAGAATTACTTAATTCTTGTGCCTCCTTATCGAAAATATGGATTTTGTACTTGGGGTAATACATTTTACCTGAAGTCCATTCCCTCTGTTTTTGGCCTTATGTTCTGCTTGCTCACGAACCAAGGCAAACTGATTGGAGATGGAATTATATAAATGGGCTGGCTAATGCCCCGTACACACGGTCAGACTTTTGCCCGGCCAAAATCACATCGGAATTCCGACGGAATTCCATCGGAGTAAAAGAGAACATGTTCTCTATCTAAACTCTGACGGAATTCCTCTGGAATTAAGTCCGATGGGGCGTGCACACGGTCGGAATATCCGATGAAAAAATTCCGTCTGACTTTTTTCATCAGAAATTCCGACAGTGTGTACAAGGCATTACGTTTTTTATTTGCCATTGTCTCAAACTCATGTTGATGGCAGTATAACCCAGATGTCTGGGGAAATACTCAATTCCTGTGTCCCTCAATGGACTCCACAAATTGTATTCTATTTAGCATTTAAAGGTTATAAAAAATACACAGATTTAAGATAAAGTGAGCAAAATCTTTAGTAAGGTAGCAGTGTTTTCTGCATTGTGTTGAAAGTTGAATTATATGTATGTCCTGTTTTTGGTTTTAGTGTAATCTGATATTCGGATGGAAGCTCAACTCATATAAAACTGTGTTCGATTCAGCAAAGACTATGGTCAGCCTTCAGCTGGGGATTTTCAACTATGAGGAGGTATTGTAAGCAACCATGCTGCTTTATTGGAGATAAAAGTGAATGGAGGAGTATGTTACTGGCTCAACATTAGAATTGAATGGATTATTTGCATTGTGGAGGCACATCTCCCAGCAACAAATTGGGGTCTACTTCATTTTTTGCTTTGCTGGAATTTACTAGCTTTGTATAGCTATATTTGTACCTTTATTATTTCTATAAGTATTTTAATTTTCAGATCTTATGTTTCATATGGTTCATCTATGAACATCTAAAAAGCAGTAAGATGATAAATATATATTCTTGTTTAAAATGTGCTCTGATTTAAAAATGCTAAGGATACAAAATCAGTGATATCACACTTACTGTACTTCTTGATAACGGGTAATGTTTTCCCTTTTCCTTTTCTTTAAGGTAGTGTTTTACAAACTTTTTCCACCAAGACCATATATACTAGAACTGTATCTTCTACATTATCTGAAGATAGTGAAGCTATCATGGCAAATATTAAACTAATTTGTCAGTCATATTGAATGTTTAAAGGCAAATATCCCCAGGGTGCAAACATCCTGAGGGCATCACCTCGTTACTAGGAGTCGGACATCAGGACTAGGTGCTACTAGTTGCCCATTGGGTGAGCCTTTGTTGGCCACTGAAACACTCTTATTGGATAGGGAAGCGTTAAAATTTGATACATCCCTCAGAAGAAAGCGGCACCTGCAGTGTCAGAATGCTGACTTTCGGAACTAAATGTCATTGAATCCAATCTTTTTGCCCATTGTACAGTGGTCTAGAATTAAGATTGACCTGTCTTATCCACTCCATTGATCCCCACCCCGAAATGGTGTGTGTGTAGCAAATTAAAGGCACAGGGGTGTCAAAATTCATATTCTCTATAGTTCTGGGTGAGTGAATCCAAAGCATTAACATGGCAGCCGAGTTACTAGCATTTTCAAAAAAATTCAGCCCCCATATTTACCTCATGGTAGGTGTACTGCACTTTAAGTCATGTTAAATAGATAATACTAGTATAAAAATAAGCCAGAGCATACGTAGCAACTGACCCCAACCTCAGAAGTATCTCTAAAGGAATTTTTTTATTCCTTTTTAGAGATATTTATTATAAAGATGTAAAACAGATCAGCTTGCAAACTTTTTAAAATTGTATGTTCTCAACTCATGGCTGATATTTAACATCAAGAGAGTGAATGCACCAAACTTTCTCTAGTGAATAATATTTAAATATGCATAATCATTATGTATGTTATATTTAATTGCCATTAAAAAACAGAAGAACAATGGTTTAAAAATGTGAGAGTCCTGTCTAAAACGTATTTAAAGCGGTAGTAAACCGCTGTATATGTTTTAGCAAGGTAAAGCCATAATGTGCTAGTATGCATCACATACTAGCACATTATTTGAAACTTACCTGAAAACGGCTACATGTACAGACAATGGGGGTTGTTTACGAAAGGCAAATCCACTTGAAAGTGCAGTCGCTGTAGATCTGAAATGAGGGGAAGCTCTGCTGATTTTATCATCAAATCATGTGCAAGCTAAAATGCTGTTTTTTTTAAATTTCCTTGCATGTCCCCCTCAGATCTACAGCGACTGCACTTGCAGTGCACTTGTAGTGCAAAGTGGATTTGCCTTTTGTAAATAACCCCCAATATCTCCTAAACGGTGCACGTTTAGGAGATATTTACAGTACTTAAAGGTAAGCCTTATTATAGGCTTACCTGTATGTAAAAGTCAGATTCAGTTGGGTAGATCAGTTTATTGGTGTAAGGACTGTAAAGGTAGAAAAGTTTAAAAAGTGTTATGGAGTGGGGAAGGGTAGCTCGCTAACCAGGAATTTAAGACACGTGCCAATCTGTTAATACCAATATTTTTTCAATTCTGGGGCAGTGTCTACCGACACTGCAATATTATCCAAAAATATACACTCAGGAAAATACAATGGGGTTGATTTTACTAAAGGCAAACAAACTGCGCACTGCAGGTGCGTTTGCTCCAGAGCGTAGTACATGAGGTAAAGCTTTACTTTACAAAGAATACCCAATCACATGCAAGGAAAAAAAAAAAAACAGCATTTTTGCTTTCACATGATTGGATGATAGAAATCAGCAGAGCGTCCCCTCTTTTCAGAGCTCCCCTCAGATCTAGAGCACCTGCACTTCCAAGTGCACTTGCAGTACACAGAATATTTCCCTTTAGTAAATCAACCCAATTGTACTTTTCCATTAACAGATCAGCTTCTCTGATTTAGGCTGGAACCCAAAACCATCACATTAAAGCCTTGTAGCTAGAATCAATGGAGATCATGTTTTTTGAGTGTTTTACTACTGTAAACCAAACCTTTGACCGGTCCTCTTTTATTTTGTTACCAGAGAAATCCCATTGCCATTTGAATGAGCAGTGTGGGACAGACCGGAAATAAACGATGATTCAGTTGGGTAGATCAGTTTATTGGTGTAAGGACTGTAAAGGTAGAAAAGTTTAAAAAGTGTTATAGGGTGGGGAAGGGTAGCTCGCTAACCAGGAATTTAAGACACGTGCCAATCTGTTAATACCTATATTTTTTCAATTCTGGGGCAGTGAAAGTTTACTCAGATACTCGCAAGAAAATGGCTGCCTAGAGGCCAGAAAGTGGTACGCTAAGAAATATAGGTTAAAAGGTTTTCTAAGCCAGTTTCTAAGCCCAGGAGAATACAGAAAGGAAAAGATACTATAATTTGCTATAGTCTCAAATTTTATGAATGTTCTAAATAATGAAGCTTACTTAAGTTGATGAGCTGTGGGGGGGCATTAAAGCAGAACTGTAGCAATGACGAAGTAAGGCAACTGTTGCCATAATGGGCGCGGTATGCACAAAATACCTGGATATTATGGCAGCCTCTCCTCTTTGGGCCCTTCTCTAATAATGAGAGTTCAGAGCTGTCCCTCACTGTTCCATCTATTGACGCTATATTCTCTGTCGCTTCTTTAGGGTTTGGTGCACCTGCTGTTCAGCTACTGGGTGGCCATGGATGATGTAACTCCTGTTCATGTGCATTGGAATTAAATTGTCCTGATACTAGGCTCTGTTTTCCTGCATCTTACACATTTGTAGAGTAAATTTCTACGTTATATTTGGTATGAGGTATAGTAGTGGAGTAGCTGGGTACCACCAGGAAGAGCAACAAAGGGTCGGTAACTTTGTAGCAAGTGACCAAAACCTAAGGATGAGAAATCAAGCCTCAAAAATAAATAATGGGGGGGGATTTACTAAAACTGGAGCATGCAAAATCTGGTGCAGCTCTGCATAGAAACCAATCAGCTTCCAGGTTTTATTGTCAAAGCTTAATTGGACAAGCTTAAGTTAGAAGCTGATTGGCTACCATGCACAACTGCACCAGTATCTGAGTGCTCCTGTTATAGTAAATCTTCACCGATGTTTACTCAACTAAACCTTGTCTAAATATTGTAATTTTTGAAAGCCATGGGATGTTATATTTTGCCTTTACTTTATTTGACAGGTGTTGGATTATAACCCTGTGCTAGGCTCATTTGTCGTTGGATCATGCATTATTTTCATGACTTTTGTGGTGCTGAATCTCTTCATATCGGTTATCTTGGTTGCATTCAGTGAGGAGCAGAAGAATCACCAGGTAGGCTAAAAACAGTAGAGGCATAAAATGTTATATATACACAGAGGATGTGATGTGATTCAACGGGAATCATTCAGGAAATCAGCAATTTCTCAGGAAATGCTCACTAGCAGGCCCGGACTGGCCAAAGGGCATACCCTCTGCGGCCCGCATGTCACGTATTTCCCCCCCAGTCAGGGCCGTCTTTAGCGCAGGGCAAACAGGTCAGTTGCCCTGGGCCCAATCATTGTTGGCGGCCCAAAGCAGCTGCACTGAAATTTATTTTTTACAGCCGGAGTTTCGCAGCCTGCGCTAGTCACTTGCTGGCTGCTCTGCTTTGTCAGCGGCCGTTCTAAACCCTTGCTGCTCTACACATCTCTACATGTGTGTGGGCGGGATCAGCATTGTGTGGGCGGGATTGGCATCAGGGGGAAGGGGCGGGGCAACAATGTCATTCTAACTGCACGAGCATGGGAGAAAATAAATTCCACATGCTTTTTTTTTTTTGTTTACAAACGATTTTTATTATAGAAAAGGTCAAGGTATAAAAACAAATCACAATGATGGTACAGGTATATATATATAAACATTGTTCATATTGAGCATTGTACAGAGGAAAGAGAAAAGGTTCTTTTTTTTTAAAATTTATTTATTTTTCTTATTTCTTAAGTCTGGTATAGGAATGTATATTGTTCAAATAAAGTCAATCAAGAGCATTGTATTGGAGAGAGGGCTAAATGACAATTGTATATATTTTAAGAGTGGGAGGTAAAAAAAAACGGGAAGGTACTAGACCAGAGAGGTGGTATCCCAGAGAGTCCATTTTTTTTGGTAAAGGGGCATAGAATCATATAATGTGTGGTGAATTCTTTCTGAAAGCTTAATGTTTGACATGCGGTTAAGAATTTGTGGCCAAGGTACCGTAGTGGAGCGCCAATTAAATGCTATGGCCCAGTGGATGGAACTAAGGAGTGTATGTATTAACCTTGTACTAGTCATTGGAATATCCTGTATAGGGGTGAATAAAAGGCCTATTTGGGGTGTAAGAGAGATCTTTCTACAGGATATTTTATCTATTATAATATTTGCCTTATGCCAAGTGTCTTTAATGTGGGGGCAATCCCAAAATATATGTAAAAGTGTTCCCTGGGTGGGGCAACCCCTAAAGCAGAGTGGGGACACTGAGGGATAAAATGAATTGAGTTTAGCGGGAGTAAGATACCATCTATAAAGTAGTTTGATGGCCGATTCTCTAATCGAGGTTGTTCTGGTACATTTGTGGAGATTTGTAAAAATTGTATCCCATTGATCAAGAGTAAATGAGGTATTTAAATCTGATTCCCATTGTAGCATGGGATGTGATTTATCAGGCATGTTGGTCTCATTTAAATTTTTATATATTCTGGAGATTAAACCCCGGTCACGAGGGGAGGAGATACAAATTTGCTCAAATTGTGCATAAGGGGGGTGGAGTGTAAGTGAGTAATATTTCTCATAGAATTTTTTTATTTTCGCATAGATCTCTAGTTCGGTAGGAGAGATATTGTATTTTGTTTGTAGTCTGGTGAAAGTAAGAAATGCATTGTCTTGGGAGAGCGATTTTAAATGTATTAGATTATGTGACTTCCAATATGTTAGCAAATTTTCATCCTGAGCTCTATCTGGGGGGGAAAAACGTGGGTCACCCATAAAGGAAGCCAAGGGGGGAACATCCGAGGATAACTTCAAATTAGAGATTTGTCTGTTCCATAGTTGAAGAGTGTGAGTGACGATGAGGTTTAAGGGCCTTATTTTTTGTGGTGGGATGACATTGGACCAGAGAAGTCCTTGTAAATTGTAGGGTAGGATAGATTCTTCCTCGAACAGGAGCCAAGGAAATTGGAATGAAGGGGCATACCATTGGGCTAATTGGGTGAATCTGGCCGACAGGTAATATAGCCAAAGGTTTGGAATGCTGAGGCCTCCTTTTAAATGGGGTCTAAACATAAGGGAATAACTAAATCTGGGTTTCTTGTTTTGCCATATAAATTTATTGATTTCTCTCTGTAAAGATTCTAGTGTCTTTTTGGGTAGAATAAGTGGAAGGGTTCTAAAAAAGAATAGAAGTTTGGGTAATATCATCATTTTTGTGGCTACTATCCTGCCCGAGAAAGAAATCTGGTATGATGACCATAGTTTAAGTAGGTTTTTAATATTGTTAAATAAAGGAGGGTAGTTTGCTTGATATAACATTTTATATGAAGATGTAATCTGAATACCTAGGTATCTAAACGAATCTACGTGCCAATTGAATGAGAATTTGTCTATAAGTGAGGATATTAAGGCTGGGGGAATGTTGATTGGTAAAGCCGAGCACTTAGATAGGTTTACTCCCAGACCTGTCAAATCATGGAAGACGTCCAGGGTTTTAGTTAGATTAGGTAGGGAAATAAGAGGGTCAGTTATGAATAGAAGGACGTCATCCACATAAAGACTCAGTTTGTATTCCTTGGATCCCTTAAGATATCCTTTAATATTTGTATTGTTTCTGATTGCACAGGCGAGGGGTTCTATTGCGAGGGCAAAGAGTAGGGGGGAGAGTGGACAACCTTGTCTGGTACCTTTAGTCAGGGGAAAAAAGTCAGAATTGTTACCTGGGAGTTTGATACGTGTTTGTGGGTTGTGATAGAGAGCCTTAAAGCCATGTAGAAATTCATTGTTGATGCCATATTTTGGGAGAAGAGTGTCAAGATATGACCAGCAAACGCTGTCGAAAGTAGGCTTGTGCACAACGGAAAAATTCGTTCCGTTTCGGTTCGTTTCTTTCCGGTCCTGTTGATTCGTAATCATTCGTAATTTTGCTAGACGGGATTTTTCGTGTTCGGACTCATTCGTATTTTTGCAAGCGACATTTTTCGTTGAATTTTTTGTTGCTTTATAATTCGTACTTTCGGTAGAGTACGTTGTTTTTCGTTGATTCTGGACACAACTCCTACTTTCGTAACTTTTTTTGGGTTCGTTGATTCGTAATTTTCTGTGTCTCTCTCACGACGACGCTGACTATTATGCCTAATGTGCTTCGAATGGATTTGTACTTTTCGAAATACATAGCGGTTATTTGTAACGATTCGAAATCTCGTATTTTACTTTCGTTTTTTACATGCGGCTATAGCCTCCGCCCCTGTACACCATTTTGAGAGGGTTCAGCACGGTGAGGGAGAAGCAGAGAGCAGAGCAGAGTGTTATTGTGCTTCGAATGGATTAGAAATCTCGTATTTTACTTTCGTTTTTTACATGCGGCTATAGCCTCCGCCCCTGTACACCATTTTGAGAGGGAGTTCAGCACGGTGAAGGAGAAGCAGAGAGCAGAGCAGAGTGAGTGTTATTGTGTTTCCAATGGATTTGTACATTCGTAAGTTTTTTCATAACGAATTATGCCGAAGACATTCGGGCATTCGCTATTTTGCGGTAAAATTTATTTCGGATTCGGTTTTATTCGTAATTGCTTTGTTCGGAAATTCGAATGCTTCCGAATGTCCGAAAGTTGCTAAATTCGGACGAATTTCGATTCGTTACGAAACGAATTGCACAAGCCTAGTCGAAAGCTTTGTGTATATCAAGACCAAGAAGCAGTGTGGATTTGGAATGAATGTTGGAGTCTTGAATGATATTTGTGGTAAGTCGTATGTTGTCTGTTATTTGTCTGTTGGGAATGAAGCCTGTTTGATCAGGATCAACTAATGGGGAGATAACGGCTGATAATCTGTCTGCTAATACACGGCCGAATATTTTTAGGTCGTTGTTAATAACTGATATTGGGCGGTAGTTTTGAGGGGTGGAGTGATCTTTATTTGGTTTGGGAAGTAGGGACATATTAGCCAAAATCATCTCGGGTGGGAATTGGCCACCCTGTAAGATATTATTATAAAGTTTAGTAAGGTGTGGTGTAATGGTAGAGGAATTTTTTTTATAGTAAGATGTGGAATAGCCGTCAGGGCCTGGGGCTGTGGATATTTTTAGTGTTCCAATGATTTTGTTAACTTCTATCTCCGAGCAAGGGGCATTAAGAGATTCAATTTGATCTCTAGTAAGAGTGGGTAACGTAATGTTATTAAGCCAGTCTAAGGAGGACTGTTTCGGAGGTGTTTTTGGTGAGGTCAGGAGATTTTTATAGAAGTCCGAGAATAATTTCATGACTTCTTTGGGATGGGATACCAAATTACCAGAAGGGTTCCTTAATTTATAGGTGTGTGGGGGTTTCATAGATTGATTTAGTTTTTTAGCAAACATGGTGGAATAAGAATTTCTGTTGAGTAGGAATCTAGCTTTAGACCATCTGAGAGCTTTTTCAGTATCTGATGTTAATAATGTGTCTAAGGTAGTGCGTTTCTCTTGTATCTGTTTAAGTAGGTCACTAGATGGGTTCTGGTTGTTTCTATGATACAAGTGATCTAGATCTTTTGTTAGGGATCTAATGTCTGCAAGTTTGGATTTGTTGTTGATTGAGGCGATATTTATCAGGTGACCTCTCATTACCGCTTTATGTGCCATCCATATAGTTGTAGGGGACATGTCTGGTGCTACATTATGTGCAAAATATTGTTCAAGGTGAGATAGAATTTGTTGGTTGCTTGAGGGATCTGTGAGCAAGGAATCGTTTATTCGCCATGATTGTGCTGTGTTGGCTAGACCTATATGTGAAGTATCAAAGGAAACTATGTGGTGATCAGACCAAGGACACGGATGGATATCTGCTCTAGAGGAATTGGCAAGTAGAATTGGGGTGCAAAAGATGTAGTCAAGACGAGCGAAGCAGTTGTGCGGATGGGAGTAGAATGTGTAAGATTTGGATCCAATGTTATGGGCTCTCCAAGTGTCTATTAATTGATGGTTATATAGTGATCTATTCAAGGATTTGGGGAAAGCTTTTGAGGATGGGACAACATTGCTTCTATCTAGAGCTGAGTGAGCAGCTAAATTGAAATCCCCGCCCACTATTAAATGTGTGGAGTGATAATTGTCTAGAGTATCAAAAAATTTGATGAAAAAGTTTGACTGGGCTTCGTTGGGAGCATAAATTGAGGCAATGGTGATAGAACGTCCTTTGATTGAACCTTTCAAGATCAAGTAACGACTGTCTGGATCTTTAAATATGTTTTGAACCTCAAATAACACTGTGTTTCTAATGAATATAGCAGCAACTCTAGATTTTGTGTTATAAATAGTGCAATAATATTGGCTGTAACTTTTGTCAAAAAATTTAGGGTGTTTATCTGTGGCAAAGTGCGTTTCCTGCATTAAAATTATATCAGCTCCTAATCTTTTATAATGGCGAAAGGCCTTCTTTCTCTTGTGAGGCGAATTAATACCCTGGGCGTTATGAGAAATCACTCTGAGACCCATTGTATTGGTATTAAGGGGCGATGGTGGTTATGAAGAAATGGCAGTGGGTCAACAAGCCCAGGTTTGAGTATATAGCCAAATCGGAGTGGGGTTAATAATTTGATTATCGCCATTAAGATCGAAAGTGAAGCTACTTGAGATATAGGCGGAACTAGCCAACATTGTATTGCCCTTTGTAACTGTGTATATATGTAATATATCAAGTTATACATTCGTATCCAGCTCAAATATTTTCTCGTTGACCTTTGTTTTTTGAATAACATTTTGTACCTATACAACAGAACCATGGAGAACAGGGCTCTTGAACAGTGGCACATTAGAACTAGTAAACTTATAGAAAATAACGGTACTGTATTGTACAATGACATTCCATAATAATGTTTTAATTGAGGTAAAGAGAGTTTGTTTGACCTTTTCAATATTTTGTAAATATAGAGTGTTTTAGTATGACTATGAGAATTAACTTTTATAATTTGGGGGTCAGGGTGAGAAGCACTTCCTGACCGAAAAAAGTATTGATTTGGACAATACTGTCCATTACTCACAAATAGACCCTCCACCACTAGAACGGAGGATAGCAGGATCAGTAGCAGAAAAATATCCACCAGTTGGACCATGCTTTTGGAGTCCTTTGTGAGTAGGGGGACAAACTAACGCAGGCGGAGCACATCAGCCTTAGCGAGGATGCTATAAAAAGAACATTTTTTATATAAGTGCATGCTGTTACTTATATTGATAAAAAATTAGCATACGAAACAGTATAAAAAAGGAGCAAGGAAAAATGTTAGATATATAATATCGTATAGAAGAAACTGTGGTAATGCCGACCCGGTACCATTTAAACGTGTGGTACAGTTGTTTACTATAATCAGAAAAACCAACCTCAAACATTTCGAACTGTAAAAGTGGTACTTTGAACCTTGCAAAAGGGAAGAAAAAATAAAAAAGAAAAAAAAAAAAAGAAAAGAAAGAAAAAAGAAGAAAAAAAAGAAAAGAAGAAAGAAAAAAAAAGAAAGAAAAAAGAAGAAAAAAAAAGAAAAGAAAAAGAAGAGAAAAGAAAAGAAAAGAAAGAGAAAAAAAAAAAATATATAATGAGGTTTATTGTGAAGGTGATCAAGATAAATACAAACAGTGAAAACTAACTAAACAACCCACAAACAACAAATATATACAACAAAGGGCAGTACCGGAATCTTGAATAAAAGTCAGGCCAGGGTCATACACAGCAGATCAGGAGGTAACAAGGGGTGTTCCAGAAACATAAACGTAGGTCATACACGGGGAGTCAGCAAATGGGGACAGGGAACAAACAGGACAGGGAGAGGACGGATGGATAAGCTCAGGGCAGGGATCAGATCAGATCAGGCCAGGAGAGGAGAGGCGAGGTACAGGTTCAAGGTCCAGATACAGGCAGCAAGGTTAGGGCTCCAGGAGAAAGATACCAAGGCGAGCATGTAAGGGCTCGCCGGGTATTTATAGGACAGCTGTAATTGTCCTCATGTGACAGCTGAACGAAGGAAGTACAGCCTGCCCCACACTGCCGGAATACCCCTACTGGTGGACGCCGGTACTACGGCCCATGGATCAGGCATTACCACCAGCAGGTGAGATCCTCTGTCACAGATACTGGCTGTGAGAGGACACCCGCTGGTGGACACTAGTACTGCGATCCATAGGACCAACAGCGCCACCAGTGGGTGAAGCCTTTCCTGACAGTACCCCCCTCCCCCCCTAAAGGAGCAGCCTCCGGACGCTCCAACCAGTCTTGATTGTCTAAAGTCTATGGCATTGGGTAGCACCAAGGATGTACTTCAGCCTGGTCATCAGGCACTTTAGGCTGGACCAGGGGCACGTCCAAGCAGAAAGCGGGCACATCTGGCAGACAGCGGGCACATCCGGGCAGACAAGCTGGGCGGCAGGCTCTGGGTCGTCGAGCTGGGCAGCATGTTCTGGGTCGTCGAGCTGGGGAGTAGACAGGAACATCTCAGGCTGGGCAGCAGACAGGATCATCTCGGGCTTTGCAGCAGACAGGATCATCTCGGGCTGGGCAGCAGGCAGGATCATCTCGGGCTGGGCAGCAGGCAGGATCATCTCGGGCTGGGCAGCAGGCAGGATCATCTCGGGCTGGGCAGCAGGCAGGATCATCTCGGGCTGGGCAGCAGGCAGGATCATCTCGGGCTGGGCAGCAGGCAGGATCATCTCGGGCTGGGCAGCAGGCAGGGGCATGTCAGGCTGGGCAGCAGACAGGGGCACGTCAGGCTGGGCAGTAGGCTCCGGGTCATTAAGCTGGGTAGCAAGCTCCTCAGACTGGGAAACGGGCACCACAACCTCAAGCCGGGAAACGGGCACCACAACCTCAAGCCGGGAAACGGGCACCACAACGGGCACCACAACCTCAGGCCGGGAAACGGGCACCACAACCTCAGGCCGGGAAACGGACACCGGATCTTTCGACTGGGACACCGGATCTTTCGACTGGGACACCGGATCTTTCGACTGGGACACCGGATCTTTCGACTGGGACACCGGATCTTTCGACTGGGACACCGGATCTTTCGACTGGGACACGGGATCTTCCGACTGGGACACGGGATCTTCCGACTGGGACACGGGATCTTCCGACTGGGACACCAGCATCAGGACTTCTGTTTGAAAGGCAGGCACCGGAATGTCAGGCTGGAATACTGGCTCTTTGGGCTGGAACACTGGCTCTTTGGGCTGGAACACTGGCTCTGGCACTTTAGGCTGGCAGGCCGGCACAAGAACTTCAAGCTGGCAGGCCGGCACAGGAACCCCAGGCTGGCAGGCTGGCACAGGAACCCCAGGCTGGCACAGGAACCCCAGGCTGGCATTACTACCAGCAGGTGAGATCCTCTGTCACAGATGCTGGCTGCGAGAGGACACCCGCTGGTGGACACTAGTACTGCGATCCATAGGACCAACAGCGCCACCAGTGGGTGAAGCCTTTCCTGACAATGGGGGAGTGATTGTGCACACTTTGACTGATTGTGGCTGTGCATACTGTGACAGGCTGATCTGGATGGGGGTTGAATTATTTCTGTGCACACTGACTGACTGCTTGATTTGGGGGGGGGGTGGTTATGCACACTGTGGCAGGCTTATCTGGGTGGGGGGTTAGATTGCTTTTGTGCACACTGTGACAGTCCAGTCTGTTCCCCAGTACAGTCCTCCCATTTCCCAGGTCAGTCTGTCCCCAGCATAATCCCCCCACGTCAGTATGTGCCCCAATAGGGTCCATCTATGTTAACCTGACTGACCTGGGGGAATTATACTAGGGGACAGACTGATCTCGGGGCAGTGGCAGAACTACCAGAGTCACAAAGGTCGCACTTGCAATTGGTCCTGGTGTTTCCGCCACTGTAGGGGCCCGGGGGCCCCAGCTGGGATGCTGACTGCAGGGCTATGAGCTTCTCTCTCATAGAGCCCAGAGCCTGCAGTGACAGTTCCTCCCTCCTAACTTGCACAGATGGGAGAGGAGAGAGCCAATCTGCTCCTTCCCCTCTTCTCATGTGTGCACACAAGAAGTGTGAAGCCCAGCAGCTAAATTGAATCAATCACACTTACTGCAGTGCACAGACAGGGGGAGAGGGGCAGGAGGAGAATGAGCAGAGCGGCTCTTTCCTCTTCCATCCGTGCAAGTGGGGAGGGAGGGGGAACTGTCACTGCAGGCTCTGGGCTGTATGAGAGAGACGCTTCCAGCTCAGAGTCCTGCAGAGGAGGCACTGATAGGCGACATTGATGAGCACCAAAAGGTAACACTGATGGGTGGCACTGATGGGCAGCATTGATGAGCATTGATAGGCAGCACTGATTCATGGTTTCTTGCACCAGTGCCCCGAAGGTTCTAGTTACGCCTCTGCCCTCAATCCTGCACTCTGCCCATAGAGGACCCCTCAACCCTGCACTCTATGTAGTGCACTCCTCAACCCTGCACATAGAGCAAACTCCAAAACCCTGCAGTCTGTATATAGTGCTCTCCTAAAATACTGGTATATAACAATGCCTCACTGTTTAGTGCAGTTTAGCTCCACCCACAATTTGATGCAGAGATAATGATGTGCAGTAACCTCTAGCAACCAATCAGTGAACAGTAATGTCTGCTGTAATCTCTAGCAACCCATCAGTGAGCAATAATGATGTGCAATAACCTCTAGCAACCAGTTAGTGAGTGGCAATGATATGCTGCAACCTCTGGCAACCAATCGCAGTCGCTACCTGATCTGCTGCAGTAAACCGATTTTGATTTCTTGCTGCTATCTATTGTATTTTTTAGGGAGGGGGCCCCAAGAAAATGTTTGCCCAGGGTCAACTCAATATTAGAGATGGCCCTGCCCCCAGTGCACTCTCAGCTGCGAGTCGGAGCCACACTCGAGTGACAGTGACACCCGTCGGCACATCAGGGGGCCGGGACCCGCAACGATCCCCTTCTCTTTGGCAAGATGTCCGCGGCACTGATGATCTGATCAGTCTCAGCTCAGCTGTCTCGCACAGCCGAGCAGAATGAAGCTGCCTCCCCCTCCTCCTTTATGCCCACACATGGGTAGGGGACCGGACATGCAGTCCCGTGCTGATCTGAGGTACATTATGGGTCTGAAGGGGGGGGTCTGTATTGTAGGAGTGGTCTGTATTGTAGGGGGGTCTGTATTGTAGGGGGGTTCTGAAATGTAGGGGGTTTCTGAAATGTAGGGGGGTCCTGAAATGTAGGGGTTCTGTATGGTAGAGGGGGCTGTAATGTAGGGGGTCTGTACTGTAGGAAGGTCTGTGTAACATGCAGGGGGTCCAGAACTGTTAGGGGGTGTCTGTGTAACAAACTGTGGGGGGCTGTGTAATGTAAAGGGGTCCAGAGGTGCGGTGCTATGTAATGTAAAGGGGTCCAGGGTGCTGTGTAATGTACAGGGGTGCAGGGTGCTGTGTAATGTAAAGGGGCCCAGAGGTGCGGTGCTATGTAATGTAAAGGTGTCCAGAGGTGCAGGGTGCTGTGTAATGTAAAGGTGTCCAGGGTGCTGTGTAATGTACAGGGGTCCAGAGGTGCAGGGTGCTGTGTAATGTAAAGGGGCCCAGAGGTGCGGTGCTATGTAATGTAAAGGTGTCCAGAGTGCTGTGTAATGTAAAGGGGCCTAGAGGTGCGGTGCTATGTAATGTAAAGGTGTCCAGGGTGCTGTGTAATGTAAAGGGGCCTAGAGGTGTGGTGCTATGTAATGTAAAGGTGTCCAGGGTGCTGTGTAATGTACAGGGGTCCAGAGGTGCAGGGTGCTGTGTAATGTAAAGGGGTCCAGAGGTGCAGGGTGCTGTGTAATGTAAAGGTGTCCAGAGGTACAAGGTGCAGGACCCCCACATCCCATCATTAACCGCTGCGCGAAAGCAAAAGGAAACACCTGGTAATTAGCATGATTGTCCCACGATGCAGTGCTGGTTCTGTTATGTATAGGAGGCATATTGACCTTAACCACTTGCCGTCCGCCGCACGAACATTTACGTTAACAGAATGGCATGGACAGGCAAATGGGCGTGTGTATATACGTCCCTTTAAATTTGCCGCCGTGTTGCGCGCCCCTGCTGCGAGCTCCGTGATTGTGCCCGCGGGACCCGCAGACTCGATGTCCGCCGGTGTCCCGCGATCGCGTCACAGAACTGAAGAACGGGGAGATGCCAGTGTAAACACAGCATCTCCCCGTTCTGCCTAGTGACAGGACACTGATCGTCTGCTCCCTCTCATCAGGTGCAGTGATCAGTGTCATGTCACTGGTAGCCCATCCCCCAGACAGTTAGAATCACTCCTTAGGACACACTTAACCCCTTCCCTGCCCCCTACTGGTTAACCCCATCACTGTCAGTCACATTTACACAGTAATCAGTGCATTTTTATAGCACTGATCGCTGTATAAATGTGAATGGTCCCAAAATAGCGCCAAAAGTGTCCGATGTGTCCGCCATAATGTCTCAGTCACGATAAAAAAAAAAAAAAACGCTGATCGCCGCCATTACTAGTAAAAAAAAAAATATATTAATAAAAATGCCATAAAATTATCCCCTATTTTGTAGATGCTATAACTTTTGCGCAAACCAATCAAACGCTTATTGCGTTATGTATTCTTCTACATATTTTTGGTAAAAAAACAAAATCGGCCTAAACTGAGGAAAAAATGTTTTTTTTATATATATATTTTTTGGGGATATTTATTATAGCAAAAAGTAAAAATTTTTTTTTTTTTAAATTGTCGCTTTATTTTTGTTTATAGCGCAAAAAATAAAAACCGCAGAGGTGATCAAATACCACCAAAAGAAAGCTCTATTTGTGGGGAAGAAAAGGATGTCAACTTTGGAAACCACGTTGCACGACTGCGCAATTGTCAGTTAAAGCGACGCAGTGCCGAATCGCAAAAAGTGCTCTGGTCTTTGGGCAGCCAAATGGTCCGGAGCTGAAGTGGTTAAAGTGGTACTCAACTGCCCCCCCCACCATGTTTTTTTCCCTGATACCTAATAGCTGGGTTTTCTTCAAATCACATACTCTCTCGCAAAGTGAATCCAAAACACATACTTACCTGCAAAGCAAATACAACATTTTCCTGCCATTATCTGCTGTTTGGGTGACAAAACAGGTCTCAGACAGTGGCAGCAGGTGGTATTTTTTTTTTGGGGGGAGGGGCGACAAACAGTGCACAGACAGCCACCCCCCCCGGTCGGGTCACCCGTACCTCCCCCCCTATCGGTCGGTCACCCGGCCACAACACTTACCCCTGGCTTCCCTCCGGGGGACCGGCTTTCCCTGCGTCTCCTCTCCTCACATCTGCTTCCTCCAGGCGGACAGCTTCTCCTTTGGGCAAATCGGGAAACGGGTCTCAGGACCCACTTCCTGATTGGGAAGAGAATTAGAGTGACACTAGCGAATATTCATTTGCTAGTGTCACACAACTCGTTGGGCTTTGGGCGCACTGTGCTTGAGCCCACCCTATTTTGAAGCCTATTAGAGCCTCTGGCTCTAATCACGTGCTTCAAACCCCCCCCCCCCATTAGAATTATTGCAATCAGTGCCCTGCATGTAGATTAGGGGCTGGACGCATGGATAGGGTGGGCGGCGCCCGTTATGAACGGGTCGCCACTGGTCTCAGATCTAGTTACTGTGTGATGCCTAATAAATTGGGAAAATTATTTTACCTCCCTTGAGTCAGCTAAATCCTCCATCAATGGTGTCTCATGCACTCCTGCTTCCAGACACTGCAGTTCACAGAGGGAGGGCT
The DNA here is from genome assembly GCA_029206835.1 of Rana muscosa. Classification (NCBI taxonomy): domain Eukaryota; kingdom Metazoa; phylum Chordata; class Amphibia; order Anura; family Ranidae; genus Rana; species Rana muscosa. The sequence continues at coordinate 367,037,313 of CM055119.1, read as the reverse complement.
TCAATGGCACAGTCAGTTCAGCCAATCCAGAAAGTGCTGGTCAGGGCTAGGTGTGACCAACTGCTAAATGACAGGTGAGTCAGCTGTGACAAAGCCTATAGCCTTCTCCTTTGCAACATCTTCTCACCCCATAGCCTACAAGAGGGACAACACTGCTTTAAATTCAGTAGCAGTGCAGTTCCTCCATCACTAGAAGCTGCATTCGGTGGATTGCCCAGGCAGGTGAGACTTTGCAAGGAGACTATGGTAAGTGGAGATGCACCTACAATTTGGTGCTACAGCACTTTTTTTTTTTTAATGGGAGGACATACTGTGGTTCTACTTACATTTTATACATAATACATACTGTGGTTCTTCTTACATTTTATACATTATATGACTGGGCCATACGTTATGTTGTAATATAAAAATGAAACATTGCTCTCAAGTGACATTACTACTATATAACATTACTCACATTCTTTGAATTGTTACAGGCATCAGAAGAGGAAGAAATTGTGGATCTCATGCTCATGAAAATTAGTAGTTTTCTTGGTTTGAAGCACAAGAAGATGTGAACGGAGGAGTGTGTCCCTGATGCAGGCTTGGAGTCTAACACTATGATCTGATCATAAACATTACAATCTAATTGTGCAATCTCCTTTCCATATGCCAACACTTATGTAGTGATCAATGCTATTTACAGTACTTGATGACTCACTAGCTTACAGTATTAAAAGAGGAGCTACACTCCACCTAACTCCCCCCACCTACTCAAAAATGAAAATCCCTAATTTAAAAAAAAAAACATACATACTAGCTAGCCATGGAGTCCAGTGTTGTCTTGCTCAAAAGCAAAATGTATTTTTTTACCCCCTTATTTTCAGCGCCACCATCTTTAATTGAGATCTGGTGCTTGCGCAGACATGCCATTAGTTGCTCCAAGGTCTACAGGACCTGTCAGAGATGCCCATGGTGTATGTGTGCATGTGCCAGATGCTGCGTGCAAGTGCAGAGACTCGGCGGTGGGAGTGCTCATGCACAACATTTTGCAAATGGCGCCTGGGATGGCTCCATAACACATCCCAGGTGGTTTTCGATATGTTGTGTATGCATAAGAACTGTCAGAGAGCCATCTCATTTTTGTGCATGCGCGCTGGGGTCTTACATCCTAGGCCGGAGTTAAGCCCTGTACACACGCTCGGTTTTCACGGCGGTAAAAAGTCTGCCGTGAAAACCGAGGGGAAAGCCAAGAACCTGGCAGGAAACCTGCTCCCAGCTTTGGCTGGGAATCTCGGGCACTGCCTCGCAGTGTTTCACATAGAGTATTAGTAAATCTGGCGGGAAAAAAAACGCAGGGAAACCTTGACGGGAAAATAGAGAGCAGGTTCTCTATTTTTCTCAAGCAGTTTTCCTGTCGGGAAAACTGCTAGGGAGCATACACACGACCAGTTTTCATGGCAAAAAGCTCTCCCAGCAGTTTTCTTGCCGGGAAAACGTGTGTACGAGGCTTAAGGCCTCTTCCACATGGGGCAATTACATCGGTGTCTCGTGCAGGGCTGTGTTTACCCACACAGGGATGCAAAGGTTCTTTCATGCAACCCTATGCGGGCAGTCCAATTCATTCATCCTATTAATGGTGTCCGTGCATTTCACGTTGGGTGTGTTTAGGGCCCTGTACCTGCACCCGCATGGATGTTACATTGTGAGCAGCAGCTGTGCCCGTGCAACCACTTCATCCCAATAGCCCCAAAAAAATGGGTGAAGTTCTGTTTTAATTAACTTTGTCATAATGAAGGTGGGGTTACTCATAAAGTATTGAAAAGAAAAGGGGGGGTGAATGGCAAATATATGCTTGTGCCACATCCAGTATATATGAGAAACTAAAAAAGGGGGTTCTCCTGGGTGGACTTTTAAGGCACTGGTAGTATTAATTCCGAATATATGGGATATTGAAGTAAAAAATTGTTTGTATTCACAATTATACATATTTATCAAAAAATGAAATATTAAATTAAAATATACAGTTCCAAAGATTGTCACCATATAGGTAAATACATGAAAACCTTCTTTACACCCGACGCGTTTCGGGGTAACCTTCTTCAGGGGTGTGTAGAGAAGGACAATTAGTTCATCTAAGCATAAGAATACATAAAGTTAATTACATGCATTTAAAACATTATTATCAAATATATACAAAAAGTTTTTATATATGATGTATATACATGTAATCATTCACTTACGTATTATAAATGTAGTAGGGGGGGATGATGAATATTTCATTGGATGCGATTTTTTAAAAGCATTGAAAAAATAATAAACAGCACACTGGGTTCTGTCAATAGGGTTGCCAGTCAAGCAAGAAGTGGGTATCAGAATATACAATTAATGCAGGTTTGAGAAGGACATTAATAAGGAACAGGTGTTCATCCCGTTAGGGAGAAATTATTCCAAAGATCAAGAAGCCGGTGGATCAACCTGAAGAGATATACTGGGACTGGGGTAGAGGTCCTTAAGAATATAAAAGAATAAATACAAATAATAGATTGTATCCCGATGGGGCAAAATTATATATATTATATAGAAAAAAATAGATCTACTACAATAACAGTTTATATGTTTAAAAAATGTTTTTAATAAAGGATAATGAAAGATTATATATGTATCTGTACCTGAGTATATGAGAGCCGTAAAAGACCTAAGTAAATACTTTTCACAAGTCCCAGAAAATTACCATGACAATGAATATCTAGCTGTTGTACTTACTTTGTGTATTTAGCTGTTTACATGGAGTTCAGGTTTAAATATCATATTAATAAATAGTATATTTTTGCTGTTTAGTAATGTAAAGTTTGGGAATATTAACTTTGAATATACATGTGCTAACAATAAAGTCAGTGTACTGCATCAACCTAAAACCAGTGTTCTGTTATATTTTTTCCTTCATGATTTTTTAATTTCCCCAAGCAATCAGATTGTATTTGTGGGAAGTAGAATTGCGCCAGCATAAAAATTCTAAAGATACTAAAATAGGCAGCAGTAATAGTGTGACAGCACCAAAAGCAAATCAAAGGGAAAAAAAAACTGTGCCAACCCAAACCCATTCCAGCACCATTAAAGATGTTACTGGCAAAAACAATAAGATAAAAAGTCCAACAGATATTGCACCATATGTGGTCTGTGAATGTCCACAAATCTTATGTCAGGAGAAAACAAAACAGAGTACGGCACCACAGTGACTTCTCAAATCTCTTTGTGAGGTTTCCACCACCAAATAGGGAAGCCGCTTACCAGAAGGCAAGCCGGTTGGGGCATTCGACTGTAACCCAGCCGCGGCCTTTAGTACTGGAGCAGTGGTCCTTCCTTACTGAACAGGCGTTCTCAGTTCGGGCTGTCCCCTCAAACATCCAGATCATAAGCCCCCAAACATAGAATAGCTAAAGGGCAGACCATAGCGTAAGGCCCCTTTCACACGGGCGGACCGTATGTCCGTTTTTCACCCATCCGTTTTCGGATGAAAAACGGACATGCATGTATCCCTATGGGACAGCGGATGTCAGCGGATGAACATCCGCTGACACCCGATCTCACCCGTGTCCGCTACGCTCCGTTTTTCAGGATAGAAAAATTTCTATTTTTCTATCCGTCTGCAGAGCGGATCGGATGAACACGGACAGACGGTCCGTGTTCATCCGATCCCCCACAGTGTGCGGGGACCGCCCAGTCATCAGCCGGCTCAGCGGGGATAAACGGAGCGATCCCCGCTGAGCAAGCGGAGGTTCACGGGGCGTATCATGACTGATCCGTCCCGTGTGAAAGAAGCCTAACTCTGTTTCACAGTATTTATTTAAAAACGTAAGTTATACTTGCAATCACAAGCGATAAAAACAGCATATAACAACAGACTGTATTTGTGCATGGCCAGGATACCTTAAAGCCTAAATCCGGGCAAAACTTTTTTTTCTCCCATGGTGTGGGACTGCACAAATTAACTGCTCCGTTTTTTTCTAGGGGTGAGCAGAAAGCATATACTCACCAAATCCTTCAATCCTCTGGCAAAAAGTGCTCCCCCACAGTCTAGCGGTGGATTGTTCCTAGTTTATGGAGCCTGGTCTGGACATGATGATGTCAGGAACAATCCACTATTCAAGACCTCTGGAGCGCAGGGGTGGTGGATCAGTCTTGTGCTTGGAGGATCCGAGGATCAGGTAAGTATATCTCTGCTCTCCTGTCCCCTATAAAAAAATTAACAGTTAACCCATGCAGTGTGGGCATAGCCCCAGTGCAGTGGAAAAAAATTTTTTGCCTTGAGAAGGGCTTTAAAAACTGTACAATTTGAGAAAACATATAGTAGGTTTTTTTGGTGTTCCCATTTACACAGCATTCCTAAAAATAAATAAATACATTAATTAAAGTGATTGTAAAGGTTCTTGTTTATTATTTAAAAAAAAAAAATGTCATACTTACCTGCTCTGTGCAAGGGTTTTGCACAGAGCCCCGATCCTCCTTTTCTGGGGTCTCCTGGCTCCTCCTCTTCATCGTGTGCCCCCTCGGAGAGGTGCATTCCATGGGGGCACCTGTGTAGGCGCGCTCCTGAGTCCTGCTGCTGCATCTATTGACACAGACAGTAGGAATCGGCCCTGCCCCCTGTGTCACTGGATTTGATTGACAGCACCGGGGGCCAATGGCTCCCGGTGCTATCAATCTATCCAATGAGGACCCAAGACAGGGGCTGGAGCTGCTGGGTTTGTCCTCGTTGCTGGAACGATCAGACTCAGGTAAGTATTTGGGGGGCTCTTGCACACTGAAGGTTTTTCACCTTAATGCATAGAATGTATTAGGGTGAAGAGCCTCAAGACTTTACAACTCCTTTAACTAATTAAAAAAAATATATATATATATTTCTTACCTTTTAGGTGTTTCTTAAGGTGGTTGTAAACCCACTAATAGGTTTTTTTTTTTTTTTTGAGCCAACCTGCAAGAAAAAGGCATAATGAGCTAGTATGACTAGCATACTAGCTCATTATGTACCACTTACCTTAGATCGGGGCCCCCGAAGCAGTCCGCGTCCCTCACTCCAGACGCAGCCATCACTGCGGCGATAGCCGGAATGTAACTTCCGGGTATCGCCGCACCAGCCAATCACAGCGCCGCTCCGGCGCTGTGATTGGCCGGAGCGGCGAAGACGTGACTCCGCGCATGCTGGGAAGTAGCCGAATGCTGGGAAGTAGCCGATTTTGTGAATGGGATTAATCCCATGAATGCGCGCCTGTAATTTTTAGTAAATATCTCCTAAACCGTATAGGTTTAGGAGATATTTCTTGCACCTACAGGTAAGCCTTAATCTAGGCTTACCTGTAGGTGCAAGTTGAAAAAGTGGGTTTACAACCACTATAAGAGAAGGTGTCATGGCAGACTGCAAGCATGTCTGAAGTTTTGAGTGCAGGGTGCATCTGTTCCAATAGAAAGACTTAGGCTGGCCATAGAGAATTTCAATCCATGTATGGCCAATGCGGTTAATCAGAGGTCGACCTATTAATCGACTTCTGTTCAACCGCCGTGTCAGATAAAAGGTTCTTGATCAGCGCTGGGGGCGATAGGCTGTAGTGCTGATCTGTGTATTCTGACAGCGAGGATGTCTCCCTGCTGTCAGAATACAATAGCACAGTAGGAAGGATTGCTCTATATCCACCCAGAATGTGTGCGTGAGAAAATCAGTTCAGTTTTTCGTTTGGCCAAAACTGAACCATGTATGACCAGCTTAAAGGGGGTTGTAAAGGCTTGTGTTTTTTCACCTTAATGCATCCTATGCAGTGTGCGACCCCCCAGTTTTACTTACCTGAGCCCCGAATTTCCATGGGCGCGATCCACCACGGCTTCTCAGCTCTTCATTGGATAGATTGATAGCAGCGCAGCCATTGGCTCCCGCTGCTGTCAATCAAATCCATTGACGCGGGCGCCGGGGAGCGGGGCCGTGTCTATGGACGCCGAGTGTATGACACAGGAGCGCACCTGCATGGTAACCCCCTCGGGAGAGATCTTCCCAGAGGGGGTTAGCTAATGCGGGGAGGAGCCGCGAGAGCCGTCGTGGGCCCCCGGAAGAGGAGGATTGGGGCCACTCTGTGCAGAACGAACTGCACAGTGGAGGTAAGTATGACATGTTTGTTATTTAAAAAAAAAATGTGAAGCTTTAATATCACTTTAAGGCTCAGCTACCTCTCATTAACATACAAAAATTACAAGTGTAGCAGGCTCACCCCTCTCCCTTGCTTTATCGGTTATATGGCTGTTGTCTAGGGGTACCTGGGAGAGAGGGATGAGACACACCACGGCCCATGTCCTCCATGACTAAGAGGTGAAGGCCAGAAGATTGGGCTTTTGTGTAGGTGTCCTAGAGTCAAGTCCAGTACTTCGTCCCTGACTCCTTTTGCTCCTAGTAACCCGAGTTCCACACAGTGAATAGGTCCAACTCAGTTTTATTCTTCTTGCCAAGCAATAAAACTGTTTCTTTACTTTGTAAAATGGGGACAGATCGAGGCACAATCCTTTCCCTTCTGCAGCTGCCCACTGTGCTGTCACCAGTGGTGAATAGTCACTGCCACTGACTAGGTGATGTAGAACGTGAATTACCTTCGCTCACTCTGCCCCTGTCAGAGGAAGAAATCCGTCCAAGGGAGAAGTGGAGGCCTCTCCGTCACCAGCGATGCAGCGCCGGACTCTTCGGAGAAGTTACTGCACACCAGTCCTCACGAACTCAGACACAGGCACCCAAGGAGTTAGGGCCCCCTCGGATTCCTGCACCCTCGCGGAACTCGGTCGAAGGTACTGAGCCCCAGGCATCCGCCATAGTACCTCACCCCAGGCTAAAGATGCCTGAGATGGACTCCATCTCCGCTCCGGCTAGGTCAAGGGCACCTAGGCCTGGAACACCGGAACGCCAGCACCCAAGCCGAAGGTGCCTGGGTGCGGCCGCGTCCTCCAACTCTGCCCCAAGGTCAGGGTGTCCGCCCCTTTTATGACCTCTCCCTTCGCGCCACAGCGGGTTCCCCGCCCCGCTGTACCAGCTCCAGGGGAGGACAAATAGGCACAGTCTTGCGATGCGAGCCCACCCCCGGTCCAAGGCAACAACGCCACCTTTAGGCTGGCGAGAACTTCACACCACCAGAGTCCTCCAAGACTCACAAAGGGAACCTTGAATTTCCTAACAATCAAGGCACCTGGGTTACACTACTACCCAGATGCTTCCCCTAAATTCAAGTACCCGCTACACACTCCCCCTGGTGATTTAACGCTTGTCCCCAGCGTCTGGCATAAACCCATACCCCACAAGGGTGGTGACATAAGCTCATCCCAGAAGCTAAACTACACATTTTAGCCCTGAATTGTGCCAAGACCTGATGGGAAAAGGAAACAAACAATCACAACCATAAAACCTTCAATGACACTTTACATCTCACACATTACATTCCCTCCTCCCCCCTGGCTATCTAAGGACCACCCATTCTCAGCAGTCTTGATAGACGAGTCTCCTGCAGAGGGAAAGAAAAGAAACATACATCCTACCAACATGTGTGTTTGCTTGGAATGAATGAGTCTATCCTAGAAGAAACCCATTCACTCCAATAAGTGCTGCATGATATCAAAAAAACAAACAACCGTTGCGCAACACTGCCACCTGGTGGCAGTGCCGCGGTCAAGACACTCATCACTTCCAGATGAACTTTCCTCTTCGGTCATTTCTCTGTGACCCTACACTAACTAAAACCCAGAGTCACTGGTTTCTCTTGAGTGCCAGGAGAAGGAGGGAGAACAAAACAAAAAACAGCTCCCATTTCTCCAACGAGTAGAACTGCGCAAATACAAAAAAAAACTAGGGCACAGTCCATGTGTTCCGGTAAAGGCACTCCGGAAAGTTCAGCCATGAATAGAAAAGAAAAGCATACGGGAGTCTCTTTCCCCCTCTTCTTGTTACAGGTAAAACCTTGGATGAGGCAATGACACAGGCTTCAGACGGTCATCAAAAGCCTCCACATGGTACTCAACACTTTTTCCTTCCTTGCGACAAATCACCACTTTGTCCGCATGAATGTGTCTTCCCAGCATCCACTTAGCTTTACAGTCCTGGAACTTCTTGGTGACCGTTGGTGAACAGGAAAGGTACCGACGTGCTTGCTGTACTTTCAGTTTGCCCCACACAAAGGTATCATACCATCATTGCCGAAAAACTTCCACCTCGTAGAGCAGTTCCCGAGGCAGATACGGGTATTCCCACCCATATTCCTGAGCAACCTTCTGGCCAAAGAGACGCTGCAGCCTTGACAAAGGTGGCATAGTGGCTCGGTCTCCTTCTCCAGGTGGAACGATCGCTTCTGGGTGGCGAGGTGCGTTCACCACCTCGGTAGACCTGGGGCTAGGAGCCGCAGTGATTGACGTTGCACTCTTGCAACAGGAACGGGTGAAATGGATGTTGAATCCAGAAGGGGAACTTCAGACAGAGGACCAGCTTCTTCTCTTGGCGCCGAGGCCTCTACCCGAGGTGTACTATCTCCGGTAGACATGGGCAGGTCCCTTGTGACACGGGACGAGGGTAGCTTCATCTTGTCCCATCCCTTCTGTTGGAAGATTTTGTCTATCTCCCCATCATCGCCATTGTCAGACAATGAATCCAGGTCAGAGGTGTCGTAGTACTCAGTGGGCAGGTAATTCCCTGTCACGGAACTATCCCCCTTGACGGCCTCTACCGACTGTTGGCTACTGTATTGCGTTTGTTAAAAATATGATTTTTATTATATTAATCAGACATAGGATACATGGGACAATTTTACAATAGTCAGATTACCTGTCAGCATTTGGTTTACGTAGATCTCTCAAATAAATGACAATGGGATTAGATACCATTGTTGTATTTTAGTACATTACCTGTTTGAGATTTCTTTCAGCTCTCAAACTGAAAAGAATTACAGGTTTTGTTTTGAGTAGACAATAGGTTAGATACCATTGTTGTATCCAATATGCTAATGTCTCTATAGCCACAGTAAACATTACCTGTTTGAGATTTCTTTCAGCTCTCAAACTGAAAGAAATCACAGTTTAGATTACAGGTTCGTTTTTGAGTAGACAATAGGTAGATAGCATTGTTATATTCAATGCTATTGTAGCAGGATGTCCATATGTAAGAAGGAATCCGGCTCCCTCCGGTGGTATAAGTGTTACAATGCAACTAATGCACTTTGGGACAGATATCAGCTAGGAGAAAAGACTTTGTTGCTTTTAGTAAAAGACAGACTACATTACCCAGGGTGCATTGCAACACCGCAAAGCATTCTGGGCAGACTACTTAAACCAGGGGAGGGGCCAGCGTCTCTCTCTCTGGATCCAGCTCTCAATCAAGCAGGAAGTGGGCACGGAGGCCTGCTTCCTAAGGATTAGGCCAGAAGCCTGGGCCTAAATTACGGGAGTGCCTGAGTGATTTCCAGCAGAGGATCGTCCACAGCGTCCTGTGATTGCCCAGCAGAGACCGGAGTCGTCCATCACCATATGCTGTTAGTGACGGAGTCCGGAGACTGCAGCTGAAGCAGAAGCGTGGAGATCGAGTGACCGGGACAAGCCAGAGGAGACTATCTGAAAGTCGGGCCTGTTTGGTGAGAAGGGCACCTGCCCAGAATTGACTACTACCTTAGAGGAAAGTGATTTAGTTAGTGCCAGCCACACTTCACCTATCACGCCACAGCTTGCGGCCTAGTGTATCTCACTGGAGACTATGTGATCAGAGATTGGTGCATCCGTCATTAGTGGGTGGCAGGCACACGAGTACTCAGGTATATTGCGGATAATTACAGCATTTTGTTGAAACCCTGTGGATTACAATTTAACTTGTGCACCGACGGTGGCTAGCGAAGACTTCATTGGAGAAAGGAACTTTGAGTGGGACGCAGATAGGCCTTGCTTACCTATTATAGGGAATGAACACGTGCAAGGTATTGCAACAAAGGGGGAGCTCGCGAGCAACCAGTTAGCCGTGCAGAGACACATATAGATACATGTACATATATATAGCTGATATTATTTCCTGTTATTACCTAATCTCAGTGATACCTATCCTTATTGGTTTATTGACTCTGCAATGCGCATGCAGAGTCAACTGTGTGTATTAATGTGATTCTTTACCCTTCCCTTTTATACTGAGTAAAGGTACCTTTGATTAAGCATATAACTTGTGTGAAGTATCTCTGTCACTTAGAAGGACTATTGACCAGCAAAGGTAATAACATTTACAGGTTATTGTGTGATGTATGCAGGATTGTGTCTCCTAATACTCATTAGGTCTCACACTCCTTATTCATATCAGTTGTGCTAAGGGAAGGTTTGGGCCACTTCCAGGGGTTGATAGGCAGGACGTAGACCCAAATCAAACAAACAGCAGCTCCTACGGGGGTAGTGCTACACGTGGGGGCTCGTCCGGGATATTCTACGGTTCTGCAATCAACTTTCCCCCTAGACAGAACCCTTACAGCACAGAAATGGACCCTGCTGCCGTAGCCCGGTGGTGCAGGGATGAAGGCATCCTACCCGGAAATGGCCTGGTGGTTGAAATCCAGAGAGAGGCCTGGGTAGAGGAGCAGCTAACTCCAGTCTTGAGAGCATTGTCCACGGACAGGAAGCCATGGGTGATTGACATAAAGACAGATACTGTAAATCCCCACACCTATGCATTATGTGAGTGGAGGAACGGAATCTCTGACTACTTAAAGGGTGCCAGCATAAAAACTACAAACCAAGTAGAACTCCTCCTGATACACCCAGAAGAGAATAAAGATGGCTACACATCCACTACTTCAGGAGGCCCCAGCACAGGAGGGAGCGCCCAACAAAAGGGTCCCGGTTCACCACCATTGACCACCCTTAGCTCAGAATTGTGCGCTGTCCTGGGGGAGATTGTGACCAAGTGTAAAAAGGACCCTCCAGACTACCTGATGTCAGGATACAGGAAACTCGGGACCTTTTCTGGGAAGAAACCTGTACCTTCAGTGGAAGATGGATTTGAAGAGTGGCTAGATGGCGCCACTCAGGCCCTAGAAGAATGGGAGGTGCCAGAACAACAAAAAAAACAACGGATTGTGGAAAGCTTAAAGGGGCCTGCTCTGGAGGCCATACGTAACCTCAAGTTAAGCAAGAAGGACTGCAATGCACAGGATTATCTGGATATTCTGCAGAATGTGTTCGGCGGGACGGAAAACGTCACTGAACTCACTTACCAGCTGGGGCATTGCTACCAAAAAGAGGGAGAGAAGCTGTCAGAATTCATAGGACGCCTGGATAAGATCCTGCATCGGATCCTACTGAAGAAAGGGATCGATCCAAGAAAAGTGGATGAGGCCCGTGCCCAGCAGGTGTTGAGGGGAGCTCAACCCTTGGACCCCATCGCATTATTGCTACGCACCCGGCGGGACGGGAGCAGCCTGGAATACCCCGACTTGATCCGGATAGTCAGGGAGGAGGAGGCCATGTTGGAAGACAAAAGGAGGAGTCAACACACCGAACCAACTGCCCGAGTCAGAATGTTAAGTGCAGAAGAAGGTGATTCAGAAGTTGAACTCCTAAAGACCCAGGTGTCACAACTAGTAGAAATGGTGTCCATGCTGACTAGCCAGGCCTCTGTGCCACACAACAAGAACACGTCAGAGGAACCAAAAAAAACTCCTAGCTCCAATATGGAACTAGTACAGAAGCCTAAGAGATTGATAACATGCTTCAATTGTGGGGAAATCGGGCATGTTAGAGCAGTGTGTCCCAGCCCAGATGAAGTTGCATCCAGACATCGCAAGCCGGCGGAAAACTTCAGAGGGCCCCGGTGAAGGAGTCAGCCGGGCGCCCACCAGTTTCCACGAACTCCTTCAAGAAGTCCAATGATCCAAAACATCAGAGTCAGGGACCTAAACCTTTGCCAATTAGGCCCCGTCCCACAACTCAGGCTGCTGTTGAACAGAAGGCCAGTGCACACCAGACCCAGAAGGGACTGAGACCCACCGGAAACTCAAGAAAAAAAGAAGTGAGGGTACAGGTAACTGAACCCAGCAAGAAGTCCGTGTTGAAGGAGTTCCCTGCCAAGTTAGTGGGGCCTTCTCCAGTAGTCTCCATACAAGTAGAAGGGATCTACACCAAGGCTCTTCTTGACACTGGGGCTCAAGTGACTCTTCTGTATAGGGATTTCTATGATAAACATCTTAAACATCTGCCCCTACAGAAATTAGAGGAACTGGAAATATGGGGTATTGGAACTCAGAGCTTTCCCTATGATGGTTACCTGCCAATCAAGTTGACTTTTGATCCCTCAGTGGCTGGGGAGACAGAGACCTTCGATACTCTGGCAGTAGTGTGCCCTCGCCCACCAGGGGCCAGCAAGAGCTCACTCATCATAGGGACCAACACTGATCTAGTCAGGCGACTGCTGACACCGTTGGCCCAACAGGAAGAAGCCCCGACCACAAGAGTCCACTCCATGTTAAGGCAAGCCTACCAGCACCTGGTACTGGGGCAGAAGGCCCCGGCTGAGGGAGTTGGCAAGATTTGGAAGCTAGACAAGACGGAGAAGGTATTACAACCGGGAAAGGTGACTTGCCTGAGGGCTTCTGTCAAGCTCACATGGAAACAGCCAGGCCCCTTCATTGTCTTCGAACCAGGCCCACAGGAAAGACAGAAAGGGATTGAAGTAATCCCCGAAGTGATCCCATTGAAGGCCCTACAGAAAAGCCATGGGAGGGTTTCAGTGAGTATAAGGAACACTGCTAATACACCAGTGAAGGTGCCGGCCAGAATGCTGTTGGGCCAGGTGAATCCAGCCACCCCCATTGCCCCGTGTGAATTGAAGAAAGAAGAAAGGGGTGAAGTCACCATAGAGAAGCTCTGTTCTGAAGACACGGCCCTCCCACCAGAATGGAGAAAAAGGGCCAAAGCTCAACTTGCAAGGTGGGAAAAGATCTTCTCTAAAGATGAGTTCGATGTGGGGTGCGCAAGGAGTGCCACTCACAAGATACGCTTACAAGAAGATAAGCCCTTTAGAGAGAGAGTTCGATGGGTCCCACTGGGTGACTTAGAAGACTTGCGGGAACAGTTGGCTGAGCTGAAGAGGACGGGGATTATTCGAGAATCCAGGAGCCCTTACGCTTCTCCAATAGTGGTAGTCCGAAAGAAGAACGGGTCGCTGAGACTGTGTATCGACTACAGAACACTAAACAGAAGGACCATCCCAGATCAATACACCACTCCCCGAATTGAAGACGCCCTGCAGAGTCTGTCAGGGGCCAAGTGGTTCAGTGTAATGGATCTAAAAAGTGGATATTACCAAATCCCCATGCACCCTGAGGATCGGGAGAAGACAGCCTTCATCACCCCAGTGGGGTTCTTTGAGTTCAACCGTATGCCTCAAGGGTTATCAGGAGCCCCCGCCACTTTCCAAAGGCTAATGGAGAGAACCGTCGGGGACATGAATCTAATAGAGGTACTGGTATATTTGGACGACGTCATCATGTTCGGGAGAACCCTAGAAGAGCATGAAGAGAGACTGGAGAAGGTCCTGAAGAGGCTCAGTGAAGAGGGCCTGAAACTCTCCCCAGAGAAGTGTCAATTTTACCAGTCCTCAGTCCATTACCTGGGCCATATCGTTTCTGCAGAAGGGGTGGCCACGGACCCAGAGAAGCTGGATGCCGTCACCTCTTGGCCGAAACCTACCAACGTGACTGAGCTTCGGTCATTCCTGGGGTTCTGTTCTTACTACAGAAGATTTGTAGAAGGATTCGCCAAGATTGCCAGACCCTTGAACGAGTTACTCAGAAACGAAGGGGAAGATGATGTTCCAGAGCTGGTCAAACCAGTGAAACTCACCATGGGACCCCGAAGGCCCAAAGAGTCGATTCAAGACCAGTGGACAGGGGAGTGCGAGGAAGCCTTCCAGATGTTAAAGAAGAGTCTTACCACTGCACCAGTCCTGGCCTATGCTGATCCAAAGAAGCCTTATGAACTGCATGTAGATGCCAGCCGAGATGGGCTGGGTGGGGTGCTGTACCAGGAACATGATGGTTACCTAAGACCCGTCGCATATGTGAGCAGGAGTCTGATACCTGCTGAGAAGAATTACCCCACCCACAAGCTTGAATTCCTGGCCTTGAAATGGGCAGTGGTAGACAAACTGAGAGACTACATATATGGGGCGGAGTTTGTGGTGAAGACAGATAATAACCCGCTCACCTACCTTCTGACCACTGCCAAGTTGGATGCAACGGGACACCGGTGGTTGGCTGCCCTTTCAAGCTTCACCTTCAGCTTGAAGTACTGACCCGGAGTGGGAAATAGGGATGCAGATGCCCTGTCCAGGAGGTCTCATGCCCCCACCGACCCTACCGAAGAATGGGCCCAACTAGACCCAGAGGGAGTGCGAGCCCTATATCAGGGGACAGAACTTCAAGCCAGAGGTGGGTCAAGAGCCGAAGAAATTGGGGTCTCAGCTGTTGGAGTACCGAAGTGCTATTGCAGTGTGACCCAAGTCGAAGGGGAGGGCTTGCCCAAGCTGACAAAAAGGGATTTGAGAAAGGAGCAAGAAGAAGACTCTTTAGGGAAACTCCTGATAAAGGCCCTGGAAAGCCAGCGTCCCGAGATGCTTGAAACAGACTCCCCAAGAGAAGCCCGATTGTTGCACAGGGAGTGGGATCGGCTACACATATGTCAAGGGGTGGTCTACCGAAGGGGCCCCTTTGACGACTCAGAAGAGAAGTGGCAGCTGTTTCTACCAGCCAAATATCAAGAAGCGGTCCTAGCTGCCCTCCATGACAACCATGGTCACCTAGGGTCCGAACGGACTTTTCACCTTGTACGGGATAGGTTCTATTGGCCCTGCATGCGGGCTGAAGTGGAAGGATATTGCCATTCCTGTGTCCGATGCATTCAAAGGAAGACCTTGCCACGTCAAGCAGCCCCAATGGGCCATCTGCAAAGTCAGGGACCTATGGAACTGGTGTGCATTGACTTCCTTTGCCTGGAGCCTGATCTGAGTGGTCAAGGGAATGTCTTGGTGATAACAGATCACTTTACCAGATATGCTCAAGCATTCCCAACAAAAGACCAGAAGGCCTCAGCAGTAGCCAAAGTACTGGTAGAAAAATTCTTTGTGCACTATGGTCTACCCCAATGCCTTCATTCAGATCAGGGCAGAGACTTTGAAAGCAAATTAATAAAGAAGTTATTAGACCTGTTAGGCATCCAGAAGACCAGGACAACCCCTTATCACCCACAAGGAGATGCTCAGCCTGAACGGTTTAACCGGACTCTCTTGGATATGTTGGGGACTCTGAGTTCAGAGAAAAAGCAGCATTGGAGCAAGCATGTAGCTGCCATAGTGCATGCCTACAATAGCACTGCCAGTGATGTCACCGGGTATTCCCCATACCGTTTGATGTTCGGGCGGGAGGCTCGGTTGCCAGTGGACTTGGCCTTTGGCATATCGCTGGATCATACCTCAGCAGCATCCCACAAGGGGTATGTAGACCGATTGAGAAAGAGTCTGAAGACAGCTTTTGAAAAGGCCCAAGCAGCATCTGACCAACGGGGGCTGAGAAATAAAAGAAACTTTGACCTAAGAGTCAGAATTCAAGATTTACAGCCAGGAGATAGAGTGCTGTTGAGGAACTTGGGAATTCCGGGAAAACATAAGTTGGCTGACCGTTGGAAATCTCAACCTTATGTTATCTGCAGGAAGCTGGAAAACCTTCCTGTGTACCAAATTAGGCCAGAAGGAAGCGTGGGACCGTTAAAGACCTGGCACAGGAATCACTTGTTGCCCCTCTCTGAGGCAGTTCGCATGCCTCCTGCATCTGACTCACAAGAAACCCCTTCAACTTCTCAAGGTTCCAGACCCATCACCCGATCTCAAACAGTGCTTCCAGATGTGAGAGATGGAGACTCTGACAATGAAGGTCAAGAGGATGAAGAAGCAGAATCTGACTGGTTGTGGTCATCCCAATTGCCAGAACCCATGACCACCTCCCAAACCTCACCCAAAACAGTTGACAATGGAACTCTTCGGGCAGAAGCTCCTGAATTCGTGCCTTCAAACATTCTCATTGAGGAGGTAGCTGATGACTCAGACTCTTTGTCAATGGAAGACCCAGAAGAAGGGTCGTTGTCTCTATCTGAAGGAGAGCGGGACGCTCCTGAAGTTCTGGAGCCCAACATGCCTGAACTAGATGAGGAAGCCCCTGAAGAGCTTCTAGAAACAGCCAGCCCCAATGTCCTTGAGAATATGATACCTAAAGAGCAGAGGGAAAGAAGAGTAATTCACCCCCCAAAAAGACTGACGTACGACCAATTGGGTGAATGCTCTGAGGAGGCCATCATCACTTCTAAGAGAACCATTGATCAGTCTAGCTCTTCCACTCCAGATTCAGATTCAGTGGAAGACAACCCCAGCTCACTCCCTAGCACATCTGAAACAGACACCCAAGTGTCGGTGGTCCGTATACAGGACAACCTCCCTCCTTGTGATAATTGGTGGGAGGTTCCTCTGTCGGCTCTGTGTTATGATATGAGCTGTTTAAGTTTAAATCCTGCTTATGAAAAGGCAAGTTGTTTATTGTCATGCATAAACTAACAAATTTCCCTGCAGGTATTGCCAAGGTATGTGTTAGGTTACATACTGTTGTCCTCTTTGGGGACCAAAGACTTTAAGTGGGGGGAGTGTGTAGCAGGATGTCCATATGTAAGAAGGAATCCGGCTCCCTCCGGTGGTATAAGTGTTACAATGCAACTAATGCACTTTGGGACAGATATCAGCTAGGAGAAAAGACTTTGTTGCTTTTAGTAAAAGACAGACTACATTACCCAGGGTGCATTGCAACACCGCAAAGCATTCTGGGCAGACTACTTAAACCAGGGGAGGGGCCAGCGTCTCTCTCTCTGGATCCAGCTCTCAATCAAGCAGGAAGTGGGCACGGAGGCCTGCTTCCTAAGGATTAGGCCAGAAGCCTCGACCTAAATTACGGGAGTGCCTGAGTGATTTCCAGCAGAGGATCGTCCACAGCGTCCTGTGATTGCCCAGCAGAGACCGGAGTCGTCCATCACCATATGCTGTTAGTGACGGAGTCCGGAGACTGCAGCTGAAGCAGAAGCGTGGAGATCGAGTGACCGGGACAAGCCAGAGGAGACTATCTGAAAGTCGGGCCTGTTTGGTGAGAAGGGCACCTGCCCAGAATTGACTACTACGTTAGAGGAAAGTGATTTAGTTAGTGCCAGCCACACTTCACCTATCACGCCACAGCTTGCGGCCTAGTGTATCTCACTGGAGACTATGTGATCAGAGATTGGTGCATCCGTCATTAGTGGGTGGCAGGCACACGAGTACTCAGGTATATTGCGGATAATTACAGCATCTTGTTGAAACCCTGTGGATTACAATTTAACTTGTGCACCGACGGTGGCTAGCGAAGACTTCATTGGAGAAAGGAACTTTGAGTGGGACGCAGATAGGCCTTGCTTACCTATTATAGGGAATGAACACGTGCAAGGTATTGCAACAAAGGGGGAGCTCGCGAGCAACCAGTTAGCCGTGCAGAGACACATATAGATACATGTACATATATATAGCTGATGTTATTTCCTGTTATTACCTAATCTCAGTGATACCTATCCTTATTGGTTTATTGACACTGCAATGCGCATGCAGAGTCAACTGTGTGTATTAATGTGATTCTTTACCCTTCCCTTTTATACTGAGTAAAGGTACCTTTGATTAAGCATATAACTTGTGTGAAGTATCTCTGTCACTTAGAAGGACTAGTGACCAGCAAAGGTAATAACATTTACAGGTTATTGTGTGATGTATGCAGGATTGTGTCTCCTAATACTCAATAGGTCTCACACTCCTTATTCATATCAGTTGTGCTAAGGGAAGGTTTGAGCCACTTCCAGGGGTTGATAGGCAGGACGTAGACCCAAATCAAACAAACAGCAGCTCCTACGGGGGTATTGCTACACTATTGTTGAAATACATCTATGTTTTCTGTTTTGGTAACAATGGTAAACAAAACAGCCTGACACACAGATAAAAGCAGGACAGTAAGCTAGGAAAAAACACACACACCATGTTGCTGTAAGATCATGAAGAAGAACAGAACGTGGAATTATTGCCAATGGAGATCACGAGTAATCGAAGATAAGTAACCTTTAAATGTATTTATAGTTATAGACCATAGGCTGTTCTATTTGCTAGGCATTTTGCTTGTTATAGAGATCTGTCAGTCTTGTATTTTAGTCCTAATATTGTAATAGTTTTGTATGTACAGCATCTTGTATAGTAAAAGAACATTTACACACTGCAGAAACAAGTCTCAACTTCTTATACCACAGAGTAACCTTGCTAGATAGACAGAAGCGAAACATTTGGGGGCTCGGCCGGAATTTGTGCTATAATTCAATTGAAGCAGACTTGTTTTTCTGTAGTGTGTTGTGTAGCTTGTGCTAGGTAAAATGCTGTGTAAGCTGTTTAGGAAAAGCAAGGCTGCAGAGGGTTCTGGTGACCAGAAGAAAGTGTGCAGCTTACCTATCTGGGCCAGAAATAATGAGTGGGAGCCTCTTGCTAATGCATTTGTGAAGTATGCTTCTCCCTTGAAGCTGACTTGGGGTGATAAAGTCTCAGATCATTTTGTAGATTTTAGCCTTAAGGGGTTGGATTTAAGTAAGAAAGAGAAGAGGACAGTGTCCACAGTGGGTTGGTACTTCCTCCATGCTCTCTATACTGAATTACATAGAAGGGAGAAGGCAGAGGCAGAAGTTAAGGTATTAAAAGACCAGCTAGCAGTTGCTTCAAAGTGTGTACATTCAACCGTTAGTCGGGCTGATGATTTGCAAGAGCGGTGTGCAGCCCTCATGACCAAATCAATTAATGCCTTAAGGAAAAGGAAGGGGCGTAAACCTGTTAGTAAAGCCAGGGTACGTGCCATTGTCACATCCCAAAATTGGGATTGTGAGGATGTGTTCTCCTCAAATGATAGTGAGGATGAGGAGATAGAGTTTGAGATTTCAGAGGATGATCTGCTAGTGGGAAAGAAAAAGTATGCCAGACCTCTCATTACTAAGCATAGGAAACGGCAACATGATAGAGAGGATATGGCAGATGGGGAGGTGCATTATCGCAACCCCAGAGATGTTGAATTTGAAGAAGTACGGGAGTTTTCACAAACTGAACTCCATGAGCTGGCAAAACAATACAAACAAAGGTCTGGGGAGCCCCTATTGGGTTGGCTCCTACGCTTATGGGATGAAGGGGCGGACAGTGTTGTTTTGTCAGGTAAGGAAGCAGTGGCTATGGGAGTGTTAACCCATGATCCACAATTGCGTCAGGCAATGCGAAAAGCCCGAGAGTTTAGCGTGAATTTTTCACTGTTAGACCTTGTGAGAGATGGAATAGTCCGAGTATACGCCAGTCCTACTGACCTGGAAAATACCTACTCCTGGAGATCAATAGGAGAGGGTATTTCCAGGTTACGTGAGATGGGTTGTATAACCGGATTAAATACATTTCCAGAATGGATAGGTCCAGATATGGAACCCTTTACGTCTGCTCTGCGCTCTAAGCTGATGAAGTCTGCGCCATTTAATCTCAGGGCTCCATTATTGTCCTTGTTGGGAGGCCTGGGATTAAACAGCAAGATTCATGAAGCCACAACCCTTTTAAGCCAGTTGGGGGAGATAGAGGAGACTAAAACAAAACCTGTCAGGGCAGTAGATAAGGTCAAGGCCAGACAGGAAGAATACAAGCAGAAAATAACAGAGAAGAAACGGAATGGGGTAGAGAAGACAGAAGGTGGAGAGAAAACCAGGCTAGTTGTTTCTAGGAAAGAAATGTGTGTGGATCTATTAAAGGCAGGAGTACCTAGAGAGGGGATAGATGGCATTCCTACTGCAGAAATGCTGAAGAGGTGGAAACATTTAGTAGGTAAAACTGTCAGGGTTAGAAACACTACTCCTAGTGAAGATAACATCAGCCTAGAATTAGAGGAAACAGAACAGACCCCTCCTGTTAGCCCCAAACCAATTCCCAAAAGTGAACATGAACCTAAACCCAAATCCCTTTATCCTGGGGAGGAGTTAGAGAGAATCAGAAAAGGGGATTGGGAGGTTCAATATCCTTTATGAAGGGAAGGTGAGTCTCCTGTAATAGCAGCAAGGGCAGTGACAGCAGGAGACCGACGCCCATATGCACCTGTCACTGTATGGTGGGGGAAGTCCTCTTCTCCTACACATGTAATGGCTTTAGTTGATAGTGGAGCTGAAGTTACACTTTTGCAAGGAAATCCTTCCCATCACAAAGGAGAATTGATTCATGTAGAAGGCTTGGGAGGGCAAACTACACCAGCAGTTAGGATACGGGTGAAATTGGCTATTGGCAAGGGATCAGGATTTATGACAAATGTTTTAATATCAGAGTTACCCGAAAATATTCTTGGGATGGATGTACTTCAAGGTCAGTCAATTCAGACTGAAAGAGGTACATTCACATTCGGGTATCCTGATAAAGCGTATCTGATAAGGGCGGTGAAGGCTGTGGTCAGAGGTCATGCGAAATGGACCCCTGCCTACATTCCTCCACCAGAGAAGCCAGTCTGTCTCAAGCAGTACAGACTTCCTGGAGGCCACAAAGAAATTGGGGAGACTATTCAAGAACTGTTGAGAGTAGGGATCCTTAGTCCTTTCTCGTCTCCGGTGTTCCCAGTAAAGAAACCTGATGGGACATATAGAATGACTGTGGATTACAGAGGTCTAAACAAAGTGGCACCTCCATTGAAGTCAGCTGTACCAGATATGATCTCAATTGTTGAGAAAATTGCTAAAGATGCAGGAGAATATCATGCTGTGATAGACCTGGCTAATGCTTTCTTTTCAATTTTGATAGACCCAGATTGTCAAGACCAGTTTGCTCTGGTGTGGGACGGCTGCCAGTACACTTTCACTGTCCTTCCGCAAGGCTATCTTCATTCTCCAACGATTTGTCATGGACTGATTGCCCAAGATTTAAGTACCCTGAATTTGAAAGTCGCTGTGTTTCACTACATTGATGACATCATGATCTCTGGGACAAAAGAAGATGTAACTGAAGCACTGCACCTGCTGATACAGCACTTGGAGAACAGAGGGTGGGCTATCAACAGAGACAAAGTCCAAGGACCTGCCACAGAGGTGAAATTCCTAGGAATGATGTGGACTGGGCCACAGAGGAAGATTCCAGAGACAGTTGTGCAAACTATCCAGGCGCTGTTGCCCCCTACTACCAAAAAGGAGGCACAGAAGTTCATTGGAGTTGTGGGATTCTGGAGATCGTTCATTCCACATCTTGGACTGATTCTGAGGCCTATATACAATGTTACCAGAAAAAAGACTGAGTTCTCATGGGGTTCAGAGCAGCGGACTGCATTCCTGGCTGCTAAAGAAGCTATTTTGCAGCATCAGGGATTGGGACCCGTGAGACAAGGAGTACCATTTCAGCTGGATGTAGTGGAGCAGAATGGTACCATATCTTGGAGTCTGTGGCAGCCAAATGAAAAGAAAGGACTGAGAGCAATACCTATTGGATTTTGGTCCAAACAACTGACAGGGGCACAGACGAGATACACGCCCTTAGAGAAGTACCTGTTTGGGGCCTACACAGCACTTCAACATGTAGAGACCATTACAGGAAAGGACACAGTCACCATCCATACTGCATTGCCAATAGCAGGATGGGTGAGAGATAATGGACTGACCACTAGGGCAGCTGTAGCCCAGAACCAGACACTGATGAAATGGAAGTGGTACCTTCAAGAAAGAGGGGGTATTGCAGCTGGGGATGTTAGAGACATTTCAAAACAGTTGGCAGGGCTTGTTACTTTTACCAGCACCCGGCCAGAAGAAGAAATTCCTGTGCTGCAGTCATCCCCCATTCAAGAGGCTCCACCCTTTGAGTCTCTGTCAGAAGACATGAAGGAGTCAGCGTGGTTCACTGATGGTTCAGCCATAATCGCCTCGTCTTGGCGTAAATGGACAGCAGCAGCCTACAATCCAAGTACAGACACAGTCCTGCAGGAGTCCGGAATCGGAGGGTCCAGTCAGTATGCAGAGTTGAAAGCTGTAGTGATGACTCTTCAGGAGGATCCTTCTTCCCATGTCACTATCTACACTGACAGCTGGGCGGTTTTTAAAGGACTGACAACTTGGATGCCCACGTGGAAGTCCAATGAATGGATGATTCATGGAAAGGTGGTGTGGGGAGGCAAGGAAGTCTGGGACTACATCTGGAAGGAAGCTCACTCCCGCACCATAAAAGTGGGGCATGTTGATGCACATGTGCCCCTAGTACCAGACTTTGAGAACTATAACAGAGTTGCAGATGAAATCGCAAAAGTGAAGGCAGTTGTGCCAATTGATCCTGTTTTGATGAACTTGGCCAACTGGGCCCACAAACAATCTGGACATTTGGGGCAGAAAGCAACATATGAATGGGCACAGCAGAGAGGATTGCCTATATCCATGGACATGATAAAAACTGTAATAGGGAACTGTACAGTGTGTGGAGAAGTGCGACAATGGCCATTGCAAAAGTACTCCACTGGGTTGATTAAGAGGGGTGAGAGGCCTGCAGAGATCTGGCAGATTGACTTCATCGGTCCCCTGCCCTGGGGAAACAATGGACTGAGATATTGTTGCACTGCAGTGGACACCTATTCAGGACTTATGCTTGTTCATCCTTGCAGACGTGCAGATCAAGCCGCAACGCTTCAACTGCTTCAGAAACTTGACGTTGCTTATGGTTGTCCCAAACAAGTCCAAAGTGATAATGGCTCACACTTCACCGGATTAACAGTACAGCAGTGGGCCAAAGATTCTGGAGTGTACTGGTTGTGCCACATCCCATACCATCCACAGGCAGCTGGTTTGATTTAAAGATACAACGGGCTATTGAAGGACCAGATACGCAAAATTACACCCACACATACACTAAGGGGGTGGGATCGGGTCCTCACACAGGCAGTCATGTTGTTAAATTCTAGGCCAATAGCCAAAAGCACACCATATGAGAGGATGGTAGGGGCTGAGGCACAGATTCCACAGCTGGAGTGCAGAGTTCAGTATTTATGTAAGGTTCCTGAAAGAACAGGGTTTAACAGATACCATGTTACTGCTTCCCATGACATAGAAACCAAGAGTGACGTATCTGAAGCTGAAGCTTATCTAGGAATGAGAGGGAATCTGGCAGGAAGGTTTGAGGTTATATTTGCATTGGCAGATGAGCTTTAGGGATGAGCTTCGTGTTCGAGTCGAACATACGTTCGACTCGAACATCGGCTGTTCAATCGTTTGACGAAGATCGAACGATTTGGGCCGTTCGCGCCAAATTCGAGTGACGCGAATGGCCCACAATGCACTACGCCATCGCAGTGTCATCCAGGCGCTGTGATTGGCCAAGCATGCACTGTGACCCCGCATGCTTGGCCAATCACAGCGCCGGCAGCGAGGAGAGCAATGATTGGCCACAGGCAGGATGCCTGTGGCCAATTATTGCTGAGGGGGTTTAGTACACGCCCCACACTATAAAAGGCCGCCAGCGCGGCGGCCTTGTGTAGTGTGTTCCGGAGCAGGGAAAGAGAAGCATAGGCAGGGACAGTGTCATTTTTTTCCTTTACTAATCCTGGATTCCTTGTGTTTAGGGACAGAGAAGGATAGGTAGGGAGAGTGTCAGTGTGTTATTCTGTGCTAAACCTTGTTTGTAGGGACAGAGAAGGACAGTGAGGAAAAGTGTCAGTGTGCTATTCTGTGCTAAACCTTGTTTGTAGGGACAGAGAAGGACAGTGAGGGAAACTGTCAGTGTGCTATTCTGTACTAAACCTTGTTTGTAGGGACAGAGAAGGACAGTGAGGGAAAGTGTCAGTGTGCTATTCTGTGATAAACCAATCTTGCTGAACCATATTTGAAATCCTTGAGTTTAGGGACAGAGAAGGACACTCGGGGAAACTGTCAGTGTGCTATTCTGTGCTAAACCTTGTTTGTAGGGACAGAGAAGGACAGTGAGGGAAAGTGTCAGTGTGCTATTCTGTTCTAAACCAATCTTGCTGAACCATATTTGAAATCCTTGAGTTTAGGGACAGAGAAGGACACTCGTGGAAACTATCAGTGTGCTATTCTGTGCTAAATCTTGTTTGTAGGGACAGAGAAGGACAGTGAGGGAAAGTGTCAGTGTGCTATTCTGTGCTAAACCAATCTTGCTGAACCATATTTGAAATCCTTGAGTTTAGGGACAGAGAAGGACACTCGTGGAAACTATCAGTGTGCTATTCTGTGCTAAATCTTGTTTGTAGGGACAGAGAAGGACAGTGAGGGAAACTGTCAGTGTGCTATTCTGTACTAAACCTTGTTTGTAGGGACAGAGAAGGACAGTGAGGGAAAGTGTCAGTGTGCTATTCTGTGATAAACCAATCTTGCTGAACCATATTTGAAATCCTTGAGTTTAGGGACAGAGAAGGACACTCGGGGAAACTGTCAGTGTGCTATTCTGTGCTAAACCTTGTTTGTAGGGACAGAGAAGGACAGTGAGGGAAAGTGTCAGTGTGCTATTCTGTTCTAAACCAATCTTGCTGAACCATATTTGAAATCCTTGAGTTTAGGGACAGAGAAGGACACTCGTGGAAACTATCAGTGTGCTATTCTGTGCTAAATCTTGTTTGTAGGGACAGAGAAGGACAGTGAGGGAAAGTGTCAGTGTGCTATTCTGTGCTAAACCAATCTTGCTGAACCATATTTGAAATCCTTGAGTTTAGGGCCAGAGAAGGACACTCGGGGAAACTGTCAGTGTGCTATTCTGTGCTAAACCTTGTTTGTAGGGACAGAGAAGGACAGTGAGGGAAAGTGTCAGTGTGCTATTCTGTGCTAAACCAATCTTGCTGAACCATATTTGAAATCCTTGAGTTTAGGGGCAGAGAAGGACACTCGGGGAAACTGTCAGTGTGCTATTCTGTGCTAAACCTTGTTTGTAGGGACAGAGAAGGACAGTGAGGGAAAGTGTCAGTGTGCTATTCTGTGCTAAACCAATCTTGCTGAACCATATTTGAAATCCTTGAGTTTAGGGACAGAGAAGGACACTCGTGGAAACTATCAGTGTGCTATTCTGTGCTAAATCTTGTTTGTAGGGACAGAGAAGGACAGTGAGGGAAAGTGTCAGTGTGCTATTCTGTGCTAAACCAATCTTGCTGAACCATATTTGAAATCCTTGAGTTTAGGGCCAGAGAAGGACACTCGGGGAAACTGTCAGTGTGCTATTCTGTGCTAAACCTTGTTTGTAGGGACAGAGAAGGACAGTGAGGGAAAGTGTCAGTGTGCTATTCTGTGCTAAACCAATCTTGCTGAACCATATTTGAAATCCTTGAGTTTAGGGACAGAGAAGGACACTCGTGGAAACTATCAGTGTGCTATTCTGTGCTAAATCTTGTTTGTAGGGACAGAGAAGGACAGTGAGGGAAACTGTCAGTGTGCTATTCTGTGCTAAACCAATCTTGCTGAACCATATTTGAAATCCTTGAGTTTAGGGGCAGAGAAGGACACTCGGGGAAACTGTCAGTGTGCTATTCTGTGCTAAACCTTGTTTGTAGGGACAGAGAAGGACAGTGAGGGAAAGTGTCAGTGTGCTATTCTGTGCTAAACCAATCTTGCTGAACCATATTTGAAATCCTTGAGTTTAGGGACAGAGAAGAACACTCGTGGAAACTATCAGTGTGCTATTCTGTGCTAAATCTTGTTTGTAGGGACAGAGAAGGACAGTGAGGGAAACTGTCAGTGTGCTATTCTGTGCTAAACCAATCTTGCTGAACCATATTTGAAATCCTTGAGTTTAGGGACAGAGAAGGACACTCGGGGAAACTGTCAGTGTGCTATTCTGTGCTAAACCAATCTTGCTGAAGCATATTGCAAATCCTTGTGTTTAGGGACAGAGAAGGATAGGCAGGGGACAGTGTCAGTGTCATTGTTGCTAAGCCTCCTGCACAGTATACACCTGAAGGTAGCCCTTATTGCTGTTTTTCCCATCTCCCTGCAGGCCATCCATTAAAATGTCTGGAAGGCAAACAAGGAGAGGCAGACAGTCAGGAGGCAAAAAAAGAGGGCAAGCAGGCTCTGTGTCTGGGGGCAACAGTGCTGGTCGTGGACGCGGTGCATTGTCATCAGCACATGGCCATGGGGCACGCTTGTCCTTCTTTTCGGCAGCTGGACATGTTGAGCCACATCATGCCGAAGACTTGGTAGAGTGGATGACCAAGCCCACCTCATCCTCCTCATCCTCTCTCACCCAGGCTCAGGGTACTGGCAAAGCAGCTGCCAAAGCGTCCTCTTCTCTGGTATCAATGTCATCATTAGTCACTCCTTCCCTAGACCCACCATGTCCTCCTCCTGAGGAGTCCCCCGAACTGTTTGAGCACAGTGTTGGGTACATGCTCCAGGAGGATGCCCAGCGTTTCGAAGGATCTGATGATGATACCCAGCTAGAGGAAGGCAGTAGCGTGAGAGCAGAGAGAGGGGATGCTCAAGAAGGACACCAATCTGGCAGTCATGCTCCAGCAGCTGCAGCATACTGCCAGATTGGCTCCAGTGATGAGGAGGGAGGGGATGATGAGGTCACTGACTCCACGTGGGTGCCTAATAGGAGAGAGGAGGAGGAGGAGGATGAGGAGGAGGCACATCTCCAACGAGGCAGGATGCCCTTGGGTGGCCAGCGTATGGGCAGCACACCGACGGAATCACACCGCAGAGCTCCGCCTGTGCAGGGCGCTGCCTCTGCCCGTCATTCAAAAAGTTCTTTGGTGTGGGCCTTTTTTGAGGCGAGTGCATCAGATCGCACAGCTGCTGTTTGCAACATATGTCTCAAGCGTATATCGCGTGGCCAAAACATCAGCCGCTTGGGCACCACATGCTTGATCAGACATATGTTGACCTGCCATGCAGCTCGTTGGCAAGCCTACCTTAAAGACCCACACCAAAGAACAAAGCGGACCTCTCCTTGCACCGCATCAGCTGGGATCTCCAACACCACTATACCTTCAGTCCTCTCTGAAACCTGCACTGAGAGGAATGAAGGTGTAGAATTAGGTGTGTCACAGCCAAGTACTTGCGGCCACTCTGCTAGCAGTACACCGACGTCCGATTCTAGCAGGCAAATTTCCCTGCCCCAGCTGCTGGACCGTCGAAAGAAGTTCACTCCCAGCCATCCACATGCCCAGCGCTTGAATGCTAGCTTGGCTAAATTGCTAGCGCTGCAACTGCTGCCTTTTCAGTTGGTAGACTCGGCCCCCTTCCGTGAGTTTGTGCAATGTGCGGTTCCTCAGTGGCAGGTTCCCAAACGCCACTTTTTCTCACGGAAGGCGATTCCGGCTCTCTACAGGCATGTGGGAGGCAATGTCTTGGCCTCGCTGGACAGGGCGGTCAGCGGTAAGGTGCATATTACCGCTGACTCATGGTCCAGCAGGCATGGACAGGGACGTTACCTTTCTTTCACAGCCCATTGGGTCACTCTTTTGGCAGCTGGGAAGGATGCAGGACAAGGTGCAGTAGTGTTGGAGGTTGTTCCACCGCCACGCCTCCAAAATGCTACTACTGGTTGTGACACACCTCTCTCCTCCACCCCCTCCTCTTCTTCTTCCTCCATGGCCTCTTCCTGTGGTTTGTCCTCGGAACCAGCGGTGCTCCGTAGGCGTTCAAGGGGCTACGCAAGTACGCAGGCAAAAAGATGCCATGCCGTGCTTGCGCTGGTGTGTTTGGGGGACAGGAGCCACACTGGGGCAGAGGTCCTGTCTGCTCTGCAGGGGCAGGCCGAGAGGTGGTTGACTCCACGCCAGCTTAAGCCAGGAATGGTGGTTTGCGACAATGGCACCAACCTCCTCTCCGCCCTCCGACAGGGACAACTGACCCATGTGCCCTGCATGGCTCACGTCCTTAACCTGGTGGTGCAGCGGTTCTTGGGCAGGTACCCGGGCTTACAGGATGTCCTGAGGCAGGCCAGGAAAGTCTGTGTGCATTTCCGCAGATCTTTTAATGCCAGTGCTCACCTGGCTGAACTGCAAAAGGAGTTGAACCTGCCCAAGAACCGCCTTATATGTGACATGCCCACCAGGTGGAACTCAACGTTGGCCATGCTGCAGCGGCTGCATACGCAGCAGAGGGCCATCAATGAGTACCTGTGCGACTACGGCACCAGGACAGGGTCAGGGGAGCTCGGGTTTTTTTTCACCACGCCAGTGGGGCATGATCAGGGATGCATGCACTGTCCTGGCACCATTTGAGGAGGCCACGAGGATGGTGAGCAGTGACAGTGCATGCATCAGTGACACTGTACCTCTTGTCCACCTGTTGGAGCACACGCTGCGTGGAATAATGGACAGGGCACTTGAGGCAGAACAGAGGCAGGAAGAGGAGGACTTCCTTGCCTCTCAAGGCCCCCTTTACCCAGACAGTGTTCCTTCTGTCCCACAAATCGCACAGGAAGAGGAGGAGGAGGAGGAGGAGGATTGTGTCAGCATGGAGGTGGAGGCTGGCACTCAGCATCATCAGCAGCAGTCTTTTAGGGATGATTTACAGTCCCAAGAAACCAGTGGACTTGTACGTGGCTGGGAGGAGGTGGCTGCGGATCATGTCGTCCTTAGTGACCCAGAGGACTCCGGACTGAATGCCTCAGCTAACCTACGCTGCATGGCCTCCCTGATCCTGCAAAGTCTGCGGAAGGATCCTCGTATTCTTCGGATCAAGGAGAGGGACCATTACTGGCTGGCCACTCTCCTTGATCCACGGTACAAGTGTAAGGTTGCGGACCTTATGTTACTGTCGCAGAGGGAGCAGAGGATGAGACAACTCCAGGAGGCCTTGCAGAAAGGTCTGTGCAACGCGTTCCCAGAGACTGGGAGGTTACAAACTCCTGGTCCTGGACAACGAGTTGCTGAGGCTTCGGGCAGTCAAAGAAGGAGCGGTGGGGAAGGTGGCCGTCTGACCGATGCGTTCAGACAATTCTTTAGTCCGCAGCCCCAAAGTATGATCGGTTCCAGCAACCATCGCCAGCGTCTGATATACATGGTGCAGGAATACCTAGGGGCAAGGTCAGACTTGGACACCTTCCCCACCGAAAATCCTCTGGCTTACTGGGTCTTGAGGATGGATCACTGGCCAGAGCTTGCACAGTATGCAATTGAGCTACTGGCCTGTCCTGCATCCAGCGTTCTTTCATAACGCACATTCAGTGCTGCTGGAGGATTTGTCACGGATCACAGGGTGCGCCTGTCCACCGACTCGGTTGATCGACTGACTTTCATCAAGATGAACCAGTCTTGGATCACCACCAGCTACCACACACCTGATGCTGATATAACAGACTAATTGATTTTAAAATGTCACATCCCTTCAAGACTGATGCTGATGCTGAGTGCCTGTGCTGTTATGTTGACTGGCTATCCTCCTCCTCCTCCTCAATGATCCGATTAATGATGATAGCTTGGAAGATCATTTTGGTTTATGGGTGCCGCCACCAGTGACTAAGGCCCAATTTTTCAGCCCCTGTTTAACAGGGGCGTGTAATTACAATTTTTGATGCAATTCTTTGCAACAGGGCTCATTGCTGTGCTCCAAGTACAGTATCTGTGAGGGGTTGCAGTGTTGTGCCACCAGTGGCTAAGGCCCAATTTTTCAGCCCCTGTTTAACAGGGGCGTGTAATTACAATTTGTGATGCAATACTTTGCAACAGGGCTCATTGCTGTGCTCCAAGTACAGTATCTGTGAGGGGTTGCAGTGTTGTGCCACCAGTGCCTAAGGCCCAATTTTTCAGCCCCTGTTCAACAGGGGCATGCAATTATAATTATTGATCTAATAATTCACAGCAGGGCCCATTGCTGCGCCCACCAAGAGTAACTGTCAGGCCTTACAGTGTTGTGTCAACACCACCACCACCACCACCAAAGGCCCAATTTTTCAGCCCCTGTTCAACAGGGGCATGCAATTATAATTATTGATCTAATAATTCACAGCAGGGCCCATTGCTGCGCCCACCAAGAGTAACTGTCAGGCCTTACAGTGTTGTGGCACCAGCACCACCATCAAAGGCCCAATTTTTACTACCACTGTTCAACAATTATATGTTATTACAATTCCTGATATAATAGTTGACAGCAGGGCGTTCCAGCACCCACCAAGAGTAACTGTGAGTGCTTACAGTGTTGTGCCAACACCAACACCTAAGGGGCCAATTTCTGCAGAGTATATACGGCAGGTCCCTACTTTCAAACATCCAACTTACAAACGACTCCTACTTGCAAACGGAAGAAGACAACAGGAAGTGAGAGGAAATCTACCCCTAGTAAGGAAAATTCTCTCCTGTAAGAATTAATATGGGAGAAAGGTGTCTCCTCTCTACTGATGCTTTATCACCAATCCTTGTTTCAATAAAAACACCACATTTCAAAAACAGTTGTCATTGGGACGCAAAGTGAGGTGAAATGTTCTGAACAGGGGCACAGACAGCAAAACAAATGTTACAGGGGTGATAACCCTTCCCTATGTTTTCCAAAAAGCTTAAAAATAGATTTTTTGGCTGGAGCTACACTTAAACAATGTACGTGTTCAAAATTACAAACAGATTCTACTTAAGAACAAACCTACAGTCCCTGTCTTGTTTACACCGGTCTTGTTTACACCGCCTGTATACTGCTGTTCAGAGTATATAGGGCCTTTTTTATTTTGTGTTGTGGGGTTCCCCTTAATATCCAAACAAGACCCAAAGGGGCTGGTAATGGGCTGGGGTAGGGGGGGGGGTGATGGGGTAGCTATGCCATTTTTCTTAAAGATTTTCATCCATATTACCGGGACCAGACATTACATTAAAGCCGCAAGCAGTTTTAAATGGCTTTTTTTTTCCTTTAGAAATGTCATTTTGTGCAGGGACAGTTCTAAACACGGGAAACACGTGGCACTTCGCAGGCATACTTTAGACACCCCCCAGGTACGATATTTAAAGGAATATTTGACTTTTTTTTTTTCACTTTATGCATCATTAAAATGACTGCTCCCGAAAAACGTCCGTTTTTAAAACTTCTTTTTGCATTGATACATGTCCCCTGGTGCAGAACCCGGGTTCCCAAACTCTGTTTAGGACAATAACATGGATAATAGTCGTTATAATTAGCACTTTAGAATTCGAACGTTCGCATCCATTGTATTTAATAAGGTTCTAATGTTCGTGCGAACTTTCGGTCCGTTCGCGGGTTCTGGTGTGAACCGAAACTGGGGGTGTTCGGCTCATCACTAATGAGCTTCAAGACAGTGGCTGGGACTCTGACTGGTTAGTGGATACTTCTCAGCAAGAGTGGAAAGTGAGGCTACTGTGAGGGGGTTAGCTCGGCAGCGGGTGTGTGTGACCCCCGGGATGGGCTCCCCACACAAAAACAGGCCCAGCAAACGGAGGTTGTGGTTTTCAAAATCAAAAAAAAGGTGCGGTTTATTTTCTATTTACAGTGACAAAACACAGCAAAGCCAAAAGAAACATAAACAAAATAAATCCTGGTCAACTTGACCTCTGACTAAACATACAGGTTTCCTAACTAACAACTGGGATCAGCCTAGTGCTGTCCTAGTCCCTAAGTCCCTGGTTTTAAATGTCCAAGCAAATAGCCACACAGGCTTTGTCTCACCGCACAGGGGTTCACTCTCCCTAGACAGTCCACACAGGTCTGGGTCCAGGCATGAGCTAACATCTAATGAAGCTGGGAGTTCTTATAGAGGCCTAAATGAGCTGACAAGCTTCAGCTGGTCTCATCAACTCCCTGTCTGCACGACGCCCCACACTCTCCCTAGAGGTATGAGTCATCCATGAGCCTACTAGCCTCAGCTGGGCTTATACAACTCTCCACCTAGTTGTATAAGTCGGCGTAAAGCCTGAATCTGGGCGAAATATATCTACCCCCCTGGATGCAACCAGGTGACTTTACCTTCCTGCTGTCACATACCCCCCCCTCTTGTTTTAACCTCGGGGTTGGAACACCAGCAATCAGGCATTCATGTACTCGAGACAAAGCATCCACATTCCCCATTTGAACGCCAGGGCGATGCTTTACTGTGAAGTTGAATTCCTGGAGGGCCAGGAACCACCTATTCACTCTTCTATTTGTTTCCTTGTTTTGAGCCATCCACTTTAACGGAGCGTGATCCGTAACCATGTCAAAGTGCCTACCTAGCAGGTAGTACCGAAGGGAATCTAGAGCCCACTTCACCGCTAAACACTCCTTTTCAACGGTGGCGTAATTTACCTCATGGGACTTCAACTTCCTGCTGAGGTAAATGACTGGGTGCTCTTCCCCGTTCCAGACCTGGGACAATACTGCTCCTAACCCCACATCTGACGCATCACTTTGTACGACAAAGTCTTTAGAGAAGTCGGTGAGTACAACACTGGCTGGCTACATAAGGCTTGTTTCAAGAATTGGAATGCTGCCTCAGCCTCGGGGGTCCATTTAATCATGACCGACCCTTTCCCCTTCGTTAGGTTGGTTAGGGGCACAGCCTTAGAAGCAAAGTGGGGAATGAATCGCCGATAATACCCAGCGATTCCCAGAAAGGCTCGTACCTGCTTCTTGCTGTTGGGACGTGGCCAACTCTGGATGGCCTCGACTTTGTTGAGTTGGGGTTTTATTACTCCCCTCCCAATGGTGTACCCAAGATATTTGGCCTCCTCCTGCCCAATGGTACACTTCTTGGGGTTAGCCGTAAACCCCGCTTCCCGAACAGAGTCCAGGACTGCTTGCACTTTTGGCAGATGTGAGGCCCAATCTGTGCTATGGACAATTACGTCATCCAGGTAAGCCGCAGCATACTTCCGATGGGGCCTCAGCATCTGGTCCATTTTCCGCTGGAATGTGGCCGGCGCATTCTGTAACCCGAACGGCATTCTTTTATATTGGAACGCCCCGTCTGGGGTTACAAATGCGGTTTTCTCTTTGGCCAATTTGGCCAGGGGGATTTGCCAATACCCTTTTGTGAGGTCAAGAGTCGTCATGTATCGGGCTGTTCCCAGCCGGTCGATCAACTCATCTATACGTGGCATGGGGTAGGTGTCAAATTTTGTAACTTTGTTCAACTGACGAAAATCGTTACAAAATCGCCAGCTCCCATCCGGTTTAGGCACCAACACAATGGGACTAGACCAATCACTTTGGGACTCCTCTATCACCCCTAAGTTCAGCATTTTCTGTACTTCCTCCCGTATTGCCTCCCGTCGGGCCTCTGGGATCCGATAGGGTTTTAACTTCACCCTTTCACCGGGCGGGGTAATGATGTCATGCTCTACCCCAGATGTTTGTCCCGGCAGCTCAGAGAATACCTCCTTGTTGCGAAGCACAAACTCCTTAACCTCCTGTTGTTGGGGTTGTGACAAGGTGGCTGCTATTCCAACCTCAGGAATCACGCAACCAGTTTGAGCTGGTGACCAAGTGTCTGCGACTAGGGACTCTCTATCCCTCCAGGCTTTCAACAGATTAACGTGATAGATCTGTTCGGGCTTTCGCCTTCCTGGTTGTCTGACCTTGTAATTCACTTCGCTCACTTTTTCTATTATCTCGTAGGGGCCTTGCCATTTGGCAAGGAATTTACTTTCAACCGTAGGGACAAGTACCAGTATCCTATCCCCGGGGAAAAGGTACGGGTCTTGGCTCCACGGTTGTACACTCTCTGCTGTGCTAACTGCGCTTGGGCCAAATGTTCCTTCACGATGGGCATTACCTGTGCAATTCGGTCTTGCATCAGGGCGACATGCTCAATCACACTCCTGTGGGGAGAACTCTCACTTTCCCAAGTTTCCTTGGCAATATCCAACAGCCCTCTTGGGTGTCTCCCATACAGTAACTCAAAGGGGGAGAATCCCGTAGAGGATTGGGGCACCTCCCTAATAGCAAACATCAGATAAGGAAGTAGACAGTCCCAATCCTTTCCATCTCTATCCACCACTTTCTTCAACATTTGTTTTAGGGTTTTGTTGAATCTTTCAACCAGCCCATCGGTTTGGGGGTGATACACAGATGTACGTAATTGCGTCACTTTGAACAATTTACACAGCTCCTTCATAACCCGGGACATAAAGGGTGTACCTTGGTCCGTAAGCAGTTCTTTACAAATACCCACCCGGCTAAACACAAGAGATAGCTCTTTGGCTATGGTTTTGGCCGAGGTATTTCGGAGAGGGATCGCTTCTGGATAACGGGTGGCATAGTCCATTATAACTAATATGTACTGGTGCCCCCTAGCGGACTTGATTATAGGACCTACCAAATCCATGGCGATCCTCTCAAACGGGACCTCAATGATGGGTAGAGGGACCAGCGGGCTACGGAAATGTGGCATCGGGGCCGACCTCTGACACACAGGGCAGGAGGAACAATAATTTTCTATGTCCTTCATCACCCCCGGCCAATAGAATCTCTGTAATACCCTCTCTCGGGTTTTCTCTGTCCCCAGATGACCTCCAAGAATGTGCCCATGGGCCAACTCCAACACCAACTTCCTGTAAGGTTTGGGCACCACAAGCTGCTCAACGGTTTCTTCTGCCCTTTTTGCCACCCGATACAGTAGGTCCTTCTCTACGCTGAAGTATGGGTAAGTGCAGGTATTATCTGGGTTCACTAACTCGCCATCTATTTTCACTACGTTTTCCCGTGCCTTTATTAGGGCGGGGTCTTTCAACTGTTCTGTGGCAAAGTTTTCCCTGTGAACCTCAAGATCAGAAAACTCCACAGACGGTAGGTTTTCGTCTGAGGAGGTGGGCTCCTCTCCAGTTTCTTGAGTCTCCCCTGCCAATACTGATAAGGGAAATTCCGGAGAGTCCTCACCACTCTCAGGGGAGTTCTGGCTATCACATTCCTGGTACATAGGGGCACCAGTGGGGGGCTCAGGATCATCCCACAGTTCCCAGAACTTCGGAAAATCCCTTCCCACAATGGCGTCATGCGGTAACTGAGATACTAAGCCCACTGGATGAGAGAGGGTACCTTTGGGGGTCTCGAAACACACTGTAGTCACTGGATACTCTCGGGTGTCCCCATGCACACAAATAACAGCTACCTTGCTATTCCCAGAGACCTCTGTTTTAACTAACTCAGCCTTTATCAGGGTCACAAGGCTACCTGAATCCAGCAATACCACAACATTTCTACCATTAACACACATTTTGCATAAATGTTTCTCAGTTCCTCGAATGGCAGTGCATGCGACTGTCGCACACAGCGACTGACGTCTGCCCGTCAGAAAGTCACACTGCATGGGTTCCTCCACAACCGGGCAATTGGCTGCAATATGTCCCGCTTGCCGGCAGCGGTAGCAAACGATCCTTCTTGCCGCCTCTTGAGCCGCTGATTTCCCAGGCTGTTCTCGCCACACTTGGGGTAGAGCTCCCACCCTCTCACTCTCTCCACCCTCACCCCTTGGAAACCTCTTATCCGCCCCTGGGGATGGTCTGGTCTTAGGGTGGAAAGTCCGAGTGTCTCTGGAAGAGGCCGTCAGGTTCTCTGTAGCCAAGTATTTCTCCACACGATCCACAAGACCATCGGCCATCTCTGGGTCTCCATGGCTTACCCACTTTTGGATGGCAGTAGGAAGAGCTCTCAAAAACCGATCCATTACAACACGTTCCACAATCTTTGGTGCGGACAAAGTCTCTGGCTGTAGCCACTTTCTGCTCAGGTGAATGAGATCATACATTTGAGACCTGGGGGGTTTTCCAAGCTGGAAAGTCCAGTTATGCACACGCTGAGCCCGGACAGCCTGGGTGACACCCAGCCTTGCCAATATTTCAGCTTTTAGCATCACATAGTCTTTTGCTTGGTCAGGCTCTAGGTCATAGTAAGCCTTCTGCGATTCACCAGTTAACAGAGGAGCCACCAGTCCAGCCCACTGCTCCTCAGGCCACTTTTCTCTTTCAGCAGTCCTTTCAAATGTGGTCAAAAACACCTCTGGATCATCCTCTCCAGTCATTTTTGTCAATAAACGACTCACCCCAAAGGACGCGGTATTAGTGGGACGGCTTTCCTCACTGGTCTGCGGACGTTGCTGCAGTACTGCTTCCATTTGTTGTAGTCTCTGCTCTTGCTTCTGTAACAGGTCTATGAAGCGGGCCTCAGATTGCTGCTGGGCTTGTTGCTGAGCTTCCAGACTCTGTTGATGAGCTGCAAGGCTCTTTTGCAAACCTGCATTTGTCTGCTGTTGATTGGCATTTGCTAGAGCCAGCTGCTTCAGTATCTCCTCCATGCTGGCTTAAAAAAAAACTGCCACTGGTTCTCCACCAACTGTGAGGGGGTTAGCTCGGCAGCGGGTGTGTGTGACCCCCGGGATGGGCTCCCCACACAAAAACAGGCCCAGCAAACGGAGGTTGTGGTTTTCAAAATCAAAAAAAAGGTGCGGTTTATTTTCTATTTACAGTGACAAAACACAGCAAAGCCAAAAGAAACATAAACAAAATAAATCCTGGTCAACTTGACCTCTGACTAAACATACAGGTTTCCTAACTAACAACTGGGATCAGCCTAGTGCTGTCCTAGTCCCTAAGTCCCTGGTTTTAAATGTCCAAGCAAATAGCCACACAGGCTTTGTCTCACCGCACAGGGGTTCACTCTCCCTAGACAGTCCACACAGGTCTGGGTCCAGGCATGAGCTAACATCTAATGAAGCTGGGAGTTCTTATAGAGGCCTAAATGAGCTGACAAGCTTCAGCTGGTCTCATCAACTCCCTGTCTGCACGACGCCCCACACTCTCCCTAGAGGTATGAGTCATCCATGAGCCTACTAGCCTCAGCTGGGCTTATACAACTCTCCACCTAGTTGTATAAGTCGGCGTAAAGCCTGAATCTGGGCGAAATATATCTACCCCCCTGGATGCAACCAGGTGACTTTACCTTCCTGCTGTCACACTACATAACATCAAACCTTTCAAAATAAACAGCAGTGATCTTCTGGGAAATATCAGTATATTTCCTCTCCTCCCTATTGATGTTCTTTGGGAGGGTTTAGAGGTGCATACAGGCAGGTGGCAAAGTATTGGTCAGATATCCAGGAAAGAAGCCATTTAGAGGAGAGATTGTAGCTGAAGGGCCAGGATCTACCGTTTATGTATTGTTAGAAGGAACAGATAATCCGCTTTGTTTTCCACTCCACAGGTTGTCTCCGATTTGATCCATAGGAAGACCAGAGAAAAGTGGTTACATGATGGAAAGAATGACGGAAGATCGCAAGAGCTGTGGAGAACAAGGCCTTTGATGTATTCCAAGCCTGGACTTGTTTCTAAAGAACTTTGGAATGGACTTTCTAATGAACTTTTATCCAAAGACTGAAACACCTTCCCAGTGACAGAAATATGGGAGGGGTTGCATTTAAGGAAAATTCATGTGTATATTGAGTTTTTAGTAATGAAGAGATTTTCTGTGTGTGGTCTGAGAGAGAAAAAAAAATAAAAATCATAGGGTGGAATGTATTGCGTTTGTTAAAAATATGATTTTTATTATTGTGTAGCAGGATGTCCATATGTAAGAAGGAATCCGGCTCCCTCCGGTGGTATAAGTGTTACAATGCAACTAATGCACTTTGGGACAGATATTAGCTAGGAGAAAAGACTTTGTTTCTTTTAGTAAAAGACAGACTACATTACCCAGGGTGCATTGCAACACCGCAAAGCATTCTGGGCAGACTACTTAAACCAGGGGAGGGGCCAGCGTCTCTCTCTCTGGATCCAGCTCTCAATCAAGCAGGAAGTGGGCACGGAGGCCTGCTTCCTAAGGATTAGGCCAGAAGCCTGGGCCTAAATTACGGGAGTGCCTGAGTGATTTCCAGCAGAGGATCGTCCACAGCGTCCTGTGATTGCCCAGCAGAGACCGGAGTCGTCCATCACCATATGCTGTTAGTGACGGAGTCCGGAGACTGCAGCTGAAGCAGAAGCGTGGAGATCGAGTGACCGGGACAAGCCAGAGGAGACTATCTGAAAGTCGGGCCTGTTTGGTGAGAAGGGCACCTGCCCAGAATTGACTACTACCTTAGAGGAAAGTGATTTAGTTAGTGCCAGCCACACTTCACCTATCACGCCACAGCTTGCGGCCTAGTGTATCTCACTGGAGACTATGTGATCAGAGATTGGTGCATCCGTCATTAGTGGGTGGCAGGCACACGAGTACTCAGGTATATTGCGGATAATTACAGCATCTTGTTGAAACCCTGTGGATTACAATTTAACTTGTGCACCGACGGTGGCTAGCGAAGACTTCATTGGAGAAAGGAACTTTGAGTGGGACGCAGATAGGCCTTGCTTACCTATTATAGGGAATGAACACGTGCAAGGTATTGCAACAAAGGGGGAGCTCGCGAGCAACCAGTTAGCCGTGCAGAGACACATATAGATACATGTACATATATATAGCTGATGTTATTTCCTGTTATTACCTAATCTCAGTGATACCTATCCTTATTGGTTTATTGACTCTGCAATGCGCATGCAGAGTCAACTGTGTGTATTAATGTGATTCTTTACCCTTCCCTTTTATACTGAGTAAAGGTACCTTTGATTAAGCATATAACTTGTGTGAAGTATCTCTGTCACTTAGAAGGACTAGTGACCAGCAAAGGTAATAACATTTACAGGTTATTGTGTGATGTATGCAGGATTGTGTCTCCTAATACTCAATAGGTCTCACACTCCTTATTCATATCAGTTGTGCTAAGGGAAGGTTTGAGCCACTTCCAGGGGTTGATAGGCAGGACGTAGACCCAAATCAAACAAACAGCAGCTCCTACGGGGGTAGTGCTACATGTGGGGGCTCGTCCGGGATATTCTACGGTTCTGCAATCAACTTTCCCCCTAGACAGAACCCTTACAGCACAGAAATGGACCCTGCTGCCGTAGCCCGGTGGTGCCGGGATGAAGGCATCCTACCCGGAAATGGCCTGGTGGTTGAAATCCAGAGAGAGGCCTGGGTAGAGGAGCAGCTAACTCCAGTCTTGAGAGCATTGTCCATGGACAGGAAGCCATGGGTGATTGACATAAAGACAGATACTGTAAATCCCCACACCTATGCATTATGTGAGTGGAGGAACGGAATCTCTGACTACTTCAAGGGTGCCAGCATAAAAACTACAAACCAAGTAGAACTCCTCCTGATACACCCAGAAGAGAATAAAGATGGCCCCACATCCACTACTTCAGGAGGCCCCAGCACAGGAGGGAGCGCCCAACAAAAGGGTCCCGGTTCACCACCATTGACCACCCTTAGCTCAGAATTGTGCGCTGTCCTGGGGGAGATTGTGACCAAGTGTAAAAAGGACCCTCCAGACTACCTGATGTCAGGATACAGGAAACTCAGGACCTTTTCTGGGAAGAAACCTGTACCTTCAGTGGAAGATGGATTTGAAGAGTGGCTAGATGGCGCCACTCAGGCCCTAGAAGAATGGGAGGTGCCAGAACAACAAAAAAAACAACGGATTGTGGAAAGCTTAAAGGGGCCTGCTCTGGAGGCCATACGTAACCTCAAGTTAAGCAAGAAGGACTGCAATGCACAGGATTATCTGGATATTCTGCAGAATGTGTTCGGCGGGACGGAAAACGTCACTGAACTCACTTACCAGCTGGGGCATTGCTACCAAAAAGAGGGAGAGAAGCTGTCAGAATTCATAGGACGCCTGGATAAGATCCTGCATCGGATCCTACTGAAGAAAGGGATCGATCCAAGAAAAGTGGATGAGGCCCGTGCCCAGCAGGTGTTGAGGGGAGCTCAACCCTTGGACCCCATCGCATTATTGCTACGCACCCGGCGGGACGGGAGCAGCCTGGAATACCCCAACTTGATCCGGATAGTCAGGGAGGAGGAGGCCATGTTGGAAGACAAAAGGAGGAGTCAACACACCGAACCAACTGCCCGAGTCAGAATGTTAAGTGCAGAAGAAGGTGATTCAGAAGTTGAACTCCTAAAGACCCAGGTGTCACAACTAGTAGAAATGGTGTCCATGCTGACTAGCCAGGCCTCTGTGCCACACGACAAGAACACGTCAGAGGAACCAAAAAAAACTCCTAGCTCCAATATGGAACTAGTACAGAAGCCTAAGAGATTGATAACA
The DNA here is from genome assembly GCA_029206835.1 of Rana muscosa. Lineage (NCBI taxonomy): Eukaryota > Metazoa > Chordata > Amphibia > Anura > Ranidae > Rana > Rana muscosa. The sequence continues at coordinate 366,997,160 of CM055119.1, read as the reverse complement.
TGCTTCAATTGTGGGGGAATCGGGCATGTTAGAGCAGTGTGTCCCAGCCCAGATGAAGTTGCATCCAGATATCGCAAGCCAGCGGAAAACTTCAGAGGGCCCCGGTGAAGGAGTCAGCCGGGCGCCCACCAGTTTCCACGAACTCCTTCAAGAAGTCCAATGATCCAAAACATCAGAGTCAGGGACCTAAACCTCTGCCAATTAGGCCCCGTCCCACAATTCAGGCTGCTGTTGAACAGAAGGCCAGTGCACACCAGACCCAGAAGGGACTGAGACCCACCGGAAACTCAAGAAAAAAAGAAGTGAGGGTACAGGTAACTGAACCCAGCAAGAAGTCTGTGTTGAAGGAGTTCCCTGCCAAGTTAGTGGGGCCTTCTCCAGTAGTCTCCATACAAGTAGAAGGGATCTACACCAAGGCTCTTCTTGACACTGGGGCTCAAGTGACTCTTCTGTATAGGGATTTCTATGATAAACATCTTAAACATCTGCCCCTACAGAAATTAGAGGAACTGGAAATATGGGGTATTGGAACTCAGAGCTTTCCCTATGACGGTTACCTGCCAATCAAGTTGACTTTTGATCCCTCAGTGGCTGGGGAGACAGAGACCTTCGATACTCTGGCAGTAGTGTGCCCTCGCCCACCAGGGGCCAGCAAGAGCTCACTCATCATAGGGACCAACACTGATCTAGTCAGGCGACTGCTGACACCGTTGGCCCAACAGGAAGAAGCCCCGACCACAAGAGTCCACCCCATGTTAAGGCAAGCCTACCAGCGCCTGGTACTGGAGCAGAAGGCCCCGGCTGAGGGAGTTGGCAAGATTTGGAAGCTAGACAAGACGGAGAAGGTATTACAACTGGGAGAGGTGACTTGCCTGAGGGCTTCTGTCAAGCTCACATGGAAACAGCCAGGCCCCTTCATTGTCTTCGAACCAGGCCCACAGGAAAGACAGAAAGGGATTGAAGTAATCCCCGAAGTGATCCCATTGAAGGCCCTACAGAAAAGCCATGGGAGGGTTTCAGTGAGTATAAGGAACACTGCTAATACACCAGTGAAGGTGCCGGCCAGAATGCTGTTGGGCCAGGTGAATCCAGCCACCCCCATTGCCCCGTGTGAATTGAAGAAAGAAGAAAGGGGTGAAGTCACCATAGAGAAGCTCTGTTCTGAAGACACGGCCCTCCCACCAGAATGGAGAAAAAGGGCCAAAGCTCAACTTGCAAGGTGGGAAAAGATCTTCTCTAAAGATGAGTTCGATGTGGGGTGCGCAAGGAGTGCCACTCACAAGATACGCTTACAAGAAGATAAGCCCTTTAGAGAGAGAGTTCGACGGGTCCCACTGGGTGACTTAGAAGACTTGCGGGAACAGTTGGCTGAGCTGAAGAGGACGGGGATTATTCGAGAATCCAGGAGCCCTTACGCTTCTCCAATAGTGGTAGTCCGAAAGAAGAACGGGTCGCTGAGACTGTGTATCGACTACAAAACACTAAACAGAAGGACCATCCCAGATCAATGCACCACTCCCCGAATTGAAGACGCTCTGCAGAGTCTGTCAGGGGCCAAGTGGTTCAGTGTAATGGATCTAAAAAGTGGATATTATCAAATCCCCATGCACCCTGAGGATCGGGAGAAGACAGCCTTCATCACCCCTGTGGGGTTCTTTGAGTTCAACCGTATGCCTCAAGGGTTATCAGGAGCCCCCGCCACTTTCCAAAGGCTAATGGAGAGAACCGTCGGGGACATGAATCTAATAGAGGTACTGGTATATTTGGACGACGTCATCGTGTTCGGGAGAACCCTAGAAGAGCATGAAGAGAGACTGGAGAAGGTCCTGAAGAGGCTCAGTGAAGAGGGCCTGAAACTCTCCCCAGAGAAGTGTCAATTTTACCAGTCCTCAGTCCATTACCTGGGCCATATCGTTTCTGCAGAAGGGGTGGCCACGGACCCAGAGAAGCTGGATGCCGTCACCTCTTGGCCGAGACCTACCAACGTGACTGAGCTTCGGTCATTCCTGGGGTTCTGTTCTTACTACAGAAGATTTGTAGAAGGATTCGCCAAGATTGCCAGACCCCTGAACGAGTTACTCAGAAACGAAGGGGAAGATGATGTTCCAGAGCTGGTCAAACCAGTGAAACTCACCATGGGACCCCGAAGGCCTAAAGAGTCGATTCAAGACCAGTGGACAGGGGAGTGTGAGGAAGCTATCCAGATGTTAAAGAAGAGTCTTACCACTGCACCAGTCCTGGCCTATGCTGATCCAAAGAAGCCTTATGAACTGCATGTAGATGCCAGCCGAGATGGGCTGGGTGGGGTGCTGTACCAGGAACATGATGGTTACCTAAGACCTGTCGCATATGTGAGCAGGAGTCTGATACCTGCTGAGAAGAATTACCCCACCCACAAGCTTGAATTCCTGGCCTTGAAATGGGCAGTGGTAGACAAACTGAGAGACTATCTATATGGGGCGGAGTTTGTGGTGAAGACAGATAATAACCCGCTCACCTACCTTCTGACCACTGCCAAGTTGGATGCAACGGGACACCGGTGGTTGGCTGCCCTTTCAAGCTTCACCTTCAGCTTGAAGTACCGACCCGGAGTGGGAAATAGGGATGCAGATGCCCTGTCCAGGAGGTCTCATGCCCCCACCGACCCTACCGAAGAATGGGCCCAACTAGACCCAGAGGGAGTGCGAGCCCTATATCAGGGGACAGAACTTCAAGCCAGAGGTGGGTCAAGAGCCGAAGAAATTGGGGTCTCAGCTGTTGGAGTACCGAAGTGCTATTGCAGTGTGACCCAAGTCGAAGGGGAGGGCTTGCCCAAGCTGACAAAAAGGGATTTGAGAAAGGAGCAAGAAGAAGACTCTTTAGGGAAACTCCTGATAAAGGCCCTGGAAAGCCAGCGTCCCGAGATGCTTGAAACAGACTCCCCAAGAGAAGCCCGATTGTTGCGCAGGGAGTGGGATCGGCTACACATACGTCAAGGGGTGGTCTACCGAAGGGGCCCCTCTGACGACTCAGAAGAGAAGTGGCAGCTGTTTCTACCAGCCAAATATCGAGAAGCGGTCCTAGCTGCCCTCCATGACAACCATGGTCACCTAGGGTCCGAACGGACTTTTCACCTTGTACGGGATAGGTTCTATTGGCCCTGCATGCGGGCTGAAGTGGAAGGATATTGCCATTCCTGTGTCCGATGCATTCAAAGGAAGACCTTGCCACGTCAAGCAGCCCCAATGGGCCATCTGCAAAGTCAGGGACCTATGGAACTGGTGTGCATTGACTTCCTTTGCCTGGAGCCTGATCTGAGTGGTCAAGGGAATGTCTTGGTGATAACAGATCACTTTACCAGATATGCTCAAGCACTCCCAACAAAAGACCAGAAGGCCTCAACAGTAGCCAAAGTACTGGTAGAAAAATTATTTGTGCACTATGGTCTACCCCAACGCCTTCATTCAGATCAGGGCAGAGACTTTGAAAGCAAATTAATAAAGAAGTTATTAAACCTGTTAGGCATCCAGAAGACCAGGACAACCCCTTATCACCCACAAGGAGATGCTCAGCCTGAACGGTTTAACCGGACTCTCTTGGATATGTTGGGGACTCTGAGTTCAGAGAAAAAGCAGCATTGGAGCAAGCATGTAGCTGCCATAGTGCATGTCTACAATAGCACTGCCAGTGATGTCACCGGGTATTCCCCATACCGTTTGATGTTCGGGCGGGAGGCTCGGTTGCCAGTGTACTTGGCCTTTGGCATATCGCTGGATCATACCTCAGCAGCATCCCACAAGGGGTATGTAGACCGATTGAGAAAGAGTCTGAAGACAGCTTTTGAAAAGGCCCAAGCAGCATCTGACCAACGGGGGCTGAGAAATAAAAGAAACTTTGACCTAAGAGTCAGAATTCAAGATTTACAGCCAGGAGATAGAGTGCTGTTGAGGAACTTGCGAATTCCGGGAAAACATAAGTTGGCTGACCGTTGGAAATCCCAACCTTATGTTATCTGCAAGAAGCTGGAAAACCTTCCTGTGTACCAAATTAGGCCAGAAGGAAGCGTGGGACCGTTAAAGACCTGGCACAGGAATCACTTGTTGCCCCTCTCCGAGGCAGTTCGCATGCCTCCTGCATCTGACTCACAAGAAACCCCTTCAACTTCTCAAGGTTCCAGACCCATCACCCGATCTCAAACAGTGCTTCCAGATGTGAGAGATGGAGACTCTGACAATGAAGGTCAAGAGGATGAAGAAGCAGAATCTGACTGGTTGTGGTCATCCCAATTGCCAGAACCCATGACCACCTCCCAAACCTCACCCAAAACAGTTGACAATGGAACTCTTCGGGCAGAAGCTCCTGAATTCGTGCCTTCAAACATTCTCATTGAGGAGGTAGCTGATGACTCAGACTCTTTGTCAATGGAAGACCCAGAAGAAGGGTCGTTGTCTCTATCTGAAGGAGAGCGGGATGCTCCTGAAGTTCTGGAGCCCAACATGCCTGAACTAGATGAGGAAGCCCCTGAAGAGTAGGGATGAGCTTCGTGTTCGAGTCGAACATACGTTCGACTCGAACATCGGCTGTTCGATCGTTCGACGAAGATCGAACGATTTGGGCCGTTCGCGCCAAATTCGAGTGACGCGAACGGCCCACAATGCACTACGCCATCGCAGTGTCATCCAGGCGCTGTGATTGGCCAAGCATGCACTGTGACCCCGCATGCTTGGCCAATCACAGCGCCGGCAGCGAGGAGAGCAATGATTGGCCACAGGCAGGATGCCTGTGGCCAATTATTGCTGAGGGTGTTTAGTACACGCCCCACACTATAAAAGGCCGCCAGCACGGCGGCCTAGTGTAGTGTGTTCCGGAGCAGGGATAGAGCAGCATAGGCAGGGACAGTGACTTTTATTTCTTTCTTGCTTAACCTGGATTCCTTTAGTTTAGGGAAAGAGAAGGATAGGTAGGGAGAGTGTCAGTGTGTTTTGTGCTTGTGCTATAGTGTGCTTAAAAAAAACATTTTTTCTAGGGACAGAAAACTGTAGGTAGGGAGAGTGTCAGTTTCTTTCACTGTGCAAGTCCTTGTTTCTAGGGACCTGGAAGGACAGTGAGTGAATTCTCCTTGTGCTATATTGTGCTTAAAAAAAACATTTTTTCTAGGGACAGAAAACTGTAGGTAGGGAGAGTGTCAGTTTCTTTCACTGTGCAAGTCCTTGTTTCCAGGGACCTGGAAGGACAGTGAGTGAATTCTCCTTGTGCTATATTGTGCTTAAAAAAAACATTTTTTCTAGGGACAGAAAACTGTAGGTAGGGAGAGTGTCAGTTTCTTTCACTGTGCAAGTCCTTGTTTCTAGGGACCTGGAAGGACAGTGAGTGAATTCTCCTTGTGCTATATTGTGCTTAAAAAAAACATTTTTTCTAGGGACAGAAAACTGTAGGTAGGGAGAGTGTCAGTTTCTTTCACTGTGCAAGTCCTTGTTTCCAGGGACCTGGAAGGACAGTGAGTGAATTCTCCTTGTGCTATATTGTGCTTAAAAAAAACATTTTTTCTAGGGACAGAAAACTGTAGGTAGGGAGAGTGTCAGTTTCTTTCACTGTGCAAGTCCTTGTTTCCAGGGACCTGGAAGGACAGTGAGTGAATTCTCCTTGTGTTATATTGTGCTTAAAAAAAACATTTTTTCTAGGGACAGAAAACTGTAGGTAGGGAGAGTGTCAGTTTCTTTCACTGTGCAAGTCCTTGTTTCTAGGGACCTGGAAGGACAGTGAGTGAATTCTCCTTGTGCTATATTGTGCTTAAAAAAAACATTTTTTCTAGGGACAGAAAACTGTAGGTAGGGAGAGTGTCAGTTTCTTTCACTGTGCAAGTCCTTGTTTCTAGGGACCTGGAAGGACAGTGAGTGAATTCTCCTTGTGCTATATTGTGCTTAAAAAAAACATTTTTTCTAGGGACAGAAAACTGTAGGTAGGGAGAGTGTCAGTTTCTTTCACTGTGTAAGTCCTTGTTTCTAGGGACCTGGAAGGACAGTGAGTGAATTCTCCTTGTGCTATATTGTGCTTAAAAAAAACATTTTTTCTAGGGACAGAAAACTGTAGGTAGGGAGAGTGTCAGTTTCTTTCACTGTGCAAGTCCTTGTTTCCAGGGACCTGGAAGGACAGTGAGTGAATTCTCCTTGTGCTATATTGTGCTTAAAAAAAAACATTTTTTCTAGGGACAGAAAACTGTAGGTAGGGAGAGTGTCAGTTTCTTTCACTGTGCAAGTCCTTGTTTCTAGGGACCTGGAAGGACAGTGAGTGAATTCTCCTTGTGCTATATTGTGCTTAAAAAAAACATTTTTTCTAGGGACAGAAAACTGTAGGTAGGGAGAGTGTCAGTTTCTTTCACTGTGCAAGTCCTTGTTTCTAGGGACTGGGAAGGACAGTGAGTGAATTCTCCTTGTGCTATAGTGTGCTTAAAAAAAACATTTTTTCTAGGGACAGAAAACTGTAGGTAGGGAGAGTGTCAGTTTCTTTCACTGTGCAAGTCCTTGTTTCTAGGGACCTGGAAGGACAGTGAGTGAATTCTCCTTGTGCTATAGTGTGCTTAAAAAAAACATTTTTTCTAGGGACAGAAAACTGTAGGTAGGGAGAGTGTCAGTTTCTTTCACTGTGCAAGTCCTTGTTTCTAGGGACTGGGAAGGACAGTGAGTGAATTCTCCTTGTGCTATAGTGTGCTTAAAAAAAACATTTTTTCTAGGGACAGAAAACTGTAGGTAGGGAGAGTGTCAGTTTCTTTCACTGTGCAAGTCCTTGTTTCTAGGGACCTGGAAGGACAGTGAGTGAATTCTCCTTGTGCTATATTGTGCTTAAAAAAAACATTTTTTCTAGGGACAGAAAACTGTAGGTAGGGAGAGTGTCAGTTTCTTTCACTGTGCAAGTCCTTGTTTCCAGGGACCTGGAAGGACAGTGAGTGAATTCTCCTTGTGCTATATTGTGCTTAAAAAAAACATTTTTTCTAGGGACAGAAAACTGTAGGTAGGGAGAGTGTCAGTTTCTTTCACTGTGCAAGTCCTTGTTTCTAGGGACCTGGAAGGACAGTGAGTGAATTCTCCTTGTGCTATAGTGTGCTTAAAAAAAACATTTTTTCTAGGGACAGAAAACTCTAGGTAGGGAGAGTGTCAGTTTCTTTCACTGTGCAAGTCCTTGTTTCCAGGGACCTGGAAGGACAGTGAGTGAATTCTCCTTGTGCTATAGTGTGCTTAAAAAAAACATTTTTTCTAGGGACAGAAAACTGTAGGTAGGGAGAGTGTCAGTTTCTTTCACTGTGCAAGTCCTTGTTTCCAGGGACCTGGAAGGACAGTGAGTGAATTCTCCTTGTGCTATATTGTGCTTAAAAAAAACATTTTTTCTAGGGACAGAAAACTGTAGGTAGGGAGAGTGTCAGTTTCTTTCACTGTGCAAGTCCTTGTTTCTAGGGACTGGGAAGGACAGTGAGTGAATTCTCCTTGTGCTATAGTGTGCTTAAAAAAAACATTTTTTCTAGGGACAGAAAACTGTAGGTAGGGAGAGTGTCAGTTTCTTTCACTGTGCAAGTCCTTGTTTCTAGGGACTGGGAAGGACAGTGAGTGAATTCTCCTTGTGCTATAGTGTGCTTAAAAAAAACATTTTTTCTAGGGACAGAAAACTGTAGGTAGGGAGAGTGTCAGTTTCTTTCACTGTGCAAGTCCTTGTTTCTAGGGACCTGGAAGGACAGTGAGTGAATTCTCCTTGTGCTATATTGTGCTTAAAAAAAACATTTTTTCTAGGGACAGAAAACTGTAGGTAGGGAGAGTGTCAGTTTCTTTCACTGTGCAAGTCCTTGTTTCCAGGGACCTGGAAGGACAGTGAGTGAATTCTCCTTGTGCTATATTGTGCTTAAAAAAAACATTTTTTCTAGGGACAGAAAACTGTAGGTAGGGAGAGTGTCAGTTTCTTTCACTGTGCAAGTCCTTGTTTCTAGGGACCTGGAAGGACAGTGAGTGAATTCTCCTTGTGCTATATTGTGCTTAAAAAAAACATTTTTTCTAGGGACAGAAAACTGTAGGTAGGGAGAGTGTCAGTTTCTTTCACTGTGCAAGTCCTTGTTTCTAGGGACCTGGAAGGACAGTGAGTGAATTCTCCTTGTGCTATATTGTGCTTAAAAAAAACATTTTTTCTAGGGACAGAAAACTGTAGGTAGGGAGAGTGTCAGTTTCTTTCACTGTGCAAGTCCTTGTTTCAAGGGACAGAGAAGGACACCTGAAGGTAGCCCTTATTGCTTTTTTCCCATCTCCCTGCAGGCCATCTATTAGAATGTCTGGAAGGCAAACAAGGAGAGGCAGACAGTCAGGAGGCAATAAAAGAGGGCAAGCAGGCTCTGTGTCTGGGAGCAACAGTGCTGGTCGTGGACGCGGTGCATTGTCATCAGCACATGGCCATGGGACACGCTTGTCCTTCTTTTCCGCAGCTGGACATGTTGAGCCACATCATGCCGAAGACTTGGTAGAGTGGATGACCAAGCCCTCCTCCTCCTCCTCATCCTCTCTCACCCAGGCTCAGGGTACTGGCAAAGCAGCTGCCAAAGCGTCCTCTTCCCTGGTATCAATGTCAGACTCATCATCAGTCACTCCTTCCCTAGACCCACCATGTCCTCCTCCTGAGGAGTCCCCCGAACTGTTTGAGCACAGTGTTGGGTACATGCTCCAGGAGGATGCCCAGCGTTTCGAAGGGTCTGATGATGAAACCCAGCTACAGGAAGGCAGTAGGGTGAGAGCAGACAGAGGGGATGCTCAAGAAGGACACCAATCTGGCAGTCATGTTCCAGCAGCTGCAGCATACTGCCAGATTGGCTCCAGTGATGAGGAGGGAGGGGATGATGAGGTCACTGACTCCACGTGGGTGCCTAATAGGAGAGAGGAGGAGGAGGATGAGGAGGAGGCACATCTCCAACGAGACAGGATGCCCTTTGGTGGCCAGCGTAAGGGCAGTACACCGACGGAATCACACCGCAGAGCTCCGCCTGTGCAGGGCGCTGCCTCTGCCCGTCATTCAAAAAGTTCCTTGGTGTGGGCCTTTTTTGAGGCTAGTGCATCAGATCGCACAGCTGCTGTTTGCAACATATGTCTCAAGCGTATATCGCGTGGCCAAAACATCAGCCGCTTGGGTACCACATGCCTGACCAGACATATGTTGACCTGCCATGCAGCTCGTTGGCAAGCCTACCTCAAAGACCCACACCAAAGAACAAAGCGGACCTCTCCTTGCACCGCATCAGCTGGGATCTCCAACCCCACTATAACTTCAGTCCTCTCTGAAACATGCACTGAGAGGAATGAAGGTGTAGAATTAGGTGTGTCACAGCCAAGTACTTGCGGCCACTCTGCTAGCAGTACACCGACGTCCGATTCTAGCAGGCAAATTTCCCTGCCCCAGCTGCTGGACCGTCGAAAGAAGTTCACTCCCAGCCATCCACATGCCCAGCGGTTGAATGCTAGCTTGGCTAAATTGCTAGCGCTTCAACTGCTGCCTTTTCAGTTGGTAGACTCGGCCCCCTTCCGTGAGTTTGTGCAATGTGCGGTTCCTCAGTGGCAGGTTCCCAAACGCCACTTTTTCTCACGGAAGGCTATTCCGGCTCTCTACCGGCATGTGGAAGGCAATGTCTTGGCCTCGCTGGACAGGGCGGTCAGCGGTAAGGTGCATATTACCGCTGACTCATGGTCCAGCAGGCATGGACAGGGACGTTACCTTTCTTTCACGGCCCATTGGGTCACTCTTTTGGCAGCTGGGAAGGATGCAGGACAAGGTGCAGTAGTGTTGGAGGTTGTCCCACCGCCACGCCTCCAAAATGCTACTACTGGTTGTGACACACCTCTCTCCTCCACCCCCTCCTCTTCTTCTTCCTCCATGGCCTCTTCCTGTGGTTTGTCCTATGAACCAGCGGTGCTCCGTAGCCGTTCACGGGGCTACGCAAGTACGCAGGCAAAAAGATGCCATGCCGTGCTTGCGCTGGTGTGTTTGGGGGACAGAAGCCACACTGGGGCAGAGGTCCTGTCTGCTCTGCAGGGCCAGGCCGAGAGGTGGTTGACGCCACGCCAGCTTAAGCCAGGAATGGTGGTTTGCGACAATGGCACCAACCTCCTCTCCGCCCTCCGACAGGGACAACTGACCCATGTGCCCTGTGTGGCTCACGTCCTTAACCTGGTGGTGCAGCGGTTCTTGGGCAGGTACCCGGGCTTACAGGATGTCCTGAGGCAGGCCAGGAAAGTCTGTGTGCATTTCCGCAGATCTTATAATGCCAGTGCTCGCCTGGCTGAGCTGCAAAAGGAGTTGAACCTGCCCAAGAACCGCCTTATATGTGACATGCCCACCAGGTGGAACTCAACGTTGGCCATGCTGCAGCGGCTGCACACGCAGCAGAGGGCCATCAATGAGTACCTGTGCGACTACGGCACCAGGACAGGGTCAGGGGAGCTTGGTTTTTTTTCTCCACGCCAGTGAGGCATGATCAGGGATGCATGCACTGTCCTGGCACCATTTGAGGAGGCCACGAGGATGGTGAGCAGTGACAGTGCATGCATCAGTGACACTGTACCTCTTGTCCACCTGTTGGAGCACACGCTGCGTGGAATAATGGACAGGGCACTTGAGGCAGAACAGAGGCAGGAAGAGGAGGACTTCCTTGCCTCTCAAGGCCCCCTTTACCCAGACAGTGTTCCTTCTGTCCCACCCATCGCACAGGAAGAGGAAGAGGAGGAGGAGGAGGAGGAGGAGGAGGATTGTGTCAGCATGGAGGTGGAGGCTGGCACTCAGCATCATCAGCAGCAGTCTTTTAGGGATGATTTACAGTCCCAAGAAACCAGTGGACTTGTACGTGGCTGGGAGGAGGTGACTGCGGATCATGTCGTCCTTAGTGACCCAGAGGACTCCGGAGCGAATGCCTCAGCAAACCTACGCTGCATGGCCTCCCTGATCCTGCAAAGTCTGCGGAAGGATCCTCGTATTCTTCGGATCAAGGAGAGGGACCATTACTGGCTGGCCACTCTCCTTGATCCACGGTACAAGGGTAAGGTTGCGGACCTTATGTTACCGTCGCAGAGGGAGCAGAGGATGAGACAACTCCGGGAGGCCTTGCAGAAAGGTCTGTGCAACGCGTTCCCAGAGACTGGGAGGTTACAAACTCCTGGTCCAGGACAACGAGTTGCTGAGGCTTCGGCCAGTCAAAGAAGGAGCGGTGGGGAAGGTGGCCGTCTGACCGATGCGTTCAGACAATTCTTTAGTCCGCAGCCCCAAAGTATGATTGGTTCCAGCAACCATCGCCAGCGTCTGATAAACATGGTGCAGGAATATCTAGGGGCAAGGTCAGACTTGGACACCTTCCCCACCGAAAATCCTCTGGCTTACTGGGTCTTGAGGATGGATCACTGGCCAGAGCTTGCACAGTATGCAATTGAGCTACTGGCCTGTCCTGCATCCAGCGTTCTTTCGGAACGCACATTCAGTGCTGCTGGAGGATTTGTCACGGATCACAGGGTGCGCCTGTCCACCGACTCGGTTGATCGACTGACTTTCATCAAGATGAACCAGTCTTGGATCACCACCAGCTACCACACACCTGATGCTGATATAACAGACTAATTGATTTTAACATGTCACGTCCCTTCAAGACTGATGCTGATGCTGAGTGCCTGTGCTGTTATGTTGACTGGCTATCCTCCTCCTCCGAGTCCTCAATGATACGATTGATGATGATAGCTTGGAAGATCATTTTTGTTTATGGGTGCCGCCACCAGTGGCTAAGGCCCAATTTTTCAGCCCCTGTTTTACAGGGGCGTGTACTTACAATTTTTTTAGCAATAATTTGCCATAGGGCTCATTGCTGTGCTCCAAGTACAGTATCTGTGAGGGGTTGTAGTGTTGTGCCACCAGTGCCTAAGGCCCAATTTTTCAGCCCCTGTTTAACAGGGGCGTGTCATTACAATTTTTGAAGCAATACTTTGCAACAGGGCTCATTGCTGTGCTCCAAGTACAGTATCTGTGAGGGGTTGTAGTGTTGTGCCACCAGTGCCTAAGGCCCAATTTTTCAGCCCCTGTTCAACAGGGGCATGCAATTACAATTCTTGATGTAATAATTCACAGCAGGGCCCATTCCTGCACCCACCAAGAGTAAGTCTGAGGGCTTACAGTGTTGTGGCAACGCCACCACCACCACCACCACGAAAGGCCCAATTTTTCAGCCACTGTTCAAAAGGGGCATGTAATTACAATTCTTGATCTAATAATTCACAGCAGGGCCCATTCCTGCACCCACCAAGAGTAACTCTGAGGGCTTACAGTGTTGTGGCAACACCACCACCACCACCACCACCACGAAAAGCCCAATTTTTCAGCCCCTGTTCAACAGGGGCATGCAATTGCAATTCTTGATCTAATAATTCACAGCAGGGCCCATTGCTGCACCCACCAAGAGTAACTGTCAGGGCTTACAGTGTTGTGGCACCAGCACCACCATCAAAGCCCCAATTTTTACTACCACTGTTCAACAATTATATGTAATTAAAATTCCTGATATAATAGTTGACAGCAGGGCGTTCCAGCACCAACCAAGAGTAACTGTGAGTGCTTACAGTGTTGTGCCAACACCAACAACTAAGGGGCCTATTTCTGCAGAGTATATACGGCAGGTCCCTACTTTCAAACATCCAACTTACAAACGACTCCTACTTGCAAACGAAAGAAGACAACAGGAAGTGAGAGGAAATCTACCCCTAGGAAGGAAAATTCTCTCCTGTAAGAATAAATATGGGAGAAAGGTGTCTCCTCTGTACTGATGCTTTATCAGCAATCCTTGTTTCAAGAAAAACACCACATTTCAAAAACAGTTGTCATTGGGACGGAAAGTGAGGTGAAATGTTCTGAACAGGGGCACAGACAGCAAAACAAATGTTACAGGGGTGATAACCCTTACCTATGTTTCCCAAAAAGTTTAAAAATAGATTTTTGGGCTGGAGCTACAGTTCAACAATGTACCTGTTCAAAATTACAAACACATTCTACATAAGAACAAACCTACAGTCCCTGTCTTGTATGCACCGCCTGTATACGGCTGTTCAGAGTATATAGGGCCTTTTTTATTTTATGTGCGGGGTTCCCCTTAATATCCATACAAGACCCAAAGGGGCTGGTAATGGGCTGGGGTAGGGGGGGGGGTCATGGGGTAGCTATGCCATTTTTCTTAAAGATTTTCATCCATATTACCGGGACCAGACATTACATTAAAGCCGCAAGAAGTTTTAAATGGCTTTTTTTTCCTTTAGAAGTGTCATTTTGTGCAGGGACAGTTCTAAACACGGGAAACACGTGGCACTTCACAGGCATACTTTAGACACCCCCCAGGTATGATATTTAAAGGAATATTTGACTTTTGTTTTTCACTTTATGCATCATTAAAATGACTGCTCCCGAAAAACGACCGTTTTTAAAACTTCTTTTTGCATTGATACATGTCCCCTGGTGCAGAACCCGGGTTCCCAAACCCTTTTTAGGACAATAACATGCATAATAGTTGTTATAATTAGCACTTTAGAATTCGAACGTTCGCATCCATTGTATTTAATAGGGTTCTAATGTTCGTACGAACTTTCGGTCCGTTCGCGGGTTCTGGTGCGAACCGAACCCGGGGGTGTTCGGCTCATCACTACTGAAGAGCTTCTAGAAACAGCCAGCCCCAATGTCCTTGAGAATATGATACCTAAAGAGCAGAGGGAAAGAAGAGTAATTCACCCCCCAAAAAGACTGACGTACGACCAATTGGGTGAATGCTCTGAGGAGGCCATCATCACTTCTAAGAGAACCATTGATCAGTCTAGCTCTTCCACTCCAGATTCAGATTCAGTGGAAGACAACCCCAGCTCACTCCCTAGCACATCTGAAACAGACACCCAAGTGTCGGTGGTCCGTATACAGGACAACCTCCCTCCTTGTGATAATTGGTGGGAGGTTCCTCTGTCGGCTCTGTGTTATGATATGAGCTGTTTAAGTTTAAATCCTGCTTATGAAAAGGCAAGTTGTTTATTGTCATGCATAAACTAACAAATTTCCCTGCAGGTATTGCCAAAGTATGTGTTAGGTTACATACTGTTGTCCTCTTTGGGGACCAAAGACTTTAAGTGGGGGGAGTGTGTAGCAGGATGTCCATATGTAAGAAGGAATCCGGCTCCCTCCGGTGGTATAAGTGTTACAATGCAACTAATGCACTTTGGGACAGATATCAGCTAGGAGAAAAGACTTTGTTGCTTTTAGTAAAAGACAGACTACATTACCCAGGGTGCATTGCAACACCGCAAAGCATTCTGGGCAGACTACTTAAACCAGGGGAGGGGCCAGCGTCTCTCTCTCTGGATCCAGCTCTCAATCAAGCAGGAAGTTGGCACGGAGGCCTGCTTCCTAAGGATTAGACCAGAAGCCTGGGCCTAAATTACGGGAGTGCCTGAGTGATTTCCAGCAGAGGATCGTCCACAGCGTCCTGTGATTGCCCAGCAGAGACCAGAGTCGTCCATCACCATATGCTGTTAGTGACGGAGTCCGGAGACTGCAGCTGAAGCAGAAGCGTGGAGATCGAGTGACCGGGACAAGCCAGAGGAGACTATCTGAAAGTCGGGCCTGTTTGGTGAGAAGGGCACCTGCCCAGAATTGACTACTACCTTAGAGGAAAGTGATTTAGTTAGTGCCAGCCACACTTCACCTATCACGCCACAGCTTGCGGCCTAGTGTATCTCACTGGAGACTATGTGATCAGAGATTGGTGCATCCGTCATTAGTGGGTGGCAGGCACACGAGTACTCAGGTATATTGCGGATAATTACAGCATCTTGTTGAAACCCTGTGGATTACAATTTAACTTGTGCACCGACGGTGGCTAGCGAAGACTTCATTGGAGAAAGGAACTTTGAGTGGGACGCAGATAAGCCTTGCTTACCCATTATAGGGAATGAACACGTGCAAGGTATTGCAATAAAGGGGGAGCTCGCGAGCAACCAGTTAGCCGTGCAGAGACACATATAGATACATGTACATATATATAGCTGATGTTATTTCCTGTTATTACCTAATCTCAGTGATACCTATCCTTATTGGTTTGACTCTGCAATGCGCATGCAGAGTCAACTGTGTGTATTAATGTGATTCTTTACCCTTCCCTTTTATACTGAGTAAAGGTACCTTTGATTAAGCATATAACTTGTGTGAAGTATCTCTGTCACTTACAAGGACTAGTGACCAGCAAAGGTAATAACATTTACAGGTTATTGTGTGATGTATGCAGGATTGTGTCTCCTAATACTCAATAGGTCTCACACTCCTTATTCATATCAGTTGTGCTAAGGGAAGGTTTGAGCCACTTCCAGGGGTTGATAGGCAGGACGTAGACCCAAATCAAACAAACAGCAGCTCCTACGGGGGTAGTGCTACACGAGCATGAAGGTATTTTATTACAGAAGGGACAGACATACATATACATGAGATTTCAAACCTTAGTAGAGATGGTCTGTATAACAAAATCAAATAATACTGTTGGTACAATACCTATATCCAAAGTATGACTTTGATTTTCCAATGCATGCCAAATTTTTAGATATTAAAAAAATTATTTATTACTCTAATAATTGCTGGAATGAGGGTAAAGGGTATCTTGTGAATTTAATTGTGCTACTCAATAGGGATCATCTTCGAGTCGAACCCATGTTCAACTCGAACATCGTCTGTTCGCCGAATTTCGAACATTATGGACCGTTCGCTCCAAATTCGAGTGACGCGTCACTGCCCATAATTCACTGCGGCATAGCAGTGCATTGCTGGCTGATGATTGGCCAAGCATGCACTATGACCCGCATGCTTTGGCCAATCACAGCACGTAAAAAACGGAGAGCCATAATTGGCCAAAGCCAGGGTGGCTTTGGTCAATTATGTCTCAGGGGGTTTAGTACACGCCCCACACTATATAAGGCCGCCTGCGTGGCAGCCTTGTGTAGTGTGTTGTGGCGGTGGTTAAAGACAGACAGACAGAGAGATAGACAGTGTCTTTTAATTTGAGTTAGATAGAGCAGGCTGGTGAGTCAGTTAGCTGCAGTTACAGTGTGTAGAGGACAGTGTTGTTCATCTTACTTTTAAAAAGTAATTAGTTACAGTTACAAATAATTTCTCCCAAAAAGTAATTGCGTTAGTAACTCAGTTACTACATTGGAAAAGTAATTAGTTACTCAGCAAAGTAACTGTGACTTTTTTTTTTAATATTGACTCGCGTATAAGCCGAGGGTGAGAAATGCAGCAGCTACTGTAAGTGGAAAAGAGGGTCAACAATGCCCATCTGCAGCTGCATACCTCACTGTGTCTATTGCATACCTCCCTGTGTCCTGTGCATGCCTACCTGTGCAGATCTGCCTACCTCACTGTGTCCTGTGTACCTCACTGTGTCCATTGCAGCCTACCTGTGTCCTGTGCATGCCTCCGTGTGCCCATCTGCAGCCTCCGTGTGCCCATCTGCAGCCTCCGTGTGCCCATCTGCATTCTCTGTGCCGCTCATACATCTCACTGTGCTCTCTTCTTTTAGCATGTTCCCTGTCAGCACAAGTGCATGCAGCATCCACCGATCAGCGTGTCATAAAAACATACGGCGGCCATTCCAGTATTCAAAAGCCACGCCTCCTCCTCGTCTGTGATAGGCAGAGCACTCAATTTCCCAGCATTCAGTGTTCCGCCTATCATGGACATCCGCTCATCCTCATAACACGGACGAGGATGAGAGGATGTCTGTGATAGGCTGAACACTGACTGCTGGGAAACTGAGTGTTCCGCCTATCACAGACGAGGAGGCGCGGCTTTTAAACACTGGAATGGCCGCCATCTGTTTGCATGACACGCTGATCAGGTAGGCAGACGGCGGCAACTAGATGTAATTGTGGTAACGCCGCCCAAGTAATGGGAACGGCGTTAGCATGAGGGGAAGAGTAATCAGTTAGATTACTCGTTACCCTCTAAAGTAACTGCGTTAAGTAGCACTGTTTACTTTAACGCAGTTACTACCATCACTGGTAGAGGATATATATGCATCCTAGGTGTTGTATATATATTTATACACTGTATTCAGTTTAGCTAGATCCGTTCCTGTTATTCTCTTCATAATATACTGACAGGCAGGCAGGTGATTGTGCTAGCTGCAGTATTTTCACTTACTGTACTGTGTCCTTTGCACAGTGTGCACCTAAAGCTACCTAAATACAATTGCTGGTGTTCTCATACTAATACAGGCAGGGAGCTGCAGTATTTTGATTTAGTGTCCTTTGCACAGTGTGCACCTAAAGCTTACCTGAATACAATTGCTGGTGTTCTCATACTAATACAGGCAGGGAGCTGCAGTATTTTGATTTAGTGTCCTTTGCACAGTGTGCACCTAAAGCTTACCTGAATACAATTGCTGGTGTTCTCATACTAATACAGGCAGGGAGCTGCAGTATTTTGATTTAGTGTCCTTTGCAACGTGTGTACCTAAAGCTTACCTGAATACAATTGCTGGTGTTCTCATACTAATACAGGCAGGGAGCTGCAGTATTTTGATTTAGTGTCCTTTGCACAGTGTGCACCTAAAGCTTACCTGAATACAATTGCTGGTGTTCTCATACTAATACAGGCAGGGAGCTGCAGTATTTTGATTTAGTGTCCTTTGCACAGTGTGCACCTAAAGCTTACCTGAATACAATTGCTGGTGTTCTCATACTAATACAGGCAGGGAGCTGCAGTATTTTGATTTAGTGTCCTTTGCACAGTGTGCACCTAAAGCTTACCTGAATACAATTGCTGGTGTTCTCATACTAATACAGGCAGGGTGGTGCAGTATTTTGATTTAGTGTCCTTTGCAACGTGTGTACCTAAAGCTTACCTGAATACAATTGCTGGTGTTCTCATACTAATACAGGCAGGGAGCTGCAGTATTTTGATTTAGTGTCCTTTGCACAGTGTGCACCTAAAGCTTACCTGAATACAATTGCTGGTGTTCTCATACTAATACAGGCAGGGAGCTGCAGTATTTTGATTTAGTGTCCTTTGCACAGTGTGCACCTAAAGCTTACCTGAATACAATTGCTGGTGTTCTCATACTAATACAGGCAGGGAGCTGCAGTATTTTGATTTAGTGTCCTTTGCACAGTGTGCACCTAAAGCTTACCTGAATACAATTGCTGGTGTTCTCATACTAATACAGGCAGGGAGCTGCAGTATTTTGATTTAGTGTCCTTTGCACAGTGTGCACCTAAAGCTTACCTGAATACAATTGCTGGTGTTCTTATACTAATACAGGCAGGGAGCTGCAGTATTTTGATTTAGTGTCCTTTGCACAGTGTGCACCTAAAGCTTACCTGAATACAATTGCTGGTGTTCTCATACTAATACAGGCAGGGTGGTGCAGTATTTTGATTTAGTGTCCTTTGCAACGTGTGTACCTAAAGCTTACCTGAATACAATTGCTGGTGTTCTCATACTAATACAGGCAGGGAGCTGCAGTATTTTGATTTAGTGTCCTTTGCACAGTGTGCACCTAAAGCTTACCTGAATACAATTGCTGGTGTTCTCATACTAATACAGGCAGGGAGCTGCAGTATTTTGATTTAGTGTCCTTTGCACAGTGTGCACCTAAAGCTTACCTGAATACAATTGCTGGTGTTCTCATACTAATACAGGCAGGGAGCTGCAGTATTTTGATTTAGTGTCCTTTGCACAGTGTGCACCTAAAGCTTACCTGAATACAATTGCTGGTGTTCTCATACTAATACAGGCAGGGTGGTGCAGTATTTTGATTTAGTGTCCTTTACACAGTGTGCACTTAAAACTTAACTGAATAAAATTTCTGGTGTTCTCATACTAATACCACAGGCTGGGAGCTGCAGCATTTTCATTTAGTGTACTGTGTCCTCTGCACAGTGTGCAACTAAAGCTAACTGAAGAAAATTACTGTTGTTCTCTTACTAATAATACTACAGGCAGGCAGTTGATTCTGCTAGCTGCAGTGTAATCAGTATATATATACATCCCAGATTTGTGCAGCTACATCTCTCTGCACTCTGTACATAGCTCATCCCAGAACCCTGCCCTCTGCATGCAGCTCACCCCAGAACCCTTCACTCTGTGCACAGCTCATCCCAGAACCCTGCACTCTGTACACAGCTCATCCCAGAACCCTGCAATCTGTACACAGCTCATCTCAGAACCCTGCACTCTGTACATAGCTCATGTCAGAACCCTTCACTCTGTACATAGCTCATTCCAGAACCCTGCACTCTGTACATAGCTCATTCCAGAACCCTGCACTCTGTACATAGCTCATTCCAGAACCCTGAACTCTGTACATAGCTCATTCCAGAACCCTGCACTCTGTACATAGATCATTCCAGAACCCTGAACTCTGTACATAGCTCATTCCAGAACCCTGCACTCTGTACATAGCTCATCCCAGAACCCTGCACTCTGTACATACCTCATCCCAGAACCCTGCACTCTGTAAATAGCTCATCCCAGAACCCTGCACTCTGCATGCAGCTCACCCCAGAACCCTGCACTCGGCATGCAGCTCATCTCAGAACCCTTCACTCTGTACATAGCTCATCCCAGAACCCTGCACTCTGTACACAGCTCATCCCAGAACCCTGCACTCTGTACACAGCTCATCCCAGAACTCTGCACTCTGTACAAAGCTCATCTCAGAACCCTGCACTCTGTACACAGCTCATCCCAGAACTCTGCACTCTGTACATAGCTCATCTCAGAACCCTGCACTCTGTGCATAGCTCATCCCAGAACCCTGCACTCTGCATGCAGCTCATCCCAGAACCATTCACTCTGTACACAGCTCATCCCAGAACACTGCACTCTGTACACAGCTCATCCCAGAACACTGCACTCTGTACACAGCTCATCCCAGAACCCTGCACTCTGTACATAGCTCATCTCAGAACCCTGCACTCTGTACATACCTCATCTCAGAACCCTGCACTCTGTACATAGCTCATCTCAGAACCCTGCACTCTGTACATAGCTCATCTCAGAACCCTGCACTCTGTACATAGCTCATCTCAGAACCCTGCACTCTGTACATAGCTCATCTCAGAACCCTGCACTCTGTACATAGCTCATCTCAGAACCCTGCACTCTGTACATAGCTCATCTCAGAACCCTGCACTCTGTACATAGCTCATCTCAGAACCCTGCACTCTGGACATAGCTCACCCCAAAACCCTGCACTCTGTACATAGCTCATCTCAGAACCCTGGACCCTGTATATAGCTCATCCCAGAACCATTCACCCTGTACATAGCTCACCCCAGAACCCTGCACTCTGTACATAGCTCATCTCAGAACCCTGCACTCTGTACATAGCTCATCTCAGAACCCTGCACTCTGTACATAGCTCATCCCAGAACTGTGCACTCTGCATGCAGCTCATCTCAGAACCCTGCACTCTGTACATAGCTCATCTCTGAACCCTGCACTCTGTACATAGCTCATCCCAGAACACTGCACTCTGTGCATAGCTCATGCCAGAACCCTGCACTCTGTACATAGCTCATGCCAGAACCCTGCACACTGTACATAGCTCATCCCAGAACCCTGCACTCTGTACATAGCTCATCCCAGAACCCTGCACTCTGTACATAGCTCATCCCAGAACCCTGCACTCTGTACATAGCTCATCCCAGAACCCTGCACTCTCTACATAGCTCATCCCAGAACCCTGTATATAGCTCACCCTACATCCGTGCACTCTGTACATAGCTTATCCCAGAACTCTGCACTCTGTACATAGTTCATCCCAGAACTCTGCACTCTGTACATAGCTCATCCCAGAACCCTGCAGTCTGCACATAGCTCATTCCAGAACCCTGCACTCTGTACATAGCTCATGCCAGAACCCTGCACTCTGTACATAGATCATGCCAGAACCCTGCACTCTGTACATAGCTCATGCCAGAACCCTGCACTCTGTACATAGCTCATCCCAAGAACCCTGGACCCTGTATATAGCTAATCCCAGAACCCTGCACTCTGTACATAGCTCATGCCAGAACCCTGCACTCTGTACATAGCTCATGCCAGAACCCTGCACTCTGTACATAGCTCATGCCAGAACCCTGCACTCTGTACATAGCTCATGCCAGAACCCTGCACTCTGTACATAGCTCATGCCAGAACCCTGCACTCTGTACATAGCTCATGCCAGAACCCTGCACTCTGTACATAGCTCATGCCAGAACCCTGCACACTGTACATAGCTCATCCCAGAACCCTGCACTTTGTGCATAGCTCACCCCAGAACCATGCACTCTGCATGCAGCTCACCCCAGAACCCTGCACCCTGCATGCAGCTCACCCTAGAACCCTGCACTCTGTACATAGCTCATTCCAGAACCCTTCACTCTGTACACAGCTCATTCCCAGAATCCTTCATTCTGTACACAGCTCATCTCTGAACCCTGCACGCTGCACGCAGCTCACCCCAGAACCCTGCACCCTGCATGTAGCTCACCCCAGAACCCTGCACTCTGTACACAGCTCATCTCTGAACCCTGCACTCTGTACTTAGCTCATCTCTGAACCCTGCACTCTGTACATAGCTCATCTCTGAACCCTGCACTCTGTACATAGCTCATCCCAGAACCCTGCACTCTGTACACAGCTCATCCCAGAACCATGCACCCTGTACATAGCTCACCCCAGATCCGTGCGCTCTGTACATAGCTTATCCCAGAACTCTGCACTCTGTACACAGCTCATCCCAGAACCCTGCACTCTGTACATAGCTCATCTCAGAACCCTGGACCCTGTATATAGCTCATCCCAGAACCCTGCACCCTGTACATAGCTCACCCCAGATCCGTGCACTCTGTACATAGCTTATCCCAGAACTCTGCACTCTGTACATAGCTCATCCCAGAACCCTTCACTCTGTACACAGCTCATCCCAGAACCGTGCACTTTGTACACAGCTTATCCCAGAACCCTTCACTCTGTACACAGCTCATCCCAGAACCCTGCACTCTGTACTTAGCTCATCTCAGAACCCTGCACTCTGTACATAGCTCATCTCAGAACCCTGGACCCTGTATATAGCTCATCCCATAACCCTGCACCCTGTACATAGCTCATCTCTGAACCCTGCACTCTGTACATAGCTCATCTCTGAACCCTGCACTCTGTACATAGCTCATCCCAGAACCCTGCACTCTGTACACAGCTCATCCCAGAACCATGCACCCTGTACATAGCTCACCCCAGATCCGTGCACTCTGTACATAGCTTATCCCAGAACTCTGCACTCTGTACACAGCTCATCCCAGAACCCTGCACTCTGTACATAGCTCATCCCAGAACCCTGTATATAGCTCATCTCAGAACCCTGGACCCTGTATATAGCTCATCCCAGAACCCTGCACTCTGTACACAGCTCAACCCAGAACCGTGCACTCTGTGCATAGCTCATCCCAGAGCCCTGCACTCTGCATGCAGCTCACCCCAGAACCCTGCACTCTGTACATAGCTCAT
Source organism: Rana muscosa (assembly GCA_029206835.1). Lineage (NCBI taxonomy): Eukaryota > Metazoa > Chordata > Amphibia > Anura > Ranidae > Rana > Rana muscosa. Next base: position 366,974,609 of record CM055119.1, on the reverse strand, counting down.
CCCAGAACCCTTTACTCTGTACACAGCTCATCCCAGAATCCTTCACTCTGTACACAGCTCATCCCAGAACGCTGCACTCTGCATGCAGCTCATCTCAGAACCCTGCACTCTGTACATAGCTCATCTCAGAACCCTGCACTCTGTACATAGCTTATCCCAGAACCCTGCACTCTGTACTTGGCTGATCTTAGAACCCTGCACTCTGTACATAGCTCATCCCAGAACACTGCACTCTGTGCATAGCTCATCCCAGAACCCCGCGCTCTATACATAGCTCATCCCAGAACCCTGCACACTGTACATAGCTCATCCCAGAACCCTGCACTCTGTACATAGCTCATCCCAGAACCCTGTATATAGCTCATCTCAGAACTCTGGACCCTGTATAAAGCTCATCCCAGAACCCTGCACCCTGTACATAGCTCACCCCAGATCCGTGCACTCTGTACATAGCTTATCCCAGAACTCTGCACTCTGTACATAGCTAATCCCAGAACCCTGCACTCTGTACATAGCTCATTCCAGAACCCTGCAGTCTGCACGTAGCTCATTCCAGAACCCTGCACTCTGTACATATCTCATGCCAGAACCCTGCACTCTGTACATAGCTCATCCCAGAACCCTTCACTCTGTACACAGCTCATCCCAGAACCGTGCACTTTGTACACAGCTTATCCCAGAACCCTGCACTCTGTGCATAGCTCATCCCGAACCCTGCACTCTGCATGCAGCTCACCCCCGAACCCTGCACCCTGCATGCAGCTCACCCCAGAACCCTGCACTCTGTACATAGCTCATCCCAGAACCCTTTACTCTGTACACAGATCATCCCAGAATCCTTCACTCTGTACACAGCTCATCCCAGAACCCTGCACTCTGTACACAGCTCATTTCAGAACCCTGCACTTTGCCCACATCTCACCCCAGAACCCTGCACCCTATATGCAGCTCACCCCAGAACCCTGCACTCTGTACATAGCTCATCCCAGAACCCTGCACTCTGTACATAGCTCATCCCAGAACCCTGCACTCTGTACATAGCTCATCCCAAAACCCTGCACTCTGTACATAGCTCATCCTAAAACCCTGCACTCTGTACATAGCTCATCTCAGAACCCTGGACCCTGTATATAGCTCATCCCAGAACCCTGCACCCTGTACATAGCTCACCCCAGAACCCTGCACTCTGTACATAGCTCATCTCAGAACCCTGCACTCTGTACATAGCTCATCCCAGAACGCTGCACTCTGCATGCAGCTCATCTCAGAACCCTGCACTCTGTAAATAGCTCATCTCAGAACCCTGCATTCTGTACATAGCTCATCTCAGAACCCTGCACTCTGTACATAGCTCACCCCAGATCCGTGCACTCTGTACATAGCTCATCCCAGAACTCTGAACTCTGTACATAGCTCATCCCAGAACCCTGCAGTCTGCACATAGCTCATTCCAGAACCCTGCAGTCTGCACATAGCTCATTCCAGAACCCTGCACTCTGTACATAGATCATGCCAGAACCCTGCACTCTGTACATAGATCATGCCAGAACCCTGCACTCTGTACATAGATCATGCCAGAACCCTGCACTCTGTACATAGCTCATGCCAGAACCCTGCACTCTGTACATAGCTCATCCTAGAACCCTGCACTCTGTGCATAGCTCACCCCAGAACCCTGCACCCTGCATGCAGCTCTCCCCAGAACCCTGCACTCTAAACATAGCTCATCCCAGAATCCTTCACTCTGTACACAGCTCATCCCAGAACCCTGCACTCTGTACGCAGCTCACCCCAGAACCCTGCACTCTGTGCATAGCTCACCCCAGAACCCTGCACTCTGTACATAGCTCATGCCAGAACCCTGCACTCTGTACATAGCTCATCCCAAAACCCTGCACTCTGTACATACGGTAGCTCATCTTAGAACCCTGGACCCTGTATATAGCTAATCCCAGAACCCTGCATTCTGTACATGGGTCATCCCAGAACCCTGCACTCTGTACATAGCTCATCCCAGAACCCTGCACTCTGCATGCAGCTCACCCCAGAACCCTGCACCCTGCATGCAGCTCACCCTAGAACCCTGCACTCTGTACATAGCTCATCCCAGAACCCTTCACTCTGTACACAGCTCATTCCCAGAATCCTTCACTCTGTACACAGCCCATCTCTGAACCCTGCACTCTGTACACAGCTCATCTCTGAACCCTGCACTCTGTACATAGCTCATCTCAGAACCCTGCACTCTGTACTTAGCTCATCCCAGAACTCTGCACTCTGTACTTAGCTCATCCCAGAACCCTGCACTCTGTACTTAGCTCATCTCAGAACCCTGCACTCTGTACATAGCTCATCTCTGAACCCTGCACTCTGTACATAGGTTATCCCAAAACTCTGCACTCTGTACACAGCTCATCCCAGAACCCTGCACTCTGTACATAGCTCATCTCAGAACCCTGCACTGTGCATGCAGCTCACCCCCGAACCCTGCACTCTGCATGCAGCTCATCCCAGAACCCTGCACTCTGTGCATAGCTCATCCCAGAACCCTGCACTCTGTACATAGCTCATCTCAGAACCCTGCACATAGCTCATCTCAGAACCCTGTACTCTGTACATAGCTCATCCCAGAACCCTGCACTCTGTACACAGCTCATCCCAGAACCCTGGACCCTGTACATAGCTCACCCCAGAACCCAGCACTCTGTACATAGCTCATCTCAGAACCCTGCACTCTGTACATAGCTCATCTCTGAACACTGCACTCTGTACATAGCTCATGCCAGAACCCTGCACTCTGTACATAGCTCATCCCAGAACCCTGTATATAGCTCATCTCAGATCCCTGCACCCTGTATATAGCTCATCCCAGAACCCTGCACCCTGTACATAGCTCACCCCAGATCCGTGCACTCTGTACATAGCTTATCCCAGAACTCTGCACTCTGTACACAGCTCATCCCAGAACCTTGCACTCTGTACATAGCTCATCCCAGAACCCTGTATATAGCTCATCTCAGAACCCTGAACCCTGTATATAGCTCACCCCAGATCCGTGCACTCTGTATATAGCTTATCCCAGAAACCTGCACTCTGTACATAGCTCATTCCAGAACCCTGCAGTCTGCACATAGCTCATTCCAAAGCCCTGCACTCCGTGCATAGCTCATCCCAGAACACTGCACTCTGTGCATAGCTCATCCCAGAACCATGCACTCTGTGCATAGCTCATCCCAGAACCCTGCACCCTGCATGCAGCTCACCCTAGAACCCTGCACTCTATACATAGCTCATCCCAGAACCCTTCACTCTGTACACAGCTCATTCCCAGAATCCTTCACTCTGTACACAGCTCATCTCAGAACCCTGCACTCTGTACATAGCTCATCTCAGAACCCTGCACTCTGTACTTAGCTCATCTCAGAACCCTGCACTCTGTACATAGCTCATCTCTGAACACTGCACTCTGTACATAGCTCATGCCAGAACCCTGTATATAGCTCATCTCAGAACCCTGGACCCTGTATATAGCTCATCCCAGAACCCTGCACCCTGTACATAGCTCACCCCAGATCCGTGCACTCTGTGTATAGCTCATTCCAGAACCCTTCACTCTGTGCATAGCTCATCCCAGAACCCTGCTCCCTGCATGCAGCTAACCCCAGAACCCTGCACTCTGTACACAGCTCATGCCAGGACCCTGCACTCTGTACTTAGCTCATTCCAGAACCCTGCACTCTGTGCATAGCTCATCCCAGAACCCTGCACTCTGTGCATAGCTCATCCCAGAACCCTGCACTCTGCATGCAGCTCACCCCCGAACCCTGCACCCTGCATACAGCTCACCCCAGAACCCTGCACTCTGTACATAGCTCATCCCAGAACCCTTCACTCTGTGCATAGCTCATCCCAGAACCCTGCTCCCTGCATGCAGCTAACCCCAGAACCCTGCACTCTGTACACAGCTCATCCCAAAACCCTGCACTCTGTGCATAGCTCATCTCAGAACCCTGGACCCTGTATATAGCTCACCCCACAACCCTGCACTCTGCATAGCTCATCCCAGAACCTTGCACTCTGCATGCAGCTCACCCCAGAACCCTGCACCCTGCATGCAGCTCACCCCAGAATCCTGCACTCTGTACATAGCTCATCCCAGAACCCTGCACTCTGTACATAGCTCATCTCTGAACCCTGCACTCTGTACATAGCTCATCCCAGAACCCTGCACTCTGTACATAGCTCATCCCAGAACCCTGCACTCTGTACATAGCTCATGCCAGAACCCTGCACTCTGTACATAGCTCATGCCAGAACCCTGCACTCTGTACATAGCTCATCCCAGAACCCTGCACTCTGTACATAGCTCATCCCAGAACCCTGCACTCTGCATGCAGCTCACCCTAGAACCCTGCTCTCTGTACATAGCTCATCCCAGAACCCTTCACTCTGTACACAGCTCATTCCCAGAATCCTTCACTCTGTACACAGCTCATTCCCAGAATCCTTCACTCTGTACACAGCTCATCCCAGAACCCTGCACTCTGTACACAGCTCATCCCAGAACCTTGCACCCTGTACATAGCTCACCCCAGATCCGTGCACTCTGTACATAGCTTATCCCAGAACTCTGCACTCTGTACATAGCTCATCCCAGAACTCTGCACTCTGTACATAGTTCATCCCAGCACTCTGCACTATGTACATATCTCATGACAGAACCCTGCACCCTGTACATAGCTCACCCCAAATCCGTGCACTCTGTACATAGCTTATCCAAGAACTCTGCACTCTGTTTTTAGCTCATCCCAGAACCCTGCACTCTGTACATAGCTCATCCCAGAACCCTGCACTATGTACATAGCTCATCCCAGAACCCTGCACTCTGTGCATGGCTCATCCCAGAACCCTGCACTCTGTATGCAGCTCACACCAGAACCCTGCACTCTGTACATAGCTCATCCCAGAACCCTTTACTCTGTACGCAGCTCATCCCAGAATCACCCCAGATCCGTGCACTCTGTACATATCTTATCCCAGAACCCTGCAGTCTGCACATAGCTCATTCCAGAACCCTGCACTCTGTACATAGCTCACCCCACAACCCTGCACTCTATGCATAGCTCATCCCAGATCCTTGCACCCTGCATGCAGCTCAACCCAGAAACCTGCACTCTGTGCATAGCTTATGCCAGAACCCTGCACTCTGTACATAGCTCATCCCAAAACCCTGCACTCTCTACATAGCTCATCCCAAAACCCTGCACTCTGTACATAGCTCATGCCAGAACCCTGCACTCTGTACATAGCTCATGCCAGAACCCTGCACTCTGTACATAGCTCATGCCAGAACTCTGCACTCTGTACATAGCTCATCTCAGAACCCTGCACACTGTACATAGCTCATCTCAGAACCCTGCACTCTGTACACAGCTCACCCCAGAACCCTGCACTCTGTACATATCTCATGCCAGAACCCTGCACTCTGCATGCAGCTCACCCCCGAACCCTGCACCCTGCATGCAGCTCACACCAGAACCCTGCACACTGTACATAGCTCATCCCAGAACCCTTTACTCTGTACACAGCTCATCCCACAATCCTTCACTCTGTACACAGCTCATCCCAGAACCCTGCACTCTGTACACAGCTCACCCCAGAACCACGCACTCTGCATGCAGCTCACCCCAGAACCCTGCACCCTATATGCAGCTCACCCCAGAACCCTGCACTCTGTACATAGCTCATCCCAGAACCCTGCACTCTGTACATAGCTCATCCCAGAACCCTGCACTCTGTACATAGCTCATCCCAGAACCCTGTATATAGCTCATCTCAGAACCCTGCACCCTGTACATAGCTCACCCCAGAACCCTGCACTCTGTACATAGCTCACCCCAGAACCTTGCACTCTGTACGTAGCTCACCCCAGAACCCTGCACTCTGTGCATAGCTCATCCCAGAACCTTGCACTCTGCATGCAGCTCACCCCAGAACCCTGCATGCAGCTCTCCCCAGAATCCTGCACTCTGTACATAGCTCATCCCAGAACCCTTCACTCTGTACACAGCTCATCCCAGAACCCTGCACTCTGCATGCAGCTCACCCCAGAACCCTGCACTCTGCATGCAGCTCACCCCAGAACCCTGCACCCTGCATGCAGCTCACCCCAGAACCCTGCATTCTGTACACAGCTCATCCCAGAACCCTGCACTCTGTACATAGCTCATAACAGAACCCTGCACCCTGTACATAGCTCATCCCAGAAACCTGCACTCTGCACATAGCTCATCCCAGAACCCTGCACTCTGTACATGGCTCATCCCAGAACCCTGCACTCTGCATGCAGCTCACCCCCGAACCCTGCATGCAGCTCACCCCCGAACCCTGCATGCAGCTCATCCCAAAACCCTGCACTCTGTACATAGATCATCCCAAAACCCTGCACTCTGTACATAGCTTATCCCAGAACCCTGCACTCTGTACATAGCTCATGCCAGAACCCTGCACACTGTACATAGCTCATCCCAGAACTCTGCAGTCTGCACATAGCTCATCCCAGAACCCTGCAGTCTGCACACAGCTCATTCCAGAACCCTGCACCCTGTACATAGCTCACCCCAGATCCGTGCACTCTGTACAGAGCTTATCCCAGAACTCTGCACTCTGTACATAGCACATCCCAGAACCCTGCAGTCTGCACATAGCTCATTCCAGAACCCTGCACTCTATACATAGCTCATGCCAGAACCCTGCACTCTGTACATAGCTCATCTCAGAACCCTGCACTCTGTACATAGCTCATCTCAGAACCCTGCACTCTGTACATAGCTCATCTCAGAACCCTGCACTCTGTACACAGCTCATCCCCGAACCCTGCACTCTGTACATAGCTCATCCCAGAACCCTGTCTATAGCTCATCCCAGAACCCTGCACCCTGTACATAGATCACCCCAGATCCATGCACTCTGTACATAGCTTATCCCAGAACCCTGCACTCTGTACACAGCTCATCCCAGAACCCTGCACTCTGTACACAGCTCATCCCAGAACCCTGCACTCTGTGCATAGCTCATCCCAGAACCCTGCACTCTGCATGCAGCTCACCCCCGAACCCTGCACCCTGCATGCAGCTCACCTCAGAACCCTGCACACAGTACATAGCTCATCCCAGAACCCTTTGCTCTGTACACAGCTCATCCCAGAATCCTTCACTCTGTACACAGCTCATCCCAGAATCCTTCACTCTGTACACAGCTCATCCCAGAACCCTGCACTCTGTACACAGATCACCTCAGAACCCTGCACTCTGCATGCAGCTCACCCCAGAACCCTGCACCCTATATGCAGCTCACCCCAGAACCCTGCACTCTGTACACAGCTCATTCCAAAACCCTGCACTCTGTACATAGCTCATCCCAGAACCCTGCACTCTCTGCATAGCTCATCCCAGAAAACTGCACTCTGTACATAGCTCATGCCAAAACCATGCACTCTGTACATAGCTCATGCCAGAACCCTGCACTCTGTGCATAGCTCATCTCTGAACCCTGCACTCTGTACATAGCTCATCCCAGAACCCTGCACTCTGTGCATAGCTCATGCCAGAACCCTGCACTCTGTACATAGCTCATCCCAGAACCCTGCACTCTGCATGTAGCTCATCTCAGAATCCTGCACTCTGTACATAGCTCATCCCAGAACCCTGCACTCTGCATAGCTCATCCCAAAACCCTGCACTCTGTGCATAGCTCATCCCAGAACCTTGCACTCTGCATACAGCTCACCCCAGAACCCTGCACCCTGCATGCAGCTCACCCCAGAATCCTGCACTCTGTACATAGCTCATCCCAGAACCCTTCACTCTGTACACAGCTCACCCCAGAACCCTGCACTCTGCATGCAGCTCACCCCAGAACCCTGCACCCTGCATGCAGCTCATCCCAGAACCCTGCATTCTGTATGCAGCTCATCCCAGAACCCTGCACTCTGTACATAGCTCATCTCAGAACACTGCACTCTGTACATAGCTTATCCCAGAACCCTGCACTCTGTACTTAGCTGATCTCAGAACCCTGCACTCTGTACATAGCTCATCTCTGAACCCTGCACTCTGTACTTAGCTCATGACAGAACCCTGCACTCTGTACATAGCTCATGCCAGAACTCTGCACTCTGTACATAGCTCATCTCAGAACCCTGCACACTGTACATAGCTCATCTCAGAACCCTGCACTCTGTACACAGCTCACCCCAGAACCCTGCACTCTGTACATATCTCATGCCAGAACCCTGCACTCTGCATGCAGCTCACCCCCGAACCCTGCACCCTGCATGCAGCTCACCCCAGAACCCTGCATTCTGTACACAGCTCATCCCAGAACCCTGCCCTCTGTACATAGCTCATCCCAGAACCCTGCACTCTGTGCATAGCTCATCCCAGAACCCTGCACTCTGTATACAGCTCATTCCCAGAATCCTTCACTCTGTACACAGCTCATTCCCAGAATCCTTCACTCTGTACACAGCTCATTCCCAGAATCCTTCACTCTGTACACAGCTCATCTCTGAACCCTGCACTCTGCATGCAGCTCACCCCAGAACCCTGCATGCAGCTCACCCCAGAACCCTGCACCCTGCATGCAGCTCACCCCAGAACCCTGCACTCTGTACACAGCTCACCCCAGAACCCTGCACTCTGTACACAGCTCATCTCAGAACCCTGCACTCTGTACTTAGCTCATCTCAGAACCCTGCACTCTGTACTTAGCTCATCTCTGAACCCTGTACTCTGTACATAGCTTATCTCTGAACCCTGCACTCTGTACATAGCTCATCCCAGACCCCTGCACTCTGTACACAGCTTACCCCAGATCCGTGCACTCTGTACATAGCTTATCCAAGAACTCTGCACTCTGTATATAGCTTATCCCAGAACTCTGCACTCTGTACATAGCTTATCCCAGAACTCTGCACTTTGTACATAGCTAATCCCAGAACCCTGCACTCTGTACGTATCCCATGACAGAACCCTGCACTCTGTACAAAGCTCATCCCAAAACCCTGCACTCTGTACATAGCTCATCCTAGAACCCTGCACTCTGTACTTAGCTAATCTCAGAACCCTGCACTCTGTACATAGCTCATCCCAGAACCCTGCACTGTGTACATAGATCATGCCAGAACACTGCACACTGTACATAGCTCATGCCAGAACCCTGCACACTGTACATAGCTCATCCCAGAACTCTGCAGTCTGCACATAGCTCATCCCAGAACCCTGCAGTCTGCACATAGCTCATTCCAGAACCCTGCACTCTGTACATTGATCATGCCAGAACCCTGCACTCTGTACATAGATCATGTCAGAACCCTGCACTCTGTACATAGCTCATGCCAGAACCCTGCACTCTGTGCATGGCTCATCCCAGAACCCTGCACTCTGCATGCAGCTCACCCCCGAACCCTGCATGCAGCTCATCCCAAAACCCTGCACTCTGTACATAGATCATCCCAAAACCCTGCACTCTGTACATAGCTCATCTCAGAACCCTGGACCCTGTATATAGCTCATCCCAGAACCCTGCACCCTGTACATAGCTCACCCCAGAACCCTGCACTCTGTACATAGCTCACCCCAGAACCCTGCACTCTGTACATAGCTCATCTCAGAACCCTGCACTCTGTACATAGCTCATCCCAGAATGCTGCACTCTGCATGCAGCTCATCTCAGAACCCTGCACTCTGTACATAGTTCATCTCAGAACCCTGCACTCTGTACATAGCTTATCCCAGAACCCTGCACTCTGTACTTAGCTGATCTCAGAACCCTGCACTCTGTACATAGCTCATCCCAGAACTCTGCATGCAGTCTGCACATAGCTCATCCCAGAACCCTGCAATCTGCACATAGCTCATTCCAGAACCCAACACTCTGTACATAGATCATGCCAGAACCCTGCACTCTGTACATAGATCATGCCAGAACCCTGCACTCTGTACATAGATCATGCCAGAACCCTGCACTCTGTACATAGCTCATGCCAGAACCCTGCACGCTGTACATAGCTCATCCCAGAACCCTGCACTCTGTACATAGCTCATCCAAGAACCCTGCACTCTGTGCATAGCTCATCCCAGAACCCTGCACTCTACATGCAGCTCACCCCAGAACCCTGCACCCTGCATGCAGCTCTCCCTAGAACCCTGCACTCTGTACATAACTCATCCCAGAACCCTTCACTCTGTACACAGCTCATTCCCAGAATCCTTCACTCTGTACACAGCTCATCCCAGAACCCTGCACTCTGTGCATAGCTCATCCCAGAACCCTGCACTCTGCATGCAGCTCACCCCAGAACCCTGCACCCTGCATGTATCTCACCCCAGAACCCTGCACTTTGTACATAGCTCATCCCAGAACCGTGCACTTTGTACACAGCTTATTCCAGAACCCTGCACTCTGTACATAGCTCATCTCAGAACCCTGGACCCTGTATATAGCTCATCCCAGAACCCTGCACTCTGTACATAGCTCATCTCAGAACCCTGCACTCTGTACATAGCTCATCTCAGAACCCTGCACTCTGTACAAAGCTTATCCCAGAACCATGCACTCTGTACTTAGCTGATCTCAGAACCCTGCACTCTGTACATAGCTCATCTCTGAACCCTACATTCTGTACATAGCTCATCCCAGAACACTGCACTCTGTACATGGCTCATGACAGAACCTTGCACACTGTACATAGCTCATCCCAGAACCCTGCACTCTGTACATAGCTTATCCCAGAACTCTGCACTCTGTACATAGCTCATCCCAGAACTCTGCACTCTGTACATAGCTCATGCCAGAACCCTGCACTCTGTACATAGCTCATCTCAGAACACTGCACTCTGTACATAGCTCATCTCAGAACCCTGCACTCTGTACACAGCTCATTCCAGAACCCTGCACCCTGTACATAGCTTATCCCAGAACTCTGCACTCTGTACATAGTGTGAGGGGGTTAACTCGGTAGAGGGTGTGTGTGACCCCCTGGTTGGGCTCCCCACACAAAAACAGGGCCAGCAGACGGAGGTTGTGGTTTTCAAAATCAAAAGGTGCGGTTTATTTCTCTATGTACAGTGACAAAAACACAGCAAAGCCAAAAAGAAACATAAACAAAATAAATCCTGGTCAGTTTGACCTCTGACTAAACATGCAGGTTTCCTAAACTAACAACTGGGATCAGCCTGGTGCTGTCCTAGTCCCTAAGTCCCTGGTTTAGTAAAAGTCCAAACAAATAGCCACACAGGCTTTGCCTCACCGCACAGGGGTTCACTCTCCCTAGACAGTCCACACAGGTCTGGTTCCAGGCATGAGCTAACACCTAATGAATCTGGGAGTTCTTATAGAGGCCTAAATGAGCTGACAAGCTTCAGCTGGTCTCATCAACTCCCTGCCTCACGACGCCCAGCACTCTCCCTAGAGGTATGAGTCATTCATGAGCCCACTAGCCTCAGCTGGGCTTCATCAACTCCCTAGTTGTATAAGTCGGCATAAAGCCTGAATCTGGGAGAAATATATCTACCCCCCTGGATGCAACCAGGTGACTTTACCTTCCTGCTGTCACATACCCCCCCCCTCTTGTTTTAACCTTGGGGTTGGAACACCAGCAATCAGGCATTCATGTACTCGAGACAAAGCATCCACATTCCCCATTTGAACGCCAGGGCGATGCTTTACTGTGAAGTTGAATTCCTGTAGGGCCAGGAACCACCTATTCACTCTTCTATTTGTCTCCTTGTTTTGAGCCATCCACTTTAATGGAGCGTGATCCGTAACCATGTCAAAGTGCCTACCTAGCAGATAGTACCGAAGGGAATCTAGAGCCCACTTCACCGCTAAACACTCCTTTTCAACCGTGGCGTAATTTACCTCATGGGACTTCAACTTCCTGCTGAGGTAAATGACTGGGTGCTCTTCCCCGTTCCAGACCTGGGACAATACTGCTCCTAACCCCACATCTGACGCATCACTTTGTACGACAAAGTCTTTAGAGAAGTCGGGTGAGTACAACACTGGCTGGCTACATAAGGCTTGTTTCAAGAATTGGAATGCTGCCTCCGCCTCGGGGGTCCATTTAATCATGACCGACCCTTTCCCTTTCGTCAGGTTGGTTAGGGGCACAGCCTTAGAAGCAAAGTGGGGAATGAAGCGCCGATAATAACCCGCGATTCCCAGAAAGGCTCGTACCTGCTTCTTGCTGTTGGGACGTGGCCAACTCTGGATGGCCTCGACTTTGTTGAGTTGGGGTTTTATTACTCCCCTCCCAATGGTGTACCCAAGATATTTGGCCTCCTCCTGCCCAATGGTACACTTCTTGGGGTTAGCCGTAAACCCCGCTTCCCGAACAGAGTCCAGGACTGCTTGCACTTTTGGCAGATGTGAGGCCCAATCTGTGCTATGGACAATTACGTCATCCAGGTAAGCCGCAGCATACTTCCGATGGGGCCTCAGCATCTGGTCCATTTTCCGCTGGAATGTGGCCGGCGCATTCTGTAACCCGAACGGCATTCTTTTATATTGGAACGCCCCGTCTGGGGTTACAAATGCGGTTTTCTCTTTGGCCGACTTGGCCAGGGGGATTTGCCAATACCCTTTTGTGAGGTCAAGAGTCGTCATGTATCGGGCTGTTCCCAGCCGGTCGATCAACTCATCTATACGTGGCATGGGGTGGTGTCAAATTTTGTAACTTTGTTCAACTGACGAAAATCGTTACAAAATCGCCAGCTCCCATCCGGTTTAGGCACCAACACAATGGGACTAGACCAATCACTTTGGGACTCCTCTATCACCCCTAAGTTCAGCATTTTCTGTACTTCCTCCCGTATTGCCTCCCGTCGGGCCTCTGGGATCCGATAGGGTTTTAACTTCACCCTTTCACCGGGCGGGGTAATGATGTCATGCTCTACCCCAGATGTTTGTCCCGGCAGCTCAGAGAATACCTCCTTGTTGCGAAGCACAAACTCCTTAACCTCCTGTTGTTGGGGTTGTGACAAGGTGGCTGCTATTCCAACCTCAGGAATCACGCAACCAGTTTGAGCTGGTGACCAAGTGTCTGCGACTAGGGACTCTCTATCCCTCCAGGCTTTCAACAGATTAACGTGATAGATCTGTTCGGGCTTTCGCCTTCCTGGTTGTCTGACCTTGTAATTCACTTCGCTCACTTTTTCCATTATCTCGTAGGGGCCTTGCCATTTGGCAAGGAATTTACTTTCAACCGTAGGGACAAGTACCAGTATCCTATCCCCCGGGGAAAAGGTACGGGTCTTGGCTCCACGGTTGTACACTCTCTGCTGTGCCAACTGCGCTTGGGCCAAATGTTCCTTCACGATGGGCATTACCTGTGCAATTCGATCTTGCATCAGGGTGACATGCTCAATCACACTCCTGTGGGGAGAACTCTCACTTTCCCAAGTTTCCTTGGCAATATCCAACAGCCCTCTTGGGTGTCTCCCATACAGTAACTCAAAGGGGGAGAATCCCGTAGAGGATTGGGGCACCTCCCTAATAGCAAACATCAAATAAGGAAGTAGACAGTCCCAATCCTTTCCATCTCTATCCACCACTTTCTTCAACATTTGTTTTAGGGTTTTGTTGAATCTTTCAACCAGCCCATCGGTTTGGGGGTGATACACAGATGTACGCAATTGCGTCACTGTCAGGGTCACCTGTGGCCAGGTGACAGATGCACACCGTAGGGGGACAGGAGTGCACCGCGAGGTAGTGAACCCTATGGCTGGCTTCTGTGGATAGGAAACTGGGTGGTTGTGGAAAGCGGGACCAGAGGAGCACAACCGGGATCCCAACGGAAGCGAGAGCCAAGATTCCCCAGGGCGCGGAGTCTAAGACCCAGCTGGTCTTCTCCAGGGCCTCTAGTGGTGAGGATGTTACGCTGCAGGCTGGGACCAGGTCGCGGCCCCTGGAGTTTCCTAGCTCACGCCCCGTAGGATAAGGGGAAGCAGCAGCACACGATAGAGAGAACCGAATAACAAGCCGAAGGTCAGGGGCCACAAGCAGACAAGGATAACGAAGAACGAGCCGAAGGTCAAGGGTCACGAGCAGACAGGGATGGTCGGGGACAAGCCAATAACGTAACAGAGAGACAGACGTAGCACACGGCAGGCAGGAACCCAAACACACAATGCCTAACAAACACGTTGATCAGCAAAGCAGGCTTGCAGTGCACAGGTTAATATAGTGTTCAGTGATAGGGCCTGGGGTGGAGTCAGGCTGGGAGGAGATTATAAAGGAAGCCAGGTGAAGGAGGTCTGGTCTCTAGATGAACACATGAGGAGGAAGGTAAGATGGCAGACAGACATTAATGCATATCCATGACAGTACCCTCCCTCTTACGAGGCCTCCCCCTTCCCCGCCTGGGCCCAGGTTTAGAGGGAAACTTCAGATGAAACTCCTTTAACAGACGAGGTGCAAAGACCTCAGATGCAGTGATCCAAGACCTCTCCTCAGGACCAAACCCTTTCCAATGAACGAGGTACTGAAGAACGCCTTTACAGAGTCGGGAGTCCAGAATTTGACTGATCTCGTACTCCTGATTATCCTCAGAGACAGGCGCCACGGTAGGAAGAGGACGAGAGAATTTATTGAGGACTAAAGGCTTTAGAAGAGCAACATGAAAGGAGTTAGTGATTTTAAGGCTCTTAGGAATCTGGAGTTTGAAACAAACCGGATTCAGTTTAGCAGTTACCGTGTATGGACCGATGAATCGTGGAGCAAACTTCAGAGAAGGAACTCGGAGCTTGATGTTCCTGGTAGAGAGCCAGACTTTGTCCCCTGGCTGAAGAGAAGGCGGTTTACGCCTGCGGCGGTCGGCAAAGCCTTTGAATTTTTCAGCAGCTGCCCGGAGGGAATCATGAACGTGACCCCAAACGGAATTGAGAGACTCCTGAACCGAAGCCAAAGCTGGAATGTCTGGAGAACAGATCATAGGAAGAGGAAGTTGAGGGTGTTTTCCATAAACTGTGAAAAAGGGTGTCTTCTGCGAACTGGTATTCACATGATTGTTATGGGAGAATTCTGCCCACGGGAGTAGAGAGGACCAATCGTCATGGTGAGAAGACACAAAGGTGCGAAGAAAGACCTCTAACTCCTGATTAACCCTCTCAGTCTGTCCATTGGATTGGGGATGGTAAGAAGAAGAAAAATCCAAGACAATATTGAGGGATTTGCAAAAGGCTCTCCAAAAACGAGACGTGAATTGGACTCCCCTGTCGGAAACAATATGAGAAGGGACCCCATGTAGGCGGAGAATTTCTCGAATGAAAATGGGAACCAAGGCAGGGGCAGAAGGAAGACCAGGAAGAGGAACAAAATGAGCCATCTTGGAGAATCGATCGATTACCACCCAAATGACTGTATTATTCTCAGACAGTGGGAGATCGGTGATAAAATCCATGGCAATATGGGCCCAGGGTTCCTTAGGAATAGGCAAGGGCATGAGGAGACCAGCAGGAGCTTGTGTGGAGGATTTGGACTGAGCACAGACATGACAAGCTTTAACGTAGTCTTTGACGTCTGAGCGGAGATTAGGCCACCAGTAGTGACGACTGATGAGTAGGAAGGATCGGAGGAATCCAGAATGCCCTGCCACCTTGGAATCATGTCCCCAACGAAGGATCTTGGCTCTTAGCCCAGTGGGGACAAAGGTCTTACCAGGCGGAATTTTAGACTTCAGGGTGGTAGAGTGGGCAACAATGCATGAGGTGGGAATGATCGGCTCAGGTTCAGGGGCGGACTCCTCGTCCAAAGTGTCAAATGACCTAGAGAGCGCATCAGCCCGACCGTTGCAGGAACCAGGTTTGTAGGTAATCGTGAAATTAAAACGGGCAAAGAAGAGACTCCACCTGGCCTGTCTAGGATTCAGACGTTTAGCATTCTGTAGATACTGTAAATTCTTGTGATCGGTAAAGATCGTTATGGAGTGAGGGGAACCCTCCAAGAGATGACGCCACTCCTCTAACGCCAATTTAATTGCGAGAAGTTCCCGATCACCGATGGCATAATTCCTCTCTGCCTGAGAAATTTTTTTGGAGAAGAACGCACATGGTTGGCGTCTCTTCTCAAAGATTTGAAGAAGCACAGCTCCCACCCCCATTGAGGAAGCGTCCACTTCAATAAAAAATGCATTCCCAGGATTTGGTCTCCTCAAGAGGGGGCCAGAAACAAAGGCCTGTTTCAGGTTGTGAAATGCAGAGACAGCTTCGGGAGGCCAGTCTCTGGCATTCACACCCTTCTTGGTCAAAGCGATAATAGGCGCGGCAATGGAAGAGTAATTCCTTATGAACTGCCTATAATAATTAGTGAAGCCAAGAAAGCGCTGTGTGGCCTTGAGGCTAGCAGGAAGAGGCCAGTTGGTGATAGCCAAGACCTTCCCAGGGTCCATACGAAGCCCCGAACATGAGACAAAGCACCCCAAAAACAGGACCTCAGAACATTCAAAGGAACATTTCTCCAGCTTGGCATAGAGATTGTTCTCTCTAAGACGTTGAAGTACAGTGCGGACATGGTTTCTGTGGACGAGCAGATTTTCAGAAAAGATCAGAATGTCATCCAGATAGATGACAACAAACTGGTACAGCAGATCTCTGAAGATTTCATTGACAAAGTTTTGAAACACGGCTGGAGCATTACACAGACCAAAAGGCATCACCAGATATTCGTAATGCCCGTCTCTAGTGTTAAATGCAGTCTTCCATTCGTCACCCTCCCGTATTCGAATGAGATTGTACGCGCCTCTGAGATCCAACTTGGTGAAAATGGAGGCACCCTTCAACCTATCGAATAGCTCAGATATTAAGGGTAAGGGGTATCGATTTTTAATAGTAACCGCATTTAAACCCCGATAATCGATGCAGGGTCTTAAGGTACCATCCTTTTTGGCAACAAAAAAGAACCCTGCCCCTGCAGGCGATGAGGATTTCCGGATGAACCCTCTCTCCAGATTCTCTGCTACATACTCCGACATGGCCTGGGTCTCTGGGATGGACAGAGGGTAGGTACGACCCCTGGGTAGAGTTGCTCCGGGGACAAGATCAATAGCACAGTCAAAAGACCTGTGGGAAGGAAGCACCTCAGCTGATTTTTTACAGAACACATCCCGGTAATCGCTGTATGCGGCGGGAAGATCAGAAGAAACAGAAGTGGCAGCAACCGGAAGACTCTCCTTGGGGGTCACCTTGAGAAGACACGACGAGAAACATGAGGAACCCCAGGCCAGGATCTGCCCAGAGACCCAGTCCACATGTGGAGAGTGGAGCTGTAGCCAAGGGAGGCCCAATACAACTGGGGTAGAGGCCTTGGGTAGAATAAGAAAGGATATCCACTCCTGGTGGAGAATCCCTACCGACATCCTAATGGGTAGCGTCTGGAAGCGAATAGGGCCCCCTGGGAGAACAGTGCCATCAATTGCCGAGACTACCAATGGGGTAGTGAGAGGTGAAAGGGTAAGCTTCATAGAAGAAGCAGTTCTCCAATCCATGAAATTGCCGGCAGCCCCGGAATCCAGGTATGCAAGGGTTGACTGAGGAGAAGTGCCTACATGAAGGGACACCGGCAAGAGCAGGCGAGAAGGTGATGTTTCTGGGTCCAATACTCCACCTTCCAAATGTATTAGACCCGAGCGTTTCCCGGACGAAGCGAGCAGGAGTCACGAAAATGACCCTTGCCCCCACAATAGAGGCACAAGCCCAGAGTTCTGCGCCTAGCACGTTCTTCGGGGGTTAGTCTGGTCCGGCCCAGCTGCATAGGTTCTTCAGCAGGTAGAGGATGCTCCACGGAATGAAGGGAGGGGAGCTCAGACTGGCTAGGACCCAGAGAGTGCTGGCGTCTTTTTTCTAAGGACCTCTCTTGAAAACGAATGTCGATCTGGTTGCATAATGAAATTACATCGTCCAGACCGACGGGAATGGCTCTTCCCGCTAATTCGTCTTTCACTCGGTCAGAGAGGCCATGTAAAAAGGTAGCGACCAGGGCCTCATTATTCCAGCTCAATTCAGCTGTGTGGATACGGAACTGAAGAGCATATTGCCCCACTGAACTAGATTCTTGGCGAAGACGTAAGACAGCACTAGCCGCTGAAGAAGCCCGAGCCGGCTCTTCGAAGATATTACGAAAGAGCTTCAAGAATTCGGACAGACTGGAAACCACCGGATCGTTCCTCTCCCACAGGGGGGCAGCCCAGGCCAAAGCTTCACCGGAGAGGAGGGAAATGATATAGGCTACCTTAGCCCGGTCAGATAGGAAGCTTTGAGGCTGAAGCTCAAAATGAATAGTGCATTGGCTGAGAAACCCCCTGCAGGCCTTGGAGTCCCCAGAGAAACGGAACGGAGCTGGCAATCTTAGTGAGTGTGAGGCTGCGACTGGTGCGATAGGTACAGCCGCTGGTAGTACTTGGGGTTGCGGATTCGGGGTTCCCAAGGAGACCTGAAGCTGCTCGAATCGAGAAGCCAGATCCTGGAGGAATCGCATCACCTGGGTCTGATTTGATTCCTGGGTCTCAAGTCTGCGAACTATGCCCTGCAATGGATCATCCGCGGGAAGCGGGATGTCAGCCGGGTTCATGGCTGATCAAACTGTCAGGGTCACCTGTGGCCAGGTGACAGATGCACACCGTAGGGGGACAGGAGTGCACCGCGAGGTAGTGAACCCTATGGCTGGCTTCTGTGGATAGGAAACTGGGTGGTTGTGGAAAGCGGGACCAGAGGAGCACAACCGGGATCCCAACGGAAGCGAGAGCCAAGATTCCCCAGGGCGCGGAGTCTAAGACCCAGCTGGTCTTCTCCAGGGCCTCTAGTGGTGAGGATGTTACGCTGCAGGCTGGGACCAGGTCGCGGCCCCTGGAGTTTCCTAGCTCACGCCCCGTAGGATAAGGGGAAGCAGCAGCACACGATAGAGAGAACCGAATAACAAGCCGAAGGTCAGGGGCCACAAGCAGACAAGGATAACGAAGAACGAGCCGAAGGTCAAGGGTCACGAGCAGACAGGGATGGTCGGGGACAAGCCAATAACGTAACAGAGAGACAGACGTAGCACACGGCAGGCAGGAACCCAAACACACAATGCCTAACAAACACGTTGATCAGCAAAGCAGGCTTGCAGTGCACAGGTTAATATAGTGTTCAGTGATAGGGCCTGGGGTGGAGTCAGGCTGGGAGGAGATTATAAAGGAAGCCAGGTGAAGGAGGTCTGGTCTCTAGATGAACACATGAGGAGGAAGGTAAGATGGCAGACAGACATTAATGCATATCCATGACAGTCACTTTGAGCAATTTACACAGCTCTTTCATAACCCGGGACATAAAGGGTGTACCTTGGTCTGTAAGCAGTTCTTTACAAATACCCACCCGGCTAAAAACAAGAGATAGCTCTTTGGCTATGGTTTTGGCCGAGGTATTTCTGAGAGGGATCGCTTCTGGATAACGGGTGGCATAGTCCATTATAACCAATATGTACTGGTGCCCCCTAGCGGACTTGATTATAGGACCTACCAAATCCATTGCGATTCTCTCAAACGGGACCTCAATGATGGGTAGAGGGACCAGCGGGCTACGGAAATGTGGCATCGGGGCCGACCTCTGACACACAGGGCAGGAGGAACAATAATTTTCTATGTCCTTCATCACCCCAGGCCAATAGAATCTCTGTAATACCCTCTCTCGGGTTTTCTCTGTCCCCAGATGACCTCCAAGAATGTGCCCATGGGCCAACTCCAACACCAACTTCCTGTAAGGTTTGGGCACCACAAGCTGCTCAACGGTTTCTTCTGCCCTTTTTGCCACCCGATACAGTAGGTCCTTCTCTACGCTGAAGTATGGGTAAGTGCAGGTATTATCTGGGTTCACTAACTCGCCATCTATTTCCACTACGTTTTCCCGTGCCTTTATTAGGGCGGGGTCTTTTAACTGTTCTGTGGCAAAATTTTCCCTGTGAACCTCCAGATCAGAAAACTCCACAGACGGTAGGTTTTCGTCTGAGGAGGTGGGCTCCTCTCCAGTTTCTTGAGTCTCCCCTGCCAATACTGACAAGGGAAATTCTGGAGAGTCCTCACCACTCTCAGAGGAGTTCTGGCTATCACATTCCTGGTACATAGGGGCACCAGTGGGGGGCTCAGGATCATCCCACAGTTCCCAGAACTTCGGAAAATCCCTTCCCACAATGGCATCATGCGGTAATTGAGATACTAACCCCACTGGATGAGAGAGGGTACCTTTGGGGGTCTCGAAACACACTGTAGTCACTGGATACTCTCGGGTGTCCCCATGCACACAAATAACAGCTACCTTGCTATTCCCAGAGACCTCTGTTTTAACTAATTCAGCCTTTATCAGGGTCACAAGGCTACCTGAATCCAGTAATACCACAACATTTCTACCATTAATACACATTTTGCATAAATGTTTCTCAGTTCCCCGAATGGCAGTGCATGCGACTGTCGCACACAGCGACTGACGTCTGTCCATCAGAAAGTCACATTGCATGGGTTCCTCCACAACCGGGCAATTTGCTGCAATATGTCCCGCTTGCCGGCAGCGGTAGCAAACAATCCATTTGGCTGCCTCTTGAGCCCCTGACTTCCCAGGCTGTTCTCGCCAAACTTTGGGTAGAGCTCCCACCCTCTCACTCTCTCCACCCTCACCCCTTGGAATCCTCTTATCCGCCCCTGGGGATGGTCTGGTCTTAGGGTGGAAAGTCCGAGAGTCTCTGGAAGAGGCCGTCAGGTTCTCTGTAGCCAAGTATTTCTCTACACGATCCACAAGACCACCGGCCGTCTCTGGGTCTCCATGGCTTACCCACTTTTGGATGGCAGTAGGAAGAGCTCTCAAAAACCGATCCATTACAACACGTTCCACAATCTCTGGTGCGGACAAAGTCTCTGGCTGTAGCCACTTCCTGCTCAGGTGAATGAGATCATACATTTGAGACCTGGGGGGTTTTCCAAGCTGGAAAGTCCAGTTATGCACACGCTGAGCCCGGACAGCCAGGGTGACACCCAGCCTTGCCAATATTTCAGCTTTTAGCATCACATAGTCTTTTGCTTGGTCAGGCTCTAGGTCATAGTAAGCCTTCTGCGATTCACCAGTTAACAGAGGAGCCACCAGTCCAGCCCACTGCTCCTCAGGCCACTTTTCTCTTTCAGCAGTCCTTTCAAATGTGGTCAAAAATACCTCTGGATCATCCTCTCCAGTCATTTTTGTCAATAAACGACTCACCCCAAAGGACACGGTATTAGTGGGACGGCTTTCCTCACTGGTCTGCGGACGTTGCTGCATTACTGCTTCCATTTGTTGTAGTCTCTGCTCTTGCTTCTGTAACAGGTCTATGAAGCGGGCCTCAGATTGCTGCTGGGCTTGTTGATGAGCTTGCTGCTGGGCTGCAAGGCTCCTTTGCAAACCTGCATTTGTCTGCTGTTGATTGGCATTTGCTAGAGCCAGCTGTTTCAGTATCTCCTCCATGCTGGCTTAAAAAAAACTGCCCGCATTCTCCACCAACTGTGAGGGGGTTAACTCGGTAGAGGGTGTGTGTGACCCCCTGGTTGGGCTCCCCACACAAAAACAGGGCCAGCAGACGGAGGTTGTGGTTTTCAAAATCAAAAGGTGCGGTTTATTTCTCTATGTACAGTGACAAAAACACAGCAAAGCCAAAAAGAAACATAAACAAAATAAATCCTGGTCAGTTTGACCTCTGACTAAACATGCAGGTTTCCTAAACTAACAACTGGGATCAGCCTGGTGCTGTCCTAGTCCCTAAGTCCCTGGTTTAGTAAAAGTCCAAACAAATAGCCACACAGGCTTTGCCTCACCGCACAGGGGTTCACTCTCCCTAGACAGTCCACACAGGTCTGGTTCCAGGCATGAGCTAACACCTAATGAATCTGGGAGTTCTTATAGAGGCCTAAATGAGCTGACAAGCTTCAGCTGGTCTCATCAACTCCCTGCCTCACGACGCCCAGCACTCTCCCTAGAGGTATGAGTCATTCATGAGCCCACTAGCCTCAGCTGGGCTTCATCAACTCCCTAGTTGTATAAGTCGGCATAAAGCCTGAATCTGGGAGAAATATATCTACCCCCCTGGATGCAACCAGGTGACTTTACCTTCCTGCTGTCACAATAGCTAATCCCAGAACCCTGCACTCTGTACATATCTCATGCCAGAACCCTTCACTCTGTACACAGCTCACCCCAGAACCCTGCACTCTGTACATATCTCATGCCAGAACCCTGCACTCTGCATGCAGCTCACCCCCGAACCCTGCACCCTGCATGCAGCTCACACCAGAACCCTGCACACTGTACATAGCTCATCCCAGAACCCTTTACTCTGTACACAGCTCATCCCACAATCCTTCACTCTGTACACAGCTCATCCCAGAACCCTGCACTCTGTACACAGCTCACCCCAGAACCATGCACTCTGCATGCAGCTCACCCCAGAACCCTGCACCCTATATGCAGCTCACCCCAGAACCCTGCACTCTGTACATAGCTCATCCCAGAACCCTGCACTCTGTACATAGCTCATCCCAGAACCCTGCACTCTGTACATAGCTCATCCCAGAACCCTGTATATAGCTCATCTCAGAACCCTGCACCCTGTACATAGCTCACCCCAGAACCCTGCACTCTGTACATAGCTCACCCCAGAACCTTGCACTCTGTACGTAGCTCACCCCAGAACCCTGCACTCTGTGCATAGCTCATCCCAGAACCTTGCACTCTGCATGCAGCTCACCCCAGAACCCTGCATGCAGCTCTCCCCAGAATCCTGCACTCTGTACATAGCTCATCCCAGAACCCTTCACTCTGTACACAGCTCATCCCAGAACCCTGCACTCTGCATGCAGCTCACCCCAGAACCCTGCACTCTGCATGCAGCTCACCCCAGAACCCTGCACCCTGCATGCAGCTCACCCCAGAACCCTGCATTCTGTACACAGCTCATCCCAGAACCCTGCACTCTGTACATAGCTCATAACAGAACCCTGCACCCTGTACATAGCTCATCCCAGAAACCTGCACTCTGCACATAGCTCATCCCAGAACCCTGCACTCTGTACATGGCTCATCCCAGAACCCTGCACTCTGCATGCAGCTCACCCCCGAACCCTGCATGCAGCTCACCCCCGAACCCTGCATGCAGCTCATCCCAAAACCCTGCACTCTGTACATAGATCATCCCAAAACCCTGCACTCTGTACATAGCTTATCCCAGAACCCTGCACTCTGTACATAGCTCATGCCAGAACCCTGCACACTGTACATAGCTCATCCCAGAACTCTGCAGTCTGCACATAGCTCATCCCAGAACCCTGCAGTCTGCACACAGCTCATTCCAGAACCCTGCACCCTGTACATAGCTCACCCCAGATCCGTGCACTCTGTACAGAGCTTATCCCAGAACTCTGCACTCTGTACATAGCACATCCCAGAACCCTGCAGTCTGCACATAGCTCATTCCAGAACCCTGCACTCTATACATAGCTCATGCCAGAACCCTGCACTCTGTACATAGCTCATCTCAGAACCCTGCACTCTGTACATAGCTCATCTCAGAACCCTGCACTCTGTACATAGCTCATCTCAGAACCCTGCACTCTGTACACAGCTCATCCCAGAACCCTGCACTCTGTACATAGCTTATCCCAGAACCCTGTCTATAGCTCATCCCAGAACCCTGCACCCTGTACATAGATCACCCCAGATCCATGCACTCTGTACATAGCTTATCCCAGAACCCTGCACTCTGTACACAGCTCATCCCAGAACCCTGCACTCTGTACACAGCTCATCCCAGAACCCTGCACTCTGTGCATAGCTCATCCCAGAACCCTGCACTCTGCATGCAGCTCACCCCCGAACCCTGCACCCTGCATGCAGCTCACCTCAGAACCCTGCACACAGTACATAGCTCATCCCAGAACCCTTTGCTCTGTACACAGCTCATCCCAGAATCCTTCACTCTGTACACAGCTCATCCCAGAATCCTTCACTCTGTACACAGCTCATCCCAGAACCCTGCACTCTGTACACAGATCATCTCAGAACCCTGCACTCTGCATGCAGCTCACCCCAGAACCCTGCACCCTATATGCAGCTCACCCCAGAACCCTGCACTCTGTACACAGCTCATTCCAAAACCCTGCACTCTGTACATAGCTCATCCCAGAACCCTGCACTCTCTGCATAGCTCATCCCAGAAAACTGCACTCTGTACATAGCTCATGCCAAAACCATGCACTCTGTACATAGCTCATGCCAGAACCCTGCACTCTGTGCATAGCTCATCTCTGAACCCTGCACTCTGTACATAGCTCATCCCAGAACCCTGCACTCTGTGCATAGCTCATGCCAGAACCCTGCACTCTGTACATAGCTCATCCCAGAACCCTGCACTCTGCATGTAGCTCATCTCAGAATCCTGCACTCTGTACATAGCTCATCCCAGAACCCTGCACTCTGCATAGCTCATCCCAAAACCCTGCACTCTGTGCATAGCTCATCCCAGAACCTTGCACTCTGCATACAGCTCACCCCAGAACCCTGCACCCTGCATGCAGCTCACCCCAGAATCCTGCACTCTGTACATAGCTCATCCCAGAACCCTTCACTCTGTACACAGCTCACCCCAGAACCCTGCACTCTGCATGCAGCTCACCCCAGAACCCTGCACCCTGCATGCAGCTCATCCCAGAACCCTGCATTCTGTACGCAGCTCATCCCAGAACCCTGCACTCTGTACATAGCTCATCTCAGAACACTGCACTCTGTACATAGCTTATCCCAGAACCCTGCACTCTGTACTTAGCTGATCTCAGAACCCTGCACTCTGTACATAGCTCATCTCTGAACCCTGCACTCTGTACTTAGCTCATGACAGAACCCTGCACTCTGTACATAGCTCATGCCAGAACTCTGCACTCTGTACATAGCTCATCTCAGAACCCTGCACACTGTACATAGCTCATCTCAGAACCCTGCACTCTGTACACAGCTCACCCCAGAACCCTGCACTCTGTACATATCTCATGCCAGAACCCTGCACTCTGCATGCAGCTCACCCTCGAACCCTGCACCCTGCATGCAGCTCACCCCAGAACCCTGCATTCTGTACACAGCTCATCCCAGAACCCTGCCCTCTGTACATAGCTCATCCCAGAACCCTGCACTCTGTGCATAGCTCATCCCAGAACCCTGCACTCTGTATACAGCTCATTCCCAGAATCCTTCACTCTGTACACAGCTCATTCCCAGAATCCTTCACTCTGTACACAGCTCATTCCCAGAATCCTTCACTCTGTACACAGCTCATCTCTGAACCCTGCACTCTGCATGCAGCTCACCCCAGAACCCTGCATGCAGCTCACCCCAGAACCCTGCACCCTGCATGCAGCTCACCCCAGAACCCTGCACTCTGTACACAGCTCACCCCAGAACCCTGCACTCTGTACACAGCTCATCTCAGAACCCTGCACTCTGTACTTAGCTCATCTCAGAACCCTGCACTCTGTACTTAGCTCATCTCTGAACCCTGTACTCTGTACATAGCTTATCTCTGAACCCTGCACTCTGTACATAGCTCATCCCAGACCCCTGCACTCTGTACACAGCTTACCCCAGATCCGTGCACTCTGTACATAGCTTATCCAAGAACTCTGCACTCTGTATATAGCTTATCCCAGAACTCTGCACTCTGTACATAGCTTATCCCAGAACTCTGCACTTTGTACATAGTGTGAGGGGGTTAGCTCGGCAGCGGGTGTGTGTGACCCCCGGGATGGGCTCCCCACACAAAACAGGCCCAGCAAACGGAGGTTGTGGTTTTCAAAATCAAAAAGGTGCGGTTTATTTTCTATTTACAGTGACAAAACACAGCAAAGCAAAAGAAACATAACCAAAATAAATCCTGGTCAAGTTGACCTCTGACTAAACATACAGGTTTCCTAACTAACAACTGGGATCAGCCTAGTGCTGTCCTAGTCCCTAAGTCCCTGGTTTTAAATGTCCAAGCAAATAGCCACACAGGCTTTTTCTCACCGCACAGGGGTTCACTCTCCCTAGACAGTCCACACAGGTCTGGTTCCAGGCATGAGCTAACATCTAATGAAGCTGGGAGTTCTTATAGAGGCCTAAATGAGCTGACAAGCTTCAGCTGGTCTCATCAACTCCCTGTCTGCACGACGCCCAGCCCTCTCCCTAGAGGTATGAGTCATCCATGAGCCCACTAGCCTTATACAACTCTCCACCTAGTTGTATAAGTCGGCGTAAAGCCTGAATCTGGGCGAAATATATCTACCCCCCTGGATGCAACCAGGTGACTTTACCTTCCTGCTGTCACATACCCCCCCCTCTTGTTTTAACCTCGGGGTTGGAACACCAGCAATCAGGCATTCATGTACTCGAGACAAAGCATCCACATTCCCCATTTGAACGCCAGGGCGATGCTTTACTGTGAAGTTGAATTCCTGGAGGGCCAGGAACCACCTATTCACTCTTCTATTTGTTTCCTTGTTTTGAGCCATCCACTTTAACGGAGCGTGATCCGTAACCATGTCAAAGTGCCTACCTAGCAGGTAGTACCGAAGGGAATCTAGAGCCCACTTCACCGCTAAACACTCCTTTTCAACGGTGGCGTAATTTACCTCATGGGACTTCAACTTCCTGCTGAGGTAAATGACTGGGTGCTCTTCCCCGTTCCGGACCTGGGACAATACTGCTCCTAACCCCACATCTGACGCATCACTTTGTACGACAAAGTCTTTAGAGAAGTCGGGTGAGTACAACACTGGCTGGCTACATAAGGCTTGTTTCAAGAATTGGAATGCTGCCTCAGCCTCGGGGGTCCATTTAATCATGACCGACCCTTTCCCCTTCGTCAGGTTGGTTAGGGGCACAGCCTTAGAAGCAAAGTGGGGAATGAATCGCCGATAATACCCAGCGATTCCCAGAAAGGCTCGTACCTGCTTCTTGCTGTTGGGACGTGGCCAACTCTGGATGGCCTCGACTTTGTTGAGTTGGGGTTTTATTACTCCCCTCCCAATGGTGTACCCAAGATATTTGGCCTCCTCCTGCCCAATGGTACACTTCTTGGGGTTAGCCGTAAACCCCGCTTCCCGAACAGAGTCCAGGACTGCTTGCACTTTTGGCAGATGTGAGGCCCAATCTGTGCTATGGACAATTACGTCATCCAGGTAAGCCGCAGCATACTTCCGATGGGGCCTCAGCATCTGGTCCATTTTCCGCTGGAATGTGGCCGGCGCATTCTGTAACCCGAACGGCATTCTTTTATATTGGAACGCCCCGTCTGGGGTTACAAATGCGGTTTTCTCTTTGGCCGACTTGGCCAGGGGGATTTGCCAATACCCTTTTGTGAGGTCAAGAGTCGTCATGTATCGGGCTGTTCCCAGCCGGTCGATCAACTCATCTATACGTGGCATGGGGTAGGTGTCAAATTTTGTAACTTTGTTCAACTGACGAAAATCGTTACAAAATCGCCAGCTCCCATCCGGTTTAGGCACCAACACGATGGGACTAGACCAATCACTTTGGGACTCCTCTATCACCCCTAAGTTCAGCATTTTCTGTACTTCCTCCCGTATTGCCTCCCGTCGAGCCTCTGGGATCCGATAGGGTTTTAACTTCACCCTTTCACCGGGCGGGGTAATGATGTCATGCTCTACCCCAGATGTTTGTCCCGGCAGCTCAGAGAATACCTCCTTGTTGCGAAGCACAAACTCCTTAACCTCCTGTTGTTGGGGTTGTGACAAGGTGGCTGCTATTCCAACCTCAGGAATCACGCAACCAGTTTGAGCTGGTGACCAAGTGTCTGCGACTAGGGACTCTCTATCCCTCCAGGCTTTCAACAGATTAACGTGATAGATCTGTTCGGGCTTTCGCCTTCCTGGTTGTCTGACCTTGTAATTCACTTCGCTCACTTTTTCCATTATCTCGTAGGGGCCTTGCCATTTGGCAAGGAATTTACTTTCAACCGTAGGGACAAGTACCAGTATCCTATCCCCCGGGGAAAAGGTACGGGTCTTGGCTCCACGGTTGTACACTCTCTGCTGTGCTAACTGCGCTTGGGCCAAATGTTCCTTCACGATGGGCATTACCTGTGCAATTCGGTCTTGCATCAGGGCGACATGCTCAATCACACTCCTGTGGGGAGAACTCTCACTTTCCCAAGTTTCCTTGGCAATATCCAACAGCCCTCTTGGGTGTCTCCCATACAGTAACTCAAAGGGGGAGAATCCCGTAGAGGATTGGGGCACCTCCCTAATAGCAAACATCAAATAAGGAAGTAAACAGTCCCAATCCTTTCCATCTCTATCCACCACTTTCTTCAACATTTGTTTTAGGGTTTTGTTGAATCTTTCAACCAGCCCATCGGTTTGGGGGTGATACACAGACGTACGCAATTGCGTCACATTGAACAATTTACACAGCTCTTTCATAACCCGGGACATAAAGGGTGTACCTTGGTCCGTAAGCAGTTCTTTACAAATACCCACCCGGCTAAAAACAAGAGATAGCTCTTTGGCTATGGTTTTGGCCGAGGTATTTCGGAGAGGGATCGCTTCTGGATAACGGGTGGCATAGTCCATTATAACTAATATGTACTGGTGCCCCCTAGCGGACTTGATTATAGGACCTACCAAATCCATGGCGATCCTCTCAAACGGGACCTCAATGATGGGTAGAGGGACCAGCGGGCTACGGAAATGTGGCATCGGGGCCAACCTCTGACACACAGGGCAGGAGGAACAATAATTTTCTACGTCCTTCATCACCCCCGGCCAATAGAATCTCTGTAATACCCTCTCTCGGGTTTTCTCTGTCCCCAGATGACCTCCAAGAATGTGCCCATGGGCCAACTCCAACACCAACTTCCTGTAAGGTTTGGGCACCACAAGCTGCTCAACGGTTTCTTCTGCCCTTTTTGCCACCCGATACAGTAGGTCCTTCTCTACGCTGAAGTATGGGTAAGTGCAGGTATTATCTGGGTTCACTAACTCGCCATCTATTTTCACTACGTTTTCCCGTGCCTTTATTAGGGCGGGGTCTTTCAACTGTTCTGTGGCAAAGTTTTCCCTGTGAACCTCAAGATCAGAAAACTCCACAGACGGTAGGTTTTCGTCTGAGGAGGTGGGCTCCTCTCCAGTTTCTTGAGTCTCCCCTGCCAATACTGATAAGGGAAATTCCGGAGAGTCCTCACCACTCTCAGGGGAGTTCTGGCTATCACATTCCTGGTACATGGGGGCACCAGTGAGGGGCTCAGGATCATCCCACAGTTCCCAGAACTTCGGAAAATCCCTTCCCACAATGGCGTCATGCGGTAACTGAGATACTAAGCCCACTGGATGAGAGAGGGTACCTTTGGGGGTCTCGAAACACACTGTAGTCACTGGATACTCTCGGGTGTCCCCATGCACACAAATAACAGCTACCTTGCTATTCCCAGAGACCTCTGTTTTAACTAACTCAGCCTTTATCAGGGTCACAAGGCTACCTGAATCCAGCAATACCACAACATTTCTACCATTAACACACATTTTGCATAAATGTTTCTCAGTTCCTCGAATGGCAGTGCATGCGACTGTCGCACACAGCGACTGACGTCTGCCCGTCAGAAAGTCACACTGCATGGGTTCCTCCACAACCGGGCAATTGGCTGCAATATGTCCCGCTTGCCGGCAGCGGTAGCAAACGATCCTTCTTGCCGCCTCTTGAGCCGCTGATTTCCCAGGCTGTTCTCGCCAAACTTGGGGTAGAGCTCCCACCCTCTCACTCTCTCCACCCTCACCCCTTGGAATCCTCTTATCCGCCCCTGGGGATGGTCTGGTCTTAGGGTGGAAAGTCCGAGTGTCTCTGGAAGAGACCGTCAGGTTCTCTGTAGCCAAGTATTTCTCCACATGATCCACAAGACCATCGGCCGTCTCTGGGTCTCCATGGCTTACCCATTTTTGGATGGCAGTAGGAAGAGCTCTCAAAAACCGATCCATTACAACACGTTCCACAATCTTTGGTGCGGACAAAGTCTCTGGCTGTAGCCACTTTCTGCTCAGGTGAATGAGATCATACATTTGAGACCTGGGGGGTTTTCCAAGCTGGAAAGTCCAGTTATGCACACGCTGAGCCCGGACAGCCTGGGTGACACCCAGCCTTGCCAATATTTCAGCTTTTAGCATCACATAGTCTTTTGCTTGGTCAGGCTCTAGGTCATAGTAAGCCTTCTGCGATTCACCAGTTAACAGAGGAGCCACCAGTCCAGCCCACTGCTCCTCAGGCCACTTTTCTCTTTCAGCAGTCCTTTCAAATGTGGTCAAAAATACCTCTGGATCATCCTCTCCAGTCATTTTTGGCAATAAACGACTCACCCCAAAGGACGCGGTATTAGTGGGACGGCTTTCCTCACTGGTCTGCGGACGTTGCTGCATTACTGCTTCCATTTGTTGTAGTCTCTGCTCTTGCTTCTGTAACAGGTCTATGAAGCGGGCCTCAGATTGCTGCTGGGCTTGTTGATGAGCTTGCTGCTGGGCTGCAAGGCTCCTTTGCAAACCTGCATTTGTCTGCTGTTGATTGGCATTTGCTAGAGCCAGCTGTTTCAGTATCTCCTCCATGCTGGCTTAAAAAAAAACTGCCACTGGTTCTCCACCAACTGTGAGGGGGTTAGCTCGGCAGCGGGTGTGTGTGACCCCCGGGATGGGCTCCCCACACAAAACAGGCCCAGCAAACGGAGGTTGTGGTTTTCAAAATCAAAAAGGTGCGGTTTATTTTCTATTTACAGTGACAAAACACAGCAAAGCAAAAGAAACATAACCAAAATAAATCCTGGTCAAGTTGACCTCTGACTAAACATACAGGTTTCCTAACTAACAACTGGGATCAGCCTAGTGCTGTCCTAGTCCCTAAGTCCCTGGTTTTAAATGTCCAAGCAAATAGCCACACAGGCTTTTTCTCACCGCACAGGGGTTCACTCTCCCTAGACAGTCCACACAGGTCTGGTTCCAGGCATGAGCTAACATCTAATGAAGCTGGGAGTTCTTATAGAGGCCTAAATGAGCTGACAAGCTTCAGCTGGTCTCATCAACTCCCTGTCTGCACGACGCCCAGCCCTCTCCCTAGAGGTATGAGTCATCCATGAGCCCACTAGCCTTATACAACTCTCCACCTAGTTGTATAAGTCGGCGTAAAGCCTGAATCTGGGCGAAATATATCTACCCCCCTGGATGCAACCAGGTGACTTTACCTTCCTGCTGTCACAATAGCTAATCCCAGAACCCTGCACTCTGTACGTATCTCATGACAGAACCCTGCACTCTGTACAAAGCTCATCCCAAAACCCTGCACTCTGTACAGAGCTCATCCTAGAACCCTGCACTCTGTACTTAGCTAATCTCAGAACCCTGCACTCTGTACATAGCTCATCCCAGAACCCTGCACTGTGTACATAGATCATGCCAGAACACTGCACACTGTACATAGCTCATGCCAGAACCCTGCACACTGTACATAGCTCATCCCAGAACTCTGCAGTCTGCACATAGCTCATCCCAGAACCCTGCAGTCTGCACATAGCTCATTCCAGAACCCTGCACTCTGTACATTGATCATGCCAGAACCCTGCACTCTGTACATAGATCATGTCAGAACCCTGCACTCTGTACATAGCTCATGCCAGAACCCTGCACTCTGTGCATGGCTCATCCCAGAACCCTGCACTCTGCATGCAGCTCACCCCCGAACCCTGCATGCAGCTCATCCCAAAACCCTGCACTCTGTACATAGATCATCCCAAAACCCTGCACTCTGTACATAGCTCATCTCAGAACCCTGGACCCTGTATATAGCTCATCCCAGAACCCTGCACCCTGTACATAGCTCACCCCAGAACCCTGCACTCTGTACATAGCTCACCCCAGAACCCTGCACTCTGTACATAGCTCATCTCAGAACCCTGCACTCTGTACATAGCTCATCCCAGAATGCTGCACTCTGCATGCCGCTCATCTCAGAACCCTGCACTCTGTACATAGTTCATCTCAGAACCCTGCACTCTGTACATAGCTTATCCCAGAACCCTGCACTCTGTACTTAGCTGATCTCAGAACCCTGCACTCTGTACATAGCTCATCCCAGAACTCTGCATGCAGTCTGCACATAGCTCATCCCAGAACCCTGCAATCTGCACATAGCTCATTCCAGAACCCAACACTCTGTACATAGATCATGCCAGAACCCCGCACTCTGTACATAGATCATGCCAGAACCCTGCACTCTGTACATAGATCATGCCAGAACCCTGCACTCTGTACATAGCTCATGCCAGAACCCTGCACGCTGTACATAGCTCATCCCAGAACCCTGCACTCTGTACATAGCTCATCCAAGAACCCTGCACTCTGTGCATAGCATATCCCAGAACCCTGCACTCTACATGCAGCTCACCCCAGAACCCTGCACCCTGCATGCAGCTCTCCCTAGAACCCTGCACTCTGTACATAACTCATCCCAGAACCCTTCACTCTGTACACAGCTCATTCCCAGAATCCTTCACTCTGTACACAGCTCATCCCAGAACCCTGCACTCTGTGCATAGCTCATCCCAGAACCCTGCACTCTGCATGCAGCTCACCCCAGAACCCTGCACCCTGCATGTATCTCACCCCAGAACCCTGCACTTTGTACATAGCTCATCCCAGAACCGTGCACTTTGTACACAGCTTATTCCAGAACCCTGCACTCTGTACATAGCTCATCTCAGAACCCTGGACCCTGTATATAGCTCATCCCAGAACCCTGCACTCTGTACATAGCTCATCTCAGAACCCTGCACTCTGTACATAGCTCATCTCAGAACCCTGCACTCTGTACAAAGCTTATCCCAGAACCATGCACTCTGTACTTAGCTGATCTCAGAACCCTGCACTCTGTACATAGCTCATCTCTGAACCCTACATTCTGTACATAGCTCATCCCAGAACACTGCACTCTGTACATGGCTCATGACAGAACCTTGCACACTGTACATAGCTCATCCCAGAACCCTGCACTCTGTACATAGCTTATCCCAGAACTCTGCACTCTGTACATAGCTCATCCCAGAACTCTGCACTCTGTACATAGCTCATGCCAGAACCCTGCACTCTGTACATAGCTCATCTCAGAACACTGCACTCTGTACATAGCTCATCTCAGAACCCTGCACTCTGTACACAGCTCATTCCAGAACCCTGCACCCTGTACATAGCTTATCCCAGAACTCTGCACTCTGTACATAGTGTGAGGGGGTTAACTCGGTAGAGGGTGTGTGTGACCCCCTGGTTGGGCTCCCCACACAAAAACAGGGCCAGCAGACGGAGGTTGTGGTTTTCAAAATCAAAAGGTGCGGTTTATTTCTCTATGTACAGTGACAAAAACACAGCAAAGCCAAAAAGAAACATAAACAAAATAAATCCTGGTCAGTTTGACCTCTGACTAAACATGCAGGTTTCCTAAACTAACAACTGGGATCAGCCTGGTGCTGTCCTAGTCCCTAAGTCCCTGGTTTAGTAAAAGTCCAAACAAATAGCCACACAGGCTTTGCCTCACCGCACAGGGGTTCACTCTCCCTAGACAGTCCACACAGGTCTGGTTCCAGGCATGAGCTAACACCTAATGAATCTGGGAGTTCTTATAGAGGCCTAAATGAGCTGACAAGCTTCAGCTGGTCTCATCAACTCCCTGCCTCACGACGCCCAGCACTCTCCCTAGAGGTATGAGTCATTCATGAGCCCACTAGCCTCAGCTGGGCTTCATCAACTCCCTAGTTGTATAAGTCGGCATAAAGCCTGAATCTGGGAGAAATATATCTACCCCCCTGGATGCAACCAGGTGACTTTACCTTCCTGCTGTCACATACCCCCCCCCCTCTTGTTTTAACCTTGGGGTTGGAACACCAGCAATCAGGCATTCATGTACTCGAGACAAAGCATCCACATTCCCCATTTGAACGCCAGGGCGATGCTTTACTGTGAAGTTGAATTCCTGTAGGGCCAGGAACCACCTATTCACTCTTCTATTTGTCTCCTTGTTTTGAGCCATCCACTTTAACGGAGTGTGATCCGTAACCATGTCAAAGTGCCTACCTAGCAGATAGTACCGAAGGGAATCTAGAGCCCACTTCACCGCTAAACACTCCTTTTCAACCGTGGCGTAATTTACCTCATGGGACTTCAACTTCCTGCTGAGGTAAATGACTGGGTGCTCTTCCCCGTTCCAGACCTGGGACAATACTGCTCCTAACCCCACATCTGACGCATCACTTTGTACGACAAAGTCTTTAGAGAAGTCGGGTGAGTACAACACTGGCTGGCTACATAAGGCTTGTTTCAAGAATTGGAATGCTGCCTCCGCCTCGGGGGTCCATTTAATCATGACCGACCCTTTCCCTTTCGTCAGGTTGGTTAGAGGCACAGCCTTAGAAGCAAAGTGGGGAATGAAGCGCCGATAATAACCCGCGATTCCCAGAAAGGCTCGTACCTGCTTCTTGCTGTTGGGACGTGGCCAACTCTGGATGGCCTCGACTTTGTTGAGTTGGGGTTTTATTACTCCCCTCCCAATGGTGTACCCAAGATATTTGGCCTCCTCCTGCCCAATGGTACACTTCTTGGGGTTAGCCGTAAACCCCGCTTCCCGAACAGAGTCCAGGACTGCTTGCACTTTTGGCAGATGTGAGGCCCAATCTGTGCTATGGACAATTACGTCATCCAGGTAAGCCGCAGCATACTTCCGATGGGGCCTCAGCATCTGGTCCATTTTCCGCTGGAATGTGGCCGGCGCATTCTGTAACCCGAACGGCATTCTTTTATATTGGAACGCCCCGTCTGGGGTTACAAATGCGGTTTTCTCTTTGGCCGACTTGGCCAGGGGGATTTGCCAATACCCTTTTGTGAGGTCAAGAGTCGTCATGTATCGGGCTGTTCCCAGCCGGTCGATCAACTCATCTATACGTGGCATGGGGTGGTGTCAAATTTTGTAACTTTGTTCAACTGACGAAAATCGTTACAAAATCGCCAGCTCCCATCCGGTTTAGGCACCAACACAATGGGACTAGACCAATCACTTTGGGACTCCTCTATCACCCCTAAGTTCAGCATTTTCTGTACTTCCTCCCGTATTGCCTCCCGTCGGGCCTCTGGGATCCGATAGGGTTTTAACTTCACCCTTTCACCGGGCGGGGTAATGATGTCATGCTCTACCCCAGATGTTTGTCCCGGCAGCTCAGAGAATACCTCCTTGTTGCGAAGCACAAACTCCTTAACCTCCTGTTGTTGGGGTTGTGAC
The DNA here is from genome assembly GCA_029206835.1 of Rana muscosa. Taxonomy (NCBI): domain Eukaryota; kingdom Metazoa; phylum Chordata; class Amphibia; order Anura; family Ranidae; genus Rana; species Rana muscosa. The sequence continues at coordinate 366,939,225 of CM055119.1, read as the reverse complement.
AAGGTGGCTGCTATTCCAACCTCAGGAATCACGCAACCAGTTTGAGCTGGTGACCAAGTGTCTGCGACTAGGGACTCTCTATCCCTCCAGGCTTTCAACAGATTAACGTGATAGATCTGTTCGGGCTTTCGCCTTCCTGGTTGTCTGACCTTGTAATTCACTTCGCTCACTTTTTCCATTATCTCGTAGGGGCCTTGCCATTTGGCAAGGAATTTACTTTCAACCGTAGGGACAAGTACCAGTATCCTATCCCCCGGGGAAAAGGTACGGGTCTTGGCTCCACGGTTGTACACTCTCTGCTGTGCCAACTGCGCTTGGGCCAAATGTTCCTTCACGATGGGCATTACCTGTGCAATTCGATCTTGCATCAGGGCGACATGCTCAATCACACTCCTGTGGGGAGAACTCTCACTTTCCCAAGTTTCCTTGGCAATATCCAACAGCCCTCTTGGGTGTCTCCCATACAGTAACTCAAAGGGGGAGAATCCCGTAGAGGATTGGGGCACCTCCCTAATAGCAAACATCAAATAAGGAAGTAGACAGTCCCAATCCTTTCCATCTCTATCCACCACTTTCTTCAACATTTGTTTTAGGGTTTTGTTGAATCTTTCAACCAGCCCATCGGTTTGGGGGTGATACACAGATGTACGCAATTGCGTCACTTTGAGCAATTTACACAGCTCTTTCATAACCCGGGACATAAAGGGTGTACCTTGGTCCGTAAGCAGTTCTTTACAAATACCCACCCGGCTAAAAACAAGAGATAGCTCTTTGGCTATGGTTTTGGCCGAGGTATTTCTGAGAGGGATCGCTTCTGGATAACGGGTGGCATAGTCCATTATAACCAATATGTACTGGTGCCCCCTAGCGGACTTGATTATAGGACCTACCAAATCCATTGCGATTCTCTCAAACGGGACCTCAATGATGGGTAGAGGGACCAGCGGGCTACGGAAATGTGGCATCGGGGCCGACCTCTGACACACAGGGCAGGAGGAACAATAATTTTCTATGTCCTTCATCACCCCAGGCCAATAGAATCTCTGTAATACCCTCTCTCGGGTTTTCTCTGTCCCCAGATGACCTCCAAGAATGTGCCCATGGGCCAACTCCAACACCAACTTCCTGTAAGGTTTGGGCACCACAAGCTGCTCAACGGTTTCTTCTGCCCTTTTTGCCACCCGATACAGTAGGTCCTTCTCTACGCTGAAGTATGGGTAAGTGCAGGTATTATCTGGGTTCACTAACTCGCCATCTATTTCCACTACGTTTTCCCGTGCCTTTATTAGGGCGGGGTCTTTTAACTGTTCTGTGGCAAAATTTTCCCTGTGAACCTCCAGATCAGAAAACTCCACAGACGGTAGGTTTTCGTCTGAGGAGGTGGGCTCCTCTCCAGTTTCTTGAGTCTCCCCTGCCAATACTGACAAGGGAAATTCTGGAGAGTCCTCACCACTCTCAGAGGAGTTCTGGCTATCACATTCCTGGTACATAGGGGCACCAGTGGGGGGCTCAGGATCATCCCACAGTTCCCAGAACTTCGGAAAATCCCTTCCCACAATGGCATCATGCGGTAATTGAGATACTAACCCCACTGGATGAGAGAGGGTACCTTTGGGGGTCTCGAAACACACTGTAGTCACTGGATACTCTCGGGTGTCCCCATGCACACAAATAACAGCTACCTTGCTATTCCCAGAGACCTCTGTTTTAACTAATTCAGCCTTTATCAGGGTCACAAGGCTACCTGAATCCAGTAATACCACAACATTTCTACCATTAATACACATTTTGCATAAATGTTTCTCAGTTCCCCGAATGGCAGTGCATGCGACTGTCGCACACAGCGACTGACGTCTGTCCATCAGAAAGTCACATTGCATGGGTTCCTCCACAACCGGGCAATTTGCTGCAATATGTCCCGCTTGCCGGCAGCTGTAGCAAACAATCCATTTGGCTGCCTCTTGAGCCCCTGACTTCCCAGGCTGTTCTCGCCAAACTTTGGGTAGAGCTCCCACCCTCTCACTCTCTCCACCCTCACCCCTTGGAATCCTCTTATCCGCCCCTGGGGATGGTCTGGTCTTAGGGTGGAAAGTCCGAGAGTCTCTGGAAGAGGCCGTCAGGTTCTCTGTAGCCAAGTATTTCTCTACACGATCCACAAGACCACCGGCCGTCTCTGGGTCTCCATGGCTTACCCACTTTTGGATGGCAGTAGGAAGAGCTCTCAAAAACCGATCCATTACAACACGTTCCACAATCTCTGGTGCGGACAAAGTCTCTGGCTGTAGCCACTTCCTGCTCAGGTGAATGAGATCATACATTTGAGACCTGGGGGGTTTTCCAAGCTGGAAAGTCCAGTTATGCACACGCTGAGCCCGGACAGCCAGGGTGACACCCAGCCTTGCCAATATTTCAGCTTTTAGCATCACATAGTCTTTTGCTTGGTCAGGCTCTAGGTCATAGTAAGCCTTCTGCGATTCACCAGTTAACAGAGGAGCCACCAGTCCAGCCCACTGCTCCTCAGGCCACTTTTCTCTTTCAGCAGTCCTTTCAAATGTGGTCAAAAATACCTCTGGATCATCCTCTCCAGTCATTTTTGTCAATAAATGACTCACCCCAAAGGACGCGGTATTAGTGGGACGGCTTTCCTCACTGGTCTGCGGACGTTGCTGCATTACTGCTTCCATTTGTTGTAGTCTCTGCTCTTGCTTCTGTAACAGGTCTATGAAGCGGGCCTCAGATTGCTGCTGGGCTTGTTGATGAGCTTGCTGCTGGGCTGCAAGGCTCCTTTGCAAACCTGCATTTGTCTGCTGTTGATTGGCATTTGCTAGAGCCAGCTGTTTCAGTATCTCCTCCATGCTGGCTTAAAAAAAACTGCCCGCATTCTCCACCAACTGTGAGGGGGTTAACTCGGTAGAGGGTGTGTGTGACCCCCTGGTTGGGCTCCCCACACAAAAACAGGGCCAGCAGACGGAGGTTGTGGTTTTCAAAATCAAAAGGTGCGGTTTATTTCTCTATGTACAGTGACAAAAACACAGCAAAGCCAAAAAGAAACATAAACAAAATAAATCCTGGTCAGTTTGACCTCTGACTAAACATGCAGGTTTCCTAAACTAACAACTGGGATCAGCCTGGTGCTGTCCTAGTCCCTAAGTCCCTGGTTTAGTAAAAGTCCAAACAAATAGCCACACAGGCTTTGCCTCACCGCACAGGGGTTCACTCTCCCTAGACAGTCCACACAGGTCTGGTTCCAGGCATGAGCTAACACCTAATGAATCTGGGAGTTCTTATAGAGGCCTAAATGAGCTGACAAGCTTCAGCTGGTCTCATCAACTCCCTGCCTCACGACGCCCAGCACTCTCCCTAGAGGTATGAGTCATTCATTAGCCCACTAGCCTCAGCTGGGCTTCATCAACTCCCTAGTTGTATAAGTCGGCATAAAGCCTGAATCTGGGAGAAATATATCTACCCCCCTGGATGCAACCAGGTGACTTTACCTTCCTGCTGTCACAATAGCTAATCCCAGAACCCTGCACTCTGTACATATCTCATGCCAGAACCCTTCACTCTGTACACAGCTCATCCCAGAACCCTGCACTCTGTACACAGCTCATCCCAGAACCCTGCACTCTGTGCATAGCTCATCCCAGAACCCTGCACTCTGCATGCAGCTCACCCCAGAACCCTGCACACTGTACATAGCTCATCCCAGAACCCTTTACTCTGTACACAGCTCATCCCAGAATCCTTCACTCTGTACACAGCTCATCCCAGAATCCTTCACTCTGTACACAGCTCATCCCAGAACCCTGCACTCTGTACACAGCTCATCTCAGAACCCTGCACTCTGCATGCAGCTCACCCCAGAACCTGCACCCTATATGCAGCTCACCCCAGAACCCTGCACTCTGTACACAGCTCATCCCAGAACCGTGCGCTCTGTACATAGCTCATGCCAGAACCCTGCACTCTGTACATAGCTCATGCCAGAACCCTGCACTCTGTGCATAGCTCATCTCTGAACCCTGCACTCTGTACATAGCTCATCTCTGAACCCTGCACTCTGTGCATAGCTCATCCCAAAACCCTGTACTCTGTACATAGCTCATCTCAGAACCCTGGACCGTGTATATAGCTAATCCCAGAACCCTGCTCTCTGTACACAGCTCATGCCAGAACCCTGCACTCTGTACATAGCTCATCTCAGAACCCTGCACTCTGTACATAGCTTATCCCAGAACCCTGCACTCTGTACTTAGCTGATCTCAGAACCCTGCACTCTGTACATAGCTCATCTCTGAACCCTGCACTCTGTACATAGCTCATCTCTGAACCCTGCACTCTGTACATAGCTCATCCCAGAACCCTGCACTCTGTACTTAGCTCATGACAGAACCCTGCACTCTGTACATAGCTCATGCCCGAACCCTGCACTCTGTACAAAGCTCATCCCTGAACCCTGCACTCTGTACATAGCTCATCCCAGAACCCTGTATATAGCTCATCTCAGAACCCTGGACCCTGTATATAGCTCATCCCAGAACCCTGGACCCTGTATATAGCTCATCCCAGAACCCTGCACCCTGTACATAGCTCACCCCAGAACACTGCACTCTGTACATAGCTCATTCCAGAACCTTGCACTCTGTACATAGCTTATCCCAGAACCCTGCACTCTGTACATAGCTTATCCCAGAACCCTGCACTCTGTACATAGCTTATCCCAGAACCCTGCACTCTGTACTTAGCTCATCCCAGAACCCTGCACTCTGTGCATAGCTCATCCCAGAACCCTGCACTCTGTACATAGCTCATCCCAGAACCCTGTATATAGCTCATCTCAGAACCCTGGACCCTGTATATAGCTCATCCCAGAACCCTGCACCCTGTACATAGCTCACCCCAGAACACTGCACTCTGTACATAGCTCAGTCCAGAACCTTACACTCTGTACATAGCTCATCCCAGAACCCTGCACTCTGTACACATCTCATCCCAGAACCCTGCACTCTGTACACAGCTCATGCTAGATCCCTGCACTCTGGACATAGCTCATGCCAGAACCTTGTGCTCTGTACATAGCTCATGCCAGAACCCTGCGCTCTGTACATAGCTCATGCCAGGACCCTGCGCTCTGTACATAGCTCATGCCAGAACCCTGCACTCTGTACATAGCTCATGCCAGAACCCTGCACTCTGTACATAGCTCATCCCAGAACCCTGCACTCTGTACATAGCTCATCCCAGAACCCTGCACTCTGCATGCAGCTCATCCCAGAACCCTGCACTCTGTACATAGCTCATCCCAGAACCCTGCACTCTGTACATGGCTCATCCCAGAACCCTGCACTCTTTACATAGCTCATCCCAGAACCCTGCACTCTGCATGCAGCTCACCCCCGAACCCTGCATGCAGCTCACCCCCGAACCCTGCATGCAGCTCATCCCAAAACCCTGCACTCTGTACATAGATCATCCCAAAACCCTGCACTCTGTACATAGCTCATCTCAGAACCCTGGACTCTGTATATAGCTCATCCCAGAACCCTGCACCCTGTACATAGCTCACCCAAGAACCCTGCACTCTGTACATAGCTCACCCCAGAACCCTGCACTCTGTACATAGTTCATCCCAGAATGCTGCACTCTGCATGCAGCTCATCTCAGAACCCTGCACTCTGTACATAGTTCATCTCAGAACCCTGCCCTCTGTACATAGCTTATCCCAGAACCCTGCACTCTGTACATAGCTCATGCCAGAACCCTGCACACTGTACATAGCTCATCCCAGAACTCTGCAGTCTGCACATATCTCATCCCAGAACCCTGCAGTCTGCACATAGCTCATTCCAGAACCCTGCACCCTGTACATAGCTCACCCCAGATCCGTGCACTCTGTACAGAGCTTATCCCAGAACTCTGCACTCTGTACATAGCTCATCCCAGAACCCTGCAGTCTGCACATAGCTCATTCCAGAACCCTGCACTCTGTACATAGCTCATGCCAGAACCCTGCACTCTGTACATAGCTCATCTCAGAACCCTGCACTATGTACATAGCTCATCTCAGAACCCTTCACTCTGTATATAGCTCATCCCAGAACCCTGCACCCTGTACATAGCTCACCCAAGAACCCTGCACTCTGTACATAGCTCACCCCAGAACCCTGCACTCTGTACATAGCTCATCTCAGAACCCTGCACTCTGTACATAGCTCATCCCAGAATGCTGCACTCTGCATGCAGCTCATCTCAGAACCCTGCACTCTGTACATAGTTCATCTCAGAACCCTGCACTCTGTACATAGCTTATCCCAGAACCCTGCACTCTGTACATAGCTCATGCCAGAACCCTGCACACTGTACATAGCTCATCCCAGAACTCTGCAGTCTGCACATATCTCATCCCAGAACCCTGCAGTCTGCACATAGCTCATTCCAGAACCCTGCACCCTGTACATAGCTCACCCAAGAACCCTGCACTCTGTACATAGCTCACCCCAGAACCCTGCACTCTGTACATAGCTCATCTCAGAACCCTGCACTCTGTACATAGCTCATCCCAGAATGCTGCACTCTGCATGCAGCTCATCTCAGAACCCTGCACTCTGTACATAGTTCATCTCAGAACCCTGCACTCTGTACATAGCTTATCCCAGAACCCTGCACTCTGTACATAGCTCATGCCAGAACCCTGCACACTGTACATAGCTCATCCCAGAACTCTGCAGTCTGCACATATCTCATCCCAGAACCCTGCAGTCTGCACATAGCTCATTCCAGAACCCTGCACCCTGTACATAGCTCACCCCAGATCCGTGCACTCTGTACAGAGCTTATCCCAGAACTCTGCACTCTGTACATAGCTCATCCCAGAACCCTGCAGTCTGCACATAGCTCATTCCAGAACCCTGCACTCTGTACATAGCTCATGCCAGAACCCTGCACTCTGTACATAGCTCATCTCAGAACCCTGCACTATGTACATAGCTCATCTCAGAACCCTTCACTCTGTACATAGCTCATCTCAGAACCCTGCACTCTGTACACAGCTCATCCCAGAACCCTGCACTCTGTACATAGCTTATCCCAGAACCCTGTATATAGCTCATCCCAGAACGCTGCACCGTGTACATAGATCACCCCAGATCCATGCACTCTGTACATAGCTTATCCCAGAACTCTGCACTCTGTACATAGCTAATCCCAGAACCCTGCACTCTGTACACAGCTCATTCCAGAACCCTGCACTCTGTGCATAGCTCATCCCAGAACCCTGCACTCTGCATGCAGCTCACCCCCGAACCCTGCACCCTGCATGCAGCTCACCCCAGAACCCTGCACACAGTACATAGCTCATCCCAGAACCCTTTACTCTGTACACAGCTCATCCCAGAATCCTTCACTCTGTACACAGCTCATCCCAGAATCCTTCACTCTGTACACAGCTCATCCCAGAACCCTGCACTCTGTACACAGCTCATCTCAGAACCCTGCACTCTGCATGCAGCTCACCCCAGAACCCTGCACCCTATATGCAGCTCACCCCAGAACCCTGCACTCTGTACACAGCTCATCCCAGAACCCTGCACTCTAAACATAGCTCATCCCAGAACCCTGCACTCTGCATGTAGCTCATCTCAGAATCCTGCACTCTGTACATAGCTCATCCCAGAACGCTGCACTCTGTGCATAGCTCATCCCAGAACACTGCACTCTGTGCATAGCTCATCCCAGAACCTTGCACTCTGCATGCAGCTCACCCCAGAACCCTGCACCCTGCATGCAGCTCACCCCAGAATCCTGCACTCTGTACATAGCTCATCCCAGAACCCTTCACTCTGTACACAGCTCACCCCAGAATCCTGCACTCTACATACAGCTCACCCCAGAACCCTGCACCCTGCATGCAGCTCATCCCAGAACCCTGCATTCTGTACACAGCTCATCCCAGAACCCTGCACTCTGTACATAGCTCATCTCAGAACCCTGCACTCTGTACATAGCTTATCCCAGAACCCTGCACTCTGTACTTAGCTGATCTCAGAACCCTGCACTCTGTACATAGCTCATCTCTGAACCCTGCACTCTGTACTTAGCTCATGACAGAACCCTGCACTCTGTACATAGCTCATGCCCGAACCTTGCACTCTGTACATAGCTCATCCCTGAACCCTGCACTCTGTACATAGCTCATCCCAGAACCCTGTATATAGCTCATCTCAGAACCCTGGACCCTGTATATAGCTCATCCCAGAACCCTGCACTCTAAACATAGCTCATCCCAGAACCCTGCACCCTGCATGCAGCTCACCCCAGAACCCTGCATTCTGTACACAGCTCATCCCAGAACCCTGCACTCTGTACATAGCTCATCCCAGAACCCTGCACTCTGTGCATAGCTCATCCCAGAACCCTGCACTCTGTATACAGCTCATTCCCATAATCCTTCACTCTGTACACAGCTCATTCCCAGAATCCTTCACTCTGTACACAGCTCATTCCCAGAATCCTTCACTCTGTACACAGCTCATCTCTGAACCCTGCACTCTGCATGCAGCTCACCCCAGAACCCTGCACCCTGCATGCAGCTCACCCCAGAACCCTGCACCCTGCATGCAGCTCACCCCAGAACCCTGCACTCTGTACACAGCTCACCCCAGAACCCTGCACTCTGTACACAGCTCACCCCAGAACCCTGCACTCTGTACACAGCTCATCTCAGAACCCTGCACTCTGTACTTAGCTCATTTCAGAACCCTGCACTCTGTACTTAGCTCATCTCTGAACCCTGTACTCTGTACATAGCTTATCTCTGAACCCTGCACTCTGTACATAGCTCATCCCAGACCCCTGCACTCTGTACACAGCTCACCCCAGATCCGTGCACTCTGTACATAGCTTATCCAGAACTCTGCACTCTGTATATAGCTTATCCCAGAACTCTGCACTCTGTACATAGCTTATCCCAGAACTCTGCACTTTGTACATAGCTAATCCCAGAACCCTGCACTCTGTACGTATCTCATGACAGAACCCTGCACTCTGTACAAAGCTCATCCCAAAACCCTGCACTCTGTACATAGCTCATCCCAGAACCCTGCACTCTGTACTTAGCTGATCTCAGAACCCTGCACTCTGTACATAGCTCATCCCAGAACCCTGCACTGTGTACATAGCTCATGCCAGAACCCTGCACACTGTACATAGCTCATGCCATAACCCTGCACACTGTACATAGCTCATCCCAGAACTCTGCAGTCTGCATATAGCTCATCCCAGAACCCTACAGTCTGCACATAGCTCATTCCAGAACCCTGCACTCTGTACATAGATCATGCCAGAACCCTGCACTCTGTACATAGATCATGCCAGAACCCTTCACTCTGTACATAGATCATGCCAGAACCCTGCACTCTGTACATAGCTCATGCCAGAACCCTGCACTCTGTGCATGGCTCATCCCAGAACCCTGCACTCTGCATGCAGCTCACCCCCGAACCCTGCATGCAGCTCATCCCAAAACCCTGCACTCTGTACATAGATCATCCCAAAACCCTGCACTCTGTACATAGCTCATCTCAGAACCCTGGACCCTGTATATAGCTCATCCCAGAACCCTGCACCCTGTACATAGCTCACCCCAGAACCCTGCACTCTGTACATAGCTCACCCCAGAACCCTGCACTCTGTACATAGCTCATCTCAGAACCCTGCACTCTGTACATAGTGTTGTGGAGATTTTTATGGAGATGTATTTAATATTTATTGTCATAGTGTCACCCAGTGTTAGTACTTCCGCAACCCGCTCTAAAAGAGCTGATTGGGGTAGTCTGAGGCTGGTTGAATCCCGTCTGATAGGGGAAAACGTTTTGAGGTTGGAGTGTGATGTTTGCAGGGTGCGGATATGTCCGCCAACGGGGGCCCTCTGTGCATTAGCATGGACGATCGTTAAGGAGGGGATATGCTCGCTCTGCAATGACATCATTGGTTATAGGCAGATGGGCGCTCTTGTCTCTGCTATGTCTGATCAACATTGGTTGGAATTTGTAGCGTGCGTCTGCAGATAGCCTCTCTCCCCCATTCAATAATAGTATAATCTTATTATGCGTTATTCTATGGAATGGCGCAGAATAAGAATTCCTATCAACGGTAACTTTAGCCATCCTACGTTATTATATTCATGTATGACATATCCTGTTGGAAGGAATGTCCAAGTATTGTCATTTTCCTGTGAGGAGGGAACATCCTATGAGGTTCCCGCCCATGGGGAGGGGATTGGTTGCTGCAGCCAATCACCTCCTGTCTTGAGATCTTTTGAGTTTAATAAAAGCCTATGAGTAGGCGTCGGCTTGACAGTCTTTGCTGGAATGGCCTGATAAGAAGATAAGACCTGTGTTGGTGGTTTCCTTGATTGAATGATGGAATGAACGGTGAGTGGACTTTAGCAAACTTAACGATAGCATTACTTCAAAAAGATGAATCTAAAGTGTGTGCTTAGATAGCACAGGAATTATAGGCTGTGTGCTCTGTAAACAGCAGCCTAAAATTCCACAACAGTAATGGCGACTCACGGTTGGGACCAATTGCGGCCTCTTTGAGCATCAGATCAGCAGAGGGGGGAGAGTGGACCTGCAATGTGATGTGTAAAGAGGCTGTACTTTGAAACGAACAAAAAAAAAAAAAAATTGTCTTTTTGAAATAATGTTTTAAGTTTGCAGCGTGTGTATGTGTGCGTGTGTATGTCTGCGAATCGTATGTGTGTGTGTGATTTTGTCATGGATCGTATGCCTGTGAATTTGATTGTGTGTGGGTATGCCTGCATGTGCCTGTGTGATTAGATTGTGCGATGTATTGAGCAGTTGGCTGCCAGCAATGGCTGCTGCATTGTTCTGGTCCTTGAGCCATGAGGTTTAGTGGGGGAGGGGCAGGAAGCATCTCAGTTACAATGGTAAAAGTTGGTGACTTTCTGTAAATAGCAGGCAGGAGTTTTGTAGTGGGAGGGCCCTGAGAGATGATCTGATGGAAACTGTGGGCTGTAAGAGTGTAACTAAGCGAGAAATATAGACTGTATATTGTGTATGAAATGAAGGTATAGATGTGGTATTTAGTGCACTGAACAGTTTGTAAAGTAGATTGCTTGGCTGCCATGTGCTTGAATGGGGGAAGGGCTTTGTGTTGCTGGGCTATGCCCTAAGGGAAGGACAATGGTGCTGGAAGGGAAACGCCCTGAGGGAAAGAAACTCTGAGCAGATGTACAAGCAACAATATACTGTATGTGTGTGGTGTTTGTGATTTCTATGAAAAATAGAAATGAATAGATTGTGATTTTTGCCTTTATAGGGGACAAAGACACATGTCCCCATAAGTGTAAAAATATTAAGTGTATGGTTTTTGAGTTGAAAGTTCCTGCCAAGTGGCCAGGCTGAGGCCACTGTGTGTGAACTTTAGGTAGAGAAGTGGTGAATATCTCAGAGTATATGAACTTAGAGAAATTAATATGTTTTTAATATTGTCATGTAACTCACATTTATTGAATGTGCTGTTTAGTTGGCCAAAGGGAGGCTAAGTTTGTAAGTGTACATGTGGTCCTTGTAGAGTGTAGCTGACACCTTTTTCAGTGGATTTTGATGATAATTTAGAAAAGTTTCAATGGTGTAGTCAGTCTTTGTGGAGAGAAACATTTTTGATTTTCTTTTAAAGAGATGCTGGTTTTGGCGGGAAAAATTGCATGCGTCAATGGCGCAATTTTTGTTGTCCATGAGGTGCTGTGGTGGGTCATCCACCATTTTGTAGTCCTGGCTTGTCGGCCATTTTGAGAGACGTTTACAGTTTGAGATAGAAAGTTCCAGTTTAGCAAACACGGCCCCTGAATATGCTGTATTGGCATTTGTTGATTGGCGCAGTTTTGTCCTGTTTTGTGCGCTTGCAGTTTGACCTGTGCACTGCTGGGGAGAGTGCTGGGACACCAGAGTGACATACTGAGGATGGTTTTGTCTCTGGTTTAAATTGCTTTTCTAAGCATCACCTTTTGAGGTGAGTTGAGAGGTATCTTAAAATAGCGCGGTCTTACCCTGAGGGGCCACGACGCGCTTGCGGACACACGCACATGCTGGGGCCTAGTTATGGATAGGATCTGGCTGACCTACCAGCAGTTGGAGTGTGGGAGGAGGCCAACACAGACACAGGGAGGACATGCAAACTCCATGCAGATGGTGTTAGGAGGGGGGATTTCTCTGTTTTCATTTAAGTAGATGTGAGCTATTGCAGGGTCGGCTGGCTTTGCAGTATATGAAAAACTTCACTTTACACTGAATTTTGATAGATTGTAAGACTAACAGAGTTTTTGTACAATGATGTGTTTTTATGTTTAAATATTTCCTTCCCAGAAGGCAATTCATATGTTTTGAAGCTTGTATTGTATAGCCTCTAGAGGAGGAGTGGGGGTTTTGGTCGAAACCCCTAGAGCCATCTTTTTGCAGGAGTTTTGTATTTGAGTCAACTTGTGGTTTTGCTTGCAGGGGATGTTTGGGTCAGGACACTCCCATTTGCAAAGGGGGGTTTTATTCCACCATTTTCTTGACAAGGTTTTAAATTGTTGAAATATATAATGTGTAGCCATGGATTTTTTTTGAGTCTTGATAGACACAGCAATGTGGCTGGGCTCCCCCCTCCCCCTCCCTCTTCCTGAACAATTGATATGTAAATAAACCAGTTTTTTTTTTTTAAGTAGCTGAGCATAACCGGAAGCTTCTTTTCAGCATTTATATATCAGCAGAAAGTTGGTGGGAGGAGCTTGGGGTTGTCTGAAAGGTTGGCAAATGAGATTTGTGTCTGGAAGGAAAATGGAAAGCATTTTGGCGTTTAAAAGTCTTTTATATTTTGTTCCAGTTTTGTGAAGTTTGTACTGTAATACAGTTTTGGGTAGAGAGCAAACAGGGGGCATCACCATTATTTTATCATCTAGATACAGAGAGAAGCCACATTGTTCTGCAGGTGGTAAACTGGCGTAATTGTTCTGTGAGGTTTAGTCTGACAACGCAGTATATGGGTGTATAGCGGAAAACGCTTGTGTATGCATGCACTGTGAGGGGTAGAGGCCTAATTCGGGGGTTGATCTGTGGTTGTTCTGTAGTTCCAAAAGTGTTGGGACAACAAGCCATAGAGTTGACGCCTCGGTTAGGGTTTCTAGTTGGAGGACTTGACCATATAGTGGTTGTAGTTCTGCAATTCACCGTATAAGAAGACACCGGGCGGTGATCTCCGAAAATGGGTGCAACGGTTTAACCTGGACGCAGGTTTAAGACGATAAGCCGATTCGAATCGCCATGGACACAAGGAGGTCTGTGCAAAGGGAAGGAATGGAGGCTTCCCATAGTCAGACGGCCACACAGTGCACGAAGCCTAGTTTTGGGGCAAAGGCCTTTGAACCCCAAAAAGATTACCATAGGTGGTCCAAGGATACTATTTTGAGTATCCCTCTGGAATGGATGTAGTTGAGCTGCGGCTTCAGAAATCTGTAATGATGAGGAACGGTGGCTCATGCCCGTTTGTTTGAACCTTGTATGGCTGGTACATGGAAGGTTCTCGAGCTGCTCTCATGGTTGTCCCATTGTATTTTTTCCTATTGCTGAAAGAGTGAAGGTAGAATTCTGGCTGTTTTTGTTTTTTTTCATTTGTGGTTTTGGAAACTGGGAATACTTACCGCGGCGATCCTTCAATGTGTTGCGGCTGTTGTATGTTTGTAGGAACGGGAAAAGTAAGGGTTACAGAGGGTTTTGAAAGAATGTCATTGACAATTTACCAATGTACAGGAATGTCATTATTATTTTACCATTCTTTGCAGGTTAAATATGAAGAATAGAGTAATGATTTTGCTTATAAGTATTTTTCAGGTCCAAGGAGTTTGTACACAGAGAACAGGTGTATGTAGACAGCTGTACATATGGATAAATCTAAGGGAGGTAAAAGTATCACAGGCTATTTCATTGTTTCTTTTTTTCCTGCACCACGCATTTCTTCCTTCAGTCTGTAATGAGGAAGAAAAGGGGGGAGAATGATAAATGTAAGAGTGACAGTTTTTTTTTCTGTCAAACTAATAATAACCTCTGTAATTCTAACCAAGTTTGTGCCAAGACGGTCTTTCTTTAATAGAATTTGAATCGGCAACCAGCAGTCTGGTGAAGTAGGTTCCCATCCCAGAGGCTAAGAACCTTGTCAATGGTTTCAGGTATTGTAAGCCATGCACAGGTTATGCAGTGACCACAGTCCCGATGTCTGGGTTATTGTCATATGAGGGTTGTTTGGAGGTCAATCAAAACCAGAGTCGTACTTTCCTCATTAGCTGTCACTTATATTCTCGGCTGATGGGGGAGGTGCGATCACTGTAACATGAACTTCAAAATGTCCACCAAAAGGTTTTCACGAGTCCCTCCTGGACCCTGACTTAATAATCAGTTTACATTCTTTCCAACCAGGTGACTGGGTCGTTGTAAAGAAGCTTGAGGGATGAGACCACGCCAGCCACTGCAAGAAGCGGCTCAACCACACCAAAGAATGAGGAGTATCTTTGTTTATTTATATTTTTGTTGTTTAGTAAATTTTAGCGAGGGTAACGGTGAAAAGCATCCCAAGTTATTATTTAAAGTGTATGTCCTGACTAGCTCAGAAAGCGAACAGGACCGTCTGTTCTGAGTCTTCACCGAGTTTTAGTCCCCAGCGATGACAGCGGTACATGCCATTTATGATGTTATTATGGGTATGAGGAGTTTTAGTCCCCAGCGATGACAGCGGTACATGCCATTTATGATGTTATTATGGGTATGAGGAGTTTTGACAAACTAGTGAAGACTCCAGACAGACACTTGTCAATGGAATCTAACGATGTATTTTTTAGAGGGTAAAATTGGTTTTAGTTTTAATGGCTCTGCCTCTTGTCGGTTTGGGTATCTAGGCAGCCCACAAGTGTGTTTGAACTTTAGTTTGGTGTTTATGTGGATCTGCAGCTTATAAAGGTAATTCCCCGAAAGCAAGAGGTTCATGAGCGATGGTGAAGCTGTCCCAACATTTTAGGTCGCGGGCGATCGCGAGGATCTGATGGCGCAGGAAATTAAGAATGGCAGGGACAGCTAGAAGGGATTTGTTCACCAATCCCGACCAGGTCTGGGTATGGGGTCCTGCATGTACAAGGTGGGGGGGGCTCGGGCTTGGGATACGATTGAACAATTCTCATCCGTTAAGGATAGGGTTCTTCATGTCATTGTTGAAGCCAGAGCTGTAGCTAAGTGAAGGTTGGGAGTCCTTTTTAAGGGTCTGGGAATCTTTGGGGATCTAATTTTTTATTTTACAGCGGATCGTGGTTAAAGGAAGTGGGAATATATATACTCATGTCGTTTTATTTCTATTCTTTCTATGTCGTGACGAGAGGCTCCTGTTGCCTGATTTGACGCGTGACCAGAGTTTCCTTGATGAGACGCCCCGAAGCCGGACCCACATACAAGACAGAGAATCACAGACGGATCGGCGATTACTACAGCTCACCATGTCGTGTCCTCCTTTATAAGTCATGCCCCTGAAGAGTAGAGTCTACATGTCAAGCCGTGTTTTCCTTTTTATGGACTAAGAACTGATTCATTTCCAGGTGTAAGAAGCAGATCAACTCTCATCGAGGGACACATAGGGTGCATATGACAAAAAAAGGGAGGACTGTTGTGGAGATTTTTATGGAGATGTATTTAATATGTATTGTCATAGTGTCACCCAGTGTTAGTACTTCCGCAACCCGCTCTAAAAGAGCTGATTGGGGTAGTCTGAGGCTGGTTGAATCCCGTCTGATAGGGGAAAACGTTTTGAGGTTGGAGTGTGATGTTTGCAGGGTGCGGATATGTCCGCCAACGAGGGCCCTCTGTGCATTAGCATGGACGATCGTTAAGGAGGGGATATGCTCGCTCTGCAATGACATCATTGGTTATAGGCGGATGGACGCTCTTGTCTCTGCTATGTCTGATCAACATTGGTTGGAATTCGTAGCGTGCGTCTGCAGATAGCCTCCCTCCCCCATTCAATAATAGTATAATCTTATTATGCGTTATTCTATGGAATGGCGCAGAATAAGAATTCCTATCAACGGTAACTTTAGCCATCCTACGTTATTATATTCATGTATGACATATCCTGTTGGAAGGAATGTCCAAGTATTGTCATTTTCCTGTGAGGAGGGAACATCCTATGAGGTTCCCGCCCATGGGGAGGGGATTGGTTGCTGCAGCCAATCACCTCCTGTCTTGAGATCTTTTGAGTTTAATAAAAGCCTATGAGTAGGCGTCGGCTTGACAGTCTTTGCTGGAATGGCCTGATAAGAAGATAAGACCTGTGTTGGTGGTTTCCTTGATTGAATGATGGAATGAACGGTGAGTGGACTTTAGCAAACTTAACGATAGCATTACTTCAAAAAGATGAATCTAAAGTGTGTGCTTAGATAGCACAGGAATTATAGGCTGTGTGCTCTGTAAACAGCAGCCTAAAATTCCACAACAATAGCTCATCCCAGAACGCTGCACTCTGCATGCAGCTCATCTCAGAACCCTGCACTCTGTACATAGTTCATCTCAGAACCCTGCACTCTGTACATAGCTTATCCCAGAACCCTGCACTCTGTACTTAGCTGATCTCAGAACCCTGCACTCTGTACATAGCTCATCCCAGAACTCTGCAGTCTGCACATAGCTCATCCCAGAACCCTGCAGTCTGCACATAGCTCATTCCAGAACCCTGCACTCTGTACATAGATCATGCCAGAACCCTGCACTCTGTACATAGATCATGCCAGAACCCTGCACGCTGTACATAGCTCATGCCAGAACCCTGCACGCTGTACATAGCTCATCCCAGAACCCTGCACTCTGTACATAGCTCATCCCAGAACCCTGCACTCTGTGCATAGCTCATCCCAGAACCCTGCACTCTGCATGCAGCTCACCCCAGAACCCTGCGCCCTGCATGCAGCTCTCACTAGAACCCTGCACTCTGTACATAACTCATCCCAGAACCCTTCACTCTGTACACAGCTCATTCCCAGAATCCTTCACTCTGTACACAGCTCATCCCAGAACCCTGCACTCTGTGCATAGCTCATCCCAGAACCCTGCACTCTGAATGCAGCTCACCCCAGAACCCTGCACCCTGCATGCAGCTCACCCCAGAACCCTGCACTCTGTACATAGCTCATCCCAGAACCGGGCACTTTGTACAAAGCTTATTCCAGAACCCTGCACTCTGTACATAGCTCATCTCAGAACCCTGGACCCTGTATATAGCTCATCCCAGAACCCTGCATTCTGTACATAGCTCATCTCAGAACCCTGCACTCTGTACATAGCTCATCTCAGAACCCTGCACTCTGTACAAAGCTTATCCCAGAACCATGCACTCTGTACTTAGCTGATCTCAGAACCCTGCACTCTGTACATAGCTCATCTCTGAACCCTACATTCTGTATATAGCTCATCCCAGAACACTGCACTCTGTACATGGCTCATGACAGAACCCTGCACACTGTACATAGCTCATCCCAGAACCCTGCACTCTGTACATAGCTCATCCCAGAACTCTGCACTCTGTACATAGCTCATCCCAGAACTCTGCACTCTGTACATAGCTCATGCGAGAACCCTGCACTCTGTACATAGCTCATCTCAGAACACTGCACTCTGTACATAGCTCATCTCAGAACCCTGCACTCTGTACACAGCTCATCCCAGAACCCTGCACCCTGTACATAGCTTATCCCAGAACTCTGCACTCTGTACATAGCTAATCCCAGAACCCTGCACTCTGTACATATCTAATGCCAGAACCCTTCACTCTGTACACAGCTCATCCCAGAACCCTGCACTCTGTACACAGCTCATCCCAGAACCCTGCACTCTGTGCATAGCTCATCCCAGAACCCTGCACTCTGCATGCAGCTCACCCTCGAACCCTGCACCCTGCATGCAGCTCACCCCAGAACCCTGCACACTGTACATAGCTCATCCCAGAACCCTTTACTCTGTACACAGCTCATCCCAGAATCCTTCACTCTGTACACAGCTCATCACAGAATCCTGCACTCTGTACACAGCTCATCCCAGAACCCTGCACTCTGTACACAGCTCATCTCAGAACCCTGCACTCTGCATGCAGCTCACCCCAGAACCCTGCACCCTATATGCAGCTCATCCCAGAACCGTGCACTCTGTACATAGCTCATCCCAGAACCGTGCACTCTGTACATAGCTCATGCCAGAACCCTGCACTCTGTACATAGCTCATGCCAGAACCCTGCACTCTGTGCATAGCTCATCTCTGAACCCTGCACTCTGTACATAGCTCATCTCTGAACCCTGCACTCTGTGCATAGCTCATGCCAGAACCCTGCACTCTGCATGTAGCTCATCTCAGAATCCTGCACTCTGTACATAGCTCATCCCAGAACCCTGCACTCTGTGCATAGCTCATCCCAGAACCTTGCACTCTGCATGCAGCTCACCCCAGAACCCTGCACCCTGCATGCAGCTCACCCCAGAATCCTGCACTCTATACATAGCTCATCCCAGAACCCTTCACTCTGTACACAGCTCACCCCAGAACACTGCACTCTGCATGCAGCTCACCCCAGAACCCTGCACCCTGCATGCAGCTCATCCCAGAACCCTGCATTCTGTACACAGCTCATCCCAGAACCCTGCACTCTGTACATAGCTCATCTCTGAACCCTGCACTCTGTACATAGCTCATCCCAGAACCCTGCACTCTGTGCATAGCTCATCCCAAAACCCTGCACTCTGTACATAGCTCATCTCAGAACCCTGGACCGTGTATATAGCTAATCCCAGAACCCTGCACTCTGTACACAGCTCATGCCAGAACCCTGCACTCTGTACATAGCTTATCCCAGAACCCTGCACTCTGTACATAGCTCATCTCAGAACCCTGCAATCTGTACATAGCTTATCCCAGAACCTTGCACTCTGTACTTAGCTGATCTCAGAACCCTGCGCTCTGTACAAAGCTCATCTCTGAACCCTGCACTCTGTACATAGCTCATCCCAGAACCCTGCACTCTGTACTTAGCTCATGACAGAACCCTGCACTCTGTACATAGCTCATGCCCGAACCCTGCACTCTGTACATAGCTCATCCCTAAACCCTGCACTCTGTACATAGCTCATCCCAGAACCCTGTATATAGCTCATCCCAGAACCCTGGACCCTGTATATAGCTCATCCCAGAACCCTGGACCCTGTATATAGCTCATCCCAGAACCTTGCACCCTGTACATAGCTCACCCCAGAACACTGCACTCTGTACATAGCTCATTCCAGAACCTTGCACTCTGTACATAGCTTATCCCAGAACCCTGCACTCTGTACATAGCTTATCCCAGAACCCTGCACTCTGTACATAGCTCATCCCAGAACCCTGCACT
The DNA here is from genome assembly GCA_029206835.1 of Rana muscosa. Taxonomy (NCBI): domain Eukaryota; kingdom Metazoa; phylum Chordata; class Amphibia; order Anura; family Ranidae; genus Rana; species Rana muscosa. The sequence goes on along the minus strand of CM055119.1, from coordinate 366,919,760 downwards.
CTGTACATAGCTCATCCCAGAACCCTGCACTCTGTGCATAGCTCATCCCAGAACCCTGCACTCTGTACATAGCTCACCCCAGAACCCTGTATATAGCTCATCTCAGAACCCTGGACCATGTATATAGCTCATCCCAGAACCCTGCACCCTGTACATAGCTCACCCCAGAACCCTGCACTCTGTACATAGCTCAGTCCAGAACCTTACACTCTGTACATAGCTCATCCCAGAACCCTGCACTCTGTACACATCTCATCCCAGAACCCTGCACTCTGTACACAGCTCATGCCAGAACCCTGCACTTTGGACATAGCTCATGCCAGAACCTTGTGCTCTGTACATAGCTCATGCCAGAACCCTGCGCTCTGTACATAGCTCATGCCAGGACCCTGCGCTCTGTACATAGCTCATGCCAGAACCCTGCACTCTGTACATAGCTCATGCCAGAACCCTGCACTCTGTACATAGCTCATCCCAGAACCCTGCACTCTGCATGCAGCTCATCCCAGAACCCTGCACTCTGTACATAGCTCATCCCAGAACCCTGCACTCTGTACATAGCTCATCCCAGAACCCTGCACTCTGTACATAGCTCATCCCAGAACCCTGCACTCTGTACATAGCTCATCCCAGAACCCTGTATATAGCTCATCCCATAACCCTGCACTCTGTACGTAATGCACTCCAAACACTGCATGCTTTTATCCTTTTTTTTAAATGAATGTGCTCTGGTTTGTATGTATCCATGAGACTTCTTGTGGAACAACAATTAAAGCATATTTTATAGGTACAAGGAAGCCTAAGTTTTGTTTAATGACGCCCATGAAGCTCCTCTCACTGCCAGAAGTTTGACCACACCCACATTTGCCGCAGCACGCTATGCAAGGTTACTTCCTTCCTCAAGTGTCCCTCATTCTGAAGTTCAAAAGTTGGGAGGTATGCAAACACTTTCCTATGCAGCATTTCATAAGAATCAGCAGTGTTTAACCTTCCCCGTACAGTCGGGTACTGCACTGTATGGGGAGGCAGAGAGCACGGCACTCAGGAACACACTTCTCTTTTCTTTGAAATGACACCTGTTATCCAATAACCAGCAGGCGCTTTAGACAGCGCCCCCTGGTGACAGTGAATAGAATAGGGATGAGCCGAACACCCCCCTGTTCGGTTCGTACCAGAACATGAGAACAGAAAGAAAGTTTGTGCGAAATTTAGAACCCTATTAAATACAATGGACTCGAACGTTCAAAATCAAAAGTGATAATTATAAAGGATAATATGCAAGTTATTGTCATAAAAAGGGTTTGGGGATCTGGGTCCTGCCCCAGGGGACATGTATCAATGCAAAAAAAAGTTTTAAAAACGGCTGTTTTTTCGGGAGCAATGATTTTAATAATGCTTAAAGTGAAAAAATAAAAGTGAAATATTCCTTTAAATTTCGTACCTTGGGGGGGGGGGGGGGGTGTATAGTATGCCTGTAAAGCAGCGCTTGTTTCCCGTGCTTAGAACTGTCCCTGCACAAAATGTCATTTCTGAAGGAAAAAAGTCATTTAAAACTCACTCACGGCTATAATGAATTGTCGGCTCCCGGCAATACATAGAAAAGTCATTGATAAAAAAAATTTTAAAAAATGCGTGGGGGTTCCCCCAAATTCAATTACCAGGCCCTTCAGGTCTGGTATGGATATTAAGGGGAACCCTGCCGCAAATTTAAAAAAAAATGCGTGCGGTTCCCCCCAAATATCCATACCAGGCCCTTCAGGTCTGGTATGGATTTTAAGGGGAACTCCACCCCGAATTGAAAAAAAAATGGCGTGGAGTTCCCCCAAAAATCCATACAAGACCCTTTATCCGAGCACACAACCTGGCAGGCCGCAGGAAAAGAGGGGGGGATGAGAGAGCGCCCCCCCCTCCTGAACCGTACCAGGCCACATGCCCTCAACATGGGGAGGATGTCCCCATGTTGATGGGGACAAGGGCCTCATCCCCACAACCCTTGCCCGGTGGTTGTGGGGGTCTGCGGGCGGGGGGCTTATCGGGATCTGGAAGACCCCTTTAACAAAGGGGACCCCCAGATCCCGGCCTCCCCCTATGTGAATTGGTAATGGGGTACAAATGTTACGCCTACCATTTCACAAAGTAAGTAATAGATTGTAAAAAAAAACACAGACACCGTTGGGAAAGTCCTTTATTAAAAATAAAAAAATAAAAAATAAAAAACCCATTCCAGCGATGAAATCCAGTGTTCCACGGCGATCCGATGTCCAGCGCTGTCCACACGAAACGCCATTGGCTGAGCCTGAGCGGACCTGATAGGGAACTTCCTCTGCAGTGTAAGAAATGAATAGACCCGCCACTTCTAAAGTTCCTCATCAGGTCTGCTCAGCCAATGACGTAGGTGTAAGGCTAAGTGGACCAGATGCGGAACGTGAGAAGGGGCGGGTCTATTCATTTATTACACTCAGAGGAAGTTCCCCAACAGATCCGCCCCCTCGTATGTCGTCATTGGCTGAGCGGACCTGATGGGGAACTTCCTCCGCAGTGCAAGAATGAATAGACCCGCCCCTTCTAAATTTCCCCATCAGGTCCGCTCTTCCAATGACGTAGGTGTAAGGCTAAGCGAACCAGATGCGGAACGTGAGAAGGGGCGGGTCTATTAATTTCTTACACTGCGGAGGAAGTTCCCCATCATGTCCGCTCAGCCAATGACGACATATGAGGGGGCGGATCTGATGGGGAACTTCCTTGCAGTTTTTATTATAAATGAATAGACCCGCCCCTTCTCACGTTCCGCATCTGGTCCGCTTAGCCTTAAACCTGCGTCATTGGCTGAGCAGGCCTGATGGGGAACTTTAGAAGGGGCAGGTCTATTCATGTATTACACTGCGGAGGAAGTTCCCCATCAGGTCCGTTTAGGCTCACCAATGACGTTTCGTGTGGACAGCGCTGGACATCGGATCGCCGTGGGACACTGGATTTCATCACTTTATTGTTTTTTTTTATTTTATTTTTTTTATTTTCAATAAAGGACTTTCCAAATGGTGTCTGTTTTTTTTTTACAATTTATTACACTTTCATTGTGAAATGGTAGGGGTACAATGTACCCCATTACCAATTCACATAGGGGGGAGGGATCTGGGGGTCCCCTTTGTTAAAGAGGTCTTCCATATTCTGATAAGCCCCCCGCCCGCAGACCCCCACAACCACCGGGCAAGGGTTGTGGGGATGAGGCCCTTGTCCCCATCAACATGGGAACATCCTCCCCATGTTGAGGGCATGTGGCCTGGTACGGTTCAGGAGGGGGGCGCTCTTTTGGTCCCCCCCTCTTTTCCTGCGGCCTGCCAGGTTGCGTGCTCGGATAAAGGGTCTGGTATGGATTTTTGGGGGAACTCCACGCCATTTATTTTTAAATTTGGGGTGGAGTTCCCCTTAAAATCCATACCAGACCTGAAGGGCCTGATATGGATATTTGGGGGGAACCGCACGCATTTTTTTTTTAATTTGCGGCAGGGTTCCCCTTAACCACTTAAGCCCCGGACCATTTGGTAGCTAAAGGACCAGAGGTGATTTCAGAATTTTGCACTGCGCTGCTTTAACTGTAAATTGTGCGGACATGTAATGTTGTACCCAAACGAAATTTGTGTCCTTTTCTTCCCACAAATAGAGCTTTCTTTTAATGGTATTTGATTGCCTCTGCGATTTTTATTTTTTGCGATATAAACGGAAAATGATATTTTCTACTTTTTGTTATAAGAAAAATCAAATAAACTCAATTTTAGTCATACATTTAGGCCAAAATGTATTCAGCCACATGTCTTTAGTAAAAAAAATGTCAATAAGCGTATATTTATTGGTTTGCGCAAAAGTTATAGCGTCTACAAACTAGGGTACATTTTCTGGAATTTACACAGCTTTTAATTTATGACTGCCTATCTCATTTCTTGAGGTGCTAAAATGGCAGGGCAGTACACTACCCCCCCCCCTCACCCAAATGACCCCATTTTGGAAAGTAGACATCCCAAGGAAATTGCTGAGAGGCATGTTGAGCCCATTGAATATTATTTTTTTTTGTCTCAAGTGATTGAATAATGACTAAAAAAAAAAAAAAAATTACAAAAAGTTGTCACTAAATGATATATTGCTCACACATGCCATGGTTATATGTGGAATTGCACTCCAAAATACATTTTGCTGCTTCTCCTGAGTACGGGGATACCACGTGTGTGGGACTTTTTGGGAGCCTAGCCGCGTACGGGCCCCCGAAAAGCAAGCACCGCCTTCAGGATTTCTAAGGGCGCAAATTTTTGATTTCACTCCTCACTACCTATCACAGTTTCGAAGGCCATAAAATGCCAAAATAGCACAAAACCCCCCCAAATGACCCCATTTTGGAAAGTAGACACCCCAAGCTATTTGTTGAGAGGCATGTTGAGTATTTTACAGATCGAATTTGTTTTTGAAAATGAAGAAAGAAAATTATTTTTATTTTTTTTTCCAATTTTCAAAACTTTTTGACAAAAAGCGAGATCTGCAACATACTCACCATACCTCTCAGCAAATAGCTTGGGGTGTCTACTTTCCAAAATGGGGTCATTTGGGGGGGTTTTGTGCCATCTGGGCATTCCATGGCCTCCGAAACTGTTATAGGCAGTGAGAAGTGAAATCAAAAATTTATACCCTTAGAAAGCCTGAAGGCGGTGATTGGTTTTTGGGGTCCTGTACGTGGTTAGGCTCCCAAAAAGTCTCACACATGTGGTATCCCCGTACTCAGGAGAAGCAACAGAATGTATTTTGGGGTGTAATTCCACATATGCCCATGGCATGTTTGAGCAATATATCATTTAGTAACAACTTTGTGCAAAAAAAATAAAAAATAAAAATAAATTGTCTTTTTTCCGCAACTTGTGTCAACATATAAAATATTCCATGGACTCGACATGCCTCTCAGTATATAGCTTGGGGTGTCTACTTTCCAAAATGGGGTCATTTGGGGGGGTTTTGAACTGTCCTGGCATTTTATACACAACATTAGGAAGCTTACATCCACTCTTCTAACCACTTGAAGACAAAGCCCTTTCTGACACTTTTTGTTTACATGAAAACATTTTTTTTTTTTACAAGAAAATTATGTTGAACCCCCAAACATTATATATTTTTTTAAAGCAAAGGCCCTACAGATTAAAATGGTGGGTGTTGCATTTTTTTTTTCCACACAGTATTTGCGCAGCGATTTTTCAAACGCATTTTTTGGGAAAAAATACACTTTTTTTAATTTTAATGCACTAAAACACACTATATTGCCTAAATGTTTGATGAAATAAAAAAGATGATCTTAGGCCGAGTACATAGATACCAAACGCGACATGCTTTAAAATTCCGCACAAACGCGCATTGGCGACAAACTTCATACATTTTTAAAAGCCTTTACAGGTTACCACGTTAGATTTACAGAGGAGGTCTACTGCTAAAAATGACTGCCCTCGATCTGACCTTCGCGGTGATACCTCACATGCATGGTGCAATTGCTGTTTACATATGACGTCAGACCCACGCTTGCGTTCGCCATTGCGCAAGAGCAGGGCAGGACAGGGGTGCTTTTATTTTATTTATTTTTATTTATTTTTTTATTATTAATTTTGCTTTTTTATTTTATTTTTAAACTGTTCCTTCCATATTTATTTTTTTATCATTTTTATTGTTATCTCAGGGAATGTAAATATCCCCTATGATAGCAATAGGTAGTGACACGTACTCTTTTTTTAAAAAAAAACTGGGGTCTATTAGACTCTAGATCTTTCCTCTGCCCTCAAAGCATCTGACCACACCAAGATCGGTGTGATAAAATGCTTTCCCAATTTCCCAATGGCGCTTTTTATATCCGGGGGGGGACATTCCCTCCCACTGCTTGTTAAAGCAGTCCAGAGGCTAATTAGCCACTATGATTGCTTTTACATGAAAGCCGGCCGCTGGCTGAAAAGAATGATACCAAGATGATACCTAAACCCGCAGGCATCAATCTGGTATAACCATTCAAAGTCCAGCAACATACCAGTACGTTGCTGGTCCTTGTTGGACATGTATTGTAATCTTTTTTTTCATGCAGCCTGTTGGCTGAACGAAAAAAAAAGATTGATCGGTGGGTATGCCCACCATTAGAATACCGCCCTTCATCCACCCACTACTAATGATGGGCATACATGCACCATTTATATATGCCGAAGCATGGGGGCATCTTCCCGCAAAAGTTATGCCGCGTACACATGGTCAGACTTTTCCACGGGCAAGCCTCTGTCGGAATTTCGACCGCATGTACACGGCATTAGGAGCAAAATCGCTCCTCCGCCCCTGCCGCCCCAATGCTTTGGCATATATGCTTTTTTTTTTTAACTGTGGTGGTGAAATCACCTCCTACAGCACTGGAGTCGCAGGGATCAGGCCTGTGTCTGCGAACGCTGCAGTTATGTGTGTTGTGTTTTGTAAGTGACAGCGATCGATCAATACTGCACTTGGGTGGCCTGGGCTGGACGGAGGGGCAAAACGCAGGTGCTAGCAGGTATCTGTGCTGATCCCGCTAACACTGCGTTTTTGGGAACCCTAAATTGCTGGGGACGCTAGTATAGATCTGATCAGATCAGATATTGATCTGTTCAGATACTATACCACTAAGGGAGGTGTATGCTTCACGCGTGGGTGTTGGCATTACTGGCACTAACCTGACGCTGCCTGGGGTGTGACGCAGGGTTAACTAGGGGCAATTAGGGGGTTAAAACCTTTAGTAGATAATATATGGGGGTACCTAACGCTATAAAAACCTGCGGCGAACCTAAAAAAAATAACTGGCTATCTATCGGCACCAGCATAACTAATACAGCGTTTAGAAAAACGATCGCTTAGTGACACTGGCAAAAGGGGGTGAAAGGGTTACCTGGGGGGTGATCAAGGGGTTAAACCTTTATTAGGTAATATATGGGGGTACCCGACGCTATAAAAACCTGCGGCGAACCTAAAAAAAATAACTGGCTACCTATCGGCATCACCGACAATAAGACAGCGATCAGAAAAACGATCGCTTAGCGACAGTGGTGATAGGGGGTGAAAGGGTTACCTGGGGGGTGATCAAGGGGGTTAAACCTTTATTAGGTAATATATGGGGGTTAGGGATGAGCTCGGTGTTCGAGTCGAACATAAGTTCGACTCGAACATCTGCTGTTCGACCGTTCGGCGAACATCGAGCTATTTGGGCCGTTCGCGCCAAATTCGAGTGACGCGAACGGCCCACAATACACTGCGCCATCGCAGTGCAATCCCGGCGCTGTGATTGGCCAAGCATGCACTGTGACCCCGCATGCTTGGCCAATCACAGCGCCGGCAGCTAGGAGAGCCATAATTGGCCACAGGCAGGTTGCCTGTGGCCAATTATAGCTCAGGGGGTTTAGCACACGCCCCACACTATAAAAGGCCGCCAGCGCGGCGGCCTTGTGTAGTGTGTTCCGGCGCAGGGAAAGAGTTACATAGGCAGGGACAGTGTCAGTGCTATTTGTACCTCAAACTTGTGTGTAGGGAGAGAGAAGGATAGGCAGGGAGAGTGTCAGTGTCATATTCTTTGCTAAACCTTGTGTGCAGGGAGAGAGAAGGATAGGCAGGGGACAGTGTCAGTGTCACATTCTTTGCTAAACCTTGTGTGCAGGGAGAGAGGATAGGCAGGGAGAGTGTCAGTGTCATATACTTTGATAAACCTTGTGTGCAGGGAGAGAGAAGGATAGGCAGGGGACAGTGTCAGTGTCATATTCTTTGCTAAACCTTGTGTGCAGGGAGAGAGAAGGATAGACAGGGAGAGTGTCAGTGTCATATACTTTGATAAACCTTGTGTGCAGGGAGAGAGAAGGATAGGCAGGGGACAGTGTCAGTGTCATTGTTGCTAAGCCTTCTGCACATTATACACCTGAAGTTAGCCCGTATTGCTGCTTTTTCCTGGTGTGTTACACCAACAGGCATTTGCAGCACTTACAGCGGGCGGAGTGTGCCTCCTGATCATATTACACCTGAAGTTAGCCTGTATTGCTGCTTTTTCCTGGTGTGTTACACCAACAGGCATTTGCGGCACTTACAGCGGGCGGAGTGTGCCTCCTGATCATATTACACCTGAAGTTAGCCTGTATTGCTGCTTTTTCCTGGTGTGTTACACCAACAGGCATTTTCAGCACTTACAGCGGGCTGAGTGTGCCTCCTGATCATATTGCACCTGAAGTTAGCCTGTATTGCTGCTTTTTCCTGGTGTGTTACACCAACAGGAATTTGCGGCACTTACAGTGGGCGGAGTGTGCCTCCTGATCATATTACACCTGAAGTTAGCCTGTATTGCTGCTTTTTCCTGGTGTGTTACACCAACAGGCATTTGCGGCACTTACAGCGGGCGGAGTGTGCCTCCTGATCATATTACACCTGAAGTTAGCCTGTATTGCTGCTTTTTCCTGGTGTGTTACACCAACAGGCATTTGCAGCACCTACAGCAGGCGTAGTGTGATTCCTGCAAAATATACTCCTGAAGCTAGGCCTTATTGCTGGTTTTCCCATTTCCCTGCAGGCCATTAGAATGTCTGAAAGGCAAACAAGGAGAGGCAGACAGTCAGGAGCCAATAAAAGAGGGCAAGCGGGCTCTGTGTCTAGAGACAACAGTGCTGGTCGTGGATGCGGTGCATCGCCATCAGCACGTGGCCATGGGACACGCTTGTCCTTCTTTTCGGCAGCTGGACGTGTTGAGCCGCATCATGCCGAAGACTTGGTAGAGTGGATGACCAAGCCCTCCTCATCCTCCTCATCCTCTCTCACCCAGGCTCAGGGTACTGGCAAAGCAGCTGCCAAAGCGTCCTCTTCCCTGGTATCAATGTCATCATCAGTCACTCCTTCCCTAGACCAACCATGTCCTCCTGAGGAGTCCCCCGAACTGTTTGAGCACAGTGTTGGGTACATGCTCCAGGAGGATGCCCAGCGTTTCGAAGGGTCTGATGATGATATCCAGCTAGAGGAAGGCAGTAGCGTGAGAGCAGAGAGAGGGGATGCTCAAGAAGGACACCAATCTGGCAGTCATGTTCCAGCAGCTGCAGCATACTGCCAGAATAGCTCCAGTGATGAGGAGAGAGGGGATGATGAGGTCACTGACTCCACGTGGGAGCCTAATAGGAGAGAGGAGGAGGAGGAGGATGAGGAGGATGAGGAGGAGGCACATCTCCAACGAGGCAGGATGCCCTCGGGGGGCCAGCGTAAGGGCAGCACACTGACGGAATCACACCGCAGAGCTCCGCCTGTGCAGGGCGCTGCCTCTGCCGTTATTCAAAAAGTTCTTTGGTGTGGGCCTTTTTTGAGTCGAGTGCATCAGATCGCACAGCTGCTGTTTGCAATATATGTCTCAAGCGTACATCGCGTGGCCAAAACATCACCCGCTTGGGCACCACATGCTTGACCAGACATATGTTGACCTGCCATGCAGCTCGATGGCAAGCCTACCTTAAAGACCCACACCAAAGAACAAAGCGGACCTCTCCTTGCACCGCATCAGCTGGGATCTCCAACCCCACTATACCTTCAGTCCTCTCTGAAACCTGCACTGAGAGGAATGAAGGTGTAGAATTAGGTGTGTCACAGCCAAGTACTTGCGGGCACTCTGCTAGCAGTACACCGACGTCCGATTCTAGCAGGCAAATTTCCCTGCCCCAGCTGCTGGACCGTCGAAAGAAGTTCACTCCCAGCCATCCACATGCCCAGCGGTTGAATGCTAGCTTGGCTAAATTGCTAGCGCTTCAACTGCTGCCTTTTCAGTTGGTAGACTCGGCCCCCTTCCGTGAGTTTGTGCAATGTGCGGTTCCTCAGTGGCAGGTTCCCAAACGCCACTTTTTCTCACGGAAGGCGATTCCGGCTCTCTACCGGCATGTGGAAGGCAATGTCTTGGCCTCGCTGGACAGGGCAGTCAGCAGTAAGGTGCATATTACCGCTGACTCATGGTCCAGCAGGCATGGACAGGGACGTTACCTTTCTTTCACGGCCCATTGGGTCACTCTTTTGGCAGCTGGGAAGGATGCAGGACAAGGTGCAGTAGTGTTGGAGGTTGTTCCACCGCCACGCCTCTAAAATGCTACTACTGGTTGTGACACACCTCTGTCCTCCACCCCCTCCTCTTCTTCTTCCTCCATGGCCTCTTCCTGTGCTTTGTCCTCGGAACCAGCGGTGCTCCGTAGGCGTTCAAGGGGCTACGCAAGTACGCAGGCAAAAAGATGCCATGCCCTGTGTTGCGGCACTCCAAAGTCCGCTGAGAAATCCTTGAAGCTGAGGAAGTACTGACTTATCCAAGGCACCTGTTACCCCCCAGTAACTGGACGACACACAGTTCTGGGAGTAAATCAACGCTTTATTTTGCCCAGGCTGGCTTTTTATATCATTTCCCATGCAAGGGTTTTCTTAACTCATTTTACAGGGGCATTCCCTTCCACAATTAACAGATGACAGTGATTTAATTACCTGTAACTATTTCTAACAACCAAGATGTGTGAGACGTTGGTCTCCGCATATTTACCCATAACAATGAAACCGTGCCAGACACATTACTAGGAGTGTAATTACATCCCGTAGCAGATAATAGGTGGGGTCATTAACACACTGACAATAGATGAATAGAACGCTACCTCAGACCCCCAATTAACCCAATTTACTTATTCAGACATCAGTAGACATTCTGTCTCTACATTTCCTGGAATGAGTCTTTGCTGTCACCTGTGAAGTGATCAAAACCATTTCTCAGTTTCAGTATTTTGCTACACTGCTCCCCCTTACCCACAAGCCGGCATACACAGTCTGATCCTTAACGGATCGGCTTGGGGATGTCCGGAGAGTACTCACGGATCACTTTTCCAGTTCAGTTTGCCGCGATAATCCGTCAGCATTGCCGTTCTGTTTCCCGGGGCGGTAGTGGATAGTAAAGTCATACGGTTGTAACGCCAGACTCCAGCGCAACAACCGGGCATTGTCCCCTGCCACTCGATTTAGCCATACCAACGGGTTGTGGTCTGTGAGTAGGGTGAACTGTTGTCCGTACAAGTAGGGCTGAAGCTTCTTTAGGGCCCACACCACAGCCAGGCATTCTTTTTCTATGGCGGCGTAGCTCACTTCCCTGGGGAGAAGCTTCCTGCTCAAGTAAACTACGGGGTGTTCTCCGCCATCTGCTCCAACTTGGCTCAATACCGCGCCCAATCCAAACATTGAAGCATCCGAGCCTCAGAGGATGCTCTGTTTTCCGTGGTGTGGGCCTGGGACCGGGTGGTAACGGGGTAGATCTCGTTGGTAACCGGGGCTGATGCAAAAGCAGAAGTCAACTGGCCAAGATCGTTCCCCAGCAGGACATCAGCAGGAAGTTCCTGGATCAACCCCACCTTAATTAATCCGGAGCCGGCACCCCAGTTCAGGTGTACTCTTGCCGTGGGTAGCCTGTGTACTGCTCCCCCTGCAACCCGCACAACTACGGAACTCCCGGTGTGGTCGGCCTCTGGAACCAGGTGACGTTTGACCAGTGTGAGGGTGGCGCCGGAATCTCGTAGACCTTGAGCAGTCTTCCCGTTCAGCTGTACTGACTGGCGATGGTGTTGCCTGTTGTCGGTAGCCGCCTGTACTGGGTCAGCCTCGTGTAGGATACTCCAGTGTTCCTCCAATTCTCCTGCTCCTCGGTTGACCGGGCCGCTTCCGTGTGATAGCAAAGAGCGGCAGCCCGTGCTGGAGGGGGTGGCCCTGGTCGAATCCATGCAGCTTGGTCCTGGTTCTGAGTGCAGTCTCTCTGATAGTGCCCAAATTGCTTGCATGAATAGCACTGCACTCCCTTGCGCCCGAGGTATCGATTTGCAGGGGAGTTAGGGATTAGCCCGGGTCGTTGTGTAGCTGGGGGCCCTGGGTTATGGTTCAGTGGTCTGGTGCTTGGTCGGAAGCTAGTCTGTGATGGCCGGCGGGCATCTTGATATTCATCAGCTTGCCTGGCCGCTTCCGAGAGAGTGGTAGGTTTGCGATCCCTTACCCACTCCTGTACCTCTGGGTTTAGTCCATTAAAGAATTGCTCCAGTAAAATCAGCTGGGTGATCGCGTCTGCTGTGGTTGCCTGACTGGCTTGTAGCCAAGCTAGGGCTGCCCTCTGCATTCGGCAAGCCCATTCGGTGTTGGAGTCCTTCTCCTGTTTCTTTGTGTCCCGGAAGCGTCTCCTGTATGCTTCTGGGGTGATGGCATACCTTGCCAAAATAACTTCCTTTACCCGGCTATAGCTTGCGATTTCCTCCTCTGGCACGGCTCTGTAGGCTTCTGCTGCACGGCCTGACAGCTTACCAGCTAAGATCCGTACCCAGTCTGTCTGGGGTACCTGGTACAGCTTGCATTGCCGTTCAAAATCTTGCAGGAAGCTATCGATCTCTTCCTCTGCTTCCATAAACTTTTTAAAGGCATCATGGGGTACTTTTAGTTTTGTCTCTGGTGCCGGTGTAGTCGTTAGCAGTCTCTCAGAGGCATGCTGTTCCGCCAGCCGGAGTTGGGTCTCCCTTTCTTCTCTCGCCGTGATAAAGGCATCCACTTGGGCTAACGTTGCCTGTACCAGCTCGGTGGAGGGGTTTTCTCCATAAAACGCTAGCCTGCGTTTCACTTCTTGGTTAAACTCGGTCTCCATGGCTTCTGTAGCCATACTGTGTGCCCGATCTCCCTCGGTCAGTTCTGCAATCAGCTCTGCTTTGGTTTTATTGCTGGCGCTCTTCCCTCTTGCTTCCAGCAAATCCTTTAACGTCGCTTGTTTTAATCCAGCATAGTTTGTCTCCATTCACACTTCCATTCGTGTAGCTGAATTTGCATGAACGCTGCTTCCTCTTGCTGCAAGGCTTTAATCCCACCGCTGCCAACCAGTGTTGTGGCACTCCAAAGTCCGCTGAGAAATCCTTGAAGCTGAGGAAGTACTGACTTATCCAAGGCACCTGTTACCCCCCAGTAACTGGACGACACACAGTTCTGGGAGTAAATCAACGCTTTATTTTGCCCAGGCTGGCTTTTTATAACATTTCCCATGCAAGGGTTTTCTTAACTCATTTTACAGGGGCATTCCCTTCAACAATTAACAGATGACAGTGATTTAATTACCTGTAACTATTTCTAACAACCAAGATGTGTGAGACGTTGGTCTCCGCATATTTACCCCTAACAATGAAACCGTGCCAGACATATTACTAGGAGTGTAATTACATCCCGTAGCAGATAATAGGTGGGGTCATTAACACACTGACAATAGATGAATAGAACGCTACCTCAGACCCCCAATTAACCCAATTTACTTATTCAGACATCAGTAGACATTCTGTCTCTACATTTCCTGGAATGAGTCTTTGCTGTCACCTGTGAAGTGATCAAAACCATTTCTCAGTTTCAGTATTTTGCTACACCCTGCTTGCGCTGGTGTGTTTGGGGGACAGGAGCCACACTGGGGCAGAGGTTCTGTCTGCTCTGCAGGGGCAGGCCGAGAGGTGGTTGACGCCACACCAGCTTAAGCCAGGAATGGTAGTTTGCGACAATGGCACCAACCTCCTCTCCGCTCTCCGACAGGGACAACTGACCCATGTGCCCTGTGTGGCTCACGTCCTTAACCCGGTGGTGCAGTGGTTCTTGGGCAGGTACCCAGGCTTACAGGATGTCCTGAGGCAGGCCAGGAAAGTCTGTGTGCATTTCCGCAGATCTTATAATGCCAGTGCTTACCTGGCTGAGCTGCAAAAGGAGTTGAACCTGCCCAAGAACCGCCTTATATGTGACATGCCCACCAGGTGGAACTCAACGTTGGCCATGCTGCAGCGGCTGCACACGCAGCAGAGGGCCATCAATGAGTACCTGTGCGACTACGGCACCAGGACAGGGTCAGGGGAGCTCGGGTTTTTTTCACCACGCCAGTGGGGCATGATCAGGGATGCATGCACTGTCCTGGCACCATTTGAGGAGGCCACGAGGATGGTGAGCAGTGACAGTGCATGCATCAGTGACACTGTACCTCTTGTCCACCTGTTGGAACATACGCTGCATGGAATAATGGACAGGGCACTTGAGGCAGAACAGAGGCAGGAAGAGGAGGACTTCCTTGCCTCTCAAGGCCCCCTTTACCCAGACAGTGTTCCTTCTGTCCCACCCATCGCACAGGAAGAAGAGGAGGAGGAGGAGGAGGAGGATTGTGTCAGCATGGAGGTGGAGCCTGGCACTCAGCATCATCAGCAGCAGTCTTTTAGGGATGATTTACAGTCCCAAGAAACCAGTGGACTTGTACGTGGCTGGGAGGAGGTGGCTGCGGATCATGTCGTCCTTAGTGACCCAGAGGACTCCGGACCGAATGCCTCAGCTAACCTACACTGCATGGCTTCCCTGATCCTGCAAAGTCTGCGGAAGGATCCTCGTATTCTTCGGATCAAGGAGAGGGACCATTACTGGCTGGCCACTCTCCTTGATCCACGGTACAAGGGTAAGGTTGCGGACCTTATCTTACCGTCGCAGAGGGAGCAGAGGATGAGACAACTCCGGGAGGCCTTGCAGAAAGGTCTGTGCAACACGTTCCCAGAGACTGGGAGGTTACAAACTCCTGGTCCTGGACAACGAGTTGCTGAGGCTTCGGTCAGTCAAAGAAGGAGCGGTGGGGAAGGTGGCCGTCTGACCGATGCATTCAGACAATTCTTTAGTCCGCAGCCCCAAGGTATGATCGGTTCCAGCAACCATCGCCAGCGTCTGATATACATGGTGCAGGAATACCTAGGGGCAAGGTCAGACTTGGACACCTTCCCCACCGAAAATCCTCTGGCTTACTGGGTCTTGAGGATGGATCACTGGCCAGAGCTTGCACAGTATGCAATTGAGCTACTGGCCTGTCTTGCATCCAGCGTTCTTTCAGAACGCACATTCAGTGCTGCTGGAGGATTTGTCACGGATCACAGGGTGCGCCTGTCCACCGACTCTGTTGATCGACTGACCTTCATAAAGATGAACCAGTCTTGGATCACCACCAGCTACCAAACACCTGAAGCTGATATAACAGACTAATTTATTTTCAAATGTCACATCCCTTCAAGACTGATGCTGATGCTGAGAGACTGTCCTGTTATGTTGACTGACTATCCTCCTCCTCCTCAATGATCCGATTGATGATGATAGCTTGGAAGAACATTTTTGTTTCTGGGTGCCGCCACCAGTGGTTAAGGCCCAATTTTTCAGCCCCTGTTTAACAGGGGCATGTAATTAAAAAAATTTATGCAATGCTTTGCAGCATGGCTCATTCCTGCACTCCAACTAGAGTATCTGGGAGAGGTTGCAGTGTCGTGGCACCAGCACCAGTGGCTAAGGCCCAATTTTTCAGCCCCTGTTTAACAGGGGCGTGTTATTACAATTTTTATGCAATGCTTTGCAGCAGGGCTCATTCCTGCACTCCAACTAGAGTATCTGGGAGAGGTTGCAGTTTCGTGGCACCAGCACCAGTGGCTAAGGCCCAATTTTTCAGCCCCTGTTTAACAGGGGAGTGTAATTACAATTTTTGATGCAATACTTTGCAACAGGGCTCATTGCTGTGCTCCAAGTACAGTATCTGTGAGGGGTTGCAGTGTTGTGGCACCAGTGCCTAAGGCCCAATTTTTCTGCCCCTGTTTAACAGGGGCATGTAATTACAATTCTTGATCTAATAATTCACAGCAGGGCCCATTCCTGCGCCCACCAAGAGTAACTGTGAGGCCTTACAGTGTTGTGTCAACACCACCACCACCACCACCAAAGGCCCAATTTTTCAGCCCCTGTTCAACAGGGGCATGCAATTACAATTCTTGATCTAATAATTCACAGCAGGGCCCATTCATGCGCCCACCAAGAGTAACTGTGAGGGCTCACAGTGTTGTGGCAACACCAACATGTAAGGGGCAAATTTCAGCTGAGTATATACGGCAGGCCCCTACTTTCAAACATCCAACTTACAAACGACTCCTCCTTGCAAACGGAAGGATACAACAGGAAGTGAGAGGAAATATACCTCTAGGAAGGCAAATTCTCTCCTGTAAGAGTTAATATGGGAAAAAAATGCTTTATCACCAATTCTTGTTTCAATAAAACCCCAAAATTTTCAAAAAACATTTGTCATTAGGACGGAAAGTGAGGTGAACTGTTCTGAACAGGTGCACACTGCACAGACAGCAAAACAAATGTTACAGGGGTGATAACTGTAATAGAATGTATAAATAATCAACTCCATTTTAAGTAGAAATGAACTTTGACATACTTAGCTTAACTGACAGTTTGCATATAGTCACACCCTGCTACTGATATTCATGGATCAGCCTGATTGTATAAGCAAAGTCATCTTTTAGCTCTTGTAGACTGCTGAATCTAGTTTAATACAAGATAAGAATATACTGAGTTTGTATTATTTTTAGAAACGTATGTGTTAAGACATTGCCCCTCCTATCTTTATTTTACATAAAAACCACTCAAAATTCAATAAAGGCCAGAGATCTAATGAACACACTCAAATCCGTTTCCATGTGTCATTTTGATTTCTCACGGATTCGGGGGTCACTGAAAATGATCTTGCATTTACCTGAAGTAGACCTGGGTGGCGATATCACCTGCTTCAGATGGTGGCAGTGGTGGAGATGAAAAAATCACCTTTGGTAAGAAGAATCTTTTTGTCTTTTAGACAGACTGTTTTCTCTTACCTTAGCTCTGATTTAAATTTCATCTAGAACTTAGAAGAGGGATACGAACCACACCTTGGTGTATAGGGGATTTTTTGGGAAGATCCGCCTTTGAAAGTACCTTTGAGAAGGTCCTAATTAATTAGAAGCGTTTT
This sequence comes from Rana muscosa, assembly GCA_029206835.1. Taxonomy (NCBI): domain Eukaryota; kingdom Metazoa; phylum Chordata; class Amphibia; order Anura; family Ranidae; genus Rana; species Rana muscosa. The sequence continues at coordinate 366,902,896 of CM055119.1, read as the reverse complement.
GGGAACGCTGGAAAGTACCTCTCAGAAGGTCCTAATTAGAAGCGTTTTGGAAACGCTGTAGAAAAGTGTACACGACAGTCCTTTTGGCAAGGAGCTGAAATGGTAAATGAGGATTATATTTCGGTGACCCAACCTACTTTCGCTTTTCTATCTGTCGCATAGATGTAATAAGATAATTTGTTGTGTAGATACACTGACTGTAGGGGGCGGTTTGCACCATAGAAATGCAGTCCGTATGCGTTCCAGGTGGTATTTTTACATGCACATTTTTGATGCGTTCCAGTGCGTTTTTTTTGTGCATTTTTTATGCAGTCCAGTGTTTTTTCACCCCTCCAGTGCGTTTTTTATGCATTTTTGCAGCGTTCCAGTGCAGGAAGGTTGCAGCATGCTTGAACTGAAGTGCACTGGAACTGCAAGCACTGGTGTGAACTTTGCCATGCGTTTTTTTTCAGAATTTTTATTGAATTTTTTTAAACTCACTGGACTACATGTGGTGTGAACTGGCCCTAAGGTTAAACATTCAAAGTGGTCTACAGTATTAGAAATCTCCCTTGCTTATATCCAAATATCGTGAGAGTGGTAAGTACTTTTGTATGTATGATAAATGTTGTCGCTGTGGTGCAGATGGGACAAAGGTTTTTTTTTGCTATACTATACAAGCCAAGGTTTTAAGAAGGGAAAGTTGTTGTTAGTATAGGGAATTCTCTTCCATCTGCTCAGAGAAAAATGCTTACATTTTATGTGTTTGTTTGTTGTGGTCTTGGAATTCCAATTTAAAGTATAAGTTATTTTTTCTTCTGAATGCAAACGGATTGTTGAGTAATTGATATGTCCTTTGATCCCGCCAAGTAGGAGAGCGTTGCTAAAGTGGGCAGGTGAGAGGGACAGAGTAGAGCAGTGGTCCCCAACCTTTTTGGCACCAAGGACCGGTTTTGTGGAAGAATATTTTTCCAAGGCCCGGTAGGAGGGGGGGAGGAATCGCGATGTGTTGCGTTAGCGGTTCAATCATCCCGATACCATAATATTAGGACGATTGAAGCGCATTATCTATATTAATACAATACAATTCAACTCATCGTAATGGAGAATCAGTGGGAGCCCTTAGCATGTTTCCCTGCAACTGGACAGTGTTATGGTGTCAGGATGACTGAAGCACGTTATTTCTATTACATTGGAATATAAAATGAAATAGTTAAACTCACCATAATGCTGAATCAGTGGGAGCCCTGAGCTTGTTTTACTGCAACTAGGCGGTCCCATCTTGGGGTGATAGGAGACAGTGACACTCGAAGTGTGTTGCTTATGTCCAATCTACTCCGTAATCTCGTTTTGGTTGCTGTCACTGCAGAAAACCCAGCTTCACAAAGATAGGATGTTGGAAATGGCAGCAGGCTTTTCAGTGCTTTTGTGGCAATTGCAGGATATTCTGCCTTGACTTTAATCCAGAACGTATGGAGGTTTGAAGTCGTCTCAAACACACTTTTAAGGCCACCATCATTTGTGATCTTAAGCAGTTGATCCTCTTCTAGCACGGACAGAGTGGATTCACCTGGCTTATTCACAAATGGGTCACGGATCCATTCCTTCCCAGTTCGGGGGTCTTTTGTGGTTGGGAAGTAATGCTCAAATTCTTTTGAAAGCTGAGAGAGGTGATCATGCACCAGCTGGGTGAAAGAAGGTTCTGGCTCAGTCTCTTTCAAAAGCTCTGATAATGTTGGAAACATGTCAAAAATCCCATTGTTCACTCGTCGCCCCCATAATTCCAGTTTGGCTTTGAATGCAGCCACTTTATCTGCCGACTTGAACACAGTTCTCATTCTCCCCTGAAGTGACAGATTGAGTTCATTCAGCAGGTTAAATATGTCACACAAGTAAGCAAGTTTTGTGACCCATTCTGTGACACTGAAATGTGCTGCAAGTGGTGACTGTTTTTCAGAAAGAAATCTCTGGAGCGGCTCTCGTAACTCAAACACTCTGCTCAGTGATCTACCTTTAGAAAGCCATCTCACTTCTGTGTATAAGAGAAGACGTGTGTGCTCTGCATCCATCTCCTCACAGAGCTGTTCAAATAGACGTGAGTTAAGGGCATGTACTTTAATGTGGTTGATCATTTTAATCACAGCCTGCAAAACGTTGTTCAGTTCAGGTGACATTTTTCGGCTAGCCAGCATTTCTCTATGGAGGACACAGTGCGTAGACTCACATTCGGACGCAACCTCCTTGACCCGAGTAGTAAAACCAGAAAGCCGACCAGTCATGGCAGCAGCTCCGTCCGTGCATATACCAACACAAAATGACCAGTTAAGTTTTCCTGACATATAATCATTTAAAGACTTGAACAATTCTGCAGCTGTGGTGTTGGTTGGCAAGAAGAGTGCACATAGCATATCCTCATGGACATCCTCCTGGAAAACAAATCGCACAAAAACAAGCATTGTTGCCTTGTTGTCAACATCAGTAGACTCGTCAACCTGTATGGCATACCATGGTGACTCCTTAATTCTCTCTATCAATTGTTCTTCAATATCTTCTGCGATTTCATTAATTCGTCTAGCTACAGTGCTAGCCGAAAGAGGAACATGTGCCACCTTTTCAACCGCAGCCTCTCCTAAAATTTCACGGCAAATGTCCTTTGCAGCAGGCAGGATCAACTGTTCTCCAATTGTAAAGGGTTTCTTAGATTTAGCAATACGGTTAGCCACTAAGAATGAGGCTCTCAATGCGGATGCATTTATCGAAGAGGTGGCCTTCAATAATTGCTTCTGTCCTTCGTGTTCACGTTTTTTTCTTTTGAAAAACTCAACAGGCTTGTCTTTTAATGAAGGGTGCTTGGTCTCCATGTGGCGAAGCAGTTTTGAAGGTTTCATGGCTTCATTGGATAGCCGCTCACCACATATTATACAAAGCGGGTTTGGAGAATGTGAATCGCCTGATGCAATGAACCCGTAATTTAAATAGGACTCCTGGTATTTTCTTTTAAATGCAGCTTTCTTTTTTTTTGCAGTCTAATGCCGCGTACACACGATCGTTTTTCATGCCGTTAAAAATGCCATTTTTAAAAATGGCCATTAAAAATGATCGTGTGTAGGCTCCAGAGCATTTTTAACGACGTGAAAAACGGCCATTAAAAATTCCGGACATGCTCTCTTTTTTCACGTCGTTTTTCATGTCGTTTTTTTTAATGACGTGAAAAACGATAGTGTGTATGCTTTAACGACGTGAAAAAAACGCGCATGCTCAGAATCAAGTAAGAGACGGGAGCGCTCGTTCTGGTAAAACTAGCGTTCGTAATGGAGATAGCACATTCATTACACAGTAACGGACTGAAAAGCGCGAATCGTCGCTCAACAAACTTTACTAACATGAAGGGTGGCGCCATTCGAACGGAACTTCCCCTTTATAGTGCCGTCGTACGTGTTGAACGTCACTGCGCTTTGCTTGATCGTTTTTTTTAATGATGGTGTGTACGCAAGGCAGGCTTGAGAGGAAACATGAAAAAAAAACGAGGAGAAAAACGTCGGTTTAAAAAATGACATTAAAAACGATCGTGTGTACGGGGCATTAGAAGAGTCTTCTGTTGTCTCATCATTGGGTCTTTCCCCCTTTTCAAAAAAGCTCTCCAATGATGTTTGTTTTTTACTCATTTTGGCTAGTTAGCAAAGCCTGTCACCAGATGTGGATTGTCACTGCTGCGGCCTGTTACCAGATGTGGATTGCCACTGCGGTGGCCTGTCACCAGAGGCCTGTCACCAGATGTGGATTGCCACTGCTGCGGCCTGTCACCAGATGTGGATTGCCACTGCTGCGGCCTGTCACCAGATGTGGATTGCCACTGCTGCGGCCTGTCACCAGATGTGGATTGCCACTGCTGCGGCCTGTCACCAGAGGCCTGTCACCAGATGTGGATTGCCACTGCTGCGGCCTGTCACCAGATGTGGATTGCCACTGCTGCGGCCTGTCACCAGATGTGGATTGCCACTGCTGCGGCCTGTCACCAGATGTGGATTGCCACTGCTGCGGCCTGTCACCAGATGTGGATTGCCACTGCTGCGGCCTGTCACCAGATGTGGATTGCCACTGCTGCGGCCTGTCACCAGAGGCCTGTCACCAGATGTGGATTGCCACTGCTGCGGCCTGTCACCAGATGTGGATTGCCACTGCTGCGGCCTGTCACCAGATGTGGATTGCCACTGCTGCGGCCTGTCACCAGATGTGGATTGCCACTGCTGCGGCCTGTCACCAGATGTGGATTGCCACTGCTGTGGCCTGTCACCAGATGTGGATTGCCACTGCTGTGGCCTGTCACCAGATGTGGATTGCCACTGCTGCGGCCTGTCACCAGATGTGGATTGCCACTGCTGCGGCCTGTCACCAGATGTGGATTGCCACTGCTGCGGCCTGTCACCAGAGGCCTGTCACCAGATGTGGATTGCCACTGCTGTGGCCTGTCACCAGAGGCCTGTCACCAGATGTGGATTGCCACTGCTGCGGCCTGTCACCAGATGTGGATTGCCACTGCTGCGGCCTGTCACCAGATGTAGATTGCCACTGCTGCGGCCTGTCACCAGATGTGGATTGCCACTGCTGCGGCCTGTCACCAGATGTGGATTGCCACTGCTGCGGCCTGTCACCAGATGTGGATTGCCACTGCTGTGGCCTGTCACCAGAGGCCTGTCACCAGATGTGGATTGCCACTGCTGCGGCCTGTCACCAGATGTGGATTGTCACTGCTGCGGCCTGTCACCAGATGTGGATTGCCACTGCTGCGGCCTGTCACCAGATGTGGATTGTCACTGTCACCTGCCACCAAACCGTAACAGTGTCACTAATTGATTTTATTATAAAAGTATTATTAAAAGTCCCAATATAAAAGTATTATTAAAATTATTAGGGCCGGTTCACACTGCTGCGATGTCAGAGTTCGGATGTGATTCGCACCGCACTGCAAATCACATGCGATGCGATTTCAGCCATACAAAACGTGTTCACACCCATGCGATCCGATTCCTGTCCGAGTTTGCAGATCGCACTGCGATATGAGAATTGATTTGGGGGTGTCATTAACTTTTAACTGACACTCCTAGCATTTCGCATAGGGCAGTGTGAACTGCCGCCGGGAAACCTGCGATGTGGGAACCCGCAGAGGATTCGCAGGGTTCCTGCATCGCAGCAGTGTGAACCGGCCCTTATTAAAAGTCCCAGTATAAAAATAATATTAAGGGCCGGTTCACACTGCTGCGGTGCGGGAACCCTGCGAATCCACTGCGGGTTCCCGCATCGCAGGTTTTCCGGCGGCAGTTCACATTGCCCTATGCGAACTGCTGGGATTGTCAGTTAAAAGTTAACGACACCCCCAAATCAGTTCGTATATCGCAGTGCGATCTGCAAACTCGGACAGGAATCTGATCGCATGGGTGTAAACCCATGTGATCCGATTCTGCTGCGGACAAAAAAAAAGGGTCCTGTGCGAGTTTGATGCATCGCACAGAGATCGCATGTGATGTGCACTGCAGTGCGGTGCGATTCACATCCGAACTCTGACATCGCTGCAGTGTGAACCGGCCCTAAATGTCCCAGTGTAAAAATATTATTAAATGTCCCAGTATAAAAAAATTATTACATGTCCCAGTATAAAAAAAATGATTACATGTCCCAGTAGAAAGAAATGATTAAATGTCCCAGTATAAAGAAATGATTAAATGTCCCAGTATAAAAAAAATATTAAATGTCCCTGTATAAAAATATTATTAAATGTCCCACTATAAAAAAATTATTTAATAATCTTTTTATACTGGGACATTTTTTTTTTTTTTTTTTTATACTGAGACATTTAATCATTTTTTTTATACTGGGACATTACATGTCCCAGTATAAAGAAATGATTAAATGTCCCAGTATAATGAAATGATTAAATGTCCCAGTATAAAAAAATATTAAATGTCCAAGTCCCTCTGCAGTGCCCACTGTACTTACAGTCTCACGGGAAAGTGAGGGGGAGCCGTTAGAGATTGCGGGAAAGCCAGTACAGGTACATAGCGAGGGTGGGCGGAGAGATGACGTCATTCTGTGTAGTGTAGCCTTGCAGCGCCGTATTTTCGGGCGGGACAGCGGCGCGCCTCTGCGTAGCGCAGAGAGATGATGTCATCTCTCTGCTCGGGCAGCTGCATCGTCTCCTCCATGGCCTGGCTGTAGCGGCGGTACAGCCCGGATAGTGTTATTCACGTTGCGGCCCGGCTAGAGAGGCGGTACGGCCCGGCTTTGGGCCGCGGACCAGGGGTTGACGACCTCTGGAGTAGAGTACTCATCTGTGTGTGGTGCTTTATTATTGTTTAGCACAATACACAGAGGTATATGTCCGAGTCCGCTTGCATAAATCTGCTATTTCTCTTCAAGTGAAAGAGGGGATCAAACAATCGACCACACCTTCGTCAACGCTTTTGCGCAAAGCATACTGCTATATTTGCATTCCATATTCAGCGAGTCCGAGAGACTTGCTGAAGTGGAAAAAATATTAAAGAAGGATTTAATTCAGAAAAGTTATCTATATAGATAAAAAAAAAAAAATAATACATGTTTATTGTTAAAATGTTGCAACTATTGTCAGTCTATTCATGAAATGTGTTGGGCACATATTCCCATGTCCAATGCATAGTTAATTGGAAACAGTAAAAGGGGAATGTGACGTCACTGATAAATTACATGTATGCGCTGGTACCAAATGTTTTTTTTGAGGAATCTGATCAGATACAATTTTTTTTTAGAGTAGCATTTCAACTTATACACGGGGTATTTTGATTATTTCAGTTAGGTTCTGTTTCCACTATTGCAACCCCAGATTTGCGTGATTTGCAGTGCGACTTTGCAATGCGATTTTTGATGCAATGTCATGCAAAAGTGTGAGAAAAGGTTGCACCGAAGTAGGAACAAAATAGTGCAAGAACCTTTTTGCGTCGCTGCGACTTGAGTCGCACAAATTAAAACAAGGACCATTGAATTACATGGGTTTTTGACTTGTCATGCGACTTCGCATGTGTCAAGTCGCACAGCAACTCACAGTAGTGGAAACAGAGCCTTAGAGCCTGACTTTGGGGACTGTTTTAATTGTGTAATTGCCTATCCTTACTTTATTGAAGTTAAAAGGTATTGTTTTCTTTTCAGTATCGACAAATGTGATATAATTGCCCTGGGCTCCGGTGTTCAGTGAATGGTATTATGGTTTTGTTGATGTTGAGAAAAAAAAAAAAGGGAACTTTTGCATTGTATAAGGACATTGCCTGTTACAAGACAAGGGAATGGATATTTGTGCAAATGGTTTTAATTTGTGTTTAGGCTGTATGGACAATGATTGGGGATTTAAAAATGTTTGATTTTCTTTTTTTTGGTTAAATACAATTTTAGGGCTGGGTTCACACACATGCAGTGCGAGTTTGAGCTCTGTTTTCACAGCTAATTGACAAAGTAGTTGTTCAGCGCTTCATGTCAGTTTTGATCAGGATCAGGTCAGGATTGCATATCAGGTCAGAATTTTATACTGTTCACAACTGAATGACATGTGCGATTCAGAAGCATTCCCATAGAAGTCAATGGCCCTGAATTCGCACGTAAGTCGAACCGCACTGCCTAGAAAACGCACACCTTTTTGGGCAGTGCGGAGTGCGAATGCACCGCAGGTGTGTGAGCCAGCCTCATCCAAGGAAGTTATGTATTCCAGGTGCTACGCCAGAGGAATTGTGGTTGGTAAAGAAAAAGGAAGTAACTTAAGGTTTGTGTAATCCTATGCACTAGGAAAAAATATGAGACATATTTAAAAAAATAAATAAAAATAAAAATAAAAAAAAGTAATGGTGAAAGATGTTTAAAAGCTGTTCAAAGGGCAAATATGGAAAACATTTCTAAATAAAAGAATGAATGGAATGGCCAAATGGATGTGAATAAAAGGAGAAAGTGGTTGTATTGTGTTTAATGAATGCACAAGGTATTATTTGATTAGTAAAGTATCTTAAGTGTTGGTTTAAAATGTACACAAAGAGATGGTTGTCTTATATTGTGTTTTCTTGTTCAGGGAGTAAAAATTATTAGGCCCATGTTCCTGATAATATATATTTCTCTAAAAGTTTGGGTTAAGTAACCAGGATACACGAAATAGATTGCTGCATATATTGAGTCCATGAGGTACTGAAATATGATGGGAAAGTTTGTTTGAATAACAGTCAGAGTGACTATTCTGGATATATTTACCTTTTGAATTCCCAGAGTTTCAATCATGAAGATATGTTAATGATGTAATGAAGTTTATCCATCAATGTTTTGTTTGTTGCTGATGATCAGATATATTTGAAAAGTTAGGAGGCTGACTTCTGAGTCAGAATATGTGTTTGGGTAAAATGTTCAGTTCTGAGTTCCTCGGGTCCACTTGGGTCCCAGGGATAGAAGAAACTAAAGTTGTTTAAGTTTTATTGAAGTCCTGCTGTAATACTGGATTAGAAAAAATGTTTAGTTTAAACATATTGAATCTATATAATGAAGACTGTTGCTGAGAAACATTTTATATTTCTGCATGCTTTACTTATGTTTGAGTTAATAAGGAATATTATTTTTAATACCTCCAATGGTTAAGGCCTTAATTGATCAGGTAGATTCTGTGATTATTCATGTTGGATGAGGAATATCCGCCCCAGCCAGCCAGAAGAAATGCCCATCCCATTCCTACCCTATACCCCATTCATACCCTGCCCTATACCCTATCCGGATGAAGAGATGACTACAGCTTTTAAATGGAAATCTTCGTTGTTCATGTTTGTTGTTCAAATGCCATGGGAAATGCTGAGATGAGTAAAGGCGGACACCTGCTGAAAAATATTCCTGGAATGACACCTTGAGGGTTAGCCATGACGCACGCCCAAGGTCTACGAAATTCCAGTGAGCATCACAAGGGAGTGATCCATATATGCCAGCCCGAAGACCCAAGTCTAGCCCAATGCATCAGTTCCCATCTGTCTGTGGATATCGAGTTCTATCCTTACAAAGAGGCAGGGTTTTGGGGTAGAAGGATCTCTGTAAAATATGTGTAAACACAGAATCGAACCAAAAGTTTTGGGAAAAGTTTAGGAGAATGAGAATTATAATGTGGACATTTCTTTTTCCTTCCCTTTCATGAATTTATTGGACATTCAGAAGCCATACAAGAGATTTTTTTTTTTGTGCTTTTCTTTGGGACAATTTTTTATTTGGCCTAAAGGCTTTCATGCCCCTCCCACTTGCTTTTAAGGACTGTCACGCCCCTCCCCCCTTTGTATTTCATGGACAATTGCTATGAAGCTGAGATTATCTGTTTATTGTTACATGCTTAGGATAATGATACATTTATGAGAAAGTAGTCCAGGTGAATATTGGGGGCTTCAGGGTTTGTGATTATCACGTTCGTGATAAAAGAGGGGATTGTAATAGAATGTATAAATAATCAACTCCATTTTAAGTAGAAATGAACTTTGACATACTTAGCTTAACTGACAGTTTGCATATAGTCACACCCTGCTACTGATATTCATGGATCAGCCTGATTGCATAAGCAAAGTCATCTTTTAGCTCTTGTAGACTGCTGAATCTAGTTTAATACAAGATAAGAATATACTGAGTTTGTATTATTTTTAGAAACGTATGTGTTAAGACATTGCCCCTCCTGTCTTTATTTTACATAAAAAACACTCAAAATTCAATAAAGGCCAGAGATCTAATGAACACACTCAAATCCATTTCCATGTGTCATTTTGATTTCTCACGGATCCGGGGGTCACTGAAAATGATCTTTCATTTACCTGAAGTACACCTGGGTGGCGATATCACCTGCTTCAATAACCCTTCCCTATGTTTTCCAAAAAGCTTAAAAATTGATTTTTTGGCTGGAGCTACACTTAAACAATTTACCTGTTCAAAATTACAAACAGATTCTACATAAGAACAAACCTACAGTCCCTGTCTTGTATGCACCGCCTGTATACGGCTGTTCAGAGTATATAGGGCCTTTTTTATTTTGTGTGCGGGGTTCCCCTTAATATCCATACAAGACCCAAAGGGGCTGGTAATGGGCTGGGGTGTGGGGGTGGGGGGCTGTGATGGGGTAGCTATACCATTTTTCTTAAAGATTTTCATCCATATTACCGGGACCAGACATTACATTAAAGCCGCAAGCAGTTTTAAATGGCTTTTTTTCCTTTAGAAATGTAATTTTGTGCAGGAACAGTTCTAAACACGGGAAACACGTGGCACTTCACAGGCATACTTTAGACACCCCCCAGGTACGATATTTAAAGGAATATTTGACTTTTTTTTTTTCACTTTATGCATCATTAAAATGACTGCTCCCGAAAAACGGTCGTTTTAAAAACTTATTTTTGGATTGATACATGTCCCCTGGTGCAGAACCCGGGTTCCCAAACCCTTTTTAGGACAATAACATGCATAATAGTCGTTATAATTAGCACTTTAGATTTCGAACGTTCGCATCCATTGTATTTAATAGGGTTCTAAAGTTCGTGCGAACTTTCGGTCCGTTCGCGGGTTCTGGTGCGAACCGAACCCGGGGGTGTTCGGCTCATCACTAATGGGGGTACCTGACGCTATCAAAAACCTGCGGCGAACCTAAAAAAAATAACTGGCTAACGATCGGCATCACCGACAATAAAACAGCGATCAGAAAAACGATCGCTTATCGACAGTGGTGATAGGGGGTGAAAGGGTTACCTGGGGGGCGATCAAGGGGGTTAAACCTTTATTAGGTAATATATGGGGGTACCTGACGCTATAAAAACCTGCGGCGAACCTAAAAAAAATAACTGCCTACCGATCTGCATCACCGACAATAAAACAGCGATCAGAAAAACGATCGCTTAGCGACAGTGGTGCTAGGGGGTGAAAGGGTTATCTGGGGGGCGATCAAGGGGGTTAAACCTTTATTAGATAATATATGGGGGTACCCGACGCTATAAAAACCTGCGGCGAACCTAAAAAAAATAACTGGCTACCGATCGGCATCACCGACAATAAAACAGCGATCAGAAAAACGAACGCTTAGCGACAGTGGTGCTAGGGGGTGAAAGGGTTATCTGGGGGGCGATCAAGGGGGTTAAGCCTTTATTAGGTAATATATGGGGGTACCCGACGCTATAAAAACCTGCGGCGAACCTAAAAAAAATAACTGGCTACCGATCGGCATCACCGACAATAAAACAGCGATCAGAAAAACGATCGCTTAGCGACGGCGGTGCTAGGGGGTGAAAGGGTTATCTGGGGGGCGATCAGGGGGTTAAACCTTTATTAGGGGGGGTTAGGGGGCTACACTGGACCTAAAACTAAACTGTAGTGACACTTTTACAGTCACAAATGTCACTGATTGCAGTGATCACTAAATAAATGGTCACTGCAATCAGTGACACTGTGACTGGGGGCTGGGGGGTGATCTGGGGGGTGTCTGGGGGGCCTGGGGGGGCGATTTGTGTGCCTATGTGTCCTGATGTCAGTGTGCTGTTTGTGCACTAACCTGTGTGTCTTCTCTTGTACGGAGCTCGGTATATGTGAGCGCTGCATGAGAGATGACATCACTTACTCTGCCTGTGTAAACATTACACAGCAGAGGAAGCTCTCTCATTCGCCGGGAGCGATCGCGAGGGGGTGGCTGGAATCGAACGGCCGTCCCCTCATCTCGGATCGCTCCCGAACGGAAAACGGCCGCTCACTGTAGAGGAGGGGGGTCCGATCGGACCCCCCAACTATACAAAGGCAATCACGTAGATATACGTGACTTTGCCTGTCTGTGCCATTCTGCCGACGTATATCTACAGTGGACGGTCGTTAAGTGGTTAATATCCATACCAGACCTGAAGGGCCTGGTAATTGAACACCCACGCATTTTTTTATTTATTTTTTATCAATGACTTTTCTATGTATTGCCGGGAGCCGACAATTCATTATAGCCGCGAGTGAGTTTTAAAAACTTATTTTTGGATTGATACATGTCCCCTGGTGCAGAACCCGGGTTCCCAAACCCTTTTTAGGACAATAACATGCATAATAGTCGTTATAATTAGCACTTTAGATTTCGAACGTTCGCATCCATTGTATTTAATAGGGTTCTAAAGTTCGTGCGAACTTTCGGTCCGTTCGCGGGTTCTGGTGCGAACCGAACCCGGGGGTGTTCGGCTCATCACTAATGGGGGTACCTGACGCTATAAAAACCTGCGGCGAACCTAAAAAAAATAACTGGCTAACGATCGGCATCACCGACAATAAAACAGCGATCAGAAAAACGATCGCTTAGCGACAGTGGTGATAGGGGGTGAAAGGGTTACCTGGGGGGCGATCAAGGGGGTTAAACCTTTATTAGGTAATATATGGGGGTACCTGACGCTATAAAAACCTGCGGCGAACCTAAAAAAAATAACTGCCTACCGATCTGCATCACCGACAATAAAACAGCGATCAGAAAAACGATCGCTTAGCGACAGTGGTGCTAGGGGGTGAAAGGGTTATCTGGGGGGCGATCAAGGGGGTTAAACCTCTATTAGGTAATATATGGGGGTACCCGACGCTATAAAAACCTGCGGCGAACCTAAAAAAAATAACTGGCTACCGATCGGCATCACCGACAATAAAACAGCGATCAGAAAAACGAACGCTTAGCGACAGTGGTGCTAGGGGGTGAAAGGGTTATCTGGGGGGCGATCAAGGGGGTTAAGCCTTTATTAGGTAATATATGGGGGTACCCGACGCTATAAAAACCTGCGGCGAACCTAAAAAAAATAACTGGCTACCGATCGGCATCACGACAATAAAACAGCGATCAGAAAAACGATCGCTTAGCGACGGCGGTGCTAGGGGGTGAAAGGGTTATCTGGGGGGCGATCAGGGGGTTAAACCTTTATTAGGGGGGGTTAGGGGGCTACACTGGACCTAAAACTAAACTGTAGTGACACTTTTACAGTCACAAATGTCACTGATTGCAGTGATCACTAAATAAATGGTCACTGCAATCAGTGACACTGTGACTGGGGGCTGGGGGGTGATCTGGGGGGTGTCTGGGGGGCCTGGGGGGGCGATTTGTGTGCCTATGTGTCCTGATGTCAGTGTGCTGTTTGTGCACTAACCTGTGTGTCTTCTCTTGTACGGAGCTCGGTATATGTGAGCGCTGCATGAGAGATGACATCACTTACTCTGCCTGTGTAAACATTACACAGCAGAGGAAGCTCTCTCATTCGCCGGGAGCGATCGCGAGGGGGTGGCTGGAATCGAACGGCCGTCCCCTCATCTCGGATCGCTCCCGAACGGAAAACGGCCGCTCACTGTAGAGGAGGGGGGTCCGATCGGACCCCCCAACTATACAAAGGCAATCACGTAGATATACGTGACTTTGCCTGTCTGTGCCATTCTGCCGACGTATATATACAGTGGACGGTCGTTAAGTGGTTAATATCCATACCAGACCTGAAGGGCCTGGTAATTGAACACCCACGCATTTTTTTATTTATTTTTTATCAATGACTTTTCTATGTATTGCCGGGAGCCGACAATTCATTATAGCCGCGAGTGAGTTTTAAATTACTTTTTTTCCTTCAGAAATGACATTTTGTGCAGGGACAGTTCTAAGCAATGGGAAACAAGCGCTGCTTTACAGGCATACTATACACCCCCCCCCCCCCCCCCCCTAGGTACGAAATTTAAAGGAATATTTCACTTTTATTGTTTCACTTTAAGCATTATTAAAATCACTGCTCCCGAAAAAATGGCAGTTTTTAAAACTTTTTTTTGCATTGATACATGTCCCCTGGGGCAGGACCCAGATCCCCAAACCCTTTTTATGACAATAACTTGCATATAAGCCTTTAAAATTATCACTTTTGACTTCTCCCATAGACTTTTCGAATTAGCCGCGAACACCCCAAATTGTTCGCTGTTCGGCGAACAGGCAATGTTCGAGTCGAACATGAGTTCGACTCGAACTCGAAGCTCATTCCTAAATATGGAGATCTGAGGTCTGAGGTCATGCTTTTTTCTATTACGAGGGATGTTTACATTCCTTAAAATAAGAATAAAAGTGACTCCATTTTTTTTTATTTTTTTTAAAGAACAGTGAAAAAATTGAGTAGCGCCCGCATATGAAAACGGTGTTCAAACAACACATGTGAGTTATCGCCGCGATCGGTAGAGCGAGAGCAATAATTATAGCCCTAGACCTCCTCTGTAACTCAAAACATGCAAGCTGTAGAATTTGTTAAACGTCGCCTATGGAGATTTTAAAGGGTAAAAGTTTGTCGCTATTCCACGAGAGGGCGCAATTTTGAAGCGTGACTTGTTGGGTATGAATTTACTCGGCGTAACATTATCTTTCACAATATAAAAAAAATAATTATTTCCAAATTCTTCTTGTGTTCGGTTTATGGCATGATGGCTGTGCACGCTGTGGCGGTTGCTCCATGGGTATTCGAACATGCATTCAGCATGCCAATCCGAGATGATAGCTGCTAGGCTGTGGGCTCCTCCCCAAACATAGAGTGGAAATCTCACAGCTAAAAGATCACTTCGCTAGAGCATGTATTTATTTTTCCTACAGGGGTAGAAATTGAAATTGTTTTTTTTATTGAATTTTAGTATAAATATGAGATCGGAGGTCTTTTGGACCCCAGATCTCATATTTAAGAGGATCTGTCATGCTTTTTTCTATTACAAGGGATGTTTACATTCCTTGTAATAAGAATAAAAGTGACTCAGTGAAAAAATTGAGTAGCACCCGCATATGAAAACGGTGTTCAAACCACACATGTGAGATATCGCCGCGATCGGTAGAGTGAGAGCAATTTTATAGCCCTGAAAAATATATATATATATAATCTTTGGGGGTTCTAAGTCATTTTCTAGCTAAAAAAAAAACTGTTTTGAACTTGTAAACACCAAATCTCAGAAATAGGCTCGGTAATGTAGTGTAGGTCTTTTGGACCCCAGATCTCATATTTAACCACTTCCCTACCCAGTCATAGTCAAATGACGTCCACAGATGGGATCTCCCATCCTCCCATCCTGGGTGGGCGTCATATGACGTCCTCGGCTTTGTAGGGGAATATCTGAATGATGCCTGCAGCTAGAGGCATCATTCAGATATTCTTTTGTTGTGCCGGCGATTCTGTGCACCATAAGAATGATCATAGCGGCGGTTCCGCCGCTTGATCATTCTTATAGGCGGCGGGAGGGGACATCCCCCCTCCCGCCGCCATCCGGTGCTTCTCCGGGCTCTCCCGTGCCATCAGGGACCCGGAGAGAATCATCCGGCCCCGGTGGTGGGTCACATGTTGAGCATAGAGATGACTGGTGACCAGATGGTCACCAGTCATCTCTATGACCGTCGGAGGCCCGGGCGCGATGTGATGACGTCACGCCCGGGTCCTCAGATGTAAACAAAGCCGCCATTGCGGCTAGTAAGCATGAGATCAGTGAAATTTTTTTCACGATCTCATGCTTTCCAGCCTGGAGGAGAGATGTGGGGTCTTATTGACCCTGCATCTCTCCATAAAGAAGACCTGTCACACACATTCCTATTACAAGGGATGTTTACATTCCTTGTAATAGGAATAAAAGTGATCAAAAAAATAAATAAAGTAAAATAAGTGTAAAAAAATAAAATAATAATAATAATAATAAAAAAAAAAAACACCCCTGTTACCGTTAGCTCGCGATCAGAAGCGAACGCACATGTAAGTCCTGCCCACATATGTAAACGCCGTTCAAACCACATATGTGAGGTATCGCCGCGTGCGTTAGAGCGCGTGAAACAATTCTAGCACTAGACCTCCTCTGTAACTCTCACCTGGTAACCTGTAAAATAATTGAAAGCGTCGCCTATGGAGATTTTTAAGTACCGAAGTTTGGCGCCATTCCATGAGTGTGCACAATTTTTAAGCGTGACATGTTAGGTATCTATTTACTCGGCGTAACATCATCTTTCATATTTTACAAAAAAATTGGGCTAACTTAACTGTTTTGTTATTTTTTAATTTATAAAACCATTTAAAAAAAAAAAAAAGGTGTTTGAAAAATTATTGCACAAATACCGTGCAAGAAAATAAGTTGCAATGAGCGTCATTTTATTCCCTAGGGTGTCTGCTAAAACAACATATATAATGTTTGGGGGTTCTGAGTAATTTTCTAGCAAAAGAATGATGATTTGTACATGTAAGAGAGAAGTGCCAGAATAGGCCCAGTACTGAGGTGGTAAAAAAAGCCCGGTGTTGAAGTGGTTAAGAGGACCTGTCATGCTTTTTTCTATTAGAAGGGATGTTTACATTCCTTGTAATAGGAATAAAAGTGACACCATTTTTTTTTTTTTTAAAGAACAGTGAAATTTTTTTAAATAAAAGGTAAAACAAATAAGAAAAAAAAAATGTAAACGCGCCCCGAGCTCGCGCACAGAAGCGAACGCATACGTGAGTAGCGTCCGCATATGAAAATGGTGTTCAAACCACACATGTGAGGTATGTGAGGTATCGCCGCGATCGGTAGCAATAATTATAGCCCTAGACCTCCTCTGTAACTCAAAACATGCAAGCTGTAGTATTTGTTAAACGTTGCCTATGGAGATTTTAAAGGGTAAAAGTTTGTCGCCATTCCACGAGAGGGCGCAATTTTGAAGCGTGACTTGTTGGGTATGAATTTACTCGGCGTAACATTATCTTTCACAATATAAAAAATAATTTTATTTCCAAATTCTCCTTTTGTTTGGTTTATGGCATGATGGCTGTGCACGCTGTGGCGGTTTCTCCATGGGTATTCGAACATGCATTCAGCATGCCAATCCGAGATGCTAACCGCTAGGCTGTGGGCTCCTGCCCAAACATAGAGTGGAAATCTCACAGCTAAAAGATCACTTAGCTAGAGCATGTATTTTTTTTTCCTACAGGGGTAGAAATTGAAATTGTTTTTTTTTATTGCATTTTAGTGTAAATATGAGATCTGAGGTCTTTTGGACCCCAGATCTCATATTTAAGAGGACCTGTCATGTTTTTTTCTATTACAAGGGATGTTTACATTCATTGTAATTAGAATAAAAGTTAGTGACACCATTTTTTTTTTAGAATAGAATAGAATAGAATGGAAATCTCACAGCTAAAAGATCACTTAGCTAGAGCTAAGGCTGGCGGGTGACGTCACACACCGCACAGGCGCGAAGGCTCAGCATCGGGTACTTCACTGCCTCCAGCCAATCAGAGACCGCTCGTCGGCCGCCTATGGGAGACTCCGATCCGCTGACAGGAGCTTACATACGCCCTCAGCACATCGGGGATTGCTTTGTGGGCAGGGCAGACGCGGGAGGAGGCGGAGTGGACAGAGCCCTCTTTTCTATCCTGTTGGTGAGGAAGGGGAGGGGGTGTGCTAATTGTGAGTGACACTGACTGCCAAATGGATGGACCCCGTACAGACACAACATCCATGAGGGAGGGGAGCGGCACCCCCCCCTTTCAAAATCAGGATCCTAACGTGATTTTATTGGTTGCTAGGAAAACGGCGTCCCTAGCAACGAATCACTGCACAGGAAATGCTGCTACAGTAATAGGTGGGCGGGACTCGGAAGGCCTTTCTGTGAGTGGAGGTGATGATTGGTAGTAGCTCCAGCCAACCAAAGAGTTCTCATCAGCCGCCTATGGGAGACGCTGATCGGCTGCCAGGAGCTGATACACGCCCTCAGCACATCGGGAATTGCTTTGTAGGCAGGGCAGACGCGGGAGGAGGCTGATCGGACCAAGCTCTCCCTCCTATCCTGTTGGTGGGAGGAGTGAGCTAATTGTGTATTGTGAGTGACACAGATTGCCGAATGGATGGACCCCGCCCGGGTACAACATTCAAGAGGGTGGGGAGTTGTCAGAGAGGCAAAATCAGACCATGGGCAGTTCCTGGTTTGGAGGAGAGTATGACCTCCTCCCATGTGACAGTGCCTGAGTTTAGCCCGATCACTGACACATAAATCTAGGGAGTGAAGTTCTCTGGCTAATCAATAGACATGAACTTGGGCACCCTCTGAAGTCATTCCTAGCTGAACTTGCTCTATTTTACTCGAATGAGCTGTAAGCTGGGTTATTAGCGTCCCACAGCCTACCTCAGCTCCTGCTGATTGGAAAGGGTTAAAGTGATATTAAACCTTCAGTTTTTTTTTTTTATTATAATAATGAACATGTCTATATGTACCTGCTCTGTGCAATGCTTTTGCATAGAGCAGCCCTGATCCTCTTCTGGGGTCCCCCACTGGTGCTGCAGGCCCCTCTTCTTTGGCGGGTGTCCCCACGGAAAGCCGCTTTCCATGGGGGCACCCGTCAAAGAGGAGGGCCCTGGAGCACCAGTGGCCCTTATATATATATATAATGTTTGGGGGTTCTAAGTAATTTTCTAGCAAAACAAACAGTTTTGAACTTGTAAACACCAAATCTCAGAAATAGGCTTGGTAATGTAGTGTAGGTCTTTTGGACCCCAGATCTCATATTTAAGAGGACCTGTCGTGCTTTTTTCTATTACAAGGGATGTTTACATGTCTATATGTACCTGCTCTGTGCAATGCTTTTGCACAGAGCAGCCCTGATCACCCTCTGGGGTCCCCCACTGGTGCTCCAGGGCCCTCCTCTTTGGCGGGTGTCCAAGAGGACCTGTCATGCTTTTTTCTATTACAAGGGATGTTTACATTCGTTGTAATAGGAATAAGAGTGAAACCTTTTATTTATTTTTTATTTTTTTTAAACAGTGAAAGAATTAAAAATAAAAAGGTAAAAAAAAAAAAAAAAAAATGTAAAAGTTATTTTAGCGGTTGCTCCATGTGGATTCAAATCCGTGAGGTTCTGCATGCCAGTCCGGTTCACTAACCACAAGGACAGGAACTTCCTGACCAAACATAGGAGGGAAAAAATATATATTTAAACGTAATTCAGCGGCTGCTCCATGTGGCCATATTTAACCACTTGTCCCCCGCCCACTGTCAATAGACGGCGGACGGAGGATACTCTCGTTCTGGGAGGACGTCATATGACGTCCTCCCTCTAAAACGAGCTAGGAGGCGCGCGCGCCCGCCGCGTTCACAAGGCCCCGATGCGCGTGCCCGGCGGCCGCGATTGCCCGGGAAACGAGCAGGAAAGTGGGTCTCTGTGTGTAAACACAGAGATCCACGTCCTGTGAGGGAGAGGGGACCGATGGTGTGTCCCTTGTACATAGGGACAACCATCGGTCACCTCCCCCAGTCAGTCCCCTCCCCCCACAGTAAGAACACTTTGAGGGAACATATTTAACCCCTTCCCACCCCCTAGTGGTTAACCCCTTCCCTGCCAATCACATTTATACAGTAATCAATGCATTTTTATAGCAGGGATCGCTGTATAAATGTGAATGGTCCCAAAAATGTGTCAAAAGTGTCCGATGTGTCCGCCGCAATATCGCAGTCACAATAAAAAATCGCAGATCACCGCCATTACTAAAAAAAAAAAAAAAAAAAAAAAAAAAAAAAAAAATGCTATAAATCTATCCCCTATTTTGTAGACGCTATAACTTTTGCGCAAACCAATCAATACGCGCTTATTGCGATTTTTTTTTTTACCAAAAATATGTAGAAGAATACGTATCGGCCTAAACTGAGGAAAATTTTATTTTAAAAAAAAATGGGTATTTATTATAGCAAAAAGTAAAAAATAGTGTTTTTTTTCAAAACTGGACGCTCTTCTTTTGTTTATAGCGCAAAAAATAAAAACCGCAGAGGTGATCAAATACCACCAAAAGAAAGCTCTATTTGTGGGAAAAAAAGGACGCAAATTTCGTTTGGGAGCCACTTCGCACGACCGCGCAATTGTCATTCAAAATGTGACAGCGCTGAAAGCTGAAAAATGGCTTGGGCAGGAAGGGGGTTTTCGTGCACAGTAGAGAAGTGGTTAAGAGGACTTGTCATTCTTTTTTCTATTACAAGGGATGTTTACATTCATTGTAATAGGAATAAAAGTGAGTGACACCATTTTTTTAAATTTATTTTTCTTAAAGAACAGTGAAAGAATTAAAAATAAAAGGTAAAATAAATAATAAAAAAAAAAAATTCAAAAAGTGTAGCGGTTGCGCCCTTGTGGATTCGAACCTGGAGGTTCGACTTTGCCAGTCCGGTTCTCTAACCGCTAGGCCGGAAGCTCCTAGCCAAATATAGAGTGGAAATTTCAGAGCTAAAAGATACACCGCACAGGCGCAAAGGCTAAGCATCGGGTGCTTCACTGCCTCCAGCCAATCAGAGACCGCTCGTCGGCCGCCTATGGGAGACTCCGATCCGCTGACAGGGGCTTACACACGCCCTCAGCACATCGGGGATTATATTATGTTTGGGGATTCTAAGTCATTTTCTGCAGCCCAGTGTGAAAGCGCAAAATACGCCTCAATGTGAAAGGGGTCTATGGGGAAAGTGTCAGGTGAACAAGCTGAGTGACTTCTTTGTGTCAGCCTACTGCCCACCCCCCACAGCAACAAAGTCCATCAATGCTCCCACCTTTGGGCCCCTCTGATCAAAATTATAGGGTCCAAAGAAATATCCCATGTGTATGTGAGGAGGGCACAGATCACTCTGCAAACATGGATGAGGCGCCACCCATTACTTCTCGTCACAGAGTCCGCTGCCGGTGGCGCATGCGCAGTTCTGTGTTCTTGGAAGACGCTGTGCCCGCGCTGGGGCGGCCGCGCGTTGTGGAAGATGGCGCTGAGAGTGCTAAGCGGGCTGAAGAGTGTGAGTGGTGCCGCCAGGCGCGTCCCCTGGAGAGGCTGTCCCGCCCGCCTGCTGAGCAACGCCGCCCGCCTGCTGGCTGGTAAGTGGCCCTCCGAGACTCGTCCTCTTATCATGGTCCGTGTGTGTAATGTCAGAACTATCCGACACAGAGGAGCACCGAGGAGTCCCACGGCTCCTTCACCTCACCGAGGAGTCCCACGGCTCCCTCCCCCCTCACCGAGGAGTCCCACGGCTCCCTCCCCCCTCACCGAGGAGTCCCACGGCTCCCTCCCCCCTCACCGAGGAGTCCCACGGCTCCCTCCCCCCTCACCGAGGAGTCCCACGGCTCCCTCCCCCCTCACCGAGGAGTCCCACGGCTCCCTCCCCCCTCACACAGCTGTAGCACGGCTCACCATTCTGTGTGCTGCACAGAGTTCATCCCATGTCAGACCTCCAGAGCCATTACACACCATAGAGAACCCGGGACTATCCCTGTACATCACACAGCTCGCCCACTCCTCTCACCGCGCAGCTCGCCCACTAAGAAGTTAAGGAACTCCTTTTGGGTGACAGATGCCACGCGATTCTGTTTGCACGGTTTTACCGCAATTTGTCAGGGGACAATCGCAGCAAAATCGCACCACAATTTGGGTGCCATTGAAAGTGACGGGGATCGCAATCGTGTCCAGCGTTTTGCTGACCATTCTGCCCACGATCTGAAACCAGGACCGTTTTTAAGGTGGGGCAAAAGGGGCAGCTGCCCTGGGCCCCATCATTGTTGTGGAGCCCAAAGCA
Organism: Rana muscosa; assembly: GCA_029206835.1. Classification (NCBI taxonomy): domain Eukaryota; kingdom Metazoa; phylum Chordata; class Amphibia; order Anura; family Ranidae; genus Rana; species Rana muscosa. The sequence continues at coordinate 366,881,352 of CM055119.1, read as the reverse complement.
GCTGCCTCATACTTGCCAACCACCCCAGTTTAAATTCCCTTGAAATTTTTGTCCCGTGCTGTGTCCTGATATCTCAGTGTAAAGTTCTGTTGCTGCTGCCCAGCTCTGCCCTACTGCTGTGTACAGATGACTCACCTGCAGACCCTCCCAGAGGAAGGGGTCAATCTTCCAAGACAGGTACCCGTTCCTCAAACCCCCCCCCCGAAAGGTGTCAAATGTGGCATCGGAGGAGGGGGGGGGTGAGATGGATAAGCAGAAATTCCACTTTTGTGTGAAACTCCACTTTAACAGAGGTACAGACAGCAATAAAAACTTACAGGGGTTTTAATCCCTCTCCACTATTTAAAACTAAAAAAAAAGTTTCGTCCTTAGTTATACTTTTGTTTTTGTTTTTTTATTTAAACGTCTCCATAAGAGCCCATTCACACAGGGGCAACTTTGGATCCGACTTCAAATCGCCCCAGGTCGCGCTGCATGAGGAAATCAATGTAAGTTAATGGAGCCGTCTTAATGTACACTACTGCAGTCACTCCGACTTCCAAAAAAGGTCCCTGTACTACTTCAATCCGACTCCTAGGCGCCCTGTAACCATTGATTTCAATGGGAGTCGCCTCTGAAGTCGGATCCCCTGTCTTAATAGGAGCGACTCTCCAGGAAGAGAAAATACATTTCTCAGGAAAACCCCTCCCCCAGAGCTGATTCTTGTTTGATTGGCCACTGGAATTTCTCCTGTCCTGCAGGCAACTTGGAGTTGCCTTGTAAGTAGCTCCAGGTCGTGCTGTGATTCATTCTCAAGTCATGTCTGAGTTGCCTCATAAAATCGCGCTGGAAGTCGTGTTGCCCCTGTTTGTACCCACTTCACCACCTACGTTTGGCTGACACAAACGTTATTTACTTAGACTGGCAGAATCCCTGTATGTATTTTATCGGGGGCTGTATGCAGTGGTGGAATTATCAGGGTCGCAGTTGCGAATGGGCCCTGTAATTCTGCCAAGTCCGGGGGGCCCGCCACCTGCCCGTGTGAGGTGCCCGACCGCTGCCCGCCAGTGTGAGGGGCCCACCTGACTGTCATGCCATCACTGTGTTGGGCCTGGTGCATGCTGTTCGTTCTGGGGATCGGGTGCTTTCACCCGCTGAGAGACTGGGGGCGCTCCGAGCTGAGAGGAGTGTGATTGGCTGTTTTTTCAGTAGGCGGTGCTCTCCCAGCGTTTAGTGAAGGTTATGGGGTTGTGATTGGCTGGACGTCCTGTAGGCAGTGCTCTCCCAGGGTTAGTCGTGTTTGGCCCGGGCTTTTTCAAATGTCACCGGGCATGTAGAGACAGGAGCGGTCCAGCGGCCGGTCACACTGCGAGTTAGCGGGACATGGACCATCAGCTGGCCGAGTTGGATGAAGAGAGTCCCGGGCCGTCATGCTCCTCCAGTGACTGTTGGATCTGAAGCTTTCCCAGGCAGCTGCACACTGGCTGCTAACTTCTCTCTCCCTCCCGCACTCCTTTGGGGCATAACAGCAAGTAAAAGAGCCGTGCCGGTGAGTACACTTACTCTAGCCCTGCAGCCGCAGAACAGATGCCTCTGATCCTCCCCCCTTCTCTCCCCCTCCTCGATAATGGAGGTGAAGTCCGCTCCAGCCAGCTACTGTCTCTGATGTTTCCAACCACTGCACAGTGCCTCTCTGATTCCCCCCCCCCCGTGCTCTCCCCCTCCCCGTGCTCTCCCCCTCCTCTACTTGGGCTTGATAACAGGTCACTCACTGCAATGGCTCCTTTTCAGCCTCACAGACTGCACACCTCCTGTCCCTGCTTTCTCTGCATGCCTGGTTGCTGTGAATCTCCCTGAGCTCCCTCAAACACCACAGTAGAAGAGGGGGCACATTTAGGGCCGGTTCACACTGCTGCAATGTCAAACATCACATGTGATTCGCACCGCACTGCTGTGCAAATCTCATGTGATGTCTGTGCGATGCAAATTCAGCCATACAGATTGTATGGCTGAAATCGCATTCAGATCAAACTCACACAGAACCCATTTTTTGGTCTGCACCAGAATCGGATCACACCCATGCGATTTAAATTCCTGTCCGAATTCACAGTTCGCACTGCAATATGCAAACTTTACTGGAGGTGTCATTTAACATTATATTGACACCCCCAGCAGTTCGCAAAGGGCAGTGTAAATTGCCTGTGAGTTGTATGCGATGCGGGAACCCATACTGGATTCGCAGGGTTCCCGCATCGCTGCAGTGTGAACCGAGCCTAAGAGTACCTGTCTTGCTCAGCAGTAGCCTGGCCTGTCATCACAAATTCTGTCAACACAAATTCTCGCCCTGCTTACCCGCACCTGTGATTTCTACTAATGGCTCCCTTGCTGGTCTGGCCAACCACAACTCACAAACGGCCGTCAGTAAACACTTTGGGGAAAAAAATTGTCTGTGATTCTAAATTGTGCATGCGCAGTCTGAAGCCAGCCGTTTAGTGAACTGCTGGGCTCAGCCTCAGATTAGGCAGTGGGATGTGGTTTAAATTCACACACCCCACCACACAAGTAGAGGCTGAGCCCAGCAGTTCACTAATCGGCTGGCTCCAGACTGCGCATGCACAGTTCAGAATCACAGACAAGGATTTTTTTTCTTAAGTACTTTTTTGCCAGCCGCTCATGAGTTGTGACCAGACTAGGAGGTATTAAACCAACTGCAAACCACACTAATTTCATGATACGCCCCTGCCCCAAAAATCAGCAAAAAAAATAAAAAAAAACATATTTTTTTGGGGGGGCAGTTTGGAACTGTGGTCACCCTAGTGGATGGTAAGTGACAGATCACTGCAAGGCCACACACAGGCCTATAGTACTTCATTGTGTGCGATCTGTGCTGGTGTCACAGAGCTGAGGGGGTGTGACAGGTGAGATCTGCTGGTGTGTGCCTAGAACAGATCGTTCTGCTCCTCCCATCCTCTACACTGACCCCCAATAATGATGGTTACCATCCTCCTCCGTATACATACATGTCAGTCTGTGACAAGTTGCACCCCATTGCTGGCAATGGAATAGTTCATATAAGCGGTGGTACTTGAGGGGGGGGGGTGGCAGCGGTGATACTTGGGGGGGGGGGGGGGGGGGCGCGGCAGTGGTGGTGCCATCCTCTCCCCCCACCACCTGTGCCTCCTTACTGATCCCATCCCCCCACCACTAATCTCATCCCTATCCCCCCCCATTACTTCTACAACAGAGGTGATGGGGGGGGGGTAAGGGATGAGATCAGTGGTGGGGGGATGGGATCAGTAAGTGGCACAGGTGGTGGTGGAAAAATGTAAAAAATATGTGGTATTGGGGTGTGTGGCGCTGCCTTCCACCTGAATGGTGGTGTGGGTAGAGAAATACTTAAGTGCTAATTAAGTGAGATCCACCTCCACAAGGGTGGTTGTATCCAAATTGATAGGGAACCTTCCAAAGTGATAATGGCATCTTCAATTGTTGTGTCAAGTGAAACACGTTGCTACATGTCACCTATGAAGAGAGAATCAATGATCGAGTCGCTCTTCCTGGGGGCCAGTCAACAAGGGATGTGTAGCAAAACTTGGTTGCTAAGAGTTTAGGAATTAACCTGAAAAGTGATCCAAACTCGTGTCACTCTTCGACGGGTGGTATTAGGGTTGTCCCGATACCACTTTTTTAAGACCGAGTACAAGTACCGATACTTTTTTCCAAGTACTCGCCGATACCGAATACCGATACTTTTTTTTTTTTTATCTCTTTTAAAAAAAAAAAAAAAATTTTTTTATTTATTTATTGATTTTTTTATAATGTTTTCTTTTTTTAAGGGGTGGGGGGTGGACAGTGTCAGTGTGTTTTTTCTTCTTTTATTTTATTTATTTTTTACAATTCATTTCTTTATTATTTATTTTTTTATTAATTTTTTTATTTTTTTATCAGCCCTGTTGGGGGGCTTTGGTGAGATATCAGGGGTCTTAACAGACCTCTGACATCTCCCCTTTGAGACAGAGAAAGGGACTAGGGACAGATTCCCCAGTCCCTTTCTCAGCAGCCTCTGCTGCGCTGAAAATTAATGGAGAGAAGACCGCGGCTTCTCTTCATTCATAAACTAAAACATTGTAAACACAGTTTACGATGTTTCAGTTATGTGAATGGACAGAGTCAGTGAACACTGACTCTGTACATTCCGAACAGTAAGGAGCCAGATTTACCGGCTCCTACCTCCGCTCTCCATCCTGACAGATGGAGGGGGTGGAGGAGGAGAACAGAGGGGGACGGCGGCACGGAGGGGGACACGGATTGGGACGGCGGCACGGAGGGGGACACGGATTGGGACGGCGGCACGGAGGGGGACACGGATTGGGACGGCGGCACGGAGGGGGACACGGATTGGGACGGCGGCACGGAGGGGGACACGGATTGGGACGGCGGCACGGAGGAGGACACGGATTGGGACGGCGGCACGGAGGAGGACACGGATTGGGACGGCGGCACGGAGGGGGACACCTATTGGGACGGAGGAGCACACGGATTGGGACGGCGGCACGGAGGGGGACACGGATTGGGACGGCGGCACGGAGGGGGACACGGATTGGGACGGCGGCACGGAGGGGGACACGGATTGGGACGCAGCACGGAGGGGGACACGGATTGGGACGGCAGCACGGAGGGGGACACGGATTGGGACGGCGGCACGGAGGGACACACGGATTGGGACGGCAGCACGGAGGGACACACGGATTGGGACGGCAGCATGGAGGGACACACGGATTGGGACAGCAGAAAAACGGAGGGGGCTGGAGGAGGATACGGGGACAATCGGCGGTGATCGTGTGTGGGGGAGCTACAAGCACCGATCACCGCTGATTTTAAAGCAGCTGATAAGAGAGAGAGAGAGAGAGAGAGAGAGGACTCGGAGAAACTACTTTTAAATATATACAGCGGTGATCGGTGCTGGTAACTTCCCCCACCGCACTGATCACTGCTGATCACAAGTATCGGGTGAAGCATTGGGAGCATTTTCCCGAGTACAAGTACTCAGGCAAATGCTCGATATCGGTGCCGATACCGATACTAGTATCGGTATCGGGACATCCCTAGGTGGTATTAACCCTTACTGGTTAAATTAGAAACACTCAAGTGCACTAAATGCTAAATCAGGTGTTCAAACATATGCTAAACATCACAGCAATAAGCATCAGGATAAAAAAACATATAGTATAGTTGCCCTATAATCAAGCACCTGTGGGCAGTACTTCGTGAAGAAAAAATAATTTATTTTTTTCTCACAAAGTACTGAGTGTTTCTAATTTAACCAGTACCCCTCAAGTACCACCGCTGCCACCCCCCCTCAAGTTGAAATCAGAAACAGAAATTTCTTACTTACTTTGTTGTACAGTGTAAAAAAATTATCAAAATCAGGCTTTCGGGGATTGCTGTACAATCACTTCAGTCCCTGCCCTCAAGGAGCTTATAATCTAAGGTCCCATTGTTACATGTGTAGCGCCCTGCTCCTGATGACCAGGCGCTATGTTTACATTTAGTGGGTGTCTGAGCTGGTAGTTAGCTCAGACTTTGATGATTAAGGCTAAATCAGCCTCTGTTCCGGCTATGGCTGTGCTTGGAGGGATTTCCCATTGTTTGCCTGAAGGTGGCGTTACCACCACAGGCCAATGTTGGAACACAGGCAGGCCAGAGTGTATTGGGTATTTTTCCCCGGGTACAGCACAGTGGGAGTGGTCTGGGGAAGGGTACTTAAGGGGCAGACGCCATTTTTCGGGGCTCTCTTCGCCTCGTGGCCCTCCTGGCTCAAGGTTTGTGATAGTGACATTTCAGCCGTGGAGCCATGTTGGCCCGAGGCTGCATCTCTGCCAGGTAGGCCCAGTTATCCTGACTGGGGCCTGCACTTTAAAGGTGATCCTGTGCTGTCTGTCCTGCGGGAGGAAGCCACTCAATGGAGGAAACCAGGGGAGTGGTGAGTGTGACTTTTGAAGCTTAGAAGTTCCCCCAGTGATCTGCATCGTGTGCCTGAACTTTCCCCCTGACCCTCCATCCCTCTACCTATGCAAGTTTGTGTGAAATAAAACCTAACGTAAAGGATTTATAACTTGTGCGGACATTGAAGTTTCTGTAGACTCTCATCCCCTGGACAACGAACGGTGAGGTAACGTGCAAGGCCCAAATCTAAACCAGCAGCTCCTACGGGGGTAGTGCTACACATACACACACATACTAGGGCCAGTTTAGTCAGGCGCTAATTTAACCTACCAGCATGTCTTTGGGGTGTGGGAAAAAACCCCAGACAAACACAGAAAAACATGCAAACTCAATGCATGTAGTATCCTGGTTGGTATTTGAACTGAGGACCCCGGTGCTGCAAGACAGAAGTGAGAACCACCAACCAATTTATTTAATGTAAACCTTACTGTGCATCACTGTTGCTTTATACTAAACAAAATAACGTTAATTCCTTGCATGTGACAACGAATCCTTTGCATGTGATGTCCCATGTATGTGCTACAGCTGGCATTCCATAACTGAGGAGAAAGGGGGTAATGTAGGAGTTGTTCTAAGTATCCAATCAGACTCCAGCTGTCAGATACATTCTCATGTTCCTTCCTCTGGTAGAATACACCTGTCTGTTTCACACTACACTTTCACTGACTGTCACTCTGCTCTACATTGCAGGCACACTCACCAAAAGCATGCTCCTGAAATATTTCACTTACCGGTATATCAATGGGTGTGTAGCCTTCAGAAAGTGTATTTAAATCTTGGTATGTCAGGTATATGTGAGAAAGTTTATTGCAAGTCTGAGAATAGAGCGGCTGAAGGAATTTATTTGTAGGTGTTTTATTACACTGACTTGAAAAAGCTTCAAGCAAACATAAGAATGCAAGATTTGTTTTTAACACAGTTTAACCACATCAATACTGGGCACTTTCGCCCCCTATTCCTTCCCAGACCAATTTTCAGCTTTCAGCGCTCTCGCAATTTCAATGACAATTGCGCGGTCATGCTACACTGTACCCAAATGAAATTTTTATCATTTTGTTCACACAAATAGAGCTTTCTTTTGGTGGTATTTTATTCACGACTACGTTTTTTATTTTTTGCGATATAAGCGAAAAAAGAGCGGAAATTTTGAAAAAAATATATATTTTCGTCTTTCTATTTTTAAAAAATCCAATAAAATCGAATTTTGTCATAAATTTAAGCCAAAATGTATTCTACTACATGTTTTTGGTAAAAAAAAAATCTGATAAGTGTATAATAATTGGTTTGTGCGATCACGGACATATGTACACAAATGATCATGTACAGATGTGCGCAGGTGATCACGGACATGTGTGCAAATGATCATTGGGACATATGATTTTACTGTCACATATGTGGGGGACAGGTGTTTTTACTGTGTGGGGACGTGTGTGTGGGGACGTGTGTGTGTGTGGGGGGGGGACGTGTGTGGGACGTGTGTGTGTGTGTGTGTGTGTGTGTGTGGGGGGGGGGGACGTGTGTGTGTGTGTGGGGGGGACGTGTGTGTGTGGGGGGGGACGTGTGTGTGTGTGTGTGGGGACGTGTGTGTGTGGACGTGTGTGTGTGGGGACGTGTGTGTGGGGACGTGTGTGGGTGTGGGGACGTGTGGGGACGTGTGTGTGTGTGTGTGTGTGGGGAGGTGTGTGTGTGTGGGGAGGTGTGTGTGTGTGGGGAGGTGTGTGTGTGTGGGGACGTGTGTGTGTGGGGGGGGGACGTGTGTGTGTGTGGGGGGGACGTGTGTGTGTGTGTGGGGGGGACGTGTGTGTGTGTGTGGGGGGGACGTGTGTGTGTGGGGGGGGGACGTGTGTGGGGGGGACGTGTGTGGGGGGGACGTGTGTGGGGGGGACGGGACGTGTGTGTGTGGGGGGGGGGACGTGTGTGTGTGTGTGGGGGGGACGTGTGTGTGTGTGTGGGGGGGACGTGTGTGTGTGTGGGGGGGGGGACGTGTGTGTGTGTGTGGGGGGGGGGACGTGTGTGTGTGTGTGGGGGACGTGTGTGTGTGTGTGGGGGGACGTGTGTGTGGGGGGACGTGTGTGTGTGTGTGGGGACGTGTGTGTGTGTGGGGACGTGTGTGTGTGTGGGGGGACGTGTGTGTGTGGGGGACGTGTGTGTGTGTGTGTGTGGGGGACGTGTGTGTGTGTGTGTGTGTGTGTGTGTGTGTGGGGGACGTGTGTGTGTGTGTGTGTGTGTGTGTGGGGGGGACGTGTGTGTGTGTGTGTGTGGGGGGGACGTGTGTGTGTGTGGGGGGACGTGTGTGTGTGGGGGGACGTGTGTGTGTGTGTGTGTGTGTGGGGGGGACGTGTGTGTGTGTGTGGTGGGGGGGACGTGTGTGTGTGTGGGGGGGACGTGTGTGTGTGTGGGGGGGACGTGTGTGTGTGTGGGGGGGACGTGTGTGTGTGTGGGGGGGGGGACGTGTGTGTGTGTGTGTGTGGGGGACGTGTGTGTGTGTGTGGGGGACGTGTGTGTGTGTGTGGGGGACGTGTGTGTGTGTGTGGGGGGACGTGTGTGTGGGGGGACGTGTGTGTGTGTGTGTGGGGACGTGTGTGTGTGTGGGGGGACGTGTGTGGGGGACGTGTGTGTGTGTGGGGGACGTGTGTGTGTGTGTGTGGGGGACGTGTGTGTGTGTGTGTGTGTGTGTGGGGGACGTGTGTGTGTGTGTGTGTGTGTGTGGGGGGACGTGTGTGTGTGTGTGTGTGTGTGGGGGGGACGTGTGTGTGTGTGTGTGTGTGTGGGGGGACGTGTGTGTGTGGGGGGACGTGTGTGTGTGTGTGTGTGTGTGTGTGGGGGGGACGTGTGTGTGTGTGTGGTGGGGGGGACGTGTGTGGGGGGGGGGGACGTGTGTGTGTGGGGGGGGGGGGGACGTGTGTGTGTGGGGGGGGGGACGTGTGTGTGTGGGGGGGGGACATGTGTGTGGGGGGGGACGTGTGTGTGTGTGTGTGTGTGGGTGTGTGTGGGGGGACATGTGTGTGGGGGGACGTGTGTGTGTGGGGACGTGTGTGTGTGTGGGGACGTGTGTGTGTGTGTGTGTGGGGACGTGTGTGTGTGTGTGTGGGGGGACGTGTGTGTGTGTGTGGGGGGACGTGTGTGTGTGTGTGGGGGGACGTGTGTGTGTGTGTGGGGGGACGTGTGTGTGTGTGTGGGGGGACGTGTGTGTGTGTGTGGGGGGACGTACGTGTGTGTGTGTGTGGGGACGTGTGTGTGTGTGTGTGTGTGTGGGGACGTGTGTGTGTGTGTGTGTGTGGGGGGACGTGTGTGTGTGTGTGGGGGGACGTGTGTGTGTGGGGGGACGTGTGTGTGTGTGTGTGTGTGGGGGGGGACGTGTGTGTGTGTGGGGGGGGGACGTGTGTGGGGGGGGGGGACGTGTGTGGGGGGGGGGACGTGTGTGTGTGTGGGGGACGTGTGTGTGTGTGGGGGACGTGTGTGTGTGTGGGGGACGTGTGTGTGTGTGGGGGACGTGTGTGTGTGTGGGGGGACGTGTGTGTGTGTGGGGGGACGTGTGTGTGTGTGGGGGGACGTGTGTGTGTGTGGGGGGACGTGTGTGTGTGTGTGGGGGGACGTGTGTGTGTGTGTGGGGGGACGTGTGTGTGTGTGTGGACGTGTGTGTGGGGGGACGTGTGTGTGTGGGGGGACGTGTGTGTGTGGGGGGACGTGTGTGTGTGGGGGGACGTGTGTGTGGGGGGACGTGTGTGTGGGGGGACGTGTGTGTGGGGGGACGTGTGTGTGGGGGGACGTGTGTGTGGGGGGACGTGTGTGTGGGGGGACGTGTGTGTGGGGGGACGTGTGTGTGGGGGGACGTGTGTGTGGGGGGACGTGTGTGTGGGGGGACGTGTGTGTGGGGGGACGTGTGTGTGTGTGTGGGGGGACGTGTGTGTGTGTGTGGGGGGACGTGTGTGTGTGTGTGGGGGGACGTGTGTGTGTGTGTGGGGACGTGTGTGTGTGTGTGGGGACGTGTGTGTGTGTGGGGACGTGTGTGTGTGTGGGGACGTGTGTGTGTGTGGGGACGTGTGTGTGTGTGGGGACGTGTGTGTGTGTGGGGACGTGTGTGTGTGTGGACGTGTGTGTGTGGGGACGTGTGTGTGTGGGGACGTGTGTGTGTGGGGACGTGTGTGTGTGGGGACGTGTGTGTGTGGGGACGTGTGTGTGTGTGTGTGGGGGGACGTGTGTGTGTGTGTGTGGGGGGACGTGTGTGTGTGTGTGTGGGGGGACGTGTGTGTGTGGGGGGACGTGTGTGTGTGTGTGGGGGGACGTGTGTGTGTGTGTGTGGGGGGACGTGTGTGTGTGTGTGTGGGGGGACGTGTGTGTGTGTGGGGGGACGTGTGTGTGTGTGTGTGTGGGGGGACGTGTGTGTGTGTGTGTGTGTGTGTGGGGGGACGTGTGTGTGTGTGTGTGGGGGGACGTGTGTGTGTGTGTGTGGGGGGGACGTGTGTGTGTGTGTGGGGGGGACGTGTGTGTGTGTGTGGGGGGGGACGTGTGTGTGTGTGTGGGGGGGGACGTGTGTGTGTGTGTGGGGGGGGACGTGTGTGTGTGTGTGGGGGGGGACGTGTGTGTGTGTGTGGGGGGGACGTGTGTGTGTGTGTGGGGGGGGACGTGTGTGTGTGTGTGGGGGGGGACGTGTGTGTGTGTGTGGGGGGGGACGTGTGTGTGTGTGTGTGGGGGGGGGGACGTGTGTGTGTGTGTGTGGGGGGGACGTGTGTGTGTGTGTGTGTGTGTGTGTGTGGGGACGTGTGTGTGTGTGGGGACGTGTGTGTGGGGACGTGTGTGTGTGTGGGGACGTGTGTGTGTGTGGGGACGTGTGTGTGTGTGGGGACGTGTGTGTGTGTGGGGACGTGTGTGTGTGTGGGGACGTGTGTGTGTGTGGGGACGTGTGTGTGTGTGGGGACGTGTGTGTGTGGGGACGTGTGTGTGTGTGTGGGGACGTGTGTGTGTGTGTGGGGACGTGTGTGTGTGGGGACGTGTGTGTGTGGGGACGTGTGTGTGTGGGGACGTGTGTGTGTGGGGACGTGTGTGTGTGGGGACGGGGACGTGTGTGGGGACGGGGACGTGTGTGTGTGTGTGTGGGGACGTGTGTGTGTGTGTGTGGGGACGTGTGTGTGTGTGTGTGTGGGGGGACGTGTGTGTGTGGGGGGACGTGTGTGTGTGTGTGTGGGGGGACGTGTGTGTGTGTGGGGGGACGTGTGTGTGTGGGGGGACGTGTGTGTGTGGGGGGACGTGTGTGTGTGGGGGGGGACGTGTGTGTGTGTGTGGGGGGGGACGTGTGTGTGTGTGTGGGGGGGGACGTGTGTGTGTGTGTGTGTGTGTGTGTGTGGGGGGGGACGTGTGTGTGTGTGTGTGTGTGTGTGTGTGTGTGGGGGGACGTGTGTGTGTGGGGGGACGTGTGTGTGTGTGGGGGGACGTGTGTGTGTGTGGGGGGACGTGTGTGTGTGTGTGTGGGGGGACGTGTGTGTGTGTGTGTGTGTGTGTGTGGACATGTGTGTGTTTACACTGTGTGGGACACTAGGCTGGTGATCAGTGAGTAAAAAGCTGAAAAAAACAGCTCATACTCACTGATCACCAGCCAGCTTCAGCGATCCGCTCTCCTCACCGACGACTTCTGTGTGAGGAGAGCTGATTGCCTAGCAACCGGCTCTCTGTTTACATCACATGATGGCTGTGATTGGACACGGCCGTCATGTGATCAGGAGGGCCAATCACAGAGCCCTCCTGCCGAATCGAGATGCGCCGTGTCCGGGTGACACGCGTGCATCGGGATCGCGCCGTTCCTGAACGTCCACTCAGGAGAGAGCGCCCACCCGGCCGTATATATACAGTGGCCGGGTGGGAAGTAGTTAACCACTTAAGGATCGCCTCCAGTAGATATACGTCGGCAGAATGGCACGGACAGGCACAATCCTGTACGTCCCCTTTTAACTGCCCGACGTCAGGGTCGTGCGCGCGCCGCTGGCGGTGCGCTCGCGACCCTACTGCCTTCCCCCGTGAGTCGGACCGCATAATCCTATGCATTAAGGTGAGAAAACTTGCAGTCACTTACCTGAGCCCGGTTTTCTTCTCCTTGGACGAGCACACCAGCTGTGGCTGGTGTCTCGTGTCCGGATTGGATAGATTGATAGCAGTGCAGCCATTGGCTCCTGCTGCTGTCAATCAATTCCAATGACGCGGGGGGGGCGGTGCCCGAGTCATACATTCGGCGGCTATGGACGCCTAATGAATGACTCGGGAGCGTGCCCGCAAGGTAGCCCCGTTTTGGGAGAGCGCTTCACCCAGGGGGTTATCTATTGCAGGGAGGAGCTGCCGAAGGACCCCAGAACAGGTGGATCGGGGCCACTGTGCAAAACGAGCTGCACGGTGGAGGCAAGTATGACATGTTTGTCATTTCAAAAAAAATTGATCATTTACAATCACTTTAATATTTATTTAATCTTTGTAGTCCAGCTAGAAACCGTTTGTTGTATTTGAAATTCTGAAAGGCATTACCGTCTAATACTTAGAGAGGAGGTCCATCCTGTACAAAAACAAATTAAAAGTCAGCAGATACAAATACTGTAGCTGCTGATGTTTAAAATAAGGACACTTACCTGTCTAGGGAGCCCACAGATCAGCACTGCTAGCCGATCCATCGGCTCTGGGTGCAGGTGCTGGCATCCTTACTAAGGCCGAAACAACTAATCGATTAATCGACAACTAATCGATTATGAAATGAATCGATTACTATTTTCATAATCGATTAATCGGCCAGTAACATAATGGGGTTAAAAAAAACTAAAATTAGCCCTTTACAGTACAAAAAGAGCAAATCGCTACTGTAAATATTACTTTCACTGTCCCACAGTAAAAAATGAACCCCTTACAGCGATTATTTGCTCTTTTTGTACAAATTTTTTGTTTTTTTAACACCATTATGTTGCTAAACATCTCAGGCCTGGGTCACACCTCCTGTTTTTTTGGTGCTTTTTGCAGAAACACACTACAGGTCATTTACATGGTTTCCTATGGGACACGTTCACATCCATGATTTTTTCAGCTGCTGCGTATTTCGAAAGGGCAAGTGCTTTTTTTACCGCAAAACGGTGCTATTTAGTTTTTTTGGTTCAATATACTTTAATAGAGAAGCTGCAGAAAAGCATGTCGTAATGTGTTTTTGCAGCAATTTGTATTTTTTAATCTGCCCAACAACAAATTGGCCAAAATGTTTTGTTTTTTAAATGTAGCAAATTTACCTTTTTTTTTTTTTTTTTTTTTTTTTTTTTTAAGGTTAACCGATTAATCGAAACAATAATCGGCCAACTAATCGATTATGAAAATAATCGTTAGTTGCCCTAATCCTTACTAAAGGAAACAGGAAGTGAAGCCTTGCGGCTTCACAGCCTGTCTCCTACTGTGCATGCGCGAGTCACGCTGCGCTTTCTAAATAGTCCGCGGGCGTCTAGGACCTGTGTGTCTCCCAGAAGGCAGCGGGGGGGAGGGAAGGAGGAGGGGCCAGCCATTGCATAGACGATTGCAGCGATCTCACGTGGAAGTGGGAGCGGATACCTGGTTTTGACAGCTATCCGCCCCCCCGAAAGGTGCCAAATGTGGCAGCATAGGCACCAAAGAAGGAAGCAAAGAAGCAGAGATTCCCCTTTTGGCCGGTGCTCCACTTAAAAGGGTTACTAAACCCACAACAGTAAAATCAGTCTGTTTATGCAGTAAATCATGCTGGTTATACTCACTGTGGAACTTAGTGATACAAAAGTCTTTTTTTTTTTTTTTGTTTAAAATAAAACATGTTCCACTTCCCTCCTCTGTTGCAGTTGGTTTTGCACAGAGCAGGCCGGATTCCCCCTATTCTCGGGTCCCTCTTCGGTGCTCCTGACCCCTTCCGCCTGTTGAGTGCCCCCAAAGCAAGCGGTTTGCGATGGGGGCACCCGAGCCGAGCCACAGCTCCCTGTGTCCATTCTGACATGGTGCTGTGGCCCAGCCCTCTTTCTCTCCTCATTGGCTGACTGACTTTAACAGCAGCCATAGCCAATGGTGTCCCACTGCTGTCTCAGTCAATGAGGGGAGTCCCGGGCAGCCGAGACACTTTTGCAACATCACTGGATCTATCTGGGGCTCAGGGGGGCTGCTGCACACAGAAGGCTTTTTATCTTAATGCATAGAATGTATTACTCTCACAGTGACCTGCGCCTTCTAACTGGCCTTCAACCGCCTGCTGCAGTTTATGTAACATCCTTTGGCATTGACACTCCCAGAAGTGTTTGATGCCTGTGTCCTCTGCTGCACACTGTGACTCCTTCCCAGGACTCCCAGTCTGTACAAGGCTCAGCAGTGACCTAGGGAGAGCCCACAGTGAGTGGCAGGGGACACTGGCATCCATCCCTCCCGGGAGTGTCTAATGCTGAAGAGACTGATGGAGGCTGCAGTGGTGGAATGAAGAATATGGGCTTTTACCTTTCAAGGAACGTCAGAACTGAGGTATTTTTTATTTATTTTTTGGTGGTTGTCAGGGTCTCATAAAAGTAAACCTGCCATGGGAGAAACAAGCTTCTGAAAATGCCAAATTCCTGGCTGTAGTGTTGACATTCTTGTTTTAGTATTTTGGGTCACTGACCTGAGATAAGCTTACAGTTAAGAACTTCTGACTTTCCTTATCTTTTCTTATCGTTAAGGCTGATTATTGCATGCCGATATCGGCATTTTCTGAAAAATCAGTATCGGATGCAAACTAGACCGATATTACCTGATATTGCTTTAAGGGGTTTTACCGGGGTGATGCTTGCAGCTGCAGGCATCACCCCAATACTTTTTCTTCGAGCAGACGGTTGGCTTTCTTGTAACAACAACCTGCTCGGCTGTTGTTACAAGCAGCGGGAAGGGACATGACCCGCCGCTGTTCGCCCGGGCTCTCCTATCCCACCGGGAGGCCCTAGCAACCAGGCGGAACGTCCGCCGGCTGGCAGAAGACCCGAACAAAGCCAATGCTTCATTCTGGTCTTGGATCTAGTAACCCGGAAGCGAGGTCATGACATCACTTCCCGGATTACTGGCATCTAAAAGACGCCAGTTTAAAAGAAAAAAATAAAGTATTTAAAAAGGCTGATCTTGACGCTTTGAATACTTTCAAGTGCAGAGGAGGGGTTTGTGGTCTTCTAGATCCCTGATCCCTCCATAAAGAGTACCTGTCACTGCCTATTACTGTCACACAGGATGTTTACATTCCTTGTGACAGCAATAACGGTGGTAAAAATAAAAATGTAAAATGTACAGAATATCGGCACATAATATCGGCCTGAGAAGTGGCTGAAATATCGGTATCGTATCGAAAAAAACTTTATCGGTCGATCCCTACCTTATCTACAAACTTTTTCTACATCAATGTATTGACGCAAATGTATCGGCTCGACAGACAGCCTTTTCAGAGGCAGTTCAGCAATGGCGGCCCCCATATTTTCCTTCTGACAAATTACTGTATCGAGATTTTGGCCGGGTTGCTTTTTTAATGTAAACTAGCCAGCAGATAAATACAAGGTCTTCCATTGCAGAACTCCTGAAGATGTTCATTTACTGGCTGTTGAACTTACCCTCTGGATTATGTATTTTGAATCATTGAAGTGAAACAAGAATAAACCTCAATCAAGTCAAAGTTTGAAGTTAAGCTTCAGCTGACAGCCAAGTAACTAGCATTTTCAGGGGAGGGGAGCAATAGCAGGCTGCATAGGTTTTAATTACGTTAAAGTACAGTGGACCAGTTTATCATTACTCTGCAGTTATTCTGTTATGTAGCTGATTGCAGGAGTTCTTCCCAAAGTCGCTGGAAATGTTTTTATCTGTAAACTTGTCAATAAGCTGACTGGCATTCCATCTTTCCATGGACTGTGACCAGTTCTGTCCCTTCATCATTACTGTAGTTATGTGCTGTGTTTCTTTTGAACAAAGAACGGTTAAACTGTTATGAATTTACCAGGAACAGATTTTCAGTATTAAATAATTAACTTTCTTCATGGTCTCTAATGTGCAGAGTCTGCTGTGTAGGAGAGAACACAGGCATATACAGACTTGCGGGATTCTTCAGGCCTTGTCGCCTCTGTGAGTTGTCCTTTACACCCTTCTGGTTGATGAACTTTAGTACGTTTGCATTTGAAAAAGTGTTATGTAAGCATAGTGCAGTGACTGGTTTACATCTTATTGGGTAAAATTTAGGGTCAGCTCATCAAAGCTGTTATTGTAATTTTTAGCAAATGCTGAAGAGGTAAAGTACACCAGTCCTATAAATAAAATGTACAGAGAAGTACCGTACTTAAAATCTACTTTCTGAAGTCTACAAGTGTGTAATAGGACCGTTAAAAACCCAGGGAGCTTTAATCTGCAAACTTTGGCCTCCAAATTGAAAGGGAACAGAGAAACAAACAATTTTTCCAAAACGTCTTTCAGGACAGCACCCGAGAGATCATGGCTCCTCCTCCCACAGGAAACACCTCATCAATTAATTCTTTAATTGGAGGCCTCCACGTTGCTTCCATCAGTTTTTTGTGTTTCCTCCAGCCGGAGGAACACCTCTGGTGAGAGCCACGATCTCTCAGGGCTTTCCTGGGAGACAAGGTTCTCAGTCAGTCTTTTTTTTTTTTTTCTTAGGAGAGTGATCCTCCCACTTACCTCCTAGCATGGATGGTCCCGTGGGCTCCCTCTCCCTCTTCCGTGCTCGGGGAGAGCCTGTACAGCCCGGGAGTGCTGCCTCCTTTTTGTCTTCAGAGCGGTGGTTTGCTGTGTTCTCGCCGACCGCGTGCGAATAGCGGCGTGGAGCTTTACAGCGGCCGCCATTGTTCTGGTGGCCGAGGAGAGCCTCGGCCGCGTCCTGTATGGGAAGAGGCAGCACTTCCGGGTCGGCGCGCGCGTCATTTCCGGCCGCAGAGGGAGAGGGCAGGGTCACCTGGTGCCTTAAAGTTACGGCGTTTTTTTCTTCACCACGCATCCGCAGACAGCTATGGACAGCGATGCAGCGGATAAGGGGGCAAGCCAAGGCACCAGCAAGGCTAAGGTAAGGGACTGTGTCCTATTTTACACTGGGCCGTTTTCTCCTGTGGGGGGGGTATTCACCTTCTTCCCCCTCCATCTCCCCCACCCCCCATCTCCCTGGTGGTGCAGTGGCTGGTGATTTAGCATGTCTGCATAATACTAGGGGTCTTTTTGTAAAAGGTGGTGGTGGTGCATGGCTTGCGGGGCACAAGGAAGTGAAAGTGTTTTTTCCTATGTGCACCTGGGTGTATTGATTTGTACTGTGTAACAGTTTTTTCTTAGCGTGGTCCCTGTTTTTTTTTCTTTTCTGTTTGTGCAGGCCAAAAGTTCTGCTCAACCAGTGAAGAGAAGGTGCCCTGTCTGCAAGGAAAAGTTAAGCGAGGCTTGGACCAAGTCGCTTTGTGCAGATTGCACTGCAAATGTAGTCAGGGAAGAGTCTCCATCCTTTTGTGGCGATCTAGTATCTACAATTAAGGATGAACTTTGTGCCACCTTTCAAGCTTTTAGGTCAAACCTAAGAGAAGAACCAGGCCCTTCAAGGGAACCTAGGGCTCCGCAGCCTTCTTCAGAACCCCAAGACGGCTCTCAAATATTATTGGGAGGTCCGATAGACGCTTCCCAAGAATCTGCTTCCCTTGCTCCAGATGGAACAGACTCTGAGGAGGAAGAAAATGAAGCAGAGAGCGCTTCTAAGTACAAAATGTCGCTTGAAGAAGTCGCAGGACTTTTAAAAGTAATCCATGCGACTTTGGGGATTGAAGAGGAAAAGAAGGAGCTTTCCCTACATGACCGCATGTATGCAGGTTTGGGTGATCCAAAAAGCCGTGTTTTTCCAGTCCATTCAATAATCTCGGACATGATTAAAAAAGAGTGGTTGGAACCTGAGAAAAAGCCATTTTTTTCCCGGTCTCATAAGAGAAGATTTCCATTTGAGGACAACCCGGATTCCATCTGGAACAAGGTTCCAAAACTGGACTCTGCTTTTTCACAGGTCTCAAAATCAACTGACCTTGCCTTTGAGGACATGGGCATGTTAAAGGAGCCCATGGACAAAAGAATGGATTTGCTTCTTAAAAGGGCTTGGCAGTCTGTGATGAACAATCTAAAACCAGCAATGGCAACAACCTGTGTCGCTAGGAATTTAGAACACTGGATTAACCAGATGAAGGCCCATGTTACGGCAGATTCTCCAAAACAGGAGATTCTGGACTCATTTACAACGCTTTCTGCAGCAGTATCATATATTGCGGATGCTTCAGCAGAATCCATTTGTATGTCAGCCAGGGCAGCGGCTTTGACCAATTCTGCTAGGAGAGCCTTGTGGCTTAAAACTTGGCCAGGGGATGCTGCATCTAAAAATAGACTGTGTAGCATTCCCTTTGCAGGGGATTTGCTATTTGGTTCTGAGCTGGAGTCCATTCTTGACCGTACGGCTGACAAAAAGAAGGCGTTTCCGGTCAAAAAACAGGTACAGACCCGTAAGCGTTTTTTTCGTCCCCAAAAAGGACAACAGGAAGGAAAAACGCAAACCAAAAGGAAGCAGTGGTCTTCCCAGAAACCAAAAGGTAGGAGTGGAGTGCTCTTCCATCCTCCTGCGACCCCCAGAAAGCCGCAGTGACAATCCACCCCAAGTAGGGGGAAGACTCCAGGAGTTCATTCCCCAGTGGAGAGACATCACTACAAATCAGTATATTGTAAACATGCTCTCCCAAGGATCTGTGGTGGAATTCACGGAAGAACCCCCAAAGAGATTCCTAGTGACAAACGTCCCGAGGGATCCGGTCAAGGCACTCGCCATGAAGTCCCTAATTCAGGAACTGATATCCCAGAGAGTCATTGTTCCGGTTCCAACAAAGGAGTTCTTCCAGGGGTTCTATTCTCACGTTTTCCTTGTACAGAAACCTTCAGGAAAGTACCGCCTCATCCTAAATCTAAAAATGCTGAATTTGTCAGTAGAATACAAAAGATTTCGGATGGATTCCATTTTCTCAGTAAGAAGCCTCCTGAGTCAAGGATGCTTCATGGCGTCAATAGATTTGCAGGACGCATACCTCCACATTCCTATTGCTGCCAGATCTCAGAGATATCTGAGGTTAGCACTGAGAGAAGGGAAGAAGGTGGTACACCTGCAATTCAGAGCTCTTCCATTCGGCCTGTCATCTTCTCCAAGGGTGTTCACGAAGGTAATGGCCGAAGCTCTAGCACCCTTGCGTCTAGAGGGAATTTCAGTGATTCCTTATCTAGACGACCTGCTACTGTTTGCTCAAACAAGAGATGGACTTCAGAGAAACTTGGACAGACAGAGCACGTGCTCACCTAGAATCCATCGGATGGATACTAAACCTCCAAAAGTCCAATCTGATTCCCTCTCAGGAGGTGTTATTCCTGGGTTTCCGTATCAACTCTGTGGAGCAAAAGATTTTTCTCCCAGAAGAAAAACGGGAAAAGCTGTTAAAGGTTGTGTCACTCTTACAAACCAGTCAGCTTCTGTCCATCAGGAGGGTCATGTCAGCATTAGGAACCCTGACCTCTTCCATACCGGCAGTACAATGGGCAAAGCTCCATTTCAGGCCACTGCAAAAGTTTCTGTTAAAAATCTGGGATCGCCAGCAGAATTCACTAGATTCACTGGTGAAGATCCCCACCAAAGTAAAGAGGAGTCTCTGGTGGTGGAAGAACCAGGCAAGACTCTCAGCAGGCCTGTTATGGTCCTTTCCAACCCAGGTAAGGCTAACAACCGATGCCAGCTCCTGGGGTTGGGGGGCTCACATGAGCGGTCGTTGGGCTCAGGGATCTTGGTCCACAAGGGAAGCATTGAGATCTTCAAACTGGAGGGAACTAAAGGCGATAGAAATGGCCTTATTGTTCTTTGCAGAAGAAGTCCAAGGGCGACATACACAAATTCTGTCGGACAACGCCACGGCGGTGGCTTACATAAACCGACAAGGGGGCACCAGAAGCAGAATACTTCAAGGCCTAGCAGAGAGCATTCTAAATTGGGCAGAGCTCCATACTCAATCCTTGTCCGCGGTCCATCTAAAAGGGACCCTAAACAGGATAGCGGATTTCCTCAGCAGGAACCAGGTGTACGAAGCGGAGTGGCAATTGAATCCAGATGTCTTCAATCTAATAGTGAAGAAATGGGGACAGCCAAGAGTGGATCTCTTTGCGACTCAGGAAAATACACAAATATCTCTCTTTTTTTCCCTGAACAGGAACGAGTCATCTCTGGGGGTAGATGCTCTGGCGCACAGTTGGAATTTTCACCTCAGCTACGCCTTCCCTCCTTTTCAGCTGATTCCGCAGGTCATAACAAAAATCCAGAAAGAGGATACGACAGTAATCCTCATCACTCCCTTCTGGCCCAAGAGGCCTTGGTTTTCGGCTCTTCTACAGATGCAGATCAAACCATACTGGCATCTTCCCTTGAGGCAAGACCTTCTGTTACAAGGTCCGCTGTTTCACCAAGAAGTAGAAAAGCTAAAACTCACAGCCTGGCTTCTGAGGAGCAGCTCTTAAGGAGAAAAGGATTCTCGGATAGGTTGGTGGCTACCCTCCTATCTAGCAGAAAGAATGTTACCAGAGCAATATATCACAAAGTCTGGAAAGTCTTTAACTCTTGGTGCACTACATCCGGCAGACCATTAAAGCAGATTTCTTCTATCTTGGAATTTCTGCAAGAAGGAGCAGACAAGGGCCTAGCGATCAGTACCCTAAAAGTTCAGGTTGCCGCACTGGGGGTATAATTTGAGAAATCTATTTCATCAGAACCCCTAGTAAACAGATTCTTTAAAGCCCTCACTCGGGCTAGACCGATAGTGATCAAAAACTGTCCGTCATGGGACTTATCAGTCGTTCTACAGGCCCTGACCAGGGAACCTTTCGAACCTCTCAATTTAACCTCCCTGAAGCTAATTACTTTAAAAACAATTTTTCTAGTAGCTATTACAACAGCTCGAAGGATCAGTGAGCTGCAAGCTTTATCTATCAGGGAGCCATTTTTTTCAATTTTTTCAGACAGAATTGTGCTGAAGACGGATCCTAACTTTTTACCAAAGGTTGCCTCAGTTCAAAATAGAACCCAGGAGATAATACTTCCTACGTTTTGTTCTAATCCGTTGGGTAAGAAGGAAGAAGAATTCCATACCCTGGATGTTAAAAGAGCAGTCTTAAGTTACCTGGAAGCTACTAAATACTTTAGGCGTTCAGACGCACTATTCATTTTATTTTCCGGAAATAAAAAAGGAAGACAAGCTTCTAGAGAAACCATTGCCAGATGGTTGAGAATGGCTATCTCAGACGCCTATTCCCTTACAGGCCAGGAGAGTCCAGTAAGTATCAGGGCTCATTCTACTAGAGCTTCGGCGGTGAGTTGGGCAGAAAAAGCTGGTGCCACCCCCGAACAAATCTGTAAGGCAGCTACATGGACAAGTCTGACGACCTTTGCCCGTCATTATAGATTAGATCTCATGACGGCTGGGGACCAGGCTTTCGGAAGGAAAGTCTTACAGGCTGTTGTCCCACCCTAAATGGGGTAAGTCTCGATTATCCTCTCGGGTGCTGTCCTGAAAGACGTTTTGGAAAAATGCAAGTTAGACTTACCGGTAACTTGTTTTCCAATAGGCTTTCAGGACAGCAGGATCCCGCCCTTTTTTTATGCTGTGGCTGTAATACTATGTAATAACTGTCGCTTATGTGTTGCAGCTGGGGCTGGAGGTTCTCTACAAACAACTGATGGAAGCAACGTGGAGGCCTCCAATTAAAGAATTAATTGATGAGGTGTTTCCTGTGGGAGGAGGAGCCATGATCTCTCGGGTGCTGTCCTGAAAGCCTATTGAAAAACAAGTTACCGGTAAGTCTAACTTGCATTTTTTTTAAATGTGTTTTTTGTTTTAAAGCAGGATGTGGGGTGAGGGTGGATAGGAAACCTGAGCAGCATAAAAAAATCCTGTGAAAAAGCAGCTTTGTACTTGCCTGTCTGGTAAGCATGCTCTAAAATATCGCTTTCTTGAAGAGCTTGTGGTGAATACACAAAACTGGTGCCCAACCTGTGGTCCTTGGCTGCAGACATTAATCGGTGTGTCCCTATTGCCCTGTTACAATAGTGATTTTTAGCGACCTCGTGCAATATGTCGCCAACAACTCCTGTAACCTGTTCAGTCTCCTGTATCATGTCCGCAGTCTCTGACATTCTCCTGTATCATGTTAAAAAAGGGAAGCATGGGGCGGGACTTTGCATGAAGCACACGGAAGCAGGATAAACATGTTGGATAAAGACCAACTTTAATTGGTTCAAATTGTCATAGTTGCATTTTTGAATAGTATGCATTTTGCTATAAATCAAAATTACTTTAGACAAAGAGAACCTGATAGCATATAGTGATAATTATTTGTTCCAACAGAGATGACAGTTGCTTTTTAAAAATTATGATTTAAATCAAATCCACCCTGTTCCTCCTGCTGACCTCTATTCACTCCAAGACACCATAGCAACATACCAGGAGTTACCTCAGTGGGCAGACACACTTTTCCTTACACCCAGAGGTGTTGATTAGTATTGGCATATAAAGTTTTTCAACAGACTTTTTTTCAGTAGCACTGAGGCCCCTTTCACACTGGGGCGTTTTTCATGCGGTTTAGCGCTAACGGTTTAGCGCTAATATTAGCGCTATTATACAGCATGAAAAATTCGTGCCTGTAGCCTTCAATGTGAAAGCCCGAAGGCTTTCACACTGAAGCGGTGCGCTAGCAGGACCGCTCCAAAAGTCCTGCTAGCCGCTTCTTTACAGCGGTGAAGGACCGGTGTGTTCACCGCTCCTTTATCGCGGCTGCCCATTGAAATCAATGGGACACCGTGGTAATACCGCCCGCAAACCGCGGCAATAGCCGCGGTTTGCGAGCGGTATTGACCCTTTTTCGGCCGCTAGCGGGGGTTAAATTCACCCCCCTAGCGGCCGCATACCGCGGTAAGAACGACCGCCACCGCACCTGCCCGCCACAGTGTGAAAGGGGCCTAAGAAAGACAGACTGCTTCACATGTGAAAAGGAGGCTAGAGCTCCACCTGCTGGATGGATAATAATAGACTGCATAACAATGCAATATTTTATATTTACATGTCTATAGAAAAGTAAAAAATATTTTTAACAAATTTTATATTTAGTCCAGACTATGACAAAGAAAATCTATACAAAAGAACTATACATTCCCAATACATTGTCCCTTCTAGACAAGACACGAAGGACTTCACACCTATACACTGTGGTCACATACAGCAAAACGTGTTACATGCATTAGTGTGTTACGGTGCTATTACTTTTTAATGACATCCCAGCGCACTAAGTGCACCTGCATTGTAGCACACTGCAATACAAGTAGTGGTGTGTTATTTGGGGGGTGCCGGTCTGTTTTAATAAGTTGTCAGCCAAATGAATGCATATTAACATGCAACATAATGTGTGTTAGGCCTCATGCACACTGGGTGTGTAGCTCCTTTGCATGAGCTTCCAGAGATTTTGTGCAGATAGAAGGCACAAGTGCATTGTCTAGCCCCGCTGCTGGCAGGCTGACAGTTGCTAAGGCCAGACAGTGCAAGAGTGGTAATGTTTAGGGTATTAGTTCCTGGGTGCATACTGCCCTAAAATTAGTACTACTTGGTGTACCGTCAAGTTGTATCAGATTTCAGGCACTTGTAGAGTTTTATAGGCTGCAGGCAGCGGGGCTGGATGGTGCACTTGTGCTTTCTGCTTGCATGAAATCTCATGCACAGGGGTGAATGCCCAGCAGCACTCCAGTATGGATGGGGCTCTGCCTTGGTTGCCTTTTTAAATCTTAATTTACTGTGCTAATCCTATTATGCTTTTATAAAGTTGAAGGAATCCTTTGTGTGAAGGTATTTTTGGTTTAGATTTTTTTTCTTATCTGTATTTGTAAAGACTGTCACCAGTTGTGCTTTTTAATTTTAAATGACTTTTCTTTACAGCAAAAAATAGCTACTTGTGGCACCATTTGTTTTTCTTATACTAATCTACCTGGTTCAGTACGAAGTTGACAAGGAATCTGAATCCTTCTCCGCTCCCCGTGCTTATAAATTGTTCCTGGTAAAGCCACCTATAAACGATATGACTGCAGTGTTAGCAGGAATAGCAATTACAGATGGAAAGCTGCGCCTGAAACTCTTGGGGGTCATTTAAATGGGGAAATGGGTACCTGTGTCCAGAGACAGTTAAATCCCACCTCTGGCTGCAGCAACATTGTGTGTCAGATACAAGTTGGCTGATTAGCTGCAGCAAAAAAGCCCTAACCCCATGTAACTGAATGAGCGGTTACATGCAAACTAATGGTGTACCGAAATTAAAATTCTGGCCTGAATGTACAGATTAAAAAAAATTCTATTATTGTTTTAATTGTATTGTATTGTACTTTTTAATTAATATCATGAATTTAAATGAATATGAATTGGTTTTTGGAAGATGGGCTGCTTTCACGCTGAGCAGCTTTTAGCGCTCTTGCGTTTACAAAAGCTCAAGAAAAACGCATCTCTTTTAAAGTCTATGAATGTCTTTGCACGTCCGTTGCATGTTAAAAATCCTGCCTGCTGCCTCTGTTTTATTTAGTCAGTTTAAAAAAATGCCCTAAAAGCGAACCTCCCCATTGAAAAAAAATGCACCAGTGTTCCGTTTGTGATGCAGTTTTTGAGTCACATGAAAAGCACACTGTAAACATGGCAAAAACGCAATTTTTTATTTTTTTTTCCTACAAATCCGTGTGAAAGTAGCCATAATTTTCGGCAGCCATTATCTGCACCTTTTTTCTTTTTCTATCGTCAAAACGCTGATAACCCTATTTTCGGGTCATAATTTTCATCGGCTGATATATCTGTGCATCCTTCATGCAAACAGCAGTGATGCCTGCCATTGATTTGTTTGGGTGGCCACACGCTGCTGTTTGCACATACTGTGTGCAAGGGAATGTTACTCTGCCAGCAAGAATGTGCGTCTGTGTAGAGCCCTCGCTGGCAGTTGCCTGTGTGAATCCATCCTTATCTGCTCATTCAGTTCTCCCTGGGTTCCTATGTCTTTACAGCGGCAGTAGTGCCTCCCCTGCTAGCCTCACATCCGCTCCACTATGACAGGTGCTTCTCATGATGTGGGAATTGACTGATTTCATGGTATGGATCTGGCTCTCAGACAGCTTGCTGCAGCCAGTCCTGACAGCTCTCGTCTATATCAAAATCTGTCAGGGTTGTCTAATAAGGACACCACTTTTAACAGAAGCTAGCTTGCTGCCCCAAGCAGTCCCATTGCACAGACAAGGCTTGTGTACCCTAGAAATAGAACCACTTGTTTTTTTGCATAGTGTGTTACAACTTGCTTGTCTTAGCACACTGCAGTGCTTGGTAAAGGCAGCCAGCGAAGTAAAAAGAAAAAAAAAATAATGTACTGCAGTATGGGTTAAAAATATAATTGCAGTGCAACACAATTCAAAATGCCTGCAGGTTTTCTAAACATTAACACTGATTGGTAAAGTTAGTCATTATTTCTATAAAGGAGCACAGTTCAGTGAAGAGCTAATAAAGGGCTGATGTTAGTTCTTTACGGGTCCCTTCTAGAGCTGCAACGACACGTCAACGTAATCGATTACGGAAATACGTCGACCTGCGTGAAAAGGCGTTGACGCGTCACACGTTGCGAGTTGCTTTTGGCCAGGGCAGGTCAAACACCCCCACCGCGGCTTTCAGCGGTGATCGGTGCTTCTCTCCCACACACGATCACCGCCGACTGTCCCCTATCCTCCTCCCAGTCCCCATCCGTCCCCCTCCCTCGTCCTTGTCCCCCTCCCTGCTGCCGTCCCTCCTCGTCCCCCTCCATGCTGCCGTCCACCTCCCCCCCCCCCTTTTTCGCTGATCTCATACTTACAGCCGCAATGGCGGCTTTGTTTACATTTGAGGCCCGGGCGTGACGTCATCGCATCGCGCCCGGGCCTCCGACGATCATAGAGATCTGGTCACCAGTCATCTCTATGCTCATCACGTGACCCCACCAACGACGCCGGAAGATTCGCTCCGGGTCCCTGATTGCACGGGAGAGCCCGGAGAAGCACCGGATGGCGGCGGGATGTCCCCTCCCGCGGCCTATAAGAATGATCAAGCGGCAGAACCGCCGCTATGATCACTCTTATGGTGCACAGAATCGCCGGCACAACAAAAGGATATCTGAATGATGCCTCTAGCTGCAGGCATCCTTCAGATATCCCCCTACAAAGCCCAGGACGTCATATGACGTCCACCCAGGATGGGAGATCCCATCTGTGGACGTCATTTGACTATGGCTGGGTAGAGAAGTGGTTAAAAAAAGAAAGCATTGTAAGTTTTATTAAGGAGAAAGTAATTTACAAAGTACAGAATAAACACAAGTACAACAAATTAGTATACTAAGCACAAACATTCATGAACTTCTGAACAGAAAAGAAAAACAGAAGATAAAAAAAAGGTAAGATAAAAGAATATAACTACATAGATATAATATGTATGTAGTTATATTCTTTTTTATTACCTTTTTTTTTTATGTACTTATCATTTTTTGTAAAGTTATCCAAAGGATTAATTAGCTAATCAAAAAAAAAGAACACTAGATTAAGTAAAAACATAAAATAATAATTGACTAATCGAAAAAATAATCGCTAGATTAGTCGACAGAAAAAATAATTGTTAGTTGCAGCTCTAGTCCTTTCACATGGAATTTATCTTCTCTGCTCTGTTCAGCATGGGGACTTTTTCTGATGACACTTGGCTGTTGGAGTTGATGGACAAGTTGTAATGTTTTCTCCCCCCAGGCTCATTGTACAAATGTGTATTCAGCAAGCCTAAATCAGACTTTGTTTTTACGTGCTGAGCAGCCTGCGATCTGGTTTAAGCCAGAGATTTCTTGTCACTCGCTGAGCTGCTATATGCTGTAAAAGATGTCGGACGAGGAAAATATATGTTTAATGATGTGAAATGTTTTCAGGATACATGTCTGTCCATGGAAATTTCATAGTTCATTTGTCACACTTTTTTTTTTTTTTTTTTTTTTGTTCTTCCCATGTCCTCCTACGTGTTCCATTTTAGTGCTCATACACCCTACATACAGTGCTGTAAAATAATGTAAAAAGAAACTTCAGTTCTAGCGCCGTGTTGTGTAGCGGTAATTGAGAAGTGCCAATTCACATCATATAACCACATAATGCAGCTTTTTAAATTGCAAGTAGAATTATTGTATTGTTTTAGAGGGGTTTAATAAGCTGTTTTATATTAATATTTTTAATTTCTCTTTATGCATACAGTAAATGTGATGTGTATTGATTTGTGTGCGTGTGGCTAGTCTGAGGTAAAATGGTCGCTGCTCCGTGTGCATGCATTGGCACATGTGTAGATTTTTAATGGGCGTGTAGAGTTTTTTTTTTTTTCTTTTGCGGACCATACACAGCTCATTTTGCCAGATTACTGCTGAATCAGCTGAAATTCGAGCCATGGGTGGCCTTATTGGTACCACCCTGTTAGAAAACCTACAATCCTAAAGGCTGAAGCTGGCCATACACTATGCAAGTTTCAGCCAGTTCCTGATAAATCAGTCGAGACTCGGGCCCTGTCGCCACCCTCCCACCCGACGTCCTTTGAAGACAGAAAATTGCTGGTGGCGGCTGTCAGAATACAATAGCCGTATCGGGAGATTTGTCCTGGCATGCTGTAACCTTGGGGCTAAAATAGCAGTCTAAGGGTGTGTTGAACACTTTGCAGTACAGTATATCTTTTAATATGGTCGCTTGCATTTGAAAAAAAAATATATTTGTATCTTTCATCCTCTCACCCATAGTGAAACGCTGGCATCATTTGTGTCAGACTTTGAACTGTCAGCTCATCCTCCTCAGACCCATTCTGTTTATTTCCTCTCTTTCAGCCCGAAAGTTCACAGACAAGCATGAATGGATAGCAGTTGAAAATGGGATTGGAACTGTGGGAATCAGCAAATTTGCCCAGGTATTGATTTGTCTGGAATGTGATCTTTGAAATCTGCCAGATAACTGTCCTGGAATCTTATCTGGGTCATTGGATGGACTTTGTCTTTTTAACACATTTTATATTCGTAGGATGTCTTTCATCAGTTAATAGGAACACACAAGCAGTTGTATAGGAATGCTGTAGACTTTGACTTTACTTATGGAGGAATAGACTTGTTACCTTTATTTGTTCATATAATTATAAAAAAAAGAAAAAGAAATTGGGCCGAATTCACATATAATATATAAGAAAAACACCATCTTGTGTCCACCGTGATGAAAACACATGTAAATAAGAGTCTATAATGAAATCCAGAAAGTGAGTGAAGTCAGTCTATCAGTGTTTAAAATAAAGAACATTTTGCTGGAAGATCCACCACCGTAAGTCAAAAAGGCTTACCAGAAAGACTGGACCCAGATGAGTATACACCCACTGAGTCAGAGGAAGAAAAAAAAAAACAGGGGCGCACATAGCATAATACTAGGGTTGTCCCGATACCACTTTTTTAAGACTGAGTACAAGTACCGATACTTTTTTTCAAGTACTCGCCGATACTGATTACCGATACTTTTTTTTAATGTCAGGTGACAGTTTTCAAGCACAATACAGATTAGGTGGCACTGATATGCAGCACTGATAGGTGGCACAGATTAAGCAGCACTGATGAGCACTGATATGATTAGGTGGCACGGATATGCAGCACTGATGAGTACTGACAGGTGGCGGGCACTGACGGCGGGCACTGACGGCGGGCACGGGGGGCGGGCACTGACGGCGGGCTGGCACTGACGGCGGGCACTGACGGCGGGCACTGACGGCGGGCTGGCACGGGGGGCGGGCTGGCACGGGGGGCGGGCACTGACGGATGGTACTGACGGCGGGCACTGACGGATGGTACTGACGGCGGGCTGGCACTGACGGATGGTACTGACGGCGGGCTGGCACTGACGGCATTGACAGGTGGTAGTGATAGATGGTACTGACGGGTGGCTGGCACTAATAGGTAACACTGAGTAAGCAGCACTAATGAGAACTGACAGATAGCGGGCACTGACAGGTAGTGGGCACTTATAGGCACGAGAGGATTTATTTTTCTATGCTGCCTCTGCGACGCCCATCTTAGTACACCCTGCACTCGGCCTCAATAAAGCAGCAGCGGACATCTTGTTACACCCAGCTCGAACTACATGGGCTGGGTGCAACAAGATGTCCGCTGCTGCTTTATTGAGGCCGAATGCAGGGTGTACCAAGATGGGCGTCACATTTTTCAAGCACTGACAGTGTAACACGGAGCGTCACTTCCTTTAATGTGACGGCTCCGGTCGACAATGGATCATGATGCGGCTGCAAGCTTACCCGCCTGAGGACTCTGCTCTCCGCTCCGCCCCTCCCGCCCTCCGCTTGCCGACTCCGCCCGCTGACTTCTCCTCTCCACTCTGCTCTCCGCTCCGCCCTCCGCTTGCCGACTCCGCCCGCTGACTTCTCCTCTCCACTCTGCTCTCCGCTCCGCCCTCCGCTTGCCGACTCCGCCCGCTTACTTCTCCTCTCCACTCTGCTCTCCGCTCCGCCCTCCGCTTGCCTACTCCGCCCGCTGACTTCTCCTCTCCACTCTGCTCTCCGCTCCGCCCTCCGCTTGCCGACTCCGCCCGCTGACTTCTCCCATCCCAGGTATCGGCAAAGGCATCGGGAGCATTTGCGCGAGTACAAGTACTCACGCAAATGCTCGGTATCGGTCCCGATACCGATACTAGTATCGGTATCGGGACAACCCTACATAATACTGTAAGGTAATTACAGCTATTTATTTAAAAAGAAAATGTTTACACTCACATTTGGTAGATATATAAAGTGCTTATAAAAAGACAGTGGCATCAGTATTCCTTTCCGACGCGTTTCGTTCTATTGAACATCATCATCCCCAGAATGTATGTGTGCCCCTGTTTTCTTCTTTTTTCATATTACCATTTATGCATTTGGGTGTCAATACTCATAATATCTCACTGGAAGTTTGGCAACCGACTCCTGTCTATATAAGCTGGGATATCTCCCTATGGGTCATTGAATCTTTAAGTTTCACCTGGCCTACATGTGTTTGTTGTCGTGATTCTGGTATTATTCCTGCTGTGACAACATCCCTGTGGTTTAACAACCTCACAAGCTTGACTGACTCAGTGGGTGTATACTCATCTGGGTCCAGTCTTTCTGGTAAGCCTTTTTGACTTACGGTGGTGGATCTTCCAGCAAAATTTTCTTTATTTTAAACACTGATAGACTGTGACTTCACTCACTTTCTGGATTTCATTATAGACTCTTATTTACATGTGTTTTCATCACGGTCGACGCAAGATGGTGTTTTTCTTATATATTGTATATTATCAGTCATCTGATCGACTTTTCAGCGCTGCACTTTTTTATTCTGTTTATTGCAAATTTTGATCTTTTTTGCTGTGTCAGCTGCTTTAAGGGAAAGCGCAGTATTGTAGTTTTTTTTATTGAATTCACATATAATGTTCAGCAGTAAACTGCTGTGGTTTCCTCTCTGGCAGCTGTTTGTTGTGGCTGCGGTAGGGGGCAGTGTGTGCAAAATGTACACTTCATTCATGGCAATGTGCTGCGTTGCTGTACAGTGTCATGCGATTCGTCAATGAGCTTGCGATTAAATGCACGTCTGCATTTTATTGCAGCATACTGCAGTGCAGTTGGCATCTGACTGTATCGCAATGTCTAAGCCTCCTGGCCTCCGATACTGTATTTAAATTCTGTTCAATGCACTTCATACGCATCATCTGTTTTTTAGTGGTTCCAACCAGGGGCATCTGCAGAGACTGGTCTTCCATAGATATAGCAAATGTAGTCCCACCCTTCTATAATCAGATATAGGTTTAGGTAAAATATCAACTAATGAATTGAAGTACTCAAAGCTTAAAAAAGAATCATGGGATGTCTGAACATTACAGAACCCCCCGACCTATTTAAAGCATATACAGTAATGTAAAGTTCAGGCTTCCTATGAGGGGAAAGTTGAGAAACCTTCATGGCCTCTGAAGACCATTATTTGTATATTTTTTTATTTTTTATCCAGAATTGTATAGTGTTGGATATTTATAAGATGGGAATTGCACCTTTTTATAAGCCTTTAAGGCAGGGGTAGGCAACCTTAGAGAGATAGAGATCTACTTGAACAACAATGATGAAGTCAAAGATCACGGGCACAGTGTTCATGCTCAGAATGCAGGGATCGGGGGTGCGCTCCGCTCCGAATGCAGGGATCGGGGGTGCGCTCCGCAGCACGGTTCTGTACAGGGAGCAGGAGCTGGCAGAGTAACTTTTAATTTTAACAAGCTGGTGATTGGCTGCTAGGTCCTAAGCAACCAATCACCTGTGGGTTAACTTAGAAAGTTAACTTGGCCAGCTCCTCCCCCAATGCCCCCCCTGTCCTGGGCTGTGCTGCCTCTCGCTCTCCGCTGTTCACAGCGCCGTGGCTGGGGGGGAGAATAACCAAAGAAACAGCGGAGGAGGCTACCTACCCGCGGTCAACAGGTAGCCCACGATCGTCAGGTTGCCGACCCCGGCTCTTAGTACTTGTACCTGTAAGTCTTTTGCCCTGCTGGAGTTCACCTGTGTTCAGACAGCATGCATTCCGGTCTGTACATCCACACCCACATGCCAGTCACATTAGGGGCAGCAGGCTGTGTAAATGTGTCCATGCATGGGCATACACAGCCCTCACACGGGCGTACGCTATAGGAAAGGTTACATAAAGCCCCGTACACACGGTCGGACTTTTGGCCAACAAACTTCATTTTGAGCAAGTTGGACCAACAATCCGACCGTGTGTACGCTCCTCCGGACAAACTTTTTTAGTTTGGTTTTGTATTTCATCGGACAAAAGTTGGGTCTGCAAACGGACAAACTTTTGGCCAACAAAAGTCCGATGGAGCAAAGTCCTACCGTGTGTACAGGAAACCTTTTGGACTTTTGTCCGATGGACAAAACAACTAATGTTAAAATCAACCAACAAGAGCAGAGGTTGACCAAAGGTTGGCGGTAAAGAGCAGAAAAACCACGTGTGTATGCTATGGGTGTTCCCGACCAACTCCGTTTGGACAAAAAACCACGGAAAAGTCAGATGGAAGTCCGACCGTGTGTACGAGGCTTAAGACTAGTAAAGATATCTGTGTACCATTCCTACTACAGACTTAATACCCAAGGGCCACATAACAAATACCAAAGGTCTGTATGTGGCCCATGGCTGCTGGTAGGGAACAAGGGGACTAACGATTATAATACTGTGTTTAGCTACTTATTTAATGCACCACTGCCACTTTGTAACACCAGTTTATGACCAGATGCAGGACATACTCCGTTTCCTGCTAGTAGCTTCTTCTAGTTCACATATGTCAAACACAAGGCCCGCGGGCCAAATCCGGCCTTCCAGGCCTTATGCGGCCCTTGCAGCCAGATCATGGCAGAACTCTGTCCTGTCACCTCAGCTCCCACTCTGTGCAAGGTGAGACAGAGCCACCTACGTAGGGAGGTACTAGAGTCAGTCAAGGTAGGAGAGAGATGTGAGGGAGGATTGGGGTTGCACACGCTACATAGTGCACCCCTAAACCCTGCACTCTGTACACAGCGCACTCCTGAACCCTGGACTCTTTACATAGTGCACCCCAGATACAATCGGCCGATTGAGGGCAACCATACTGCTGATGCGGCCCACAATGAAATTGAGTTTGACACCCGTTCTAGTTTCTTACTGTTGTATTTTTTTTTTTTCCTCTAGGATGCATTAGGCGATGTGGTTTACTGTAGTCTTACAGAGGTTGGGACCAAGTTAAATAAACTAGGTAAGGCTTCCATGGTTATACTTGTGTGGAAATTGTCTTCAAACTTTTTAAAAATATCATTGCTTTGTATGGATGGAATATTAAGAATGGATTCTTATAAAGCAAGCACATGAAGTGACCAAAAAACTTGGAGCTGCAGGTTTTTTTGTGCTGCAATGCATTGGTGATTTTAATTGACACATTAGCTGGAGCTCCCTGATGAGTCCTCCAGTTGCTTTGTGAATGTACATCCTACATCTGATCAACGGAGGCATATGGAAGATGACCCATGTCAATAAAAGGTTTTTCTGCTGTCTTGGTGATTTTAAATATGTAATAGCATTAACCACTTCAGCCCCAGATGAATTGGCTGCCCAATGACAGGCCATTTTTGCGATTCGGCACTGCGTCGCTTAACTGACAATTGCGCGGTTGTGCGACGCTGTACCCAAACAAAATTGACGTCCTTTTTTTTCCACACAAATAGCTTTCTTTTGGTGGTATTTGATCATCTCTGCGTTGTTTTTTTTTTTGCGCTATAAACAAAGAGTGACAATTTTGAAAAAAAATGTATTTTTTGCTATATTAAATATCCCCAATTATTATTTTTTTTTTTTAAAGAAAGAAAAATTTTCTCAGTTTAAGCCGATATGTATTCTACATATTCTTGGTAATAAAAATCGCAATAAGTGTATATTGATTGGTTTGCGCAAAAGTTATAGCGTCTACAAAATAGGGGATAGATTTATAGCATTTTTATAATTTTTTTTACTAGTAATATCGAGACTGCGAGATTATGGCGGACACTTTGAACTCATTTTTGGGACCATTGGCATTTATACAGCGATCGGTGCTATAAAAATGCACTGATTACTGTAAAAATCACTGGCAGGAAAGGGGTTAACACTAGGGGGCGATCAAGGGGTTAATTTTGTTCCCTGTGTGTGTGTTTTGTAACTGTAGGGGGATGGGACTGACCTAGAGGAAATGAGAGATCGTGGTTCCTAGCTATTAGGAACTCACGCTCTCTTTCCTCACAGAACAGGGATTTGTGCGTTTACACACACGTCCCTGTTCTGCCTCTTGTGCCCGCGATCGCTTGCGGTCATCGCGATCGCCTGTCATGAGCATCGGCACCCCCGCGATGAGCCTGCTATCCAGCTTAAAGGGACCGACGTACACCTACGGCGGTTTGCGGGATTGTGCCGACCTGCCGCCGTATAACAATGGCGGCTGGTCGGCAAGTGGTTAAAGGGTAACTTTACACTTTTATGGGCAAAAAAAATAAAAATATATAGCTTATACATTTCCTTTTAAATTTGCAGCTCTGTAATTTTCTGTAAATGCAATATGGCTACCTGAATGTGTTCTGTATACACAGAATGTGTACAGAATGCCCCCCAGAAACATAATTTCCTGCTTGTTTGGCTCACTGATTTTGCCAGAAGTCCACACTAAGATACAAGTTAGATATCGGGCATCCCCTGCAACAATTTATTTATTTTTTTTCCCAGTAGTAAATCACAGCTAAGGGGTTGCAGACCCTGACACATTCCTCAAAGCCCTGCAGGTGCAGAAACGAATTGATAATTATGAAACCACCCCCATTAGATTCACTTGCCACATGGACACAAACGCAGGGATTTATTCAGAATAACAAAAGGTAGGAATCTGTAACAAAGTTTATTAAAATCTTTGTAATGTAGATAGATCTCCCTGAGGGGACGTTTGTTTGTTTTTTACTCAATAAAAGTGGAGTTACTCTTTTTAAGTAGCTATTGTTGCGGAAAGGTCAGATTTGGCATTCTCAATCTGTATTCTTTTTGTAGTACAGGCCCTTTCAGAACAAATCTTACGTATTTTGTTATGTGCTTGTTTTGAAGTAGTGCTATGGCCTCTATCTACACTGTACTTGATCTGCATGAGTCACTTTTACATTTGGGCATCTTATAACCATCTCTGATTTCTCATAGAGGAGTTTGGAACCTTAGAAAGTGTAAAGGCAGCTAGTGAACTATTTTCTCCACTGACGGGAGAAGTAACAGACACAAATGGAGCCCTAGCTGACAACCCCGGCCTGGTGAACAAATCCTGCTATGATGAAGGTAAACCCAATCGCATGCAAAGTAGAGTTGTTTTTAGATTGGTCCTTGCTGCAGTCATGTCAATACTATACACCGTGGTATTTTACCTCATATTTCATCATTTGCGGGAAGGTTGCTGTAATTCTGATAATCTACATAAAAAGGAATACTTTTAGTTGTTAGTGGCCTTAAAAGAAAACCTGAAACCCTGCACCTGATTGGCTCTCCTCTACGTAGTGCTCCCAGCCACAACATAAAAACAACTCCTGAGAGTTGCAGTAAATAAAATCTTTTGGTGTTACTAAGAATCAGAAACAAGTTTCTCTGAAAATCCTTTTTCCTGGAGGTGCCTGACTTTCAGTGATTGAGTTCTGTGTGCACACTCTTCATTTATTTATTTTTGACAATCCAATATAAGCTTAGTTGAAATCTCCTTTCATGTTGTGAGTGCTGCCTGTCTTCTGGCCATCTCTTTCAACAACTAGATGTTTTTGCAGCTTTCCTCTGTTCATTTCTTTAGTACCTTTCTGCCTGCAAGCAGTAATTTGTTTTACTGACTCCGTTTTCTGAAACTCCTCTGCTCATCACCTCTGTAAAATGTGTGACACCGCAAGGCATAGGAAATGTGTCACTGCATTGTAGGAAGTAAATGTGTGGGATTCTTTTTAAAAAATATTTCAAAAGATCGTTCAGAGCTATTTTTTGTTCAGATTTTTTTTCTAAAGCACTGTTGTGTATGGGTGGAGATGAGATTTGCCATTGCTGACTGACCCTTGCTCATGTACTGTATCTTGCTTACAGGATGGTTAATAAAGATGACTGTAGATGTTCCCTCTGAACTGGATGATCTGATGAGCGAAGATGCATATGAGAAATATGTGAAGTCCATTGAGGAACACTGATCCCATGAAGGAACATGTCCAGCTAGAAATCTTAGTCATGTTTAGAGTCAGAGTAGCAGTTTACGCCTATGTTGGCGCTATGTGCCTACTACAGAGGTAACTGTTAACTAAGCTTCCTGCCATGTAACCCAAGTTGGACTGGCCGACACAGAAGCAGCTTCAGGATCCTCCTAATTTTGAGTTTTTTATTTTAAAGGAGAAATTACTCTGAAATTTTACAGTTAATACAACTATAATTATCCGGATAGGATAGTCTTTATATTGGTTCCCTTTGTGTGCTTCCCTCCAATTTCAAAAAGACTAGATTTGATACTTTCCAAAGACTGACATATTTTTCCTGTATCGGAATCACTGTAAATGAAAACAATGTGTTTAATGAAGACCATATTTTTTTGGTAATCATGATGAATGACAGTAAAAGCCCCACTGTAGGTTTACCAATAATACTGTGTAATAAAAACATTGACACCTTGTTTGCTGGCGCAGTTTCCTTGTTAGTAATCCACTGAGATGAGTTTCTGATATTTCTTTTACATATTTGACATGGTTTGCTTATCCTTATTTTAGAAACAATTGAGCGCTGTCTGTGATAATTTTTATTTGCACTAACATCCAAATTTTCGGGACAAGCTTTTGTGGTATACCTCTTTCTGCAATGTCCAAGGTCTAAGCAGTACTAATACACATAGTTATAGCAGAATGTTAATAAGACAAGTTACTACAGCAATGTTTACCTCATCCAATGCAAAATCTGCAGCCAATGATCTTGTGTTGGGGAAACAGGACAGAAATTACAAACATGGATGAATTTACGCAGACACACAATTAAAGAGCATAAGGAATAGGATTTGCACACCTGTGGGACATATTTCTCACTACCACTATGGAAGACCTAAATGTTTTTGTTCTTATAGGGAATTTCAAAACTACTCGGGAATACTTTTGAACTAAGAATGATAATTCTATTTGACACAAAATAAAATGGACCAGATGTGCACATCAGTTTTCTAAATCATTATCCAATAGTTTGACCTCTGATTCCCTCCCCCCTCCCAATCAATTACTCTCTGCCTGCACTTAACTATACATGCTTAAAGTGTTACTAAACCCAGGACCCTGCATTCACTATATCTGGTCTCCCACAGTACACAGAACATGGAAATGCAATTATTTTAGTAAAAATAAAATGCTAAATACCTTTTCTCTTTTCGTCCATGGACGGACACAGCTCCTTAATTCTTGACAGTTGGGTTATGTTCCTGTTCTATAGGAGAGGACTAGGCAGAACATGTTAGATATTTAATACATGTTACTTTAACAGAGTTGAACAGCCCCGCCCAGGGGGCGGTCCCTCCGTACATAACCCACCACCCTGCAGTCAGCAGCCTCAGTTTTTTTTGGCTAGTAGAGAAGGACCTGGCTCCCTTTGGGCCCAGAGTCTTGAAGAAATTTTTACTTTTTATTAAATTTTTTTGAGAATCTTCTATCAACTGCCGGCTGGGCATGACAGGCAGGATATTATAGATCCTTGTAGTCCCCCCCCCCCCCCCCCCAGTCCGGCCAGCGAGCGTAAGCAGACCTTAGCTACGTGCGGGGTCGGCTACGACATACCCCATGGCTCCAGGGGTGGCCGGTGAGCTATGCTCCAGGGTTCACATATGACCGGGCGGCTTGCTGTCTCAGTCACAGTGGACCGGGCCGACAGCTACTCCGTACTGCTCGGTTGAAGGTCTGTCAGGAACACACCAGCGGGTCCTCGCAAGGACGGGTAAGTTCAGTTCCTCCTACTTCGGTGGGATGGAACAGCTGGGCATTCCTAAGGGGGTCATTAGGGGGTTCTTCTGCCCTCCCCTCTCCCTCCGTCACCCTTTTTCCTCCTCCCCTTGCGGGGCTCGCTGCGACCAGGGAATACCTTTAGGGGGGGCTGTCCAGGCCTGCTCTGTGTGGGGGGTGGTAACTTCTTAGTCTCCGCTGCTGGCCTTCTCGTCCACCTCGCTTGCTGGGCGCCATTTTTTGAAACGCTGGCACCATTTTT
Organism: Rana muscosa; assembly: GCA_029206835.1. Taxonomy (NCBI): domain Eukaryota; kingdom Metazoa; phylum Chordata; class Amphibia; order Anura; family Ranidae; genus Rana; species Rana muscosa. The sequence continues at coordinate 366,843,456 of CM055119.1, read as the reverse complement.
CTGGGGCCTGTGCATTGCATTGAAAATCCCATTGGCAGCCATTTTGCCGTGGCCGCGCTATGATGCAGGCGGGCGGCCATTTTCTTGTGGTCCGCGCGCTTTCTCTGAGGCACCCGGTGGCCATTTTGGAGTGGGTTTTAGCCTCTAGTGCTGACTGGCTTCCTGAACGGCGCCATTCACCTCACACAGTTCCTCAGTCACATGTGGTGTAAGGATGGAGAGCGGGCAGTGGCGCTGAACAGTCCCTGGCTTGGCGGTGAGTCTCCTGGGTATCCCCCCCTCGGTCAGTGCAGCAAGGAGGGTGGACAAAATTATGTGTCAGGTAACTTGACCAAGTCCCTAAGGGCTGTCCGTGGGCAATCTGGAGCCAGAAGCTGGTGTTTTTTCCCTAGACATTCCAGAGGCAGCAACCGGTGCCCCTGCGGTTCCCATGGACGCTTTATAGGCAGTTTTGAAGTCATTGTTGCCAAGGTGGAAGCGGCGTGCGAGCGTAAAGGGGGTACTAAGCGCCCCCTCCACCCGCTATCGCCTGGGAAATTGTTCTGACTCAGGCCTGGCTGCGGCGCAGGTCCCCGGTTCTGATATGTCAGAAGAGGTGGACCAGGACCTTCCCTGTGTGGAGGACCCCTCGTCCGGGTCAGCTCAAGACGGCACTTATCAATGCTGTGAGGGACACTCTCAAGCTGGAAGATACATCTGGGACTTCCACAGCAGGGTCTGTCCCTTTTGGGTCGCACAAACCGACCCACTCTGTTCAGGTTCTTCCTTATGTTGATTTCTTTGACAAGATCATAGTTATAGAATGGGAACGGGCCGCAGAGGCCCTTTGCGGTCCCTTAGCGCACCCCGGTCTCTCGGTTAAAATAAGCAACCTCTATCTCGGGGGAGGGGACCCCTGTTTTTAAGGACACTACTGATCAGAGGCCTGAAGCGGTGAGCCGCTCCGTGTTCATCATGCTGGGGCCAGCATTTCGGCCTATTGTGGCTGTTACCTTGGTGTCCCAGACGCTCACGGAGTGGGCAAAAATATTGCACCGGACTGTGGAGGAGCATCAGTTTCCTCCTGATTGTGTTTCTCTGGCCGAGCAAGTTGGTACAGGGACTCATGTACATCTATGATGCAACCCTGAATGCAGTCCCCTTGATCTCCAGGACTTCCGCATCTGCGGTGGTATGGCGCCGCCTAATATGGTTGAAATGCTGGTCTGCTGACCAAGCTTCTAAGAAAACTCTGGCAGTTTTGCCTTTCAAAGGTGGGAGGCTTTTTGGTGCCTCACTGGACGACATCATGAAGGGTGTCACTGGGGGTAGGAGCACACTTCTCCCTCAGTCCACTACAGGGAAGGAGCCGTGCCGTAAGCCTCGGGGCCCTCCTTTCCCACACTGAAGAGGTGTTTTCGTCAGTCGTGGAGACCCTCTCAAGCGGACAAAGGTCCAGCTGGGGGACAGAAGCGTCCCTGGGTGCGCAAGCCCACCAAGCCTGCTAACACATGAAATTTTGCCCCTGCCCGACTCCAGGGTGGGGGGGCGGCTTTGCAGGTTTGCAGCTCAGTGGACTTCCCTGCTCTCCGACCAGTGGGTCTGCGAGGTGGTCACCTTGGGGTACAAGATAGAGTTCCTTTCTTGTCCACCTAACAGATTTTTTCCCTCACAAGCTGCCTCTCCTTCCGGCTCGTCGGGCTGCCCACCAGGGGGCAGTGTAAGACTTGTTGAGGTGCGGGGTGATCATACCCGTATCACCACAGGACAGGTTTCAGGGTTTCTACTCAAATCTGTTTGTGGTCCCAAAGAGGGACGGAGTCCGTCCAATCTTGGACCTCGAGGCCCTCAATGTCTTTATCTAGATTCAAAAAGTTCTGGATGGAATCGATTCGTTCGGTGAGGGCTGCGCTCTATCCCGGGGACTTCCTGGCGTCCTTGGATATCAGGGACGCATACTTGCATGTCCCCATCTGCGTCAGGCATCAGAGGTTCCTGCGCTTTGCAATAGGTCGAAGACCACTATCAATTTGTGGCTCTTCCCTTTTGCCTAGCTTCGGCACCAAGAGTTTTCACCTAGGTGCTCGCCCCGATTCTAGTCTAGCTTTGCTGAGACAGCACGGCATTGCCATCGTAGGCTACTTGGACGACCTTTTTCTGAGGGCTGCTTCGAGCTCAGAATTGAAGGAGGATGTGTCTATAGCCAGTCAGACCCTTCGGGTGTTTGGTGGATACTGAACCTCCAGAAGTCGGTGTTAGTACCGACCCAGAGCCCTAGAGTACCTGGGGTTGATTCTAGACTCCTCGGAGGCCAGAGTCTTTCTTCCCTTGGAGAAGTTGCAGACACTCCAATCTGCGTTGAGGTTGTTGAATCCCGCAATTGGTCGTCTCTCCATTTTTGCATGCGAGTTCTGGGCCTCAGGGTAGCCGCTTCGAGGCAGTACCATATGCCCAATTCCACACTCGGGTCTTGCAGACAGAGATTCTCTAAAAATTGAACAGATCTCTGTTGTCTCTGGATCATCAGATTCAGATAAGTCATCTTGTCAGGTCCCTTCTGAGTTGGTGGCTGAGATCCCCGGCTCTTTGGTCCGGGAAGTCGTTCCTCCCTTTTCATGGACTGTGATCACGACGGACGCCTGTCTGACCGGTTGGGGGGGGGAGTCTGCGGGTTCAGGTGGCCCAGAGCGGCTGCTGGACTCCGACCGAATCCCACCTGCCGATTTAAAGTTCTTGAACTCCGGGTCGATCAGGCTGTGCCTTTCCTGGTGGTCTCAGAGACGAGGGCGTCCAGTCAGGATCCAGTCAGACAACGCCACGGCTGTGGCATCATACGTCAACCATCAAGGAGGAACAAGAGGCTCGGCTGCAGCGTCGGATGTCGCTCACATCCTACGGTGGGCGGACAGGAACAAGCCGGCCCTGTTGGCAGTTTACATTCCGGTGTGGGAAACTGGCAGGCGGACTATTTGAGTTGCCAGATGCTGGACCACGGGGAATGGTCGTTACATCCGGAGGTCCTTCAAATCCTTTGTCGGAGATGGGGCACGCCAGACGTGGCTCTCCTGGTCTCTCGACTTAGTCGCAAGTGTCGAGGTTCATGGCCAAGTCCAAAGATCCTTGGGCAGACGCGTCAGTGGCCCAGTGGTGTCAGTATCGGCTAATTTATGCCTTTCAACCACTAAAGTTGCTTCCTCGTCTACTCCGCAGAGTAGAAGCCGAGGGAATTCCGGTGATTCTAATCGCCCCAGATTGGCCCAGGCGTCCCTGGTACGCCGACCTCGTGTGGCTGGTGGCGGATTTGCCTTGGCGACTGCCAATGGGGGGGGGACCTTCTCTCGCATGGTCCTAGTCTTCATCCTGCTTTACAGTCGCTGGCTTTAGCGGCATGGCTATTGAAAGCCAGGCACTGAGCCTCGATTCACACTAATGCGTTTTTTGGTGCATATTGCAGAAATGCAGGGAAATGTTTTAACATGGGTTCCTATGGAACATGTTCACATCAATGCATTTTTGTGCCTCTGCGGTTTTGGAAAGGGTCGGGGGGCTTTTTTTTCCCGTAAAAAGCAGCGTTTTGCATGTAAAATAATTAAATGGACCCGCATCCAAAACGCAAGTACTGCGATTTTTGCCGCGGTTTGCATTTTTTTAACCTTTTTATAGCTGGTTGTTAAAGGAAATGTAAAAAAATTAATTGCCGGCTAAAAAAGTTAAAATTAATACAAAAAATGCAAAACGCACTAAAAACACGTGCCGAAAAACGCAGCAAGCACTGCAAAAAACGCTAAAAAGCAACATGCATAGGTGTGAATCGAGCCTAAGGGACCGAGGCCTGTCGGATTCGGTCATTTCAATCATGTTGGGGGAACGGAAATCTTCTTTTATGAAGTTCTACCTCCGCACATGGTGACCCTACATCTCTATGTGTGAGGAGATAGAATGGCGTCCACGGGACTTATTTGGTTTCCAGGATCCTGCTGATTTTACAGCACGGAGTAGATCAGAAACTTGCCTTAAGCACCATTAAGGGGCAGATTTCAGCTTTGGCTGTTTTCTTTCAGCGACCCCTGGCGGCTCATTCACTGGTAAGTACGTTTGTGCAAGGGGTCCGGCATGTGGCTCCTCTGGTGCGACCACCATGACCTCCGTGGGATTTGAATCTGGTGCTCTCGGCACTTGAGAAACCTCCTTTTGAAAACATCAGGGAAATTCCTCTTGACGCTCTCTCAGAAGGTGGCCTTCCTGGTAGCCATCACATCCATCAGGAGGGTTTCTGAATTGGCAGCCTTGTCTCGCAAGTCCCCATATTTGGTCCTCCAAGAGGACAAAGCGGTGCTACGCCCGCAGCCTTCTTTTATTCCAAAGGTGATTTTCGGTCTTTCATCTGAATGAGGACTTTGTACTTCCATCCTTGTCCTCGGCCATCGCATTGTGGGTGTACCTGTCTGCTACGGCTCCGTTACGTAGGTCTGACTCACTGTTTGTCGGTGTCTGGTCCGCAGAAGGGCCTGGCGGTCTCATCGACCACCATTTCTCGGTGGATCAGGCGGACCATCATCCAGGCCTATGCCCTTAAAGGGCGGGCGCCTCTCTTTCCCGTTACGGCGCATTCGACCAGGGCTTTTGGTGCCTCTTGGGCTTTCCGACATCAAGTATCTGTATCACAAGTGTGTAAGGCGGCGACCTGGTCGTCCGTTCACACTTTTTCTAAATTTTACAAGGTTGATGTGAGTGCATCTTCGGATGCTAGCGTCGGCCGCAAAGTTTTGCAGGTGGCTCTTTGAGGTTGCAACTCCTGCGTTGAGGAGCTCTGCTTGTTTGGGGTGAAAATGGTTTTTGTTTGCTGTGCCCACCCCTTGTTTTTTGACACTGCTTTGGGACGTCCCAACTGTCAAGAATTAAGGAGCTGTGTTAGTCCATGGACGAAAAGAGAAAATAGTATTTTTTTTGTACTAACCGTAAAATCCTTTTCTCTGTCGTCCATGGACGGACACAGCACCCACCCCTCTTTTTTTAAGTTTGTACTGCTTTGTTACGAACTGAGGCTGTTGACTGCAGGGTGGAGGGTTATGTGCGGAGGGACCGCCCTCTGGGCGGGGCTGTTAACTCTGTTAAGGTAATATGTATTAAATATCTAACACGTTCTGCCTAGTCCTCTCTTATAGAACAGGAACATAACCCAACTGTCAAGAATTAAGGAGCTGTGTCCGTCCATGGACGACAGAAAAAATAGGATTTTTTACTCACCGTAAAATCCTTTTCTCTGAGTCCATGGACCGACACAGCTTCTCTATTGACAAAGTGGGTATTATCCGTTAATTAGGAGTGACTAGGCAGAAAAACTTGTAAAAAGTGTTGCATCACACCTTCTACAGTACCGCCCAGGGGGTGGACCCTCTGGGTATACCCTCTCAGTCTGCATCTTCGCAGATCAGTTCGTCAAAAAGCAGTACAAACTTAAAAGGAGGGGTGGGTGCTGTGTCGGTCCATGGACTCAGAGAAAAGGATTTTACGGTGAGTAAAAAATCCTATTTACTCTTTCGTCCATGGACCGACACAGCTTCTCTATTGACAAAGTGGGACGTCCCAAAGCAGTGTCAGAGAAAAAAACGAGGGGTGGTAACAGCATAAAAATAAGCTTCACCCCAAACACAAAACAGCACTCCTCCAACGGAGGAGTTGCAACTCTAAACAGCCGCTTGCAAAACCTTGCGGCCGAAAGAGGCATCCGAAGATGCACCTACATCAATTTTGTAGAATTTTGTGAAAGTGTGTGCGGACGACCAAGTCGCCGCTTTACATAATTGGGAAACAGACGCTTGATGTCGGAAAGCCCAAGAGGCACCTATTGCCCTGGTCGAATGCGCCGTGACAGGAAAGAGGGGCGCCTGACCCTTTAAGGCGTAAGCCTGGATTACTATCTGTCGGATCCACCTAGAGATGGTGGCCGATGAGACTGCTTGGCCCTTCTTGGGACCAGCCACCGAAACAAACAGTGAGTCTGACTTCCGGAACAGGGAAGTAGCAGATAGGTATACTCTCAAAGCTCGGACAACGTCCAAGGAATGCAACGCCGACTCCTTAGGATTCGACGGCTGAGGACACAAGGATGGAAGTACAATGACTTCATTGAGATGAAAAGCCGAAACGACTTTTGGAAGAAAGGAAGGCTGCGGCCGCAGCACCACCTTATCCTTGTGGAAAATCAAATACGGACCCTTGCAGGACAAGGCTGCCAGCTCAGAGACTCGTCTAACTGATGTAACAGCCACCAAAAAGACCACTTTCTGAGAAAGTGTCAACAGGGGAATATCTCTAATATTCTCAAACGGTGCCTTCTGAAGCACCGAGAGGACCAGGTTCAAGTCCCACGGAGGTAACGGGGGACGGACCAGAGGGGCCACATGTCGGACCCCCTGCACAAATGTACTCACGAGAGAGTGAGTCGCCAGGGGTCGCTGAAAAAAGATAGCCAGGGCAGATATCTGTCCCTTAAATCGTACTTAGGCAAGCCCTTGGTCCACCCCATGCTGTAAAAAACAGCAGGATTCTGGAAACCAAATAGGTACGCGGATGCCATTTCATTTCCTCACACATGGAGATGTAGGCCCTCCAAGTGCGGTGATAGACCTTCCTAGAGGACGGTTTTCGAGCACTTCTCATAGTAGAGATTACTGAGTCTGACAGGCCCCGGTCTCTCAGTACCTGGTTCTCAACAGCCATGCCGTTAAAGCCAATGACTGTAAAGCAGGATGGAATATGGGACCTTGCGATAGCAGGTCCTTCTGTAGTGGTAGGCGCCAGGGGACGTCTGCTACCAGACGTACTAGATCGGCGTACCAAGGACGCTGAGGCCAATCTGGAGCGATTAGGATCATTGGAATTCCCTCTGCCTCCACTCTGCGGAGCAGAAGAGGAAGAAGCCTTAAGGGAGGGAAGGCATAGATTAGCCGATACTGACCCCACGATGCTACCAACGCGTCCGTTGCGTCTGCCCATGGGTCTCTTGACCGGGCCACAAATCTCAATACCTTCCGATTGAGTCGGGAAGCCAGAAGATCTACGTCTGGTGTGCCCCATCTTTGGCAGAGGAGTTGGAACACCTCCGGGTGTAAGGACCCTTCTCCCTGGTCCAGCATCTGGCGGCTCAGGTAGTCCGCCTGCCAGTTTTCCACACCCGGAATGTACACGGCCGACAGTGCCGGTACGCCCCTCTCTGCCCACTTCAGGATGCGAGCGATCTCCGATGTTACAGCTGAGCTTCTTGTTCCTCCTTGATGATTGACATATGCCACTGCTGTGGCATTGTCTGACTGGATCCTGACTGGACGCCCTTGCAGCCTCTGAGACCATTTGAAGAGGCACAGCCTGATCGCCCGGATTACCAGGACATTGATCGGCAGGAGGGCTTCCTCTGGGGTCCAGCGACCTTGCGCCGACTGAACACCCCAGACTCCCCCCCCAACCTGTAAGGCTGGCGTCCGTCGTGATCACTATCCAGTAAACCGGAAGAAATGACTTCCCGGCCATTAGAGCCGGTGCTGTCAGCCACCATACCAGGGATCTCCTGACTATGTGGCTCACTCGGATTTGATAATCCAGAGATGATGGACATCTGTTCCATCTGGACAGAACTTCCTTCTGTAACACTCGAGTGTGGTATTGAGCATATGGAACCGCCTCGAAGGAGGCTACCCTGAGGCCCAACACTCGCATGCAAAAAACGGAGTGACGACCAATTCCTGGAAGTCAGCTGCCGTACTGCAGCCCGGAGGGTCTGCAACTTCTCCACAGGGAGAAATACCTTTGCCTCTGAAGAATCCAGAATCAACCCCAGGTACCCTAGGCGTTGAGTGGGCACCAATACTGACTTTTGCGTGTTTAGTATCCAACCACAGTCTCGAAGAGTCTGACAGGTTAAGGACACGCTTACCTCTAATTCTGAGCTTGAAGGGGCCTTCAGCAGAAGGTCGTCTAAGTAGCCTGTGATAGCGATACCCCGCTGTCTTAGAAGTGCCAGAATCGGAGCGAGCACCTTGGTGAACGTCCTGGGTGCTGAGGCAAGGCCCAACGGGAGGGCCACAAACTGGTAGTGGTCCTTCCCGATAGCAAATCGCAGAAACCTCTGGTGACTGGAGTATATGGGGACATGCAGGTATGCGTCCTTGATGTCCAAGGAGGCCAGAAAGTCCCCTGGATGGAGAGCCGTGACTACAGATCGAACCGACTCCATCCGAAAACTTTGTACCTTCACAAAGCAATTGAGGGCTCTGAGATCCAAGCTTGGACGAACCCCCTCCTTCTTCGGCACAATGAACAGATTTGAGTAAAAACCCCGTTCCAGTTCTGGAACTGGAATAACTACCCCGCGTTCCAGTAGACCCTGGACCGCCCCATACAGGGCCTCCCGGCGGGTCGGTAGTAGCTGGAGATTGGAGGTGTTGAATCTGTCCGGTGGACAAGAGAGAAACTCTATCTTGTAGCCTGAGGAGATTACTTTGCAAACCCACCTGTCGGAGATTAGTGCTGTCCACTGAGTCGCGAATTTGCGAAGACGTCTCCCCACCCGAGAGCTGGGTGGGGGTGGACCTTCATGCGGTTGCAAATTTGTCCGCAGGCTTATTGGGTATGCGGGACCAGGGACGCTTTTGTCCTTGGGCAGGCGCTTTATCGGCCTGGGGTCTTTTCCCTGTCGCCCTAGGGGGACGAAAAAACCACTTGCGTGCAGTAAAGGAGGGCCCTTGGCGTGGCCCCTTACCCTTGCTAATTTGGGGAAGCAAAGTGCTTTTACTTCCTGTGGCATCCTTGATGATGTCATCCAGAGAAGCCCCAAAAAGTCTGTCGCCCTTAAAAGGCAGATCCAACAGGGCTTTCTTGGAAGTCTGGTCCGCAGACCAGCCTTTTAGCCAGATCAGGCGGCGTATTGCTACTGCATAAACCGAAGTTTTAGACAGCAGGGGAATAGTATTCATGTCTGACTCGCAGACAAACCTAAGGCCCTGGACCAACAGGTCGGCCAATGTTATCTCATCAGGAGGAGCATCTCGCTCCTTAACCCCTGGAGTAGCAATCTTGCCCATTCAGTAAGTGTGTGAGACACTAGGGCCCCCGCCAATGCCGGGCGTACTGCCGAGCCTACCACTGAGTATAGGTAGCAAGCGAGTGCTTCAGCCTTCTTATCCACAGGGTCCTTGAAAACAGGAGCCCCTTCTACAGGAATTGTGGTGGCTCTATCAAGTCTGGACACCGGAGGGTCCACTATAGGGGGGAGAGGTCCATTTCTTCAGAAAACTCTCCTCAAAAGGGGTACCGTACCGCAAACCTCTTTGGGGCTGTAAAGACCCTCAGTGGGTTCTCCCATTCCTTGTATAAGAGTTTATCAAAAGACACACAAGGGAACACCTTAGCAGTGCGGGCAGGTCTATGAAACCCAAGTGGACCGGAGTCTCTGCTGCTTCTGCAGTATTTTCCAATTTTAGCATATCCCGCACTGCAGTAATAAGGTCAGATACCAAAGCCGTCTCGCGTACTGACCTGGACTTTGAGTCATCCTCACTGTCCGGTCACGGTCTGCAGTCTCTGATGCGTCAGAATCTGGGCCCCGAGCCGTAGCTGGACCTGGTTCTGCACCAGAATTATCCCCAGAAGCTTGCAGGGGATGGGGCATTTACTACCCCCTGTATTCCCGTGTGCTGCTTCCACCCTGGCAGCAAACGCCTCTAGGATTGCAGTCATAGCGTTCATAGACACCTCAGGGGCACCAGCTGCTAAATCTGGTGTTTCAGGGGAGAAGACATCTGGCTCAGATGCCATGCTGACCACACGCTGACACTCACAGGGCTCCAGGCAAGATATCAATAGGCCACCCTCCTGTGCTGCAGAGAGGCCGGGTCACCCAGAGGACTCACCACCCTGGATAGGTACTGCTATGCTGCGCCTGTGATGCTGTCCCCCCTGCTGCTGTGTCAGTCTGCTTCTTTTATCAGCACTTCCTGTGTGAATTTTCGCGCCAGTGTAATGCACCCTAGAGGCCGGAGGCTCTCGAAAAATGGTTGCCAAAAACGTCTGTATGGAAGATAATGTGGGCTCTAAGAAAATGGCCGCCGACAGAAGATAGAGGTCAAGCAGCCATAGCCCACAAAAAGATGGCCGCCGAACGGCAATATCTGCATACAGGGTGGACAAACATGGCCGCCGATCAGCTGATAGGGGCCAGTGGGTGTGGCCGAACCACAGGAAGATGGCCGCCGGGCAGTCAGAAGAGGCCAAACTTGGCATGGACCACCTCAAAATGGCCGCCGACAGCATGGAGGAGGAAGGACACAAACACAGGTAAGAAAAAATGACATTTCTTTTAAATGTTAGTTACATCCAGCCCCGCTCCAGTGGGACCCCCTAGGTGACCCCCAGCACCCAGCAACCTTTAGCTAGAAGCCCAGGGAGGAGGGAAAGGCAGGGAGAGAGGGAAGAAAGGGGCCACAACCACTTACTTGATCTCTCCAGGAATGTCCAGCTAAATCACCCAGCCGAGGCAGGGGAGTTTTACTTACCTATCCTGCATGTATTCTGCTGGAAGACATTCCAAACAGATCATCGTCCGCGCACGGAAAGTGACTGTTGGCCAGGCATGCTGTGATTGGACCCAGAAGGGACGATCATATGTATGCCCTGGAGCATGACGCTCACCGGACAGGCTGCTGCGACTCGGCCGTAAGGTCAGCCGAAGCTGAGCGGTCCAATGCAAGCCTTGGAGCGTAAGCTCACCGGCCACCCGTGGAGCGACGGGCATGTCGTGGAAAACCCAGCGCGTAGCTAGGGTCGGCACACGCTCGATGGCCGAAACTGGGGAGACTACAAGGATCGAGGATCCAGCCTGTCACCCAGTCGGCAGTTGATCGAAGATCGCAGGAAACAACAAATGTAGCAAAAAAATAAAAATATATATATCTTTTTTCCCCGGACCAATGGGCCCGAAGGGAGCCATGTCCTACTCCTTGCTAGACAGAAAAAAACTGATCTGCGAAGATGCAGACTGAGAGGGTATACCCAGAGGGTCCGCCCCCTGGGCGGTACTGTAGAAGGTGTGATGCAACACTTTTTACAAGTTTTTCTGCCTAGTCACTCCTAATTAACGGATAATACCCACTTTGTCAATAGAGAAGCTGTGTCGGTCCATGGACGAAAGAGTAAAGGATTTTACGGTGAGTACAAAAAAAATCCTATTTTTCCTCATCAGCAGAATATAGAAGTCTTAGGACTGGATAAAGCTTGTAGGAGAAGTTTTTCATTCTACACAGACTGTCCTATGAGGATGCGGGACCCCTGACCCTCTGGACAGCGTTGATTTGCTCTGTGCTGATCACATGCACCCTCCCAAAAAAAAAAAAATAGCAATACACACTGAACTGAGCATTTGCAGCCTGTCCCCTGGCTCTGTATTATCAGGAAATATGTTGGGGACAGTGGAAGGTGGAAAGAAGACAGGATCAAACATCCTTTGTAAAAACAATGCAGAGGATTGGCCCCTTTCAAACTATTTTACCGCAATTTCATGGCTGCCTGTGTAAACTTGAGGTCTATGGACCTCGACTTGCATCAAAGTAGTACAGAGACTAAATTGAAGATGCACAGATATGAATAGTACTCATTGGAAATCATGGGGTACGACTTGTCATGTGACCTTGCAGTCCCAAGTCACATGACAAGGACAACTGAGACAAGGTAGGGTTTCCCAATATAGAGGGAACTATTTGTTCAGAGGGATCAGCAGGTAGTCCAGGGGATGGAGGCACTCTGGTGACTGGTATTGCACAGAAACAAGGGAAGGAGACTACCCAGATGCCTGAAGATGTTAAGTGAGCATGGTGGGGACTATGTGATCTGTAAAGACAGAACTGCAACCTACAACTGCAGATAGTGGTCTAAAGAAAGAAGGCTAGCCCAATATTGGTTACACCTTTCTCAGCAAAGCTGAAAAAAACACATCCATCCTCCTTGGCACAGGCAAAAACAAAATGGCGCATACTGGGTAGATGGCTTACAATTAAAAAAAAAAAATAATTCCAGTGTTTGAGCCTCCTGTAGACAGCAGTACATCCTGATTGTATCTGAATTCTTATCTCGCTCAATAGACAATAAAGGAACTATTCCTTAAGTGGTAAATGTGTTACCGTTGCAGCTCTAGGCTTCTATATACATCCTGCTGTGCTGAACAAGAGTTCTGCTGAGTCTGCACTGGGCCACCTCATGTTTTAGACAAAGCTTTTTAGTTGCTCACAGAAGCATAATGGGCCATTTTCCAGGAAACCAATAAGAGGAAATATAAAAGTGGTGGTTTCTAAGCTCTTCATTTGAAAATGCTTGTGCATGTTGAGCCAAAGGTTTCAGTACTTTAATTCAGGGATCAGGAATAATTATGCAGATTAGGAGCTCAACCGCACATTACTGCATGTCTAAATGAAGCTAAAGACTTAGGGGGGAGGGAGAGAGAGGAAGTTCTGACAAACAAAAACAACACGTTTATAAATATATAGATTTTTTTAATAAATACAGTATAATAAGGCCTAAAGTTCACCAACTATTGCAGACAGTGCAGTGTTTGGAAGGAACTAGTTAGCTAGATGAAAATAGGCTGGAGGAACTATAGAGAAGGGGTCACTCCTGGGAGTTCTGCGGCTTTTATTCTTGGGGTCTCTCATTTGTGGAAGACCCTCCATGATCCTGACAGTTCTCTCCCTCCTCTCGTACATCTGTGCCCCTTCATTGATAGTGCTGGCTGTGAAATGCCGCTCATTCATATAAGCAATGGTTTCGTCACGCTTGCGGCTCACATAACCTTTTAGCACGGTGTTGAAGGGATTGACTTTTGCATCGGGTTGGAGGGTCTTGTATTTAAATTCCTTCCTGGTGATGACCGGTAACAGGAACTGGCTTGTGTTGCTTTTGATGACGACATCATCATCATCATCATCATCATCATCTGCACATCCCAAGGTGAGAGCCAAGAGCTGATCAGGAACAGACACCATGTCAGAGCCGGAAACCTTGTCTACATATTCAGAGTGTTTCTGACGTACTTCAACCACATCCCTGAGGGACTGCTCCCGCCTCTCCTCCAAGTCCACCACTATGCGGTGAGGATAGCTCTGACCCAATACTATACCTGTACAGAAACCATAAAATTTGTTAGACTATAAAGTGAATATGGAACAAAAAGAAAAAGTAAACATTACCCAATACCTATGCACAAGTTTGAATTGCATTGCGCTTTGTTTTTTAAAGAAAAAAATGTAAGCTGCTATTGCTGATCTTTTTAATAAAAAGGCCAGTTGCCTAGCTGTCAACCCAATCCAATTGTTTTAATACTTTGACGCTCTAATATTTTTATCAGCTGCTGAGATAAGATATCAGCCACACAAGTAGTGTACTGGCTATTTATTGTGCCACCAGGGCCCAAAGAAATAAATATTATTTAAAGTAGATCAGTAATCATGTGACATTCCTATCTGCCTCTAAGGCAGGCCATACATGGTACAAATTTCTTTCTGCAACCATGGGATGCAGGAAAGAAGTTTGCACGATTCCCCCCCATCAACACAGACAGTGCTGACAGGGGAATCAGCAATTGTCTTCTGGCGGGGCAAGCCAGTGAATATCACTAATGATAATCGCAAGAGAATCCAGCAGGCTGGTTGTACTCAAGTTGATCAATCAACTTTGTACATTCAGCCTGCCTGTTAATGGTTTGAATCTCAGCCGGAGCCTACTGAACCGGCTGAGATTCAAACCGTGTATGGCCAGCCTAACAATGCAATGCGTCCAGTCTTCAGGTCTAGGTGTTGTCATGTGGGGAAGAGAAAGCATGACTAGCCCTGTAGAAGCCTTGACTTACTGAAACTTGTACAGGAAGTTTAGTTCTCTTTGGTGGCAGGGGAGCGTGCAGAAGGAAACTTCAGAATGTCTCTGCTGCAAACCTGTTACTTTTAAGCCAGTAAAGGTGAAGTTTAGATCTGCATTAAATATACAGGCATACCCCACTTTAAGTACACTCATGAGTACAGACACACCCACGCCGTGCAGCCCCAGTAGGAGCTGAAGCTTAGAGTATGTGGCTTGCCCTGTTCCAGTGTGTATCGTGGCTGCCTCCCCACCTCCGGTGACATCACATCCGCACAGTGGTTCTTCCGGCTTCCCTGTCAGCCACAGAACGCCGTCCAGCCTCTCCACAGCACCAGTGTCCTCCATGCGCAGCGCAATGTCCGGGGGATGGATTGGAGAGAGTGCCAAGGTGGCACTTCCTGCTTTGTCTTTCCTGCCTGACACCCCCACTACAGCCTTTGGCACCTTTCAGGGGGAAGGTGGGCGCAATTCCCCACTCCACTCTCCCCTGAGTCGATCCAAAGATCGGCTGGGGTGCTAACATCGCAGGCTACTTGGACAGGTAAGTGTCCTTATATTAAAAGGCAGCAGCTACAGTATTTGTAGCTGCTGACTTTAAAAAATAAAAATAAAATCCCAAACGGAACTTTGCTTTAAAAGTGGGGTATGCCTGTATTTACCTTATACTAAGCAACTTGAACATATCATTGTTACCAGCCAAGGGAGCCACAGCCTAATAGATTAACATAAATTATTTATTTATTTTACTTGCTTTTTTGTGATGCAGCCCAATACATTTTATTTTGGAATGCATGATTCCACCTTTATGTACAGTCCTGTTTAGCATATTGTATGAAAAAAAAAAAAAAAGTCCACAGTCTGGTGTGTTTGCCCTAAAAGTGTATGTAAACTTATATACAGTATCTCACAAGTGAGTACACCCCCCCACATTTTTGTAAATAATTTATTATACCTTTTCATGTGACAACACTGAAGAAATTACACTTTGCTACAATGTAATGTAGTAAGTGTAGAGCTTGTATAACAGTGTAAATTTGCTGTTCCCTCAAAATAACTCAACGCACAGCCAATAATGTCTAAACAGCTGGCAACAAAGGTGAGTGAGTACGCGCCTAAGTGAAAATGTCCAAATTGGGCCCAATTAGCCGTTTTTCCCTCCCCGATGTCATGTGACTCGTTAGTGTTACAAGGTCTCAGGTGTGAATGGGGAGCAGGTGTGTTAAATATGATGTTATCGCTCTCACTCTCTTATACTGGTCACTGGAAGTTCAACATGGCAAAGAACTTTTGGGAGGATCTGAAAAAATAAATAATTTTTTTTTTGCTCTACATGAAGATGGCCTAGGCTATAAGAAGATTGCCAGGACCCTGAAACTGAGCTGCAGCACGGTGGCCAAGACCATACAGCAGTTTAACAGGACAGGTTCCACTCAGAACAGGCCTCGCCGTGGTCGAACAAAGAAGTTGAGTGCACATGCTCAGCATCATATCCAAAAGGTAATCTTTGGGAAATAGACGTATGAGTGCTGCCAGCATTGCTGTAGAGATTGAAGGGGTGGGGGGTCACCCTGTCAGTGCTCAGACCATAGGTCGCATACTGCATCAATTGGCTGACGTCCCAGGAGGAAGCCTCTTCTAAACAACATGTACTGTGGCATACTGAAACAGAGCATGATCTCCTCCCTTCGGAGACTGGGCCACAGGGCAGTATTTCAACATAACGACTCCAAACACACCTCCAAAATGAACACTGCTTGCTAAATAAGGTGATGGTAAAAGGTGATGGAGTGTAAATCTAAAACACAAATATGGACACGTTTACCTCCCGGGGTACTAGGTCGTATCAACCTCATTAACCACTTCCCGCCCCGTCAATAGCAGATTGACGTCCGGGAAGTGGTTGTGTTATCCACACTGGACGTCATATGACGTCCTGCGGGATAACAGCCGCCGCGCGCCCGGGGGGGGCGCGCATCACGGCGATCGGTGGAGTGGTGGGTCAGTCTGACCCACCGCTACACTGATCTCGGTAAAAAGCCTCCAGCGGAGGCTTTTTACCACGTGATCAGCCGTGTCCAATCACGGCTGATCACGATGTAAACAGGAAGAGCCGTTTGTCAGACGCGAGTGAGGAAGAGCCGATCGACGCGAGTAGAGGAGAGCCGATCGGCGGCTCTCCTGACAGGGGGGGTTCGCGCTGATTGTTTATCAGCGCAGCCCCCCCTCGGATACCCACACTGGACCACCAGGGAAGCCCCCCAGGACCACCAGGGAACCCCAAGCATGTGGATGGCCAGGTAAGTCCCCCATGGCCATCCACATGCACAAAGAGAGAAAAAATATATGCCAATCAGTGCCCACAAATGGGCACTGATTGGCACCATCATGGCACAAAAAAATGCATGATGCCCAGCAATGCCAGCCACCAGTGCCACCTACCAGTGTCCATTAGTGCCACCTATCAGTGCCCGTCCGTGCCACCTATCAGTGCCACCCATAAGTATCCATCAGTGCTGCCTATAAGTGCCGCATACCAGTGCCACATATCAGCGCCCATCGGTGCCCATCAGTGTCGCCTTATCAGTGCCCGTTAGTGCCGCCTTATCAGTGCCCGTCATTGAAGTAGAAAAGGTACTTATTTACAAAAAATAAATAAACAGAAACAAAGAAACTTATTTTTTTTCAAAATTTTCACTCTTTTTTTATTTGTTATGTAAAAAAATAAAAAAATCGCAGAGGCGATCAAATACCACCGGAAGAAAGCTCTATTTGTGAGAACAAAATGATAAAAAAATTGTTTGGGTACAGTGTTGCATGACCGCGCAATTGTCATTCAAATTGCGACAGCGCTGAAAGCTCAAAATTGGCTTGGGCAGGAAGCTGTATAAGTGCATGGTATTGAAGTGGTTAAAATGATACTCCTCCCTAAAATTCTATATACACACACACACCTCTGTTGAGGGTACCACAAACAAAGAGGAACACAACTCCTAAATCACTATAGTAAAATATAGAGACTAGCCTCTGTCAAACTAGACATACCCACACATAACGATTACTCTCCCATCTGGCATAATAAAAACACTCCAAGAATTCTTGACTGTACCGGACACAGAAGCTCGGTGCAGAAGTGGAATTTATGCTATCAGCGGCCATTTACCGTAATCCGTGATGCGCTGGGACCTCATTCGGGTATGGGCCGGTTGTTAAAAATGTTTTATGCAGATTTACGTGAATATATTAAGCTGTGGCTCCCTCTGCTGGTAACAATGATATGTTCAAGTTGGTTTTTGGACTGGCCAAGCATGTCTCTAGACCAGTGGTTCTCAACTCCTGTCCTCAGGACCCACTAACAGGCCAGATTTTAAGTATTACCTTGGTGAGATGCAGACTAGAATACTGCAATCCCTGAGCAGCAAATTATATCACCTGTGATGCATTTCAGTTATCTTGCAAACCTGACCTGTTGGTGGGCCCTGAGGACTGGAGTTGAAAACCACTGCTCTAGACCTAAACCCTATTGTGCATCTGTGGAGCATCCTCAAATGGAAGGTGGAGGAGTGCAAGATCTCTAACATCCACCAGCTCTGTGATGTCGTCATGGAGGAGTGGAAGAGGACTCCAGTGGCAACCCGTGAAGCTCTGATGAACTCCATGCCCAACAGGGTTAATGCAGTGCTGGAAAATAATGGTGGCCACACAAAATATTGACACTTTGGGCCCAATTTGGACATTTTCACTTAGGGGTGTACTCACTTTTGTTGCCAGCGGTTTAGACATTAATGGCTGTGTGTTGAGTTATTTTGAGGGGACAGCAAATTTACACTGTTATACAAGATGTACACTCACTACTATACATTGTAGCAAAGTGTAATTTCTTCAGTGTTGTCACATGAAAAGACATATTAAAATATTTACAAAAATGTGGGGGGTGTACTCACTTTTGTGAGATACTGTATTGCAGCTTACAAGTCCTTGGTGTGGTGGCTGCATTAATTTTAATTTTTTAAGCTTCTTTTGCATTATTTTCACTTTGTAATCCTGCAAATAAACACTTTTTCTGTCCCTGGGGGGCGATGCCACTCCTCCACAGTTTCTATGGAGGAGCCATGGTTGTCACCCTAGGCTGCTCTCTCGATAAGGACTACAAACATGTCCATAGCTCCTTATCCCCATTATAAGAGAAAGGAGAAAATAGTAGTTTACAGAATATAAATAAGACTGGAGATATTCTTGGTGCAGCTCACAGGATATAACAAGAACATTGCTCTTCTGCCAAGGTCTACAAGTATTTTCTGTACTTGATGAAAAATGTGGTTTTAAAGGTTCATGTTTTTTACCTTTAGGGCCAGTTCACACCAGACGCAGTTCCGTGTGCTTTTTTTTCTGCACAAAATGCATGCACAGTGTTTTCCATGTATTCCAATGGCTCTAGTTGGCTCTAGTTCACACCATGCAGCCAGTTTCCGGTCAGTTTATGCACCGGAAACTGTTTGCATGGTGTGAATTAGAGCCAACAAGAGCCATTGGAATACATGGAAAACACTGTGCATGCACTTTTAGTGCAGAAAAAATGCGCACGAAACTGAACTGCGTCTGGTGTGAACTGGCCCTTAATGTATTCTATGCATGACGGTAAAAATAAAAAAAAAATCTGTGGGCAACAGCCCCCCCCCCCAATACTGACCTGAACTCCCTCTCGATTTAGCGATGTGCACGAGAGCTGAGCTTCTCTAAAGTCTCTCATTCCCAATTGGCAAAGACATCAGTGGGAGCCACTGGCCCCTGCTTCTGTCAATCACAGCCAGTGAGCCAATGAGAAGAGAGTGGGGGGCAGGGCCGAGCCATGAACGCATAGAGGGAGGCTCAGGCACGAGCATGCACCAGTGCCCCCAGAGCAAGTGGCTTGCTGTTGGGGGCACTGGCTGAGGAGGAGAAGCAGGTAATTATGACAAGTTTCTTATTTAAAAAAAAAAATTAACCGTAAGGACTGTAAGCTGCAAAATATTGCGGCGGAAACCCTCATCCAATTCGCATCGGTGTGAACCTAGCCTTAAAGCAAACTAAAAGCTAAAAATAAAAAAAGGCAAACAAGCGGATTATCTGTCGCAGAAAAGAGATGCAAGGTCTCTTCTGCACGAAAACACACTTACCTGCCTGATCGCAATCCTCTGTAGAACGTACACTGAGCTGTACATGCGCAGCTCAGTTTA
Organism: Rana muscosa; assembly: GCA_029206835.1. NCBI lineage: Eukaryota > Metazoa > Chordata > Amphibia > Anura > Ranidae > Rana > Rana muscosa. The sequence goes on along the minus strand of CM055119.1, from coordinate 366,824,365 downwards.
CATTCTGGCACAGGGCAGGCCTGTGTGCCGGATAGTCGGGCATTGGTGCCTTTAGATCCACTCTAAGATTCTAATCAGCTCAATACACTAGTATACACAGAGTAGTGTGGTACTGGATGGTGCAGAGAATTAAGGGTAATAAAAACCATTGAAAACATCAGAGTAGAAATTAAATAAAATGACAGCCATTTATAGATTATAAAAGTGCTGCACCTGACAGATTAAACCTATATACCCACCGGCTCGTCTGAGTTGAGATGGAGGACATTTCCAAGGCTTGTGAATGTGTTCATCAGGCAACCCGGCCAGCTCTGGACACCACTTCCTCACATAGGAGCCGTAGGGGTCACAAGTCATGGCGGCATCTACAGGATGCATGACAAAATTCCAGTGGTCCAGTCCGGACATTCCCCCATTCTGCCACATCATGGCATTGATAGCAACATCTGCATCCACAAGAGTGTCCTGACAACACAAGCATAAATATTCATTACACGTTATCTTAAAGCCCAGCTGAACTTCCTGGTATTCAGCTCTTGTACTTGGCTGGGATGCTATTTAAATCCCGATATTTACTGTTTTTTTATTATCTTTTGTCTGGCCCTGTGAAAGTTCAACATTCCACATCCTTTTGTCTCTGGAATGTATTTACAACCACTTTAAAAAGTTTTTATAAACACAAAAAAAACAAAAACCCTGCAAGACAAAGGCATAATGAGCTAGTATGCATAGCATACTTGCTCATTATGTATTACTTGCCTCAGATCGAAGCCCCCGCAGTGGTCCTCAACCCCCCCCCCCTCTGGCCACGGACATCTCTCCCGGAGCTTACTTCTGGGTATCGCGGCTCTGGCGCTGTGATTGGCCGGAGCCGCGATGACGTCACTCCCGCCGGTAACGGCACGTCTAACTGAAGCAATGGCACGGCATGCCATTGCTTCAGTGCGCATATGCCGATCACTTCGGCACATGCAGACACAGGGGGATATCTCCTAAACTGTGCAGGTTTAGGAGATATCCAGGGTAGCTACAAGCTTCATTTAGGCTTACTTGTAGCATAAAGTGTGTTGTAAGGGTTTACAACCACTTTAAACTACTAAATTAGTTGTGCTTTAACTCTCTCACTGCCGATGGCATAAAGCCTTTATCGGCAGAACCAGGGAGGGGTGCAACACAAACCATCAGCAGCTACACATGTTGGGAATGTAAACTTTTCATGCTGCCTGTCAATATTCAGATGGAAGTGATCTGGCGGCTGTACATCCAATCGCTTTCCCAGACTCCTGGAACAGGAGGTGGTCTCCGCTGTCCCAACTGCAGGCCTGGGACTAGTATGGCAAGTGTCACCAGGTACAGCAGGGGTTTTTGAAGAGCGAGGGCCACTTAAGCGACTTGGTAACCGGTCGCGGGCCACAATGAGCAGAGTAGATGGACGGGATGTTCATGTCTGCTCTGCATATGCAGAGCGGACACGGACACAGCCCACTATACTTTTTTGTTTTTTTGGGGGATGGGATTGGAGGTAGGACAAAAGTCGGTTTACGTCTGCCACTCCTTTGAGGTGCATGGAGGGTCGAATTGGGTCGGACTGACCGTGTAAAAGGGGCCCAAGGCTGCTTTCACACTGATGCGCTGCGGCTTTTCCTGCACCGTGGGTGCGACGCAGTGTACCTTTGGCTTTCCTGCACTTTGCAATAGACTTCTATCATATTCTGCAGGTTTGGTGCACTTTCAGAAAGCTCACCAAACTTGCAGGTAATAACAGAAGTCTATGGCTCAGTGCAGGTAACCGCAGGTGCACTGCTCTGCAGATCAGTTTGAAAGTAGCCCAGTAACCATTGCCCATATATACACTGTGATTTTAGTAATAAAATTACCTTTAATAACAGTATTCTATTCCATCCCAGAGCAGGAGGCCGCGGGCCACTGGTTGGGCACCCCTGAGGTAGAGGGAGACCAGCAGACATCTTTTTGCTGATCTCAATCAGTTAGTGAAAATCCAGAAACAAGGATTTTAGCACTTCCGGTTTCAGCGGTCGCTTTCCCTGGCCATCTGTGCTCCATTAGCTTCAGTGAGGGGCAGGGGAGACATAAGGGGTTGAATACACCCCTGTTAGCTCACTAAAGAGTCTGTCACAGCAAAAAAGTTAAGCATATCACAGCATAGCAAAAGTTAGGTTAAAAAAAAAAAAAAAAAGAGAGACTTTAAAAAATGAAAAAAGTTACATCTAAGCACTTCAAAAACATGCAAAATTTTTAAAGCCAATTATTCCCCCACGTACGTATGTCACACACGATGAAGGCACCTGCCTACAAAAACGGTGAATGCATTACACATATTAGGTATCACCGCGCAGGCTGGAGTGAGAACAATATTTCTAGGGCCATTTTTTTATTTTTTTACACAAAACTTCAAACTGATGAACTGTAGAGGCTTTTAAAATGTTGCTTAGCGAAAATTGTTGCCTTTTCACGTGTACACTAATGCCCCGTACACACGATCGTTTTTAATGTCATTTTTTAAACCGACGTTTTTCTCCTCGTTTTTTTTCATGTTTCCTCTCAAGCCTGCCTTGCGTACACACCATCATTAAAAAAAACGATCAAGCAAAGCGCAGTGACGTTCAACACGTACGACGGCACTATACAGGGGAAGTTCCGTTCAAATGACGCCACCCTTTGGGACGCTTTTGCTAATTCCGTGTTACCACGTGTTAGTAAAAGTTTGGTGAGAGACGATTCGCGCTTTTCAGTCTTCGTGCTTTGAAGATCGTTTTCGGGAGTTCAGTTTGCGCCTGTGGGTTCGTATCTGTTTAGCACTGCTTGTAGTCAGTTCGTATCTGTTTATTCAGTGCGGCCTGCTCTGCACGTTCGCGTTTTTCAGCTTGTTCTTCATAGGCCTTGCTGTTCTTCCGTGCGTTCTTCTAGTTCGTTCTGTTCAGCCGACCGTTATCTAGCCATGTTGCGGCTACGTACTCGTCGTAGAGTTCGTGCTGTAGTTGGTGCAGGGGTTCATGCTGTATCTTGACTCCATGCCATGAGCAGGGTCAGGAGGAGTTCATGGACCAAGAATTGGTTGCTCCAGCGGCACCAATTCTGTCACATGCCTTTGTTGCGGGAGATCAGGGAGAATAATCCTGATGATTTCAGGAATTTTCTCAGGATGTCTGACCCCGTATTTCAGCAGCTGTTGGCTTTGGTGTCCCCCTATATTATCAGGCAGGACACCGTTATGCGGGAAGCCATCAGTGCTGAGCAGAGGCTCATCGCCACGTTGCGATACCTGGCTACTGGGAGAAGCCTGCAGGACCTTAAGTTCTCCACAGGCATATCCCCCCAGGCTCTGGGGATCATTATACCAGAGACTTGTTCTGCCATCCTTCAAGTTTTGCAGGAGGACTATATTAAGGTAAGTGTTCTTCTTCAAAAATTGTATGGTTTTTATTTTTGGATATTTTTAATTTGCTTTATTTGCAGTCCCTAATTCACATGATTCTTAGCTGCAGGGAATGTCCCCTTTCTCCCCATGTTTTATTATTTAAAGTTTGGGGTTTGAGGCCTACCTGTAAATTTGGCTTACCTAACCTCTCCAGCATACTATCCTGGGGCCATACCTACCTTGCCTAGTCATTTCCATGTTTTTTATTCTATGTTCCATCGTAGTGCTTTACCCCAAAACGCACCCTAAATTTTGTCTAGGAATGTTTCATTTTTGTTAACTTCAATACAGAGTGCTACAGCCTTCATGTGTGATATTCCCAACTCATCTTCAACCCCCCCCCCCCCCCCCATAATTTTTTGGTTTGTTTGTTTTTTGTTGCTTCCAATTTTTTATGTTTTGAACAGTTTCTACCAATGTTGGCCATGAATGTGTGTATGAAATCAGCTTTCAATGTTTCTGACTCCAAGTATTAATTTATTATTTCTTTAATTCCACAGTTCCCTTCTTCGCCACATGAATGGCAGAATGTGGCTTCCGAGTTTGCCCAGCGATGGAACTTTCCGAACTGTGGAGGAGCCAGCGACGGCAAACATGTTCGGGTCGTCCCACCACCCCATTCGGGGTCCTTTTATTATAATTATAAGGGGTTCCACAGCGTCGTGATGATGGCAGTGGTGTCGGCCACCTACGAGTTCCTCTATGTGGACGTTGGCAAGAATGGCAGGATGTCTGATGGAGGAGTATTTGCCCAGACGGAGTTTGGGGAATGGCTCCTTTTGGATCTGCTGGCCTTGCCACCAGCGGAGCAGAATGTGGAGGGACTACCTTTTGTCTTTGTGGCGGATGAGGCGTTTGGCCTGGGACCCCCATTTGATGAGGCCATTCCCGCAACGCACCCTCACCCCTGAGAGGAGGGTGTTCAATTATCGGCTGGCCAGAGCCAGAAGGGTGGTGGAAAATGCGTTTGGGATCATGGCCAGCCGATTTCGCCTCTTCCTTACCTCCATCCACCTTGCCCCATACAAATGGAACCATGTGGTTATGACGTGCTGTGTGCTGCATAATTTCCTAAGGGTGCATTCAACGAGTTATATATCTTTGAGTGGGCCTGAGGCCTCTTTAATCAATGCAGAAACTTTGGTGGCCCTGGAACCTGGCCGTCCTGGCTTGGCCCCCCCAACCGGACGTGAGGTCCGTAACCAATATGTGGACTATTTTATGGGTAGGGGGGCCATTGAAATGCCAGACAGACAATCTTTAATAATTTTATACCAAAAAAATAAAACTTTTTGAGTAAAGATTGGTTTGGATTTTTTATTGTATAATGTTTGATGTTTCTGGTAGGTTTACCTAGTGCACTTGTTTTGCCATGTGGATTAAACAATCTTAATTAGCCTTCATTGTCAGTGTAAACACCAAACATTGATTAGTTCACTCAGCACCACATTTACATAATGAAGCCACAATTATTTGTTATGTAAAAATACCTTTATTTCTTTTTTTAGGTGGGAAACTTCCTTAGAAATGTGGATGTTCCCTTAATTTCGGGTGTATTAAAAACGCATGACCAGCCATGCATAAACAAACTATATTCGTCAAAATTTTGAAAAAGCTAAAACATGTGCTAGTCATTAAAGGGTAAAATAACAAAAATACTTATAAAACTCTGCAAGTAAAACGTTATTTGGTGTAAAAACATTAGACACGCCCAAGCACAGCCATGATATTTTGGAGCCTTTCCTCCACCCGCTTTGTATTTGCCCTGATCTCTAGCAAATCTCCCTTAATTTTTTCGAGGTCACGACAGCAGACCATCAGGTATTGGATCAGGATCTGGGCACTGTGATGTGTCAACTTATTGGGGTCTTCGGCCAGAACTGCACCTAAATGTAAAAATAAATATGTAGGATAGAATATGTAGGCCTACATCTATTTAACATGCATGTGTCTGGTTTCTCTCTGACCTGTGGTGGTGCCACTTTCCACTTCCACAACATCACATTCCTCTCCATCCTGGGGTTCTGGGGGTATTGTTGTAGGTGTTGCAATTATCGTCTCATCTGAGGTAGCTTTTCGAATCCCTAGGGAGATTGAAATAAAAGGAATAGTTTCATTAGTAGCGACTCAATTTTGCTAAAATAAGAAACATGAAAAAATACTTTGTAATCATTCTTTTGAAGCCTGCTCCATTTTAAATTTTACCCCCTGTGCCAACCGGGACAAATGATTGGATACATAGCCAAAACCAGAGCATATACATTTGGAACACAAATTTGACACATTGTAACACCCCAAAGTATCTACACAGGATCACCTGTGTGTGACACCCTCAAGCTTTTTGGCTTTAGGCCCACACTTGTACTACTGCGTTCAGATGTTTCATCAGCTGCTGAGCATTCACTCCCTTAACATTACCATGCATATCGTTTTTTCTAACAAACAAATGTCCTTTGGATTAGCACCCAAAAAATAAGTGTGGCCCAAATTTACTCCCCCAAATAAACCAAAATACATGGGTGTTCACACTGGATGATCCTAAAACATCGTTTGAGGAACTGTACGGAGAAAGAGGTTTAATACGTCCGTTTACTGTGCGGACGAACCTGAAAGATGGTATCTTTCACTGTACTATATGAAAGTTAAAAATACACGACAGAATACAAGAAAATAATATGTACCATGGAAACTAAAAAAAAATTACTTACTTTTTACGATAACTTTCTTGATTCTTTTATATTGGTCGGCCTCCCGCAACTTCAGATCTGACCATCGTTTTCTGAGCTGTTCCTTCGTTCTGCACACCCCAAATTTTTTGTGAAGACTTTTGACCACTTTGCCCATAATTCTGGACTTGACCAGATTAGGCCTTTTATACGGACCATGCTTGGCATCATAATCCTCCTTCTTTAAAATGGCGACCATCTCCACCATTTCCTCGAATGACATGTTGGATGCCTTATATCTCCTGGGTCTTGATTTGGGCTCCTCTGGAATTTCATCCTCTGTAGAGGTAATCTCAGCCACCTGTGTCTCCGCCATGTTTTGTTCAGCACTACGAGCGAGAAGGGGCGGGGAAAGTACAATATCGAACGTCAGGGGCGGGGAAAGCGTGCGGAGTTTCACGCATGCGCTGTGTATATCAAGTGAAGATCCATGTCTGGGAAATACGTTCATTTGTCGGGAGAGGGAGTTAGCAACGAACGTCGTGACGAAGGTACCTAACAATTTTACTTTTTGAGGTTCATCAGACGAGGAGATTTGTGTGCTCAAAATATGTAGACAATGCACAGTTGAGGAATGTTGCCTGAAATATATATTTTTTTTGGTTTCTCGCTTTTACAGATATCATGAATACTTTTAAAAACCCAGACTTCATGGGGGAGTTCATCGACAAATGGCAAGAGCTACCTATACTATGGCAAACAAAAAGTGGCGCTAATAAAAATAAAGACGCCAGGAAAGCAGCACTGGAGAGCCTGCTTGCATTTGTGCAAACAAAGATACCCACAACAACTCTCCAAGATGTCAAAACCAAAATTGCGACCATCAGGAGGGACATACAGGACCCAGAGGACTATGGTCCTGAGGTCCAAGAGGTCAGGTGCACCAGCAGATAAGGTTTATAAACCCAGTCTGTGGTACTACAGTAAGCTTGCTTTTCTGGATGACCAGCTGGAAGTGCGGGAATCTCTCTCCACCCTTCCCCCCAGAGGTCAATCCAGCCTTCCTTGTACCCAACCCTCCAGCCTTCCCAGCAGCCAGTCCTCCAGCCTTCCTGTCAACCCTGCTCTGGCTTCCTCTGAGGATCAAGATCAGGCCTTGAGGAGGCAGATTTGGAGATATGGAGCCAGGTAAAGTATTGATATCTATATTTATATCTTACAAAAAATGTAGAATTTAAATAGATGTTAGTATTGTTAAAGGTATGTACACTTCTACCAATAAAGTTTGTAAAGAGCAAGATACAGTAGTGGCCTAATTTTATGTGCACAAGACAACAAAACCAGGATGCGGAATCAATGAAAATGACATAACTTTTGGCATTGATGTCAACAATGTCTAGAGGTGAACAATGTCTGTGAATGATGATGTGGCAAAATAAATAATGTCCCTTTCTTTTTTTACAGCCAGAGCAGAGCCAGGAAGAGGGTGATGTTGGGGATCAGGAGGAGGCAGGGCCCAGTGGCACCCAGGAGGAGGCTGGGCCCAGCACAAGAGCCCAGATGCCTCCCCTGGTAGTTAAACCACGAGGGCCAAGGAGAGGTAGGCAGGTGGAGGAGGAAACCAGGGCCTTCCTCAGAGAGGCAACAGCGGCCCTCAGAGAGGCACCCTCTGTTGATGAGGGATTTGCAGTGAGACCCTGCTATTGAAAGTCATCAATAAGGGCTTGCTGGGTGAACTCACTAGGTACACGGACATAACGGAGGTTGTCCCTACTCCTCCACCTCCTCCTCCCTCCTCCTACTACTCCTCCTGCCACAACCTCTCCTCCTGATCCCCAGCCTCCAAGGAAGAAACCAACCAAGTCTGCAGAGAAGGCTGGAGAGAAGGCTACAAGGAAGAGGAGAAAATAATGCCTGCTGTAGTACCACAGACTGGGGACATATAGGACTTATCTGCTGTGGCTCCTGACCTCTGGGAGCTCAAGACAAGATTGGGCTCCTTTTTTTTGGGATCTAATCTCTATTTTGGTTTCACATCTTGGATGGTTGTTGTGGGGTCAAAGGGATGCACAAATGCAAGCAGGCTCTCCAGTGCTGCCTTCCCCTTTAATTTGTTATGTTCCGAAATAAAGGTTTTTTTTTTTTGCCTTAAAAAACTTGACTATGTGATTTGTATTTCAAAAGAGAGCTTGCTAGGGAGCAGGGCAGGGACATCTCAAATAATATTATTGTTATTATCAAGGGACACAAACCTCCCTGAGGCCAAATGAGACACATTTTGAAGGTTGGTGTGGTAACTTTACACAAGAATAATTTAAGCCAAAAAATAAAAAACAAGGCCCCAAAAATTAAAAATACAATAGTAAAATATAATAAAAAAAAAAAAGGATAATTTACATTATTTTTATTATTATTAGTATTATTTAGGAGGGAGGTGCGGCTTAGAAATAATATTTTACAATCATTAGAGCAATTTGGAATTACTTTAGAAACAAGTTTGGCATAACTCTCAATGTCATTAGCAAAAGAAGTAATTTTAAAGCATTATCAAAAGAAGAACGGAATGCGCAGCATTAAAACGATGCTATTAATTCCACCGTGTCGAATGTGCCATCTCCATTTCCAACATTAGCTTTACCAAAACAAGCGCTCCCGTCTCATAGTTGCTTCTGAGCATGCGCGTTTTTTTTTTCACATCGTGAAAGCATACACACTATCGTTTTTCACGTTGTTAAAAAAAACGACGTGAAAAAAGAGAGCATGTCCGGAATTTTTAATGGCCGTTTTTCACGTCGTTTTAAAAATGCTCTGGAGCCTACACACGATCATTTTTCAGGGCCATTTTTTAAAATGGCAGTTTTAACGGCATGAAAAACGATCGTGTGTACGGGGCATTAGGCTCTGTTCACACTAGGCAGACTCCGTCGCTACAGAGTCCGCCTGCTCAGCGGGAGATCTGTCCGCAGAGCGACGGATGACAAGTCCCTCTCTGCTCACTGAGCGGGGAGGGGCTTGTCGGGTGCCGCTGTCTCCTATGGAGCGGATCTGATGAAAACGGACAACATGTTTTGGAATAAATAACTGTCTATACAGAGTGCGGCAGTCCAGGGTTTCTTTTTCTCCCACGTCCCTTAACCCTCTTGGGCATGGAGTTCACCAGAGCTTCACAGGTTGCCACTGGAGTCCTCCTTCCACTCCTCCATGACGACATCACGGAGCTGGTGGATGTCAGAGACCTTGCGCTCCTCCACCTTCCATTAGAAGATGCCCCACAGATGCTCAATAGGGTTTAGGTCTGGAGACATGATTGGCCAGTCCATGACCTTTCCCCTCAGCTTCTTTAGCAAGGCAGTGGTCATCTTGGAGGTGTGGATTGGGGTCATTATATTGGAATACTGCCCCGTGGCCCAGTCTCCGAAGGGAGGGGGATCATGCTCTGCTTCAGTATGTCACAGTACATGTTGGCATTCATGTTCCCTCAATGAACTGTAACTCCCCAGTGCCGGCAGCACTCATGCAGCCCCAGACCATGACCACCCCCCCCACCACCATGCTTGACTGTAGGCAAGACAAACTTGTCTTTGTACTCCTCACCTGGTTGCCGCCACACACACCATCTGAACCAAATACGTTTATCTTGGTCTCATCAGACCACAGGACATGGTTCCAGTAATCCATGTCCTTAATCTGCTTGTCTTCAACAAACTGTTTGCAGGCTTTCTAGTGAATCACCTTTAGAAGAGGCTTCCTCTGGACGACAGCCATGCAGACCAATTTGATGCAGTGTGCGGCGTATGGTCTAAGCACTGACAGGCTGACCCCCAACTTCAACCTCTGAAGCAATGCTGGCAGCACTCATAGTTGTGTGAAAAAGTATTTGCCCCCTTTCTAACTTTTAATTTTTTTGCATATTTGTCACACTTAAATGACTCAGATCAACAAATTTTTATTCATTACACAAAGATAACCCAAGTAAATACAAAATGCAGTTTTTTAAATGATGGTTTCATTTATTAAAAGGCAAAAAAAGCTGTCCAAACCTCCCTGACTTTATGTAAAAAAAGTCATTGCCCCCTAAACCCAATAACTGGTTGTTCCACCCTTTGCAGCAACAACTGCAATCAAGCATTTGTGATAACTGGCAATGAGATTTTCACATTGCTGTGGAGCAATTTTGGCCCATTCTTTGCAGAATTGATTTAATTCAGCCACATGGGGGGTGTTCCAGCATGAACAGCCTGTGTAAGGTCAAGATACAGCATCTCAATTGGATTCAAGTCCGGGCTTTGACTAGGCCACTCCAAAACCTAAATTTTTCTCTGTTTGAACCATTTGGAGGTGGACTTGCTGTTGTGTTTTGGATCATTGTCCTGCTGCATAACCAAAGTGCACTTGAGCTTGAGGTCAGAAACGTATGGCCGGGCATTCTCCTTTAGGATTTTCAGGTAGCGCTCAGAATTTATGGTTCCATCAATTATGGCAAGTCGTCCAGGTCCTGAAGCTGCAAAGCAGCCCCAGACCATCGCGTTACCACCACCATGTCTGACTGTTGGTATGATGTTCTTGTTATGAAATGCTGTATTCGTTTTATGCCAGATGTAACGGGACGCACACCTTCCAAAAGGTTACATTTTTGTCTCATCAGTCCACAGAAAATTTTGCCTAAAAGTCTTGGGGATTATCAAGATGTTTTTTGGTAAATGTGAGATGAGCCTTTGTGTTCTTTTTGGTCAGCAGTGGCTTTGGCCTTGGAACTCTCCAATGGATGCCATTTTTGCCCAGTCTCTTTCTTATTGTTGAATCATGAAACACTGATCTTACCTGAGGAAAGTGCAGTTCTTTAGATGTTGTTTTGGGTTCTTTTATGACCACCTGGATGAGTCGTCGTCATGCTCTTGGAGCAATTTTTGTAGGCCGGCCACTCTGGAAGGTTCACCACTGTTCGCAAGTTTTCTCACTTTGTGGATAATGGCTGTCCCCGTGGTCCACGGGAGTTCCAAAGCTTTAGAAATGCCTTTGAAACCCTTCCTAGACTGATACATGTACATTACTTTGTTTCTAATCTGTTCTTGAATTTTTTTAGATTGTGGCATGATGTGTGGCTTTTTGTGATCTGTTAGAAAGCTGTCTGACAAAGTGAAGCATGCTATGTATGTGATTTCTTGATTCAACAGGCCTGGCAGTAATCAGGCCTGGGTGTGGCAAGTGAAATTTAACTCAGCTTTCCAAAAAAATTTTCATGATTCAGCATGGGAGGGGCAATTACTTTTTCACATAGGGCCAGGCAAGTTTGAACAGCTTTTTTGCCTTAATAAATGAAATAATAAAAAAAAAAAAATTAAAAAACACACCTGTTCCCCATTCACACCTGAGACCTTGTAACACCAACAAGTCACATGATACCGGGGAGGGAAAATGGCTAATTGGGCCCAATTTAGACATTTTCACTTAGGGGTGTACTCACTTTTGTTGCCAACAGTTTAGACAATAATGGCTGTGTGTTGAGTTATTTTGAGGGGACAGCAAATTTACACTGTTATACAAGCTGTACACTCACTACTTTACATTGTAGCAAAGTGTCATTTCTTCAGTTTTGTCACATGAAAAGATAATAAAATATTTACAAAATAGTGAGGGGTGTACTCACTTTTGTGAGATACTGAGATATATATTTTTTTCTTTTAATTACACACACATTCATGTGTCTTTATGGACCTTGCTTTGTGCACTGATGCGCAGTCATGTTGGGACAGGAAGGAACCATCCCCAAACTGTTCTCACAAAGTTGGGAGGATGAAATTGTCCAAAATGTCTTGGTATGCTGACGCCTTAAGAGTTCCCTTCACTGGAACCAAGTTCGGGCCAAGCCGAACCCCTGAAAAACAACCCCACACCATAATCTCCCCTCCACCAAATTATTTGGACCAGTTTTTAAAAGGAAGTTCTATAAAGACATTGATGAGTGAGTTTGGGGTAGAGAAACTGACTGGCCTGCACAGAGTCCTCACCTCAACCCGATAGAACACCTTTGGGATGAATTAGAGTGGAGACTGCAAGCCAGGCCTTCTCATCTACATCAGTGTCTGACCTCACAAATGCGATTCTGGAAGAATGGTTAAACATTCCCATAGACACTCCTAAACCTTGTGGACAGCCTTCCCCGAAGAGTTGAAGCTGTTATAGC